>CM062806.1:43795232-44995232 GCA_031772625.1 Pinus tabuliformis | reverse complement strand
TTGGTATGCATCCCACCTTGTACACAGCCAAGGTGTGATGGGCGCAGGAGGAGAAGTTTATGCACTATTTTTTCATGGAAATTTTCCCTGTTTTTTCCCAAATCAAGATCCTAATTCCTCTCTTGTTTGTTTTTTAGAGATTCATCAGATCAAGATGGTCGTTACATGGTGTGAACGCAAGCATGAAGAAGAGGATATGATTTCCTTACATGATCCGGGTACGGTTACTGCATTGCGAAACTATGGCTTGCTCAAATTCTTCCACATATCCAGCATGAGGCAACAAATCAATTTGTTGCAATATCTTCTCAATGGGATCCTACCAACCAAGTGTTCTAGATTAGAGGTAAATCCATCCCTTTGACAGTTGAGGATGTCTACTTTTTGACTGGGTTATCGAGGCGTGGCGCCCCTCTCTCACTATTAGGATCCGCCCGTGGGGGTGAATCCATGAGGGATTATATTCGTCAGTTTTGTAGAGATGGATCTCAACCGAGCAGGTACAGTAAGATCAGTATTTGAGATGTCACTGACCAGTCCTTGAGGACTATTTTATTCACCTTTGCTAGATTGGTTGGTAGCGCGACTCTTCATTTGGCCAATAGGTCCTATTTGCAGTATGCTCTAAAATGCCTTGAACCAAAGGTATTAAACTGGTGTGATGCAGTACTTCCGGTTATAAAAGAACAACTTTCCAAGGTGAAGAATAGAAGATCCAAGAACTTTGGTTATGGTTCCATTCTAACCGCTTTCGCCTTGGAGAGGATTCCACTGATGCAGCCACAGTACATTTCACTTGGACTGCTAGCACCAAGGGAACCACGGATGCAGAGATGGGTCAATCTCATGGCCAGACATGCTGGTCAGTTGCAAATTTCATTCTCTGATGCCTTCTTTGAGTGGTTCGACCATCAGGAGATGGTCTTCGCCGAGTATCCATATGTTTGGATGGATTTCCAAGGCGACCTGGATTTGTCGTTACCGGGCTGGTGAGCATTGGGGTATTATAGGTAAAAAGATCTGACTATATCTCTGTTTATTGCTTTTATAATTTTCTTGTGTTTTTAAAGGTTATCATGACTAATTAAACTCATATATGTGTGCAGATATTGGACCAGTGCGACCAACGACGTGCCCAAGGGTAGCAGCTGTCGTTCCAGCAGGAGAGGCTGTAGGGAGGGCTATCCTTCGCGATCTGGACATAGCAGAGACCCTTGCAACATTATAGGATCATATCGAGGGTCTTACCCTTGGTATTCAGGATGTGAGGACCGATGAGTTACCTCTGAGATTACAGCGCCATACTACTGGCGTGCCGAGTCGATGGACTAGGCTCTTACGTATGATTGCACAGGCGGTGACTTGCTATCACCAGCACCATTAGTCTAGGGTGCTTTTCTGCATTTTTGAGTTTTTGGGTCGTATGACCGATTTTGTCCTGGACACAGAACATTTTGTAAAAACTATAAACAATTATATATATTTTTGATTTTCAGAGTTTTATTTTGGTTAAGTTATATGATCCTGATGCAAATGTTGATTGAAATGCTTTTTCTTTTATAAATGCTACAAATGTCTATCTAACACATGGTTTGTTAATGAATCAGTTAATGTGTTTAAGTTTCTAGAAATGTGTTGATATTGAATAGAATCAAACCGCCTTTCCAAAATCCTGACCCTTAGGAACATACAATAGATAGCTGGATTCAAAACAGAATAGACGCCAGTAAGTTGTAGGACGACGAGTTGTCAATCTAGCATGATGACAAGTTGACGTATGCCATGTGTGATGGCATCAGAGAGAAGCTCCATCAATGCACTGTATTCAGCGATGTTTTTTATTAACCGACCAATGCATATCCCTCTGAAACTCACTAACTCACCGCTTGGATCAAAAATGGCCTAGGCTGCAGAAGATAGATTCCGCGTACTACGACTAGCTCTGTCGGCATATCCAACGAATGATTCCAATAGGTTTGACATCTGCAACAAATGAAATGTGGATTACCTAACCAAAACGATTACTCTTGACGAAAACATAAACGTAAAATAAGCATATAAAGAGATTACTACACTTAATCAAGCATAGTAACGCTTAAGATACAACCTGTTTCGGGGTTTCGATAGTGGAATACCATCATAATCTACTAGCTCATAGGCTCCTTTTGCTAGCACTCACTTAACAATGTAGGGACCCATCGACAATGGTTGGAACTTACCTGCGCCCAATTTATCAGATTCCTAATCGTAAATTAAGACCAGGTCACCTTCCGAGAAGACATGGGGTTTGACATTTTTGTCAAATTGCACCTTGACTCATTTCTTATGAGCTTTGTTAGCCAAAGCGGTGTCACGATGGGTTTCGTCCAATTGGATTAGTTCCAAGAAATGAGCCTCTTCCTCCAAAGTTCCGAGGAGTAGGTCGACTGCGAGCTTGAGAGATGAAATTTCACACTGAATCGGTAAGACCACTTCCAAGCCATACACCAGCTGAAAGGGTATGAACCCGGTCGCATTTCTCATCGATGTCCTATATGCCCACAAGGCCGAGTATAGGATTAAGTGACAATTCATTTTGTGGACTCCAATCAACCTTTGCAACATGCGCTTCAGGACTTTATTGATGGCCTCAACTTGTCCGTTAGCTTGCAGATAATACGGAGTAGAACTGTCGTGGGACAGTCCTAATTTGGCATCCAATTCAACCATCATGTGATTGCGAAAATGTGATCCATGATCTGTGACTATAGCTTGTGGAACACCAAATCTAGAGACTACATGATTGAAAAAGAAAAGAGTAGCCGTTTCACCACTGTTGTTTAATGTAGGCATCGCCTCGGCACATTTCGTAAAATAGTCGACTGCAACTATGATATACCCATGCCCCCTAGGCAAGGTGGAGTTACATGTCATGAAATCTATGCCCCATTTGGCTAATGGCCCAACAACAGCTACTGGATGCAGAGGTGCGAGTGGTAGTCTGGTTTTGCGGTAAAAAATCAAACAAGCATGGCAACTTCTGACCGTGATTATGCAATCTTTGAATATAGTACGCCAAAAGTAACTTGCTCGTAAGATCTTTTGTGCCGTAGCATAACCAGATTGATGCCCCCCACACACACCTGAATGACAATCATTCAGGGGCACCTTCATAGAACTGTATCGACACCACAACGGTAAAGGGTATCACCGACGATCATGTAGTCTTTTGCTTGGTATCGAGTACGTCGTTGTTAAGAGCGAGAGGTATTAGGCCTAAATGTTTGGGTTTGGAGATAGATTAATATATCTCCATACCATGGATCGCTTGACAATATTAGAAACAAAGATTTGTCCACGATTGATGCTTTAGATGTTGAATCGTTGGACGACGATGGGAGGTTGCGTAGTAACTCCACGAAAACTAGAGACTTCTTTGATTTGGATTTTGTGAATTCCATATCAAACTCTTGCAAAATTGCTATCCATTTTGAATATTTTCCCCCTAGTAACTGATGCGAAAAAATGTAGGTCATTGGGTTGCAATCTGACAGAATGGTCGTTTTGCAAAAGAGTATATAGTGTCGAAATATCTGTACTACTTGAACAACTGCTAGAGCCAGCTTTTCAGCATAGGAGTACTTGCTTTCTATATCATTTAAGTTTTGACTTAAATAATAGACTGGATGTTCAATTCCGTCGTCTTCTTGTACTAAAACCATTACGATGGTCATATCTGCTGCCGCAAGATACAGGTTAAAGTCTTTTTGATAATCAGGAGCGTACATTAATGATGCTTTTATTAGGGAATCCTTTAAAGCATCAAAGGAAGCTTTCGCAACCTGATCCCATTTGAAGGGCACTTCTTTTTTCAAAAGTCGTGTATAACCTTTAGCAAGTTCGGCATAATTTGGAATGAACCTCCTTAGAAAGTTTGCTTTCCCTTGGAGTTTCTGAATCTGAAGCAAATTTGAAGGTGGAGGCATGTAGATGATTTCCTGAACCTTACATGGGTCAAGTCGAATCCGGTCCTTAGAAACTGCGAAACCAAGTAAACGACCAACACCGACAAAAAACACACACTTGTGTGGATTGAGTCATATCTTGTAGTGTCAGCAACGCAGAAATATAGCTCTCAAATGCTGCAGATGATCAGTCCACTTTCGTGAATGATCTGGTAGATCATCGAGATATGGTTGAATGATGTGTTTGATGTCGTGGAAGGCGTAATTTATTGCCCTCTGAAAAGTCACCCCTGCGTTCTTTAAACCGAAAGGTAGTTTATGGTATGTGAATGTGCCCCACGGAAATATAAATGCAGTCTTCGACTGGTCCTGTGGGCGGATGTTTATTTGATTATATCCAGAAAATCCATCCATAAATGAAAAGATTTCGCATCCAGCGCATTCATCAATTATCTGGTCGATGAAGGGTGTAGGGTAGTTATCCTTTGGACAAGCTTGATTTACATCCTTGTAATCAACGAACACTCTAATCGTTCCTTGTTTTTTCATGACAAGAACAATATTCAATACCCAATCAGTTAGAGGAGCCAGGTAAATGAAACTAGCATGTAAAAGCTTTTCAACTTCTACCTTGATGGCAGCAACTTTCTTTGGGTGAACCTGTCGAAGCCGTTGTCGTACTGGTTTGACATCTGGATACATCTTGGTTTCATGTTCAACGATGCTTGAGTCAATGCCTGGCATTTCTTCATATGACCAAGTAAAGACATCTTTGAATTCGCGAAAGGGAGCAGAGTATATTTCCAGTTCTGAAGAAGAGCAAGATTTTCCGACGTGAATATTCTCTACAACATTAGGTTTGTTCGAGATATTTATGGTGATAGTTTCTTCAATATTGGATAGATTTCACTCAGAGTCCACCATATTTATAGTATTTGATAGAAAATAAAAAACTGAAGGATGTTCAAGGTCGCTGGAATAATCTTCGTCATTATTTCGAAGATGGGAATGATGGTGGTAATCTTCCCATGGTGCCTCTCCTGTCATCATTGACTGAATGATTCCTTCGTCTGTAGAATATACATGTGACCAAGGATTTGAAGAGGTGCAATATTCTTGAGACCTATATATCAAACACTCGATGAGCGTAAATTTTGGTTTGCCACCCATGCCAAGAAAATTGATTGCTACAAAATTTCTATGGGGCTTGGAGGCAATACCTGGTGATGATCCATGTTAACAAAATGTTTGGAAATCTTCTTAATATTTGCTGATCTAGAAGATACCATATTACAAGCTTCCACCATGGCCACTTCCGCCAGAGTATTCAGAGGCAATAGGGCAAAAGTACCCATTAAGGCAAGGTCTTTTAGGAGGCCTACTCCGACACTTTGAAGTGATTGAGAGCTTCCATGGATCATGGGAATGCTTCCTGTAACTTGTGAATTGTTGGGGAGAAAGGTTAGTTGGTCAACGATTGTAATTCCGCCTTGGAAGGGAAATGCAATCTTTCTAAAGTATGTTGACACAAAAGCAACCATAGCATAAATCAAGGGCCTTCCCAGTAGGATATTGTAATCGAAGTTTCCATCGATAACTTCGACTTCAATTTCCACTGTCTTTCCCCCCAGTTTGACTTGTAAGTTACTTAATATCCCATACGACGTGTATGTTGTTCCATCGAACGCTTTTAATGTCATTGACAATCGCGACAAGGGTGGTGAGCCTAAATTTTTCCAGCAACTCATTGACATTATACAGGTGGATGTGCCTGATCCGGATTTAAACAGGAACGCAACAAATTACAGAGATAACCATACACACAAAGATGCAGCGGAAATAATACTTCATTTCATTAATGGAAAACACTGAAATATGCTTACAACCATAAATGGAAATAAACCAGCTAGGACAATGGTAGCTTATCTCTGAGAAGAGATGTGGTGGCTACATGCCTCTGAACTGTGTTACAATGAGGCTCGAAGGCCTATTTACCGTTGAGAAACAATGGAAAACCCTTAACATTCCAAAACCTAACCCTAGGAGATGAAACGCCAAACTGTGGGCCCTGTTTGGGTAAATTGGTACATCAACTTCCCGGGGTCATAACTATGGCATATGATCTCCATTTGACGCGTACAATAGCTCGTTAGAAAGATATATCCAAGCACTACCACTTTGGGAAGGGAAACATCAGTCCATGGAACCATGTTGTCCCCAGATTTCCCAAAAAACGTCGTTTAGGGCCTCAAAACGGCTCCAAAAGTTCAGGACCCGAAAAACTGCTAAAAATAGTAAGTTGTGCTACAATTAAGGAAACTAAAAATGCTGAGAGAAACAATGGTGGGGGTCTAGGTGGAATTGGCAGGTGGCCACCAATATCCACCTAGATCATTCCTCCCCCCTTAGGAAGCAATGGTCCCCATTGCGTTGAGTTCCTCCATGAGATGAGGAAACTTTTGCTGAACTTGTTCGCTGGTGAGCCACTTGCCCTGCTGAAGGAGTTGGCCCGCTTTGACACCTCGATACAGTTGGATATTCTATTGGCGAGTGTTCTTTATCTGTTTGTCCATGATCCGATCAGTTACAACTTGTTCCATGCAATCTGGATTTAATTCTGTGGGTTTGAGTTGTTCTACAATGTCGGATGTGTCTAGTAATGGTGGAAAGTATGGTCGAAGGCTTTCCACATTGAACACTGGGTGCAGGCCAAGGAATGGGGGAATGCTGAGCTCAAATGCATTGTCTGCCATAGCCTTAGTAATGGTGTAAGGACCATATCGGAGTGGTCTCAATTTCCGATAGGCTCCAGTAAGGCGTTCCTTTTGCAAATGCAACCAGACTTTGTCGCCCACCTGAAACTTGTGTGGCACCCAATGTTGATCATGTCATTGCTTGTACTTGGCATTTGATTTCTCAAGAATGTCATGGACCTGCTGGCGAATATGTTGGATGCACTCAATAAAGTTGGTGGCCTTGTTGTTGGGAAAAGTATCTATTCAGAACGCCCCTATCCCACTCTAAGGTGTGATAGTGCCTTAGCAACAAACAAGGAAAACTATTTTCGTATTCTTCTTTATGAAATGTAAACGAAGAGGAAAGATGTAACTAACCTGTGTCTTTCGCTAGTTTGTTGATCCACTTGCTCTCCTCTTTGTTCGCTTCCCGCTACCTGCTCCCTCACTGGTCCAGCTTCACCAAGTTCCTGCAAGATCACAGAAGAGGAAAACTACACAAAAGACATAGATTTACATTCATAACTAGCTTAGGATCAGATTTAAGCTAAACATGCAAATCTAACAAAGCATCATTGATACACATCATGTAGGAGAAACTCAAATAGTTTTATTGATATAATAAGAAAGTCCAAGAGGAGATACAACCAACTGAGTCCCGATCCAGCATCTACCTCCCAGCAAAGGAATCCCTTCCTCACCTCCAACAAAGCATAAATCACCCAATGCACTAATCTCAATCTCAAACCAACAGTAATTCTCTGCAAAGTACAAAATTTCGGCCTCTGGATCTCTGGGATGAGGGATCCATATATAGATGTAAGCAGAGAGGATGAGTCAGCTTATGTTTTGACTTGTGGCTTCTCTCTGTCAGTTCTTGCTTCCACTTGGAGGCTGAGAGCCTCTTACTCATCCTTGGTCGAACTCAGTGAGGCAAGTGTCATTGAGGAAGATTCTGGAAGCTTCCATTGTCTGTACACCTCGCAGAATGACACTGCCATTTGGCATTTCTTGCTCAGCGCACCCTGGTAGTGCATTTAGGTGCATTGCAACGCACCTAGCTAGTGTACTGGGGTGCTTTACAATGCAGGCAACTGGTGGAGCACTTGAATTGATCCTGATTTGACTGATTCTGAGTAGTTTTTGGTGGAGAACTTCTGGGAGAAGCTGTCATTGGTTGACCTTGTTCCTTTAGGGGCAGGAACAACACTTTTAGGGATTTTGGATCCCTTGGATTATGGACATTTCATGCTCAAAGCTGTAAGGCACAAAAATGTCTATAACAGTTGCCCCCTAAAGTATGAGGCCGTTTATCGGGTGAAATGCTTTATTAGGAGGATCCGAAGTTCTTTCAATGCTGGGAGGAGACCTGTAATAAGTTACAATACAATACATTATTTTCATACTGTTTTCATGATCTAGTTGAGGCGGGAATTCCCATGCTCAGCTTTATAAATTCATTTTTATGTACATAGGACAGACAATCGTCTGATGGTAGACTGATGATTCTGATGAAGTCATCATCCTTTTGGTAGGATGATTATCTGTGCTGCAATGCTGTACATGTCAATGTCTTTATTTTTCCTGAATATATATCGCAGCCCGGATGGATGAAACTAGATCCGGGGTCTTCAATCTCGTCCGATCTTCACTCTAAGTACAAGTCGATCCATGTGAGAAATGTTTTGAAGTCAAACATGGAAAGACATCGCTTGATTACTTGTCAATGATGTAAACTATTAACAAGCGCAAGAGGAATCACCGATAATGATAATTACTCTCAAGGTACTATAGTACAATTCACATGGTGTGAATAAAGGACTCGGCGTCGAACACCACGCAAAATCTTTCGGTCGAAGGTCATTGATGTATACCTGTCGCCGGAAGTGAGAAACTTGCCATTGAGGCATGCAAGCTTCAAAGTACTGAAGGGGGTGTTCCTAGATCAAATTCTTGGATAATGAGCTGATGTCGACAAGAAGCGATCCGTCAAAGGAGGGCCTTAATGTATCCCACATCAGTGACACAGAACTGAGAAAATGATTTTGATGGAGGTGAAAACGATCTGATGATATATGGTTCAGGGTGGCGGTCATGAAAGAATGAAGTATAATGTATGGTAGTGGATGGGACACGGGTGACTTCTCTTGAACATATCGGCGACACTTATATGATGGATTGGTAGCATTTACCCCAAAGGTGGATGGTATGGCGAGACCATGGTGATGTGACCGGTGAATGAAACAACCCAACCCGACTCAGGCACGGAGTGGAAGTGTCATGTTCAAGAGCGACTTGCTACCAATAAAGGTTCTTTGAGTTTCTTCCCAATTTTTCCCCAGTCATTGCTGACCAGTACCTCTTTATTTTTGTCAAGCTTGAGGAGGATAACATATTCTTGTTCTATAATTTGCCCTTCAGGCAAACCCATCGCTATGTTTTAACGAGCCTAGCGATAGTGAAACTCGTTCTCGTCTAAAGACAAGTTTGTCGCTATTAATGTTTTTTAACGAGTTTAACGACAAAGATAACTTGGTCCTTTTCCTTCTTAGGGAGTCTGAAAAGGAACGTAAAGGTAACTCCGGAAGTCCTTTTTCGTCATCTAATCCCTTAAGTCCGAAAAAGTATAAAACAATACAAAAGGGATGAATTTTCGATAGTTTTAACGAGCCGAACAAAACAAGCGCTCGATCTTTTTGTGCAATAATCCCTCAGGTCCAAAAAGATTAAAATCTAGAGGAGGGATAGCACTTCCGGTCACTTTAACGAGCTGGAAAGCCAAAACTCGGCAATCTTTTCATATTTTACAAGTCAGATGAAAAGAGCTTAAAGAAGACTCGTCTTTTGAGGAACGAGTGATAAAACGGGTAGCAGCTGATTCCAGGTAAGGGTTGGAATTTTCCAATCACGGCAATGTCACAAGGATGGCTAGTGAAATCACTCTTCGCAGCTGTTCCTCAAAATGGGTAAACAATCAAATGGAGGTGAATGATCGGCCAATGGAAAAGTGGAGGTGACGGTGCAAACACGACCAAGGCTTTAATGGTTGATAATGTTACATTCACAGTGGTTATTTACCGGAGGATAGTTCATTTTTTAATGAGCTTAAACGCGGATTGAAACACTTGCTCGGTCTTATGTTTATTTTTTAACGAGCATGAACTATGTGCTAAAACTGCTCGATTAATGTAGTCATTTGATAAGAATGTCTCATATAGAATGGAAACTTTTAGATTTTTTCCCCACATCCTTTCTTTATGCAAGTTAGGAAACGACTAATCCCAAAAACAGATAAATAACCGCTCTTTGCATGCACTCCCAAAAGGTTTGCATGCCCCTAGGTATAAAACAGAGTTTCGAGGTCTCCCTCTATTCGAGTTGACAAAACTTTCATTTTATCAGGAAGGGCCACCCTTTATTCGAGCTGACAAAACATTTGTTTTATCAGGAAGGGTACTACCTCTTACAGGTTACCCAAAGATTGTTCTATTCACACAGCAAATAGAACACTTCTCCGGCGATGTTTACCGAGATAAACAAAGGTGAGTGACAACGAGCGCCAAACACTGTACTTTGACAAGAGAATCTTATTCTAGATCAACCCCTCTTCCAATCACGGACAGGGTACAGACTAGTCATATTCTCCCGCGGAAACCTGCTCTATACCCGAAGTTTTCCTGCCGAAGCAGACTAGGACGCATGCCCCCTAGGTTCCAGTCATATCCCTCCGAATTACTCGCGATCATCGGGAGGACGGACCGTGGGTTGAGACATTTCTTGTGTGAAGAGACCATTTAGGGATGGTATATGACTATTTGCGATGTGTGATCTGGGAAATGAAAGTTGGTCCACGAGCTTGACCACTCTTCCTTCGTGCGGAAAACACATTACTCTAAAGAGTGAGGAGACGATGGCTCCCATGCAATAAATATAGTCTCATCCAAGGAGTAGGTTATAATCCAAGGGTCCTTGAATGACCATCACGTTCATTTGAATGGTCTTCCCTTTCAATGTTATGGGCACATTGGAGAGGATCCCTAAAGGTCGACTGGTTCCTTTATCAAAGCCTGTCAGATTTCTCATTTCAGGCAAAAGCGATGGCAAACCAAACGCTTTCCAAGAAATAGAGGAAATGATACTCACAGAAGCCCCCTCATCAATGATGGTACCAGCCATGACCATTCTGTATATTTGAACGATAATTTGGAATGGTATGCTTGCTGGCAAACGAGGTCTGCCTAGTTGGTTCCAGTCGAAGGATACAACTAGGTTGCTTGGTGGTGGGACCGAGTAGACGGTCGGGTATCGCTCTGACGAACTTCCTTCCTGCGATAAAGGAATGGGTGGATTTCCCCCGTGTTCGTCAGAGTCTGTGTTGATGAAGAGAATTTGGACGGTGTCATCCTTATCCTCTTCAGTGATTGTATCATTCGAAGATAAAACCTCTAAAGGCAATATCGGGTCAACTACCTCCTCGACCTTATGAATTTCGTCTGGTATGGATTCATTTGGTTTATCTTCAATGATAGACGCTTCAGCTGACCACTTGAGCAGGCCAGCTGGATTCTCAACTAACGAAGGACTCGGCAAGAGTTTTTTATATCCAGGAGGAAGTCGTAACGGTGAAACCAGACGATCTTCCAAGACTCTTTTAGCCTCGTCTAAGAAGGGACAATGGTGGAGGGCATGGTCGCCTTCGCAAAATCTACAGGGAGGTCTAGCTCTCCCTTTTTGTCCTGGAACTTCACTTTCGATAGTTGACGGTGTACTTTCAACATGGCCATCAGAGGTTGACGACACCGGATTGTGCAAATGGGGAGACCAGTCCCTTAGTATCCGAGGGATGCAAGGACAATCTCTGTGAAAGTGGTCTCCCTTGCAAATGACACATGGCGATTTAGGCCTGGTCAGTGTTGTGTGTGGATTTTCATTAGACGACACTTGTTTTCCCTTATTTGCCTTTGGCTCCTTCTTCTTTTTCTCTTTCTTCTTCTTTTCCTTTTTCTCCTTAGGAACTTGGTTTTTAGCTTTACCAGTCCCGTCACGTGAAGAGGAAGGAAGAGAGGAAGAATTAGAGGAAGCAGAAGGTTGGTGGGAAATTCTGGACTCGTCTAACTGCTGATTCGACTATTCAGGAATAGTGGTGTTCTGAACGACATTGGTTGAGAAGAGCCAGACCGGTAAGCCAATTGTCAGTCCTGGAAGTGAAAATGTGGCCATATGGGGCGCACTAACATCTCTCCAAGAGGAGAAGGGACTAGGATTTCCACCAAGGGGAATTCCTTGGTTGGTAGGCTCCATTTTCTCAACCTAAAGATCAACGCAGGAAAAAGGGTATGAATATTCCGTTTAAAATAAATTTTAACGATGCTTGGACACAACTTGCTTTTTCAATTTTAAAGAGTCGAGAAAAAGCAAAAGATGACTCTAGTCTCCTTCGATTTTTAATGAGCCTGAAGTGACAAGTGCTCAGATGGACCTTTTCCGTTAAGGAGTCTGAAAAGGAACGAAAGGGACTGCTCTGGAGTTCTAGGTAGAGGGTGTGCCAAACCAATCGCAAAACCGCAGAATACTTTTTAGGGTACGGGCGGTCAATCTTCCCGAATGCTGTGTTCAGTGCATTGCGATCAGTAGGGCGGCCGACACGGCTTCCTATGGATAAAGGTTTTGAGCCTATAGGGGTCTCCCAATATATACTCGATGGTACGTGGGAGCACAATCCGTACTGGCACTTATCGTCTCTCAGGAGGAATCACCCAACCATCAGTGAGGCCAACAGTTACCAGGTTTTACGACGCCGGAACACGTCTCTAGCCTAGACCTCTATGTTGTGCGTTAAGTTACAAAGCGTTGTTAAGTTCATTCAATTTATTTTAGGTTGATCTTTCTTAGAAGTTTGTCTTTTTGGATCACCACGAGATGTAGATACAATTCCTAAATGCAGTCTAAAGATGATAATCAAGCTTTTATCTCTTTTCAACAATGAAAATCCTAGCTACAAGGGGAAAAGAAAGACACAATCGTTTCTCAAAGAGCATAGAGCACACTGTAAATGCACTTTTCCTAAATCAAACCATACAAACTGTCAAAATGAAAATGCACTTGTGCATGTATTTGTTTTCACTTTCTTAATATTGATGCCTAAAAAGAAAGTTGTTGTACAAATTTGAATTCGATTTCAAGTGAAAACACAAACAAGCTTCTTTTTTAAATCAAAAAGACGATTACGAAACTTTATGATTTTGAAGTAAACACTTGTTTCGACACTAGAAATTCACAAATTCAAACCAAAAGGCAAAAGTAAAAGCGTAATCAACTGTCAACAACAAACAAACTTACTCCTAAGATCAAAACGACACTTACGACAGGTCTAGATCTAAGGGCGACAATATGACTAGTTTACTTTTGTAATGGGAAACTGCAAATGATGTAACAAATACACAAAAACAAATACAGTTTCTTTTATACAACTGAGGCGGAATTAAGGCAAAGAAAAGGGGTTTTCAGATAGGTACACACACTGATAACAGGCTGCAAAAATCAGAGATAAAACTGAGAAAAATGAAGCAAAGAACCACAGCTGCACAGGGCAAAGGCTGATCAGCGCACCTGTTGCACAGAGAAACTGAATTGCAGCGCAGGTAGCCCTCTTGGGACCTGCATTGAAATGGAGAACCTCTTCACAGAGCCTACGCTGAAGCATAAACGAGAATTTTCTCTGGGTTCTGGGTCACGGTTTGCAGTTTAATCTATGGTTTTTGGCCAGATAAAAGCTATCAACAAGGTACAATTAGAGGGATGATTTAAAGGAGGACTAAGAGCTATCACAAAGGGCAATTAGAGCATTTTTGGATCAGCTGTTCAGATCATAAATAGGCCCAGTGAATGGACTAGAGTAGCAGATCTCTACTTTGCATTTGTAAATGGAAAATGCAGTTCGATTCGCCACTCCTAAGTTTATGAGAAGAACAACAATAGAAACACAAATAAAATAACTAGATACGATCCCTAACGGAGTCACCATTTTGTTGTTGGGAAAAGTATCTATTCAGAACTCCCCTATCCCACTCTAAGGTGTGATAGTGCCTTAGCAACAAACAAGGAAAACTATTTTCGTATTCTTCTTTATGAAATGTAAACGAAGAGGAAAGATGTAACTAACCTGTGTCTTTCGCTAGTTTGTTGATCCACTCGCTCTCCTCTTTGTTCGCTTCCCGCTACCTGCTCCCTCACTGGTCCAGCTTCACCAAGTTCCTGCAAGATCACACAAGAGGAAAACTACACAAAAGACATAGATTTACATTCATAACTAGCTTAGGATCAGATTTAAGCTAAACATGCAAATATAACAAAGCATCATTGATACACAGCATGTAGGAGAAACTCAAATAGTTTTATTGATATAATAAGAAAGTACAAGAGGAGATACAACCAAGTGAGTCCTGATCCAGCATCTACCTCCCAGCAAAGGAATCCCTTCCTCACCTCCAACAAAGAATAAATCACCTAATGCACTAATCTCAATCTCAAACCAACAACAATTCTCTGCAAAGTACAAAATTCTGGCCTCTGGATCTCTGGGATGAGGGATCCATATATAGATGTAAGCAGAGAGGATGAGTCAGCTTATTTTTTGACTTGTGGCTTCTCTCTGTCAGTTCTTGCTTCCACTTGGAGGCTAAGAGCCTCTTACTCATCCTTGGTCGAACTCAGTGAGGCAAGTGTCATTGA
Organism: Pinus tabuliformis; assembly: GCA_031772625.1. Classification (NCBI taxonomy): domain Eukaryota; kingdom Viridiplantae; phylum Streptophyta; class Pinopsida; order Pinales; family Pinaceae; genus Pinus; species Pinus tabuliformis. The sequence goes on along the minus strand of CM062806.1, from coordinate 44,980,822 downwards.
GGAAGATTATGGAAGCTTCCATTGTCTGTACACCTCGCGGAATGACACTGCCATTTGGCATTTCTCGCTCAGCGCACCCTGGTAGTGCATTTAGGTGCGTTGCAATGCACCTAGCTAGTGTACTGGGGTGCTTTACAACGCAGGCAGCTAGTGGAGCACTTGAATTGATCCTGATTTGACTGATTCTGAGTAGTTTTTGGTGGAGAACTTCTGGGAGAAGCTGTCATTGGTTGACCTTGTTCCTTTAGGGGCAGGAACAACACTTTTAGGGATTTTTGATCCCTTGGATTATGGACATTTCATGCTCAAAGCTGTAAGGCACAAAAATGTCTATAACAGGCCTTATCTGTTTCGGACTGGACATGAGCTGAATTTATGTGAGTAGCTGCAAGTGGCATGGCCACATCAATGGGGCATAGTGGCTGGAATCCCAAACCCACTTGAAAAGGGCTATGGCTAGTGGAGCTGTGAAGAGCTTGGTTGTAGCTGTGCTGAACATAGGGGAGGCTCTCGTCCCATGTGCGTGGATGCTTTGAGTTATACATGCACAGAATGTGCACAAGCATCCTATTGGAAACCTCTGTCTGGCCATCAGTTTGAGGATGGAAGGCTATGGACTTCGTGAGTTTGGTGTCCAGCATTGACCAGAGACTGGACCAAAATGTGCTGAGAAACCGACTGTCCTGATCTGAGATGATAGACTGTGGGATCCCAAAGTGCACCCACACTCGTTCAAAGAAGAGTTTAGCAGTGGCTTCTGCTGTGATATTCTTCTTGCAGGCCGCTATAATGGCCATCTTCGAGAACTTGTCGACAACCACAAAAACACAGTCATTTCCATGCTTAGTGGAAGGAAGGCCTGACATGTAATCCATGGAGATGGATTCCCAAGGTCGACTAGGGGTAGGCAACGGGGTATAGAGGCCGTGCTTCTTAATGGTCAGTTTGGCAATGGCACAGGCAGTACATGATCTGATGTACTTCCCAACATCCTATCGAAGATTCGGCCAATAGAAATAATTTTGCAATACTGCCACTGTTTTCTTGACCCCGAAATGCCCAGCAGCCCGACTGTAGTGTGCTTCCCAAATCATCTTGGCACGCTCGCTTGAAGGAACACAAAGGTGACCCAGGTGGCATAACAGGGCATGTTACACAACAATTTGTCATCGTTTGTCACCGTCCCTGTTACCCCTCACCCGCACACTGGAGGACTCATTCCGAGACCTGTGAGAAGTGACATGACCTGAAACCACTTGCATTATATTCCTCTGAGTATGAGATTCATTTTCCCTGAAGACATCTCTTCCAAAATCCTCATGAAAACAGCTCTTTTTACATTAGCGCGGGTCCACAGTTCACTGCCCACGCCAATGAGGGAAATCCTCTATAAAGGGCGCACCATTGGCGCTCTGTGCCAGAGTCGCACTCGCGCCAACTGAATTGAGTAAAGTTTTCAACGACCAAACTCCTGAAGGTTCTCTTCAACCCATTCACCAACTGAATCTATGTTGAGCTAGGATGGTTTGGCTTCTTATCTCCATAGAAGGGAAAGTGGTTTTCTACCTTTCATGGAAGTTTCCAAGTGATAAAGCCAATCCCATGAATAATGTGTTTGATCCTATCTCTTTCCCTCTCTATCTATAAAAGCTTGCCTCTATGCCTTGAGCAAGCTAGTTACAATAGTGAGAGTCATAATAGTCAGTAGTTCCAGGAGTTCAAGAGTTTGAAGCTGCAAGAGCCTTCTTTACACCCATAAGGCCAAATCTAAGTAAGGATATTCTTGTCACCCAAAGAGAGAGAGGCTTGTTCCTCATCCCAACAAGCTTTGCAAGACTTGTGTAGCTGATTACCCAGCCAAAGGAGGATTTTACGTCAGAAAAATGGTTGTATTCTCCTTTGTTATTCATTAATAATAGATGACTATCATTATGGTTCCACTCTCATTGTCTTATGTTTGATGTTGAGTTATATCTTTTCTGACTGGTATATAATTGCATCTACTAGATTTTACGCTTGTTTTCGTGTTGTTCTTTGTGTGTGCAGGTATCCTATCATGGAGGTCGTGCGGATCGTGACCGGCCAAAGCAAAGGAACGAAGGTGACGTCTCTTCGACGAACACTAGCGTTGGAATCCAAGTAGGTTCTCACCATCTACTTTCTATTTGCAATTAGGAACTTGCGTGGTAGCATTGTGTGATTGTTGCTAGACCCGGTCTCGGCTAGTAGGGATCGTCTCTATCCACAGAGAGGATTTACCTCCACAAACATTTGGCGACTCCGCTGGGGAGATCTTGTTGTTTGATTTGTAAACTTTAGACGGAGCCTGAAACACGGCCAGGTAGCCTTAGAAACGCTATTGCTTTGCATTAGCGAAGTAGATCAACGCCACTTCAGTCAATCTCCGATTTGGTTTACGGACTAAACAACTTGGAGTTTGCCTTTTCTCTTTGGATTTTCTTGTTTTGATTGCTTAGATAGCTTTCTGGGTCGAATTTCTTGCTGTTTCTTGCTTCCTGGTTTGCCTAGACACTTTTCTCAAGCCCTGGGTCACTTGCTTTTGTTTTGGTTTAAGTTAACTTTATTAGCGTGCTTTTTAGCCTAACAGTCGCGCTATTGGCGCAAGTTGCTCAAAGACAACCTGCGCCAATCCTATAAAGGCGCGAGTTGCAGCCTCACAGTCGCGCTAGGCCTGTCAACTTTTCATGTTCGCTTGTCCTTAAGACCTCTGAGCTTGGATTTGTGTCTAGCTATGTCTTTTTCAATTACTAGAGTATGTTTGATCCTGATTTGACTGGTTTTAGACCTTCATCATTCGGGTGTTTGCTTTTATCTATCGGTTTCACATTTTATCCCTAAGGCATCTAGTGGCTTTGTGCGTCGAGCCTCCCGGAGGTGTTTTGTGTTCTTTGATCATCCGGTCAATATTGTGGTTATTCCTTTGCATTCGCTCAGTAGTTGTCAAAGTTTTTCCTTGTTATTCAAGTGATTTTCTACTTTATCGCTTGGGTTTCACTTGGCTTCGTTTGAGCTTGGATCACATAGCTCATGAGAGGTCTTTGTATTTTCTTTTTGGTTTGAAGGACTGTTTTGGTGTTTTTGGGATCCGTTTGTGTTCTCATTGAGTGAAATTGGTCTTTTTCTCGGTGTTACTATCTCTCAAAATTCATTTTGTGCACTTTGCCATTGAAAAAGGAAGCGAATAATCTTTGTTGCGTTGCATTAGTTAATTGAAATTAGAAGCTTTTCATTGATTAAGTGATTTAAAACAAAAGAAAAGTTTTGTTTATTCGTCATTAGCTGCATCAAAGTGATTCGTTCTTGTTTGTGGTCATTTTGTTTGAAAAAATCCTTAACTCTCTTGTAGTTAGCATTCATCGAACGAAATGATATTCTTTGGCATATAGTTTGCATTTAGGAAATTGTGATAGATTACATACGGTAGGACCTGAAACTGAAACTTAATCAAAGATCAACCATAAAATGAACTGAATGAACTTAAAAACGCATTGGCACATAACGCTCACTGATTAGAGGTCTAGGCTAGAGACGTGCTCCGGCGTCGTTAAACCTAGTCACTGTTGTTTCACACTACGGTTGGGTGATTCCTCCTTTTGTGACTCGATAGTGGTCTAGCATGGACTTGAGCTCCCACGTACCATCGAGTATATAGGGGAGACCCCACTAGGTTATCATCCTTTATCCACAGGAAGCCGTGTCTACCGCCTTACAAGCCGTAATGCACCGAACACAGCATTCGGGAAGATTGACTGCCGTACGGGAAGTCCTTGGTTTTCATATGACTGCCAAGGTGTATATGCAGTTTTACGGATTTGTTTGGTAAACCCTTTGCCTAGTCTCTCCAGAGTAGTCACTTTTGATCCTTTTTGGACTCCTTAAAAGAAAAGGCTCACTTGAGCAGTTTGTCACTTCGGGCTCGCAAAACATTCGAAGGCGACTAGAGTCACCTTTTTGTCCTTTTCTCGACTCTTAAAACATGAAAAGGTCAAGTTGTGTCTTTGCGTCTTAAAATTAATTTGGCCATGATAAACATTACCTGGTTAGATCTTGTGTGCGTTAGTTTGAGTAGGGTCTTTTATCGTTAGACTCCCTTAGGTTTGTTTGAAGTTTCTCATCCTGGCTGAACCGTCGACTCCCGTTCCAAGTGATCAAGGCTCTCCATCTTCCGCTGCTCCTGAGGTACCAATTGTAAGTGATAATCTTCCTGTTATCCCGAGTATCCAACCTATCAACTCTCGTGCCCCGGGCGATGAAGATTATGAAGTCGATTGGAACCCCATCTGGGAGCCTGATGAGGACGATATTCTTGTTACCCCCCCTGGTGTTTCGTCTCCAATGTATACCTCCCACATGGATGAGACATCTCCTAGCATGAGTGAGACACCTGTGGTGTTGAATATCGACACTCCCATCCCAGGTACTTCTCCACTCCCCCCACGCTATCAGTCGTTGAGGGATAGGGTAAGTGCCAGGACTCCTGCTTCGACCATGTGGGATCCTCATATCACTCCCACCACAGGACCTTTTGTTTCACAACCCCATACTACACCTGTTACTTCAGTTCCGACGAATCCAACTGTTTGTGTAGCACATTCAACTCCGGTCGTTAGTGCCGTAACAGCGTCCTCATCTTTGAACACTGGTGCTGGTCCCCCTCACGGTCAAGTGAGTAGTGGCCAACCGGAACTCTCGCCTAGAGTTGTCCACCCTGCACAAAGTGCTCCACCCTCTTTTGGTCTCATCCCAGGAGGGGGGCCTATGATGCCTCTGGACAAGCTGTTCATGATCCGAATGCGCAGGGTCCATTATTTTACTATGATTCTATCGGTCAATACCTTCAACTCTCTCAACCCTTGCCTACTCAACCTATTGTTGAGGTTTCGATACCGTTATCCATTGCTTGGAACCCTAGTACTCACTCCTTCCATGGAGGCCAAGCAATGCCTGCACAGCTTCAGGGACCACCTAACCAAGGCCAACCATCTTATGTGCAAACCCACCAGGGGCAGCAATATTATGGCCAGTCTTACCCAGGACAACCTGGGGGCCTACAAGGACAACCCTATCAGGGACAACCTTTGGCCGCTGGTGGTCCGTCCTTTACCTATCTGACTCAACCTTCGGGTTATCCGGGGCAACCCGGTACCCAGCAAGGTTACCCGTCTGGACAACCAGGACAACCTTATATTCAACAAGGCCAACCTGGTATTCAGCAGGGTTATCCCTCTGGACAAACCGGACAAACTTACATTCCACAAGGTCAACCGGCAGTCCAACAGGGGTATCCTTCTGGGCAAGGGGGGCAACCTTACATACAGTAGGGCCAACCCACTGCCCAACCTAGTCATCCTTCTGGGCAAACGGGCCAGCTCTCTGCACAGCAAGGCCAACCCACTGCCCAGCTTAGTCATCCTTCTGGACAGGCTGGCCAACCTCAAGGTCAACCGGCCGTCCAGTCCGCTCAACCATCTGCCCCGCAAGGACAATCCTTGGTTGCTCAAGGACAACCTGCCACCCAGCAAACATATCCCTCTGGGCAAACAGGTCCGTCCCAAATCCAACCAGGCCAACCTTCCAGCCAGATGGTCCAAGCCCAACCTGTTCAAGGACATTCTTCTGGGACCCACACTCAACTTGGTTATCAAATGCAAGGTGGGCCAAGACCCCAACCTTCCTACCAAGAGCAGCCTTCTCATCAGGCTCAGTATGGAGCTCAGCAAATGTATGGCTACCAGCAACCCCAGGGGCAAACTCAATTTTCCCCTTACCAAAATTATCAACAAATGTAGGTTACTCCTTATCAAAATTATCAGCAATAGTACGTTGCACCTGCAGGTCAAGTTGCTAATCCATGGGGTGTTGGGGGGCAGACCCAGGGTCAACTGTCTGCATATGGACAGAATCCTTACGGGTAGAATCCATATGGACAGAACCCCTACGGGAAAAATCCCTATGGACAGAGCCCTTACGGGCCGGACCCATCTGGAAAAAGTCCATGGGGGCAACCACCACCTGGTTGGAACCCTGGTACTACCTCTCTTCCACAACCACAAATGTCCTTTAACCGTCAGTTGCATTTCTTAGCGACGTTGGAACTTCCAGATGTGTCCAAGTTGACGAATGATCCCAGTCTTCATAATCCATATTAGGCACCAGTTCCAACTAAAATACCCGGTGATTGCCCAAAATTCGATGGCAAAGCTAGTGAAGATCCTCAAGCCCATGTCATGACCTATCACCTTTGGTGCTCATCCAACTCGTGGCTTGATGAATCCATCCAGCTTCGCCTCTTTCAAAGGACTCTCACTGGCTCAGCCGCTAAGTGGTATATTGAGCTGAATCGCAGAACATTTCAAGATTTCAACTCGCTGGCTATGGCATTCCTAACTCATTTTCAGTTACCCATTCGGTATGAGACAGGGACACATCTCCTTACGTCTCTCAAACAGGACACAGCTACGCATATATCTGATCATATACATGAATGGAGACGGCGTCGTCGCGTGATCAAATTTTGGATTCCTGATCAGCTCCTGACCGATTGGTTCACGACTTCCTTTGTCCCTGCGATCGCGCGAGACATCGCCATGGGAGCTTGTGTAACTTAAGAGCAAGCTATCGCGCGTGCTCAGTACCTTGACTTAGTATACTCTCAGTTAGGTACTTTATATGATTATTTTCCAGACGCCCCGAGGCCCAGACAATCCAAAGCTCCGCCAAAACCATCTGTTGACGGAGTTATTGGCTCTGTAAATACGTCATCAAAGAAATCGACCGCGAACCCTGGGAAGAAAAAATAGAACGCTTCTAATGGAAATACTTCTCAGGGTCAATCTAATTCTGGAAGTACCTCTGAGGTTAACGCCGTCCAGTCCACTGCGGCAGATAAATCCTCGAAAGGGAAGAATAAAGGGAAAGCTAAGAATAAGACCGAACAGCCCAAACAGGACTCCCCTAAAAATCCACCCGAGGAAGGAGCCAAACGAAAACCTAAGTATCCTTGGCTTATCTGCGATGAGGATCACTACACTAAAGACTGCCCCAGGCGGTCCGAAGTTAGTCGATTATTGAAAGGTGCTCACGGGACTCCTGTTGTGCTCAAAGAACCTTTCCCTTCTCAGCAAACTCAAATGGTGGCAGACCCATCTCAACCCTCTTCCTCATTTGGCTCTCAAGTATTTATGGCTGGGACAATTCCCATCCATGTCACTACTCGAGCAAAATAATATCCCTCTCCTACCGGGAAAGAGCCGTAGGTCCCCTCCAACGCTCCTCCATCCAGTTCTGGTCCTCTCCACATCGAAAGACCCAGCACTGAGACGATCCCCCGACCCCCTCCGAAAGGTGTACTCCGGAAGTCTTCTTACAACCCTAATGCTCGTGTTGCCCAGCACTATAGCATTGTGGAGGACTTAGCTCAGGCTCCGTCTACTATGTCCACTCTAGAAGTCCTCCATAGCTTCCCCTCCCAGAGGAAGTCCTTGCTATCGGCCATCGGTGGCATAGACCCGACTGATTCAGATTTGATTTCTTTCGATCTCGAGGGCTTTACGCCGAGACTACCCCACCAAATCGCTTTCCTTATACAGGTCATCATCAATGGCAAAACAATTCATCGTACAGTCATTGATGAAGGTGCCTCAACTTGCATCATGTCTGTTGCATCCTGGAAAGCCATTGGTTCTCCTACGTTAAGCCAGTCTCCTACAACGTTAGAAGCTTTTGATGGAAGAGAGTCTCGTCCGTACGGTATCCTCCAACGCTTGCCCATCTCCCTGGAAGGGAAGACGGTAGAAGTGGAGGTAGAAGTCGTTGACGCTAATCTCACCTATAATCTCCTCCTCGGACGTAGCTGGACATATGCCATGCAAGCCGTGGCTTCCTCCCTTTTCTGTGTCATTCGTTTCCCTCATCAGGGGAAGATTGTCATGGTGGACCATCTCTCCTTCTTCACCTCTTCTTCTGAAGGTAATGTGCCATTCGTGGAGCATACCTCTAAATCATTCGAGAGTGTGGGAGCCGGACTCTTTAAATATCCCGCTCTAATGGGTGTCTTTCCCCTTCCACCTCTGAATCTCGCCCCTATTAAAACGCATTCCGTACATCAGACGAAATCTTAGGGCGATATGATGCCATTCGAGCGCAATAACAGTGATGTCAACCTTCATCCCATTTTCAATGGACTAAAGCTTGGGGGGCATGTACCTCAAATTGAGACACCATGCTAAGGGGCATGCCCGTCCCTTTATTCTCAAGTTTTAATGCGCTTCGATTTGCGTGTGCGTGTGTGTGAGCTTTCATGTTTTCGGTTTGGTGTGAAATCGTGATTGCCCCTTATTGTGTCTTTTTGCTTCTTGTGTAGATGTCGGGTGCACCTTACATTGGTTTCACTGATGGTGCCTGCCGCAGTACTCGTAATTTTTCCTCTGCGGCGTGGGTGATCTACGATCCTCACGATGAGTTGATAGACCTTCAAGGTGTCTACTTAGGCTGTACTACAAACAATGTTGCTGAATATAGCGCCGTTTTTGAATTATTAGCCGAGGCAATTAATCTCGGTATTCGTACATTGCTTGTTAACCTAGACTCTCAGCTTGTCGTCCACCAGCTCAATGGGCAATATTCCGTCAGAGACCGTCACATTTTAAGGCTGTACTTACGTGTTAAATTGTTGGAAAGAAATTTTGATTTTATCACATATCAACATATTCCACGACGATTAAACACATTATCTGATGCATTGGCCAACCATTTATTAGATAGACATTTGCGTAATTTATAATCAAAACATCATACAAGCAAGCACATAAAAGCACAATAATAAACCATAAGCATATGTATATATATGTGTGTCATAATGCTTGCACCGTGTGCGTTACAAAACCCAAAAAATAATACGTGTTCTGATACATCCTCGGACAACATGTCCCTCAAAGAATATGCATGAAAGAAACCTAGGAGTCTACTCGTGGTGGTGCTCATGATAGCACGTCACCGCATGCACCAAGCGTCTCAACAGAAGATGGATGCGGGACGACACCCCCACCGTGTGCCTCTGATATGCGAACGGCACATCCGCCAATCTAGCATAGCCTGGAATCCCTTGGGTAAGTCCCTCGATATTCTGCACCAGCTCTTCCCCCACGGCACCTCTTGCTTGAGGGTCAGCTGCAGGTTGGTCCCTCCTCGCTATAGGAGACAAATCGGCTAGACGCTCTGGGCCCACATCTGCATATATATATATAACTGTCATCAAAACATGCATGTATTGACAAAAAATAAAAAATACATAAAAAACATCAAAAAGATAATATCATACCTAGCCCCTCTTCCCATTCCTCCCCCTCTGGCAGTGGGAGGTCTGGGTCCCCCATGAAGTTGGTTCCCACGTATGGCCAGTCTTCCACCACGATCAACTGGCGGCGAAGCCATATGAAGAACTCGGGCCGCGAAGACATCTGATGGCCCCCTCCTCCTCTAGGCATCAATGCTGCCCAGCGAGCCATCCTAGGCTCTCGTGGTAATGGGTCCGCTACTACAGCTCCCTGGTACTGGAATAACGGTAATCGTTCCAAGAAGAACGATACCACAATCGAACCATACCCAAACTGTTTCACCCCACCGCGCTTACACTTTGTAAGTTGCCTCTTGATATTTGTGGTCACTGCTGTAGCCCAGTCAAAAATGGTGGGGCTAAGACATTCTGTCGCCAGTAACAGATGGTTCTTGATGGCCTCATGGGGCGCCTGTGCCCTAGCTGCACGTGTGATGGTGAATAGTATCACCTTGAGAACCAAATCATGGATGGTGGCGATATCCACCTTGGCGCTGTTCTTCCCAAATTGTGCCTCTGGGCACACACGAGCCTTTACTTCACCTATTTTCTCTACGGAAGGCCTGCTTCCGGTCAGAATGGGGATTGCCCCTCTCCGTGACAGCGCAGAAATGAAGTGCACATCAGATACATCCAGCTCTAAGGTCTGATCCCGTAGTCGAAATACTTGGTCATCGACATCCCAAGCATCCACTATAAACTGTAATAGCTCTAGTTGAGCTCGCAGATAGGAGGTGAGAAAGAATTTCTTGAGACCGCAGTCTCTCAAGGCATTCATGCATCCCTCATCTGTGATGGCTAAGGCATCTATGGCATCGTGCTCTCGTTCTTTCCATTCCACCGGCATTTTTGCATGTTTCCTGCACCCACAAGGATGAATAAATCATTAATGAAACCCTGGTAAGCATATACACCGGACAAATTTCAAAAATGATGGGAAAATTTAAGTGAAAACCTAGGTCGCGCGGTTGGCGCGACTGTTTCTAAAATAGTCGCGCCAATGGTGCGGCACCTTTGGGTAAATCACCCTATTGGCACGGATCCGTGCCGGATACCCGCGCCAATGGGGTGCAACCCTAAATTTTGAAATCCCCCTTGTGGAGGCTCAAATCAGGAACAAAATGCATAAAAACAGGTATGAAAATGAAGCTTAAGAGAGCGCCTCTTACCTGGAACTGGCGGAATCTCAAATGGTTGCCCGGATCGGTGGTAAGCGCTGCTCGACGTTTGCACTCCAAATGGACCACTACCACTATGCACAAGGTAAAAAGGTAAAAGTAATTTTGTTTTTTACATTTTCACCACATTTATAGACTTTTTGACTTGTAATAGGGTTTAAAAAGTTGATTTTTGAATATTTTAATGTGCTTTTGGTCGAAAACAGGTTTTATGCTTGTTTCTGGTGCTATGACAGGTCCTTTTTGCAACTTCGATGGTGAAATGAGTTGTGTTTTATGCTTTTTCGAACTCGGTAAAGACGGGAAAAAGTCATTATGGAGTTATCTTTCAGCTCTTTTCTAACTCATTAAAAGTGAAAAGATTGCCGAGTTGCCCCTCTCGACTCGTTAAAAGTAAATAAGAGGCGGTCGTCTTTAAACCCTTTTCCGATCGTGTAAAAACGAAAAGATCGTCGAACCCTTGTCGTTTCTAGTTCGTAAATGGTTACGAAACGACGTGATGTTGATCGCTTTTCTACTTTTTCGGATCAATGTCACTATAATTGAAAAGTACTCCTCGATCATAATGGTCGGGTGGTTCTTTCGAGCATTGTTTTATACTTTTTCGGGCTCGAGAGACACAACTTTATGAAAAAGGACCCCCCTGGAGTTTTTTCTTTTTGCTATCTTTTCAGACTCTCTAAATAGGAAAATACGCCGAGTTTTTCCTTTGTCAGGCTCGTTAAAACTTAATGACATCGGATTCCGTCGTAATGACGCTCACAAGCATATACTATCCCCGTCAAGCTTGCTAAAAATAACTGGGGTACTCGCCAGAAATGGTGGGGAAAATGGATCCATAATTGTCATCATGTCGGCAGTATGTCGCTCTTGAACATGGCACTCGTCTGTGTTCGTGTCAGGGTGGGGACATCTCATCTTTTTTTACACTAGCCTCCATGGGTTTGGGTTATCCTATTCGGCCTCTCATCTGCTCATTGCTTTTTCACCATGACCTTTGCTCATATGTTGTCAAATACTGCCAAATCCACTGTCGTTCTGCCGATATGTTCAAGAGAAGTTGACCTCTGCAGCAATACCACCTCCTCTGATACCTCACATAATTTTGCATCACCACAACATCTTTCCTCTATCTCGTGTCAATGATGTGGGAAACACTATGGCCCACCTTTGATCAAGATCACTTCCTGTCGACTTCAGCTCATTATCTAGGAAGCTGATCTAGAGACTCCCTTTAGTGCCTTGGAGCCTACATGCCTCAATGGAAGGTTCTTCGTGTTCGACGAGAGGTTTTTATCATTGGCCTCCGATCGAATGATTCTACGGGTGTTCGACGCCAGCTCATTCATTCACACGCCGTATATTGTACCTATAGTACCTTGAGGGCCATTGTCATTATTGGTGGTACCTCTCGCGTTTGTTAACAATTTTCATTATTGACTGGTAATCAGACGATGTTCATCCATGTTCGACTTCAACTCATACATTCGCATGCTTGAACTTGTACTCTGTACGGGTCGAGATGGAGCGCAAGACCCTGGATTTTGTCTATTGGAATCCAGGCTGCAATTTGTGGATTATTATGATTCTTACATGACTCATTTACTAGATGGCTGCGACCATGCCTGAGTCTATTTATCGATCCTCTCCGGATGGCTGCACCCATACCTTGGATCTAGATTATTATGTACTCTGTTGTGGATGGCTATGCCCATACCACTTATATCATGTACTTGAGATATCAGTTGTACTTATTTATGTAGGTTCTCTGGCGGTCGTGTTTTTAGTCACGCATGTTCTTGTAAATCATTTCACCCCTCTCTCTCTCGGGCCTCATGCTTTAGGGGGCATCTGTTACACAGCAATTTGTCACCATTTTTCACTGTCCCTATTACCCCTCACCCGCACACTGGAGGACTCATTTCGGGACCTGTGAGAAGTGACATGACCTGAAACCACTTGTATTATATTCCTCTGAGTATGAGCTTCATTTGCCTTGAAGACATCTCTTCCAAAATCCTCATGAAAACAACTCTTTTTACATTAGCGCAGGTCCACAGTTCACTGCCCGCGCCAATGAGGGAAATCCTCTATAAAGGGCGCGCCATTAGCGCTCTGTCCCAGAGTCGCACTTGCGCCAACCGAATTGAGTAAAGTTTTCAACGACCAAACTCCCGAAGGTTCTCTTCAACCCATTCACCAACTGGATCTATGTTGAGCTAGGATGGTTTGGCTTCGGATCTCCATAGAAGGGAAAGTGGTTTGCCACCTTTCATGGAAGTTTCCAAGTGATAAAGCCAATCCCATGAATAATGTGGTTGATCCTATCTCTTTCCCTCTCTATCTATAAAAGCTTGCCTCTATGCCTTGAGCAAGCTAGTTACAATAGTGACAGTCATAATAGTCAGTAGTTCCAGGAGTTCAAGAGTTTGAAGTTGCAAGAGCCTTCTTTGCACCCATAAGGCCAAATCTAAGTAAGGAGATTCTTGTCACCCAAAGAGAGAGAGGCTTGTTCCTCATCCCAACAAGCTTTGTAAGACTTGTGTAGCTGATTACCCAGCCAAAGGAGGATTTGACGTCAGAACAATGGTTGTATTCTTCTTTGTTATTCTTTAATAATAGATGACTATCATTATGGTTCCACTCTCATTGTCTTATGTTTGATGTTGAGTTATATCTTTTCTGACTGGTAAATAATTGCATCTACTAGATTTTACACTTGTTTTCGTGTTGTTATTTGCGTGTGCAGGTATCCTATCACGAAGATCGTGCGGATCGTGACCGGCCAAAGCAAAGGAACGAAGGCGACGTCTCTTCGACGAACACTAGCATTGGAATCCAAGTAGGTTCTCACCATCTACTTTCTATTTGCAATTAGGAACTTGCATGGTAGCATTGTGTGATTGTTGCTAGACCTGGTCTGGGCTAGTAGGGATCGTCTCTGTCCACAGAGAGGATTTAACTCCACAATAGGGTATCCTAGAGGTGAAAATCTGGAACATGCCGACCCTCCAAGAGTGTCTGGTATGTGTGGCCGAATTCTGGGTCGCTTTTGTAGAGAAGTGACCAATCAAAAGTCTCGTGCCCACAAGAGTTGAGCACGGTGGTTAATGCCATGATCGATGGTCGACTGAGGCAATCTGCAACATTATTGGTGCTGCCCTTCTTATACTTGATATTCAAGTGGAACTGTTGCAGGTATGTAGACCACTTCTGATGGCGATCATTCTGCAATTTTGCTTGGGTCTGTATGAATTGCAGGGGTCGGTGGTCTGTGTGGATGACCATTTCCTTCCCTAAAATGTAATGTTTCCATTGTCGACAGGCCTGTACAATGGAATACATCTCTTTATCATAAGTGGGGTACTTCTGGACTGTGTCTGAAAGTTGTTGGGTTGTGTTATATTCTTTCCACGACTAACCTACGTAGTGAAATGGGGGGTTAGAGGGGGGCGGAAGCCCCCCTTCGTTGCGCCGATTGCGCAGCGGGGGGGACACAGGGGGGGCGGCAGCCCCCCTGTCCGGGGGGTTTGAGGGGGGTTGGGCGAACCTACCTATGGTTTTGTGCATGATTTTGGCACATGGTATTGGACGCGATGGTTTTTCGGTCCATGGTATTGGATGCTTCGGCATGTATAAATATGTATTGTAACATTGAAAGGAACATAATGAAAAATCAAGCTGGTAGTCCCGGTTTTGGGATCCAGGGAAAAATCTCTGTGCATATGTGTTTTATGGGTTTTGCTCTCGCATTGTTTATTTTCTTTCTTTAAGAATTCGTATGCAGGTAATTTCTGTATAGGGCTAAAACCTACATTTGGTATCAGAGCTGTTTTGGCTTCAAGGGGACGCCTTTGTTGCTGAGGGGTTTCGCTCGGGCCTGTGGTAGACCCTGTTCAGTGGGAGATCTGCGAGATCGATTCTGGTGGTGAAAGAAGATGGCGAGCAGTGGAAAGATCGAGATTGAGAAGTTCAATGGTCAGAGTTTTGAGTTGTGGAAAATCAAGATGGAGGATCTGTTGGTCGATAAAGATCAGTGGATCGCGGTAGATCCGGGTACTAAACCATCGGGAGTGACCGATGAAGAATGGAAGAAATTGGATCGGAAGGCAAAGAGCACAATACGATTGTGTGTCTCAGATTCAGTATTGCTGAATGTATCAGGGGAAGCTACGGCAAAGGCTTTGTGGGTCAAGTTAGGGACTTTGTACCAATCTAAGTCTCTGGTGAATAAACTGTTCCTGCGGAAAAAGCTGTATAACCTGAGGATGAAAGATGGAGACTCGGTGACAGAGCATCTGAATGCGTTTAATACTGTGGTAAGTCAATTATTATCTGTTGATATTAAAATTTCAGATGAAGATAAGTGCATCAGTCTATTGTGTTCTCTACCAGATTCGTGGGATAGTCTGGTTATTGCAATAGGTAGCAATGCAACTGCCTTGCAGTTTGATGAAATAGTCTCAGCCTTGCTGACGGAGGAGATGAGACGGAAGAATATGGACAACCAGAATGGTGATGCCTTGTCTGTACGAGGACGGTCCCAGAACAGAAACAAAAATAAGTCATCGAGTGGGAGATCTAAATCTAGAGGGAGATCTAAATCTCCAGGAAAACCTACAAGGATTGTAAATCTAAAGCTCCTGATAAAGGAAAGGGATCTGATGATGCTCCTTCTGCAGAGGCGAAAACCACCTCAGATGAAGGTGGGGATGTGTACTTGGCTTCTTCAAGTACACATGTAGATCATGAGGCATGGTTGATTGACTCAAGTGCATCCTTTCACTTCACTCCCCATAGAGAGTGGTTCTGCGAGTATGAGAAATACGATGGTGGTGATGTCTTCTTAGGAGATGATCGGAAGGCTAGAATCATTGGTCGGGGAAAAGTAAAGTTGAAGTTGCAAGGTGGAAGGGTTAGAACACTTCCGGGTGTTCTACATATTCCTGCATTGGCCAGAAATCTGATTTCTGTAAGCAAGTTGGATGATGCAGGTGTAAAGACGGTGTTCGAGAAAGATACCTGCAAGATGGTTCGAGGAGCACTGATATTGATGCGGGGAGTTCGGACTGGAACTCTGTACAAGCTGCAAGGTAGCACTGTTGTTGATGGGTGCAATAGTTCTATGGTTCCTGAAAATGGAGTAGAAAATCTAGTGGTCTCTGGAGAGAAGACCATGTTGTGGCATCAAAGGCTTGGACATATTGGAGAGAAGGGCCTTCGAATACTTCATGGTAAAGGTATGGTAGAAGGTATGAATGATAGCTCTCTGGATTTCGATTTCTGTGAAAATTGTGTGTATGGGAAGCAGAATCGAGTGAGTTTCCCCTCTGGTGGTAAGAGGACGAAACAAATATTAGAGCTTGTGCACAGTGATGTGTTTGGACCTGTGAAGGTTCCATCACTGGGTAAGTCTGTGTACTATGTATCATTCATAGATGACTTCTCAAGGAATACATGGATATATTTCCTTAAGAAGAAATCTGAAGTCTTTGACAGGTTTAAAGAATTTAAGGCTCTGGTGGAAAATCAGACAGAGAAGAAGATAAAGGTGCTGAGGACAGATAATGGTGGAGAATTTTGCAGCAAGGAATTTGAAGAATTTTGTAAGAAGTGTGGTATAGCACGGCAGAAGACTACTCCATATACACCTCAGCAAAATGGAGTCGCAGAAAGAATGAACAAGACATTGATGGAAAGGGCAAGAAGCATGCTCAGTGGTGCCGGGTTAGGACAGGAATTCTGGGCAGAGGCGGTGGACACTGCACGTTACCTGATCAACAGATCACCCTCATCAGCGTTGGAGGATAAGACTCCACAAGAAGTATGGACTGGTAAGAAACCCTCTCTTTCACATCTGAGGGTATTTGGATGTGATGCATATGTACATGTTCCAAAGGAGAAACGAACCAAGTTGGATAGTAAATCTGAAAAGTGCATCTTTATTGGGTATAAGGATGGTTTAAAGGGTTATAAGCTTTGGAACCCAGTCACACGGAAGGTTGTGTACAGCCGAGATGTGGTGTTCAGAGAGGTAAAAGATGTTATTCAATCTGAAGTCCAACCAAAGGAACCTGAGAAGATAGAGTTTGAGCCAAAGGAGGAAGAATTAGACTCTGCAGCAGAGGAGGAATCAGAAGATGAAGAGCCACAAACTCCGGCTGTGAGAAGATCAGGTCGAGAAAGAAGGCAACCAGAAAGGTACAGTTCATCTGCTTTCAGTTCAAATTTTGCTTTGTCTGTTACTGATGATGATCCCAGAACTGTGAAGGAAGCAGTGGATTCAGAGGATGGAAAACTCTGGAAAGAGGCCATGGTTGATGAAATGGAATCTTTGCACAAAAATGAGGCTTGGGATCTAGTAGAGTTGCCGGCTGGAAGGAAACCCATTGGAAGCAAATGGGTGTTCAAGAAGAAGACTAATGCAGAAGGAAAGGTGGAGAAATACAAAGCTCGGTTGGTAGCAAAAGGTTATTCCCAAGTGCCGGGAATTGATTTTGGTGATATTTTTTCTCCTGTTGCCAAGGTAGCTTCTATTAGATTACTTTTATCTGTTGCTGCTGCTTTTGATTTTGAGGTAGAACAGATGGATGTGAAGACAGCATTTCTTCATGGGGATTTGGAAGAGGAAATCTACATGAGGCAACCTGAAGGCTTTGCGGTGAAGGGTAAGAAAGAACTGGTATGCAAGTTAAAGAAGTCTCTGTATGGGTTAAAACAGTCACCAAGGATGTGGTATCAGAAATTTGATACATTTATACGGGGACTTGGCTTCACCAGAAGCAAAGCAGATCATTGTGTGTATTTTAAATTAATTGGTGACCGTGTTATTTATTTGGTCTTGTATGTGGATGATATGTTGCTGGTTGGAAATGACAAAGAAATTATCCAGGATTTGAAGACCCAATTGTCCTCCAAATTTGACATGAAAGATCTTGGTGCTGCAAACTATATTTTGGGCATGGAAATTAAAAGAGATCGGGCAAAGAGGAAGCTCTGGTTAAACCAGAGGAAGTATGTCGAGACAATACTGCAGAGGTTTAATATGCAGGATAGTAAACCAGTGAAGGTTCCTATTCCTGTAGGTGTGAGGTTATCTGCTGAACAGTGTCCCAAGACACAAGAAGAGGAAGAGGACATGTCCCGTGTTCCATATGCAAGTGCAGTCGGTAGCCTGATGTATGCAATGGTCTGTACTAGACCAGACATTGCACATGCAGTGGGAGTATTGAGCAGGTTTATGTCAAAACCTGGGAAGGAGCACTGGACAGCAGTGAAGCGGGTTTTCAGGTATTTGCGTGGCACTAGTGATTATGGTTTGTGCTACCAAGGAAGACCAGGATTGGACAGAGTGTTGGATATTCATGGTTTTGTTGATGCAGACTGGGCTGGAGATCTGGATCAGAGAAGATCTACAAGTGGGTATGTGTTTAACCTATTTGGAGGTGCAGTCAGTTGGATGAGTAAGAAACAATCTGTAGTGGCACTATCAACTACAGAGGCAGAATACATGGCAGCCACTCATGCAAGCAAGGAAGCAGTTTGGTTGCAGAGATTGTGTTCAAGTATGGGGTTAGTACAGGGAGCTATAAGAATAGACTGTGACAGCCAAAGTGCAATTTTCTTGGCAAAGAACCCTGCTTATCATTCAAAGACAAAGCACATTGATGTTCAGTATCACTTTGTGAGGGATATGATAGAAGACAAAAAGGTGTTGCTGGTAAAGGTGGACACTTTGAAGAATACTGCAGATGCATTGACAAAATTTGTGAGCTCTGAGAAGTTCTCTTGGTGTAGAGAAACAATGGGTGTTTCAGGGCTGGAAAAATGACTAAGCTGTCCTGTGGCCCCTTATGGAAAGAAAACAACAAGTGGGAGATTGTTGGGTTGTGTTATATTCTTTCCACGACTAACCTACGTAGTGAAACGGGGGGTTAGAGGGGGGCGGAAGCCCCCCTTCGTTGCGCCGATTGCGCAGTGGGGGGGTGGCAGCCCCCCCTGTCTGGGGGGTTTGAGGGGGGCGGTAGCCCCCCTCTACGGGGTCCGGGGCAGCGCCCCGGGAAAATTTTTTTGGACCCTATATTAGGTTGGGCGAACCTACCTATGGTTTTGTGCATGATTTTGGCACATGGTATTGGACGCGATGGTTTTTCGGTCCATGGTATTGGATGCTTCGGCATGTATAAATATGTATTGTAACATTGAAAGGAACATAATGAAAAATCAAGCTGGTAGTCCCGGTTTTGGGATCCAGGGAAAAATCTCTGTGCATATGTGTTTTATGGGTTTTGCTCTCGCATTGTTTATTTTCTTTCTTTAAGAATTCGTATGCAGGTAATTTCTGTATAGGGTTAAAACCTACAAAAGTGTTTCACTGTGATATGCCACTGGATGTCCATGTTGAGTAAGGACTGCCCCGATAGCATAGTCAGAGGCATCTGTCTCGACCTCAAATGGTTGTTGTAAATCTGGTAACGCGAGCACTTGTGTCATGCAGAGGCGATCCTTCAACTCCATGAATGCCTTTTGTTGAGATTCAGACCAAAAGAATTTTTCTTTCACCCCTCCCTTGGTGACTTGACTCAAGGGCCAAGTAATATGAGAAAACCCCAACACGAACCTGCGGTAGAAGTTGGCAAGACCTAGAAAGCTGCGGAGCTCTGTTAGAGTGGTTGGAGATGGCCAATCCCAAATGACTTGGATCTTGGCTGGATCGACATGCACCCCCTGTTCATCAATGATGTATCCCAGATACTGAACCTGGGTCATGCCAAAAGTGCATTTCTCCAAATTGGCACATAGCTTATGTTGCCGCAGTGTTTGGAGAACCAGTCGGATGTGGTGGAGGTGTTCTTCCCAACTCTGGCTGAAGATCAGAATGTCATCCAAGTATACTACTACAAAGGAGTTGGTGAATGGCCGCAAGATGTCATCCATTAGCCTCATGAAGGTTGCAGGAGCATTCGTCAATCTGAAAGGCATAACCAACCATTCGAAAAGGCCCTCCTTGGATTTGAAGGTAGTCTTCCACACATCAGAGGGTTCGATTGGTACCTGGTGATATCCTGACTTCATATCGATCTTGCTGAAATATTTCGCCCCCTTTAGTTGGTCCAGGAGGTCATCAATCCGCGGGATCGGGTACCTATTATGGACAGTGATCTTGTTCAGCGCCCGATAGACAATACAGAGTCTCCACGTCCCATCCTTCTTCTGTACCAACACGATCGGGCTCCCACAAGGCGATGAACTCGGACGGATGTGACCTTTCTGTAGGAGCTCCTGAGTCTGCCTCTTGATTTCATTGTTCTATAGAATGGAGCGCCGATAAATTGGTCCATTGGGTAGCGGCGCACCTGGGGTCAGATCGATGGAGTGCTTGACTTGACAGTGCAGAGGAACCCCTGCAGGGGAGGTGAAGATGTCCTCGTACTCCTCCACAACCTTTTCCATCTGTAGTTATTGTGCAGAGGGACCCCGTGTGGAGGCCGCGGCCACCGTCTTCTTCTTTCCTTGAGTGCGTATCATTAGGAAAACAAATTTCCTAGTTTTGGAAATGATCTTACTACATTGTTTTGCAGTAATCAAAGAGATGACGGTAGGTGGTGCTACCTCTGGTATCCTGTACAACTTATTTCCCAATGTAATAATAACAGCACAGGGCCTTGATTCATACATAGCATGTCGCTTCCAGAAGTATAGTTGTCCTAATAATACATCACAAACTTCAAGGGGAGGAATGTCACACAATACCTCATCTGTGAAGGGCTTGATGTTGTATGGAAGGCGACACTGCTGGCTCACGCGAAGATCTCGTCCTTGGTGAAGCCACCCAATGGTGTATGGTTGTGGATGTGCTATGGTTGGTAAGCCCAACCGCTTCACGACCTCTGCCGAAATGAGGTTCTTTTGACTCCCGCTATCAACAATGAACTGTATCGGGGAGCCCTTTACCCACATCTGGGAGTGGAAGAGACGCTCCTCCTCCTCTGGATCTTCGGGTTCATTTTTCTAGATCTTGGCAGTAGCAACAGTGGCGTTGGGATCCGCATCAATGATCTGCTTCCCTTTTTCATTCCCCTTATCGGGTTCTGAGTCAGAGTCGGAACATGCATCTGATTCTGAAATCTTTAGCTCAGCCACCAGTGACTGCTTGGCCCGACACTCACTTGTGTTGTGAGTGGAGCTCTTATGGAACTCACGCCATTTTCCAGTGTCCTTTTTCGGCTTCGCAGCGTTGTTCTTTGCTTGCAGCTTTGGCGGGTTGTCTTGGGCTGTCCCGCCTTGGCTTTGTCCTTTGTTCTGTGGTTTAAGGGAACCTTTCCCCTGCTTTGGATTCGCAGATCCAAAGTCTCGCTTCTTTTGTTTAAACTTCTGCTCGACCTTGACGACATATCGGTATGCTGCGCCGAGCGAGGAGATGTTCAGGACTTGTATTTCTTCCTGGATGTACTTGTGCACGCAGCCACGGTATTTGAGTATCAAATGTTGCTCTGAATCCTTGATACCCAACTTTGTGCGAAGGGTATGGAAAAAATTGGTGAACTCCAGCACGTCTTGGTCCCTTCCCTGCCGTAGCGTGGTCCACTTTATGTATTCATCCTCATAGCTTCCGACAAGGTAGCACTGCTCCTTGATGGCATCCCGGAACGAATTCCAGGTGGGTGTGGCTGAAAATAGTGAGCCAGTACTTTCATCCTTCTGCTCGCAGTAGGTTTCCCACCAATCCTTGACATGGGGGCTGCTTTGAGAAGAGCGAAAACAATCTTTTCCCGACTCGAAAATTCATGAACAGAAAAATAACCCTCTAGCAGATTTAACCATTTATCTACGGCATCTGCGTCTATCTGACCCTCAAATATGGGGATTTCAAAATTAACTTGTACCTTAAAGGGCGTGGCGTTTCCAGAGTAGCTGCTGGAAGCCGATGCATCGCTTCTGGGTAACCGCTGAAGGATCTGGGCAAAGTTGTCCATCATCGCATTCCATTGTCGCTCGATGATGAAGGAGCATCTAGACCCAGCCAGCAATGTGGAGATTTGTCCACATGTTGTGGTTAAATCCAGTGAAATTTATTTACTGTTGGTCAAAAACAATTTATTGAGGAGGTTGGATCCCTCAAATAATTTGTTATTGTAATAGATAGGAGATTAGCTTATTTTGGATTTTGAGATAGGGTTGTTTGTCTAGGTGTGCTTGGGAAACAACGGAATAGAAGAATTCTGTTCTTTCTTGGAAAAATAGGAAACTCTGTTAGATAATTTAGGAGAATAAATAGAGGGAAATTGTAATGAACTCAGGGGATTTATTTTTAGAGGGATTTAGAGTTTGTGTGTCGCAGGGGAGGAGAAGAGTGATACTGATGTGTGTATAGTTTGAGTGTGGAGCGAAAAGCTCAGATTAGTAGTAGTTTGTGTGTTTTAAAAAAGAAAAGACAGTGCTAAAATTCTGTGATATTGTGACAGAGTGTATCAGTGTGTTTTTTATTTGGTTAATTTGGGGCAAAAGACAGAATCTCTGTTTCACTGTTATTTATGAATAAAATTAGTATTTGGTGTTTCAATGTATGATGGACTCATGAAGATGATGCGTTTGTTTTCTTTGTGTAATGGCATAAACTGGTAGCAATCTGCGCAATTTGTTTTCCATGATTAAAGTAAATCCGGAATAATTGTATTGTGAGCTGGAACAGCCTTCAATACAGCGTTTTGGTGGAAAACGATTCTAAAGAATTTATGAGCAGATTTGATTAATATATTATGGTTATAAAACTCGGCGGATCCACATAACCACCGTATCTGAGTTCTGAGTCTATGTAAATCGGCGGTGTTATCTAATCATATCAATTGCAATTGCGGTTGATGTCATATTGGTGTAAATCAGAGTTTGGAGTGCTTTAGAACCACGGAAGGGAAATTGCATCTGAAAGTGGAGATTCGCTTTGTATAGGAGTAATCGGGATTCGATTGTTAAGGAGTGACATCAATCACGGTGATTTGCAATCGCCGACAAGAATATTGCATTGGCCTGTGTAAAGTATATCGGATCGGACTATTGAAACAATGATGGTTGGAGAGCACATTGAAGATTGCCGATTAGCGAAATGTATTGAAACATTAGAGCAAATCAGATCTAGGTATGGTCATATGTATAGAGTCTCTGTTTTCAAAGACGTTCAAATTCTCTTTTGATTCAATCAGAAGTTATTAAACCCAGATCTGGCATTGAAGTCCAAGTTCCAAAGCGGAGCTGTGCACTGGTGGTTCAATTAACAGTGTTGGAAGTCGATTCCAAATCCCTTAGCGCAGAAAGAGAGAAAGAAATGTGCGATGGATTTCGGCAGTGGTACAAACTAATTGTCTGCTGTAATTCCACTTCCAGCAATCAGGAGGAGTCGGAAAGATTCGAGTAATGGCAAATCGATGATTTGCAGCAATTGAAAGAAAGCCGTGAGGATTTGATAGAGGGTCGATGCTTGGGAGCGTGGAATCAAATGGAACACAATTATGGACAAAGACTATCAATTCAATGATGGACATGGTAAGATATTTGCAGATCGAAGTTTAATATCTGGTTTGATTTACTGATAATTGCCCAATCGAATGTTTGTGAGAATGTTAAACAGTCAAAGAATTTATGGGACAGCAGAATCTGAGATGAAGAGTGTAAACGCAGAACAAACACTGAATTGGATGCATTGAATACCAGAGTCAGATTGCAGAGGCATTTGCATTTAAATTTATATATGGGTGTTGGCAAATACACTATGGCTTTCGATTAAAAGTGTGTCGATTGCTGAGTTGTAGTTTGAACTAGAGTTTTGAGAGGAACTGAAATTACTGACTTTTGAAACTGTGAATCAATATCACATACTTACCAAATTGAAGTGTATATAATTGCCAACAATCAGAATTTTTTATATGGACAGTTTTGATGTATTCATTTTAAAGTTGAGAAGAATGCGATTCTGCGTATTGCAGGTTTAAGTCTGCGTCACTCGACGGCTTCTTCGAGAAATATTTTGATGGGATCTCCTGCCCCCTCGTCTTTCTTCTCATCCACCATGGGAGGCCATCGAGATTTGCGAGGCTGGTCTTGCAAAGGTTCAACCAATTCAAGCCATAAATCCTTATATCCCGACCTTGTTCGAGACATGCAAAGAAAAACAGAGAAAAAGCAGACCGCTCTGATACCACTGATCCGGATTTAAACAGGAACGCAACAAATTACAAAGATAACCATACACACAAAGATGCAGTGGATATAATAATTCATTTCATTAATGGAAAATACTGAAATATGCTTACAACCATAAATGGAAATAAACCCGCTAAGAGAGCGATGGTAGCTTATCTCTGAGAAGAGATGTGGTGGCTACATGCCTCTGAACTGTGTTACAATGAGGCTTGAAGGCCTATTTATTGTTGAGAAACAATGGAAAACCCTTAACATTCCAAAACCTAACCCTATGAGATGAAACGCCAAACTGTGGGCCCCGTTTGGGTAAATTGGTACATCAACTTCCCGGGGTCGTAACTTTGGCATGCGATCTCCGTTTGACGCGTACAATAGCTCGTTAGAAAGATCTATCCAAGCACTACCTCTTTGGGAAGGGAAACATCGGTCCATGGACCCATGTTTCCCCCAGATTTCCCAAAAAACGTCGTTTAGGGCCTCAAAACGGCTCCAGAAGTTCAGGACCCGAAAAACTGCTAAAAATAGTAAGTTGTGCTACAATTAAGGAAACTGAAAATGCTGAGAGAAACAATGGTGGGGGTCCAGGTGGACTTGGCAGGTGGCCACCAATATCCACTTGGATCAGTGCCCTCGTCAATGATCGTTCGATGAACAATTTTGTTGAGGGATTTTACCTGTATAAGGAAAGCGAGTTGGGTTGGTAACTGAGGTTCATATCCTTAGTGGTTAAAGGCCACAAGATTGGAATACGTTGGGTCAATCCCACCTATTGTTGATAATAAAGCTTGCTTTTGGGAGGGGCAATTCTATAGTACTTCAAGTGTCGACATAGCGGATGGCGATTGGGCCAGATCCTCTACTATATTATAATTCAGTGCTGCTCGAGCACGAGGATTAAATGTCAATTTATGTACTACTCCCTTTGGTGCCTTTATTGTTAGTTCAGGAATGATGGGTGGCACAACTTCTAATGAAGTTGTTGTTGAACTACTAGGTTGATCATTAGCCTGGTTGTTGTTCGACATCTATGGATTCCCGTAATCTTTTTTCCTCGTCGATATCAAAGCATCATTTTGCTGCTTCGATACGGATAACATAAGCACTTCGGATGGGGAAGCATTATCGATAGCAACCAGATTTGTCTCTCGGTTTGGAAACGGATTAGTCAACACTGCTGAGATGCTCGAAGATTTTAAAAATTTCTTGACCTCAGCTCTATGTGGACAATCTTTCGTCCAATGTTCTTCATTACATATGAAACATGGTTGACCTGGTTTCTTTCGCCCAGTAGGGCTTTCAGAAGATTTTTCAGGAGGTGAATCTTCCTGTTTCTTCTTTTTGTTTTTCCCTTTCTTCTTGCCCCATGGTTGCTTCGGTTCTTTTCCTTTGTCAAATGACACAACATTAACCTCTGAGGTAGGAAGTTTGTCATTTGCTTTTTTACTAGAAACTGCAAGGGCTTTACCAGTTTGAGCCTTTGCGGTTTGCGTACTTGAGGTGCCAATCACGCCATCGTCGACATGAGAGTCCCTGTTTGATTTAGGAGGGGGAGGAACGGAAAATTCTTGTCTAGGAGCGTCAGGAATTTTTTCATAGAGTGTACCAGACTGAGTATAAATCAAGTCCAGATATTGTGAACGAGCAATAACTTGCTCTTCAGTGGGTAGACCGAATAACTCAAAAGGCTTCCATTGGCACTTCTCCCTTTAATTTAGTTTATGGGAAAGAAGTAGTTCTCCCAACTCATCTAGCAATTCCTTATTTAGCCTTAGTTCAATTGATTAAAGAAACAACATCTTCATCTTTACAACTAAGACAATTGTAGATCCTTAAGCTAGAAGAGCAATGAGAACAGGCTAAAATTACACATGCTCATCATCAAGCATTAGTAAAGGCTTCCTTCGATTCAAACATGGTATCTAGGAAGGATTTTCAAATTGGAGATTTAGTATTGAAATGAAATAAGGCTCACGAAGGAAAAGGAAAACATTCTAAATTCCAACGAATGTGGCTTGAACCATTCCAAATTGTTGAAATTATAGGTCCATCGACTTTCATGTTGCAATATTTAGCAAGGAAAAGAGAATATTTGCCTGTTAATGGGAAGATCCTTAAAAAATACTTTCCATAGAAGATGACCTCTTCTATTTTTGTAAATTATTGTTTATAGCTTTATTTTGATAATAAAACAGGTTATAAATGGTTACCTTTTGATTTCACGAAAAAGATTAGTGTTTCTTTTAAATTTTGTTTTTCGCTTGTATAAATAGAATTGACTTGGAAAATTAATCATTATTATTGAAAGATATAGTTAAATGCTACAAGCTTGAAAAGTTTACGAGTTTCAACCTTACCAATTTTGATAAAAACAACCTTTAGTGGGAATTTGTTTTATATCAGTCATGAAAAGCATCAATAACAAAACGAAGGTTCTCTATAGAAAAGTTGTCTTCAAAAACTCATTCTTAAGGAACTAAGCACTTCCTCCCCACTTATGGAATTACAAATTTCAAAGAGTAATCAAATTATGCACTATAGACTTAAAGAATAAGAGGTCTCATCACGAGCTGACTTATCATGATCATAGAGATTATAACTTGCTGACATTGCCAAAACTGCATACCAAAAGAGGGCAATGACTCAAGATTGTTGCAATCAAAAGACAAGGGGTCTCATCACAAGCCAACTTGTTCAACAAAGTTATAAATCAAGTGAATGGCACTGTCAAAATTTGGCTACCAAACCAAGACATTGTTCTTTAAGAATTAAAATAAAACAAAAGCAATAAGTGTGGATATGGATTTATCTTTGAAAATTGTATGCTTATCAAAGTAGGATATAAGATCATTGTTGGGTAACACATAACCTTGTTGAGGCTATGAACGCCCGCTAGCAATAGAGGCTCTACCTATGACAAATGAGCATACTTAAAACTGATCTATAGAGATGTCTTTGTTTTTATCTTTATAAACCAAGTAGTGGCTGATGTAAATACAATGACTAGCTTTGGGAAGAAAATAATCAAAATTAGCACGGAAGAAACAAACTATCGTGAATGGTTAAGAGCATGATGCACTTTGTATTTCTATAATAAAGTTTGATTTTCCAGAAATTTTTTATGTTTTGGAAGTTTTAGAAAATTCAAAAGATAATAAGAGATAACTAGTTCTTCCTAGTGAATCGCCAATTATTGTGGGCAACAACAACCCCCCTTTTTATTTAGTATTAGTAACAACACTAAATAAATGGGGACCCTTCTAAAAAAGAAAAAATTAGAACTTATAATTCCCTTCGAATAAAACACACTATCATAAACTTAGGAAAAACATCCGCAAAACCTAAAATCTTAAGTATTATGATAAGTTTCAAATAAAATCGTTCTTTTAACAATAAACATCACATCACAAAAGGGGAAAGGAGGATATCATATAAACAAACTTTCGGAATTGCGAAAATGTGATGATGCGAGATCGCGCACTTTACAAATTCATTGCATTTCACAGATTTCATATGTCGCAAGCACTGCCTAAGATAAAACATCCTGATCCTGTGATATGCGATAAAGCATCTCACAAATCGCATCTCGCAGTCGCATAAAGAAATAAATGATTATTAATGAAACGGATTAGCAATATGGCGATCTACAATATTGCGATCTGCGATATTGCATAGAAAATCACAAAACCACTTTATCACAGATCAACAAGGCTCATTGTTCAATGAAATATTTCTCGTAATCCGATACCAAGTTATGGGTATTAATGTTAACTTAGTGGTTTATTGATGGTCATTTATGAGAAAATATTTAGATTTGATCGAAAGGTTGTTTCACGTAGGGTGATATATTTGATATGATTTTGAAATTAAGAGCGTTCCCGTCACCTTATCACTTACCATTATTCGTTCCTCACTTGTAAACTTGCAGGAGCGGTAAGCAGAATAATATACAGAGCAGTGTGCAGAACGTAATGGGAAAGAAGGGAAAATCTCTGGTTGCTGAGAAAACAGAGATGACACCCTTATTCATAGACACCGCTTGTACTAGAGAAGCTGGCATATCCACTTGGGAAGGCATGTACAATGTACTGGAAGAAGAAAACCCCAGAGTTATGGAAGTTACAGTTACAGCAGACGCACACAGGTCATCTGAAGCATCACTTATTGAACTTGCATGCTCATTCCTGCACCGCATAGTGGCAAGGCCTAAAATACTTCCCTATATAGACATGGCCAAGTGGGTATTAGACAACGCTAATATAACAGACAAGCAATTCAAGTCTCAGAGCCAGGAGCTTATTGGGTCATTTACCCCACAAGATTTAAGACTTATGTATCATTTACCAGAGCCGCAGGCTAGCTACAACAAGCAGTGCATGGAGAAATTTGCCAAAGAGAACGAAGATTTGGCGGAATGCACAAAAAGCTAGTCACCAAAGGAAGAGCCATTGAAAAAGGACAAATATTGTATGTACAGTATTGGTTCCCTCTCCTCTCCGTATTGTTTTTCTGCTGCAATGCTATGTAGGCTATTTGGAAGGCCTAATATGAACAAGTTTTCAGCTGAGTGGCTACCCCTATTTGATGCGGCCACCAACGCCACTATTATGGATTAGGCTCAGATATTTTCTGATAACTCAGCCTCGGCTATTTGGAATTATCAATCTAAAAGAACTCCCTCTTAGAGGATTTATCCTCCTTTCTTTTTAGCTACTTATGTTATGGATGCAATCTATTCTATTTCTAGATTTACTCTCATGGGTTGGAAGAGGACTATACAGAATCCCTTGCCCATTTAGGTCTACCATAAGGAATTGTGGGATTCCAAGTTTACCGCATATTTTTATAGAATTTGTCATGGAGTTATGTTACCCCTTCACAGAATTTTGTATAATAAAGACACCCCAAGATTTTCCCCCGAAGCTGAAATTGATATTCTCCCTGTCAGAAGATGGTTTGGAGAAGAGTTTTTCACTTATATCAAAGTATTTGGAAGCATTTCTTCCCCTCATGTACTTCCCTTGTATGTTCCTGATAAGTTAATGGCCCGTGAAATAGCCTACCAAACCTGCGGGGTTGGAGGAATGAACAAAGAATTGAAAGATAAGAAAAAGGCCATCTGGCCATAATTCCCTGTGGCCTGTGGGGCCTTTTTGCTGTTTGATTTAGGTCATGCTTTCAAATAAGTAGACAACATGCTGAGTCTATGACTGTTTAAATTTCTAGCGAGACAGTTTGATCCCTTTGATGTAATAATTTTTTTTTACTATGGCTATTAAAATAAAGGTATTCACTAAAGAAGATGATCTCTTTGACGACATCTTCCAGCAGAAGAGCACACTTAAAGACATTTTTCACATGGCCCAAATTCAATTTGACCCAGCCAAATTCCAAGAGTTCAAACTCTACAGAGAACAGATATTAGCAAACATCCCCTTGGACAATCTGCGCTTATAACCAATAAAGGAGCCCACTCCCAGCATCAGTATAAGTGGAAGCTCAGGGACAGACAAGTCCAAGTCTAAGTCTGGAAAAGAATCACCAGAACAGTCTAAATGGTCAGAGAGCGACCATAATAAAAGTGAAGGGTCAGTCAGGGATACTGCCCAATCTAAAGAGAACCCAGAACAACAAGTTTTGTCGCCAACACAGGTGAAGGTTCCCGCTCCCCTCATCTAGCCAACAAAGCTAGTAAGAACTAAGCTGGAGAAAGAGTGGGAAACATTTAATGAATTGATCAATATCGAGGAGAAAAACATGAAGACCCCTGAGAATACAACATAGAAAATGACATAAATGGTCATTGAAACAATCGTCAATGCTCTAGAAACAGAGCACATTCCCATAGCCCCATCATCTGAAATCATGCTGAAGATAGAGGAGATACATCCCCTAGATGTATTTTACAATCCGCAGCACAAAGCAGTGGTAAGAAGACAGAGAAAGAAACGAAAATTAGACAGCGTGCTCTCACCTGAGGCAGAGCAGCTAGATGTCCTTTGGCAAGACCCTACCACTGATCCTACAGAAAATTTGACTAAGTTATCCCAGATCGCAGGAGCCTATGCTTCTGCTACTATTGATAAAGCATCCGAAGTACAACTATTGCTTAAGGATAAAGAAGAAAAAATCCTATTTTTGCAGCAACAGTTACAGTAGGCCAGTGCTAACCAGGAAGTGGAAGAAAAATTGGAAAAATTACAACAGGACTTTCAATAGATGCAGCTGGGGTATCAAAGCAGTTTGGCCGAAAAGGAACATCAATTACAGGCCATGTTAGAAATGCATAAAGATGACCCCAAAGTCACAGAATTTGTCTCAGAATCCCTTGCCTTGAATGACCAACTCTTGCAACAGCAAGAGGCACTCTGCCAAAAAATATCGCAATGGAGCTCCCATTGCGAGATGAGCGACAAAATCACAAGTCAAGTTGTGGATTTGTGACTTGATTATGATTTAATTGATAAGAAAATTTTTGATTATTTGAATTGGCAGGAATCAGAGGAAGGCAAGAGAGCAGGGTTACTCAAGATCAATGAATCCCACAAAGAAATGTTGTTCAATAAGTGGGATGCACAGATCAAAAAGGTAGAATAGGTAGTGGAAGAAGCAGCGACAATAGCGAGCAATGTCATTGACTGTGTCAATGAAAATCTACATAGAGAAAACCTGATATCAGAAACCACTCCAGGATTTCTCCCAAAAGCACAACAATTGAAGACAAGCTGGAGACAGAAAGTTGAAGAAAAGGAAAAGTCAATCAAGAAGTTAACCAAGTTGAATTGGGACACTTACTCGCAATACTTGGTTAAATCACACAGTCAATGTATGACTCTGAAATTCCTTACAAATTTCACCGAAAAGATAGCGCCAGCACTTGCCGATTCTGTTTTCGCTGGACAACTAAAGTTGGAGGTCAGTCGATGCTGAATGCTTGCGATCTCAAAGAACAGATGCATAGTTAATTTTCAGATACAGTTTTAGTTTTATTTTTTGGGTGATTTAAACCTCCTCCTATATTTTTGTAATAAAATATTTTTAGTCTTTAGTTAGTAGTATTTAAACCCCTCTCATGCATTTAGAGAGGGGTCCAGAAATTTGTCAAAAACATTTCTTCAGAACATGCACTTCTGCACCCTCTGAGGAGGTTTTGATGAATGAATGGAACGAGATTTATTGATATCTGTGTTTAATGTCTGCTACTAAAATGCATTTACGTACTCTTAATAGATATTGAATTAGGAGAAGATAAATCTATATTGCTGAAGCTCATGAGTAGGACTTGTTATCAATGGTACTTTTATCTCTTAATGATTTCTGCTTATGTGTCAAGTAATATGTTATGTTCAGTTGTTTATATATGAAAGCTTGAATGTTTAAGTTATCATTTGGCACTTTTGTACGGTGGTGACTATTTTGTTTATGCTTAATGTATGAATAACTTATGATGCAATATGCTTCTCACAATTGTTTCGGCTAATTTCTTATACGAAACAATTCACTTTTAATGAATTATTTTCTTGTAGCAATTGAATGATCTTTATTACCAATTGCTGTTAGAAACTATTTTAAATCGCATAAGTGAAAATTTAATCCTGGGATAGTTTTAGAATTAAATGTTTCTGTTTATTAGAATAAAATTATATGTTTTAGATTAGATTTAGATTAAAAGCATTCTATTTAGAAATATTTAGAAAGGAAAACATCAACCCTTATCATCACAAACAAATTGGGAAACTAGTCCCATTATCCCCAGTCGGACCCACCATCCCAAACGGAAAAGGAGTTGCTTTCAAGGTCCGGACCGGGTGGGTATCCCCCTTGTTGCAGACCCGATTTTTGGGGCTTCAACAGGATGCAAGATACATCAGATGGATTAATAACAGGCTCAAGACCAACATCAGAGTGATGAATAGGCAAATTGAAGACTTGGAGATTTAGCTGAGTAAACCTGAAGGGAAACCTCAGCTTAAATGAACCACACATTAAGTGAGGAGTCTTAATACAATTTTGATGTGGAACTTACCTTTTTGAAGATTTCTTTTGGATGGATAATGTCAGTTTTGTATGGCCTATTTGCATATGATGAAGCCGTTAAGAAATCTTAAGATGGAAAATTTTGAGAAAAACTGTGTGTTTTTGACTCACACAGCAGTTTCGTAGCGTGCTACGAAACTGCTGAAGGTGACATGTAATTCATAGCAGTTTCGTAGTGAGCTACGAAACTGCTGTAGCTGCCAGTTCTGTTTTTGTGGATCAGTCTTGAAATGAAAGGGGAATTATTCTAAAATTATGCTGCTACATAGACATAAGAAGACCACCTAAAGAGATTTGAACCTTAAGCAAAGGAAAAATCAAGAAATGAAAGACATATAGAAACCCCAAACGCTGCACTATGAAAATAGTAGTTATTTCATAGCTCAATCAGTTTGTCATGCTTCAGGCAGCACTTACGAAAGTTTGTCTTAACACAAGCATAAGAGCAAGGTCTGTGGTGAATTCAATGCATCACATGTGATTAAAGCAGACTTCAAAGAACCTCCTTGAAGATCAAAGTAGCAATTCAAGGGTAGTTTCCTAGTTTCCAGGAATATTCAAAGGACGGGTAATCAAAGGCCAACATGGAATTTAAAGTCATCAACTAAGCCAAAGTTGAAGAGGGACAGCTGTCAAAGAACGAGTTTATTGCACAATCAAGGTTATTGCCAGCATAATAAGGAGTTACACTCCTAGTTGTATTAGGTTTCTAGGACTATTAGTTAACAACCAATTTAATTAATAGTTTGTTTAAGTATCAATAGGTGTCTGGTCAAGAAGAATTCGAATTCCCCTCATGTTGGAGGAAGGAATCCAAGATTGTAATGAACTCTATATATGACAAGAGGTGTAATAGACCAATGGTTGGAAATTTTTCAAAGAACACTCATACTGTGTTATTGTGTAAGACTGCGTTTTTATGTAATACAGTGATTTGGCTTTGCTACTCAAGATTCAAAAAAGAGTTCAATGTTTGATTGTCTTATGGTTTTCCTCATTTCCTCATTTTCAGTAGTATGAATGCATGATTACTTAGAACTCATTGGCAATGCTCTAACTTCCTTCATGTAATTTTAGACTGTGTTTTCCTACATGTCTCTGATGTGTTACTGATATGTTGAACTCTGGATGCCCTGACTTCCATGTAAAGCTAATATTGTTGTCATACTGAAACATCTTCTGACTCCATAAGCTCAATGGATGTTTACTTATTGTCTTCAACCATTCACATTTCTTCACTTGTTTCATAGAGTTGGCCATCTAATCTCTTACCAAAATCTTTAACCTAGTGAGAGAGCCCTCTCAGGTTGAGGAGGCTAAGCCTCAACCAAAAGTTGGTTTGAAAGAGTTACACAAGGTCTTCCTGGTCAATAGCCTATTAGGAGAAGGTTTTGTGATAATAGTCCCCACTCCTCGTAATGATCACTCCCCCTAAATTGATTTTTCCACATTTCATGGCTGCCCAATTATACAACAATTTATTAATCGAAGGTGGCCAAGTTTACTGGCCACCTCCAGCCCATAAAAACTGTATTCTCATTTATTAAACACATTTGTTTACCATTATGTGCATAAGGAAGAGTTGAGGGGTGTCATACTTTAGCCTCCTTGTGATTTCTAATTGTTGGAGATCTGTGCATGTTGTTGCTGAGATGATGTTTGATCAACTATCCTATGGAGGTGCTGACTTCCTTTGTTTGCTTATGCACAAGTCTTCACTACATAATGATGTATTCGATCGATGAAATATTTCTTCCATGAAAGTCTATTTCCATTGTTCGATCTTCTGCTGTTAGAGTGGGTAGGTGACCTTATGACTGCTTCCCAGGGATATTGTGACTCATCTAGAACTCAAAAATGGCCTCTTGATGCCTCAGGGTGGCCAAATCGTCATTTTGGAGCTGCAAAATTTTTTGGTCTATGATCTTGTTGGATCTGTGCAGGTTGCTACATCACTGATATCCTTCATATAACAATCACTCACTTGCTCCTCAAAACCTCATATTGCATTCATGGACTTGGATAAATCATAGTGGGTCTAGGGACAAGAAAACAATCCTCAAAAGGTGGTGAAAGTGAAGGAAGATTCCTTTTTCTATGGTATTTTCTATGGTCTGTGTTATCACCAAAAATTGATCATCTAGCCATAATTTACTAGATGGATCAAAGTCCACCATGTAGGGCCAATTTTACCATAGTAAAATTGCTTTCACTGTGAGAAATTACTTTATAAACCACATTTTCAAAGTCATTTATAAATAAACCCATGAAGAATAATTAAGTAAATCACTATTTATTTAATTATCTTCTAGGAATAATTAATTAAACCATTGTTTAACTAATATTCCTTGTCATATTTGACCCATTTATGAGAGATAAATAGATAGATCATTAATTATCTTATTTTTCTCCAGGATTAATTAATTTATCACTAATTAGTTATTATTTGTTGTCAAGTTTGACTAAATCCCCTAGGAATACTTAAATAAATCATTATTTGTTTATTATTCCTTAACCATATTTCTTGATATGATAAATAAATCATTTATTTATTTATTATTTCTAAATAAAAGTTTAAATACTTTTTCCCTCCAACCAAATATAATAAAATATTCCAAATGGCTAATTCTAGAATTTGGTTAATAATATTTTATTATTTCTCATTATTCAAGAATAACCTAATATTTTGTTATAAATAGAATGGTTTTACATTCATTCTTCAATTTTGATTATTTTCATTGTTGCACTCACTGTTGTAGCTCTGATTATCATCATTGTCACACACCATTTTCTTTTTCATTTGAGTTCTCATTAAGCTCAAACGTTTTTGTTTGTTGGGTTTTACACATTATAAAGGATAAATACTCTACAAAAGCTGAAGATATTGAGGATAGCCAAGAAACCATCCCATAGAGGGGGACTGGTAACATTATTTGTTCCCTTCATAGGTGTCGTTTAATAAAACATATTCTTTATATATCTGGTTTCCATTGGATTATTGGATTTACTTGCAGTTATTCCATTTTGTTGTTTAACTAGTTTTGTTGCATAGATCAGGGTTTTGGCAAGTTTTGTTTCTATCATTTGCTGTAGATCATCACTGTTTAGCATCCATTTTTATTGTTTGGGTTTTTCGTCATCCATGACCTAAAGTGATTTCTTTTCGTACACATTTGAGAAGAATAATACATAACAAATTGGCGAATCCATTGCATTTTTAATTGTGATTCAGAACCCTAGGTGACCTTCAGTTTTCAGCTTAGGGTTTTTCTTTTTTAGTCTTTTAATGTTTTTTACTAGCATTCTAACCCTAGATCGGCCAGATTTCTAACTTCCACAAGTTTTCTGGTTATTTCTGTAGGTCACAGGAACTAGCCACGATAGAGACGATACATTTTTCCGAGAATTACCGCCCGAGAACTTAGGAGTAGAAATCACACTTTTCTACCCAAAACCTGCAATATGGAGGTCCAGAGCGCGCTTTCTGGCCCAGAAAGTGTGATATCCCCCTAAACAGGCCAGTACCTATGATTTTAGGGTTTCTAGGATTTTTCTGATATTTTTATGGGTTTTACCGAGAGGAGTCTATTGGGATGGTTGACCACTGTCTTAGCCCACTTAGGCCTTGATCTACTATGTTTCACTCGTCGAAGTGGAATTTAGCCCCTTAGGGTTTCTAGTACACTTCCACCTTTATAGGATGAGTTTAGCGAAGTAAGATGTCCGAGTTTCTGCAGAGATTTCAACCATATTTTCTAGATATGTACTGTTATCACCCCAAGAAACTCACCTAGGTTGTATATCAATGATGCTCGGGAACATAAAAAACTTAATAAAAAGTTGGATAAATGGTGGATGAATGAAACCAATGCTGCATATTCAAGCCAGATAACCACTTCTACTATGATTGACCCCAGACATGGGTGAACACCCCTAGACTACAAGGCGTTTAACCACTAATTACTCATAGTTTTGGAGACGATTTGATAGTAGAAAACATTGATCACACCAGAAGATGCACAGGACCCTGAGATGGCCAGCTACAACCAGTAAGGAGGTCTGTAAATCTATTATCTAACACTCAGACAGGATGACATCTCTCTGGTATTAGAACAACATAAACTTGCAAACAATTTCAATGATACATGCTAAATCTAACACGGTGGGATTACAACCCCTCTAATGCTAAACATTAACAGCACAAGAATGAATGAAAAGCAGGCACAACCTGGAACAAGAGGAATAAGTGGAGAGTGAGCAATTAACAACAAAAGAAGCTTGTATTAGTTGGAAATGAAGACCAGAAGCTGCAAGTTACACAGTAGTTACAGTCTCCAGAAGTTGAAGCTTACAACAGAGTAACACTCATCAATCTGATTACATCATTTTTCTGGGTATATATAGAGTTTGTTTACAAAATATCTCTGCTAGGCTATGCGTGAAGGTGTTATATCTGGCCACCAACTACATTTACAATTAGATATGGGTTCTGATACAATCTGCTGATCGCTTTTAATGAACAAAATGTCTCTTTCTATACTTTTATGTACTCCTTGAACAGGTGGAATTTTTCATGAATAAATGTCCATAACTGCTGAAGATGTTGAGCTACTCGAGGATCATCCTTCTTGTCCTTGACCGTGTTGTTCTTTGAATGTGGTTGCTGAGAATTCAATGCACAGTGTTGGATCACTTCCTCCTTCTTCATGCACACAAAACAGGCCGAAAACACTAGAAAATGCCTGAAAATGGATGATGGCCTGCGAATTAATGTTGACCGTTGGATTTCTCAGTCGGACAGTCAAGATCTGTTGGAGGGAGGTGATGGGAAGACACAGAGACGAGATGGATTATAGACCGTCGGATCTGGCAAATTAGACGGCGGAGACTAGACCTGAGAGGGCTATTGGGCGTAAATGAGGATGGGCGGATGATGGCCGTTGGATCGTGGCAGGAATGAGCCAACGACTAATGGGAGGTGGAGATAATCGATGGTTAATGAGTGGGGGACAAGCGGTTTCGTGGGCGGGCCGTATTCCCCGCACCGCTTTTGGGCTGCAGGCGGTTTCCGTATATGGAGGAGTGATGAAATGAAACAACGACACGTGGCTAATAGGACGACGAGGAAAACCACTTTCACGTGGGTTAACAGTCATGTGGTTTCATAGAGCGGGAGAAGTGTATACCGTCGGATCTCCGCAGGATGATCGAACGACCGACAAATTAAAACACATGTTTTGGCTGATATGACAGGTGAGGGCGCAGGTTTATGAATATGGTCATGTGGGTTTTGTTAAGATTTAAGCAGGAAACGGAGGAATGGGGAGCCATAAGGGTGCAATTGAAGTTTTATTAAATATGGGTTTACACCGGGTTTAAGAAGAAAACAGGGATTAAGGGGTACTGAGGGAAAATGACGAGAATGAAGGGGAAGAACAAATCCATTGCTACGAACCTCTTTGAAAGCACAAGCAGCATTGGCAATCCTGTTGTTTGCCCATCAAATGCTGCAAACTGTAGCAGAGCTAACACTGGCTCCTTTCGGGGATGAGATCCTCCCTGTGAGGTCTCAAGAACCTGCAGATCAATGCCTTTCTAGTTGAAAACAAATTAGCCAAAATTCCTAGTGTTCCATTGGGCATGGAGTCTACTTTTCCTGCACAAAACTGATAAAAACAAAATATTTACAGCCTTTAAGGCCAAAAGACCTTAAACAACATAAACTTTCAAAAACCGCCCATTAACTGGGCCATCCAAAATTGCTTCTCCTCCCATACTTTTCAGTGTGAAGGTGTTGTTCCCTTGAACCTGTGAAATGATGAAAGGCCTTGTCCAGAAAGCATCAAATTTTCCATGATTGCCTTTCTTTTCCTTCAATGCATCCCATTTCAAAACCAAGTCACCAACCTGAAAATTATATGTTTTTGCCTTCTTGTCAAAGGCTTCCTTGATCTTTTTCTGATGTATTTCTGCTAGATCAGTGATTCCTTTTGCCATGTCTTCTTCCTCATTCTGCTCTTCTTGAAGGAATTTTGCCACAGGGAGAGTTAGCTGAATTGGGAATACAACCTCTGTGCCATATACCAACTTGAAAGGAGAGTTCCCTGTGGATCTTTTAATGGTCACTCTGTCAGCCCAAAGCGCATACTTGAGCTTTGAATCCCAATTCTTTTTATTATCCTCCATCAGCTTCTTAATTATCCTTAATAAAATTTTGTTGGAAGATTTTGCTAGACCATTACCTTGAGGGTAATATGAGGTGGAATGAAAAGCTAAATACCCATAGAATCACACATTTCCACCAATTCTTTGGCCTTGAAGGTTGATGAATTATCTGTGATCAATTTGTGTGGACAACCAAATCTGCCGAAGATATTCTCTGTCAAGAATTTCATGACCACATTGTGATCAGCCTTCCTGGTAGGGACTGATTCAATCCACTTAGTGAAATAATCAGTGGCTACTAGTATCCATCTGTGCTGACAACTAGAATGTGGATTGATTTCACCAATGAAATCCAAACCCCACAGCTGAAATGGTCCTTTTGCAATTATTGGTTTTAGGGGCAGGGATTTCAACTGCTACTTTCCTTCAAATCTTTGGCACCTGTCACAGGATTTAACAAAAACAAATACATCAGAAAATAAAGTGGGCCAATAATATCCAGCCCTGAGGATCTTATGAGCTGTAGTCTTCCAATAATGGTGTCCTCCACACATGCTGGAATGAAACTGCTTCATGACTTCAATTGATTGTTCTTTGTCCAGACATCTTAAAAATATCCCAGATGGATCCTTCCAGTAGAGCAGATTTTCCCTAATGCAATACTTTTCTACTCTAAGTTTTAAAGTTCTGGCCTGACTTTGAGTAAATTCTGAAGGGATCTCTAGCTTAAACAAGAAATTAATTATTTCAGCATACCAGTTACATGAATCTAGATTCTCTACCACTGAATGCTTACTATGTGGTTCAGTTGTTTCTTCCTTTTCTGCCTGACCATTTTCTGCATTTGCATATAGGAAATCAATATCTAAAGACCTGCAATTTTCTTCAGCTAATAATTTGGCAAGACCCTGACCTCTGACCAGTTTAGTGGGCTTCAATTCTATATTAAATTCTATCATCTTTTCAATCCATTTAGCTCTTCTTCCATCAGCATCAGGTTGTGTTAGGACATCTTTTATTGCAGCAGAGGGCACATATGTAATTATTTTTTAATGCAAGATATAAACTCTGAAAGCCTTTAAGGATTTAATAAGAGCGTATGCATGTTTTTCTATAATATCATACCTCAGTTCAGCATCTCTTAAATTCTTGTTGAAAAATGCCACTAGGTGTTCTGAACCTTCTTCATCCTGCTGCAATGGTGTCCTCAGAGGAAAAAGAAAATATATGGAACTCCTTGTTGTAGTCTGGGCTGATTAATGTGGGAGCCTCCATAATAACTTTCTTAATTGACTCAAATGATTTCCTTGTTGTATCAGTCCACCTTACCTCTGACCCTTTCTTCAACATGGAGGTAACATGCTTTACTAGTTCTGCAAAATTTGGGATAAACCTCCTGACAAAATTGATTTTGCCCAGAAAGGATTGGATATCCTTCTTTGATCTAGGGACAGACAAATTTTGTATTGCCTTTACTCTTTACGGGTCAATCTGAACACCTACAGCAGAAACAACATATCCTAACAGCTTGCCTTCTTCTGAAGCACACTGAGATTTTTTAGGATTGACTGAAATTCTGAACCTTCTGCACTTCAAAAGCACTCTTTTCAAGTGCTCCAAATGGCTTTGATGGCTACTGGAGTATATTGTTATATCATCAAGGTAGATAAGGACAAATTTATCCTTCTCTCCCACAAAATATATATCCATAACTCTCTAAAAGGTGGCTCCAACATTCATCAATCCAAAGGCATCTTAGCATACATAAAAGTGCCCCAAGGAGTTGTGAATGCAGTCTTTTCTTGATCATCTGGGTGCATAGCAATCTGATTAAATCCTGAAAAACCATCTATGAAAGACATCATTTTATCACCTGAGACCTTTTGCAACAAGTGCTCCATCTTTGATAGAGGATAGTTGTCTTTCTTTGAGCACTTGTTCATGTTTCTGAAATCAACACAAAGTCTGATTTCTCCACTTTTCTTCCTCACCACTACTAGATTAGCTACCCATTTGGAATATCTGAGAGGGACTATGATTTTGGCAGCCAACAACGTTTTAATTTCTTTCTCAATTAGAGGAAGAAGCATGGGATTTATTGGTCTCAGCTTTTGTTTGAAAGGAACAGTGTCTTTTCCAAAGGGA
This sequence comes from Pinus tabuliformis, assembly GCA_031772625.1. NCBI lineage: Eukaryota > Viridiplantae > Streptophyta > Pinopsida > Pinales > Pinaceae > Pinus > Pinus tabuliformis. Next base: position 44,940,748 of record CM062806.1, on the reverse strand, counting down.
TTTTGTGCTGAATTATATTCTTGTTAGAAGTTTTCAGGTCACTATACTCCTAGGAAAACACATCAGCAAATTTCTTCATTAAATTGTAGTATTCAGCACTTTGGTCAGCCGACAGATGGGTGGAAATATTTATGAATCTAGGCTGACCTAGACTTCCTATATCATGCTTACTGACTGCAGATTTGTCTTCTTTCTGGGCAGTCTTGTAAGGCACATCATTTTGGTCAAACAGCCTTTCAATAGGAATCAAACCCTTAGGAATATGGTTATTAGGAAGCTGGACAATGCTGATTTTACTAATTTTATTTCTAAGCTGGGACTGGGGTTTTTCTAACAAGGCTTCATTTTCTTGGTCAATTTTCATATCAGAAAACTAATCAATTACTTGCAAGAATCTATTTACCTCATCATTATCATTAAAAACTTTCCAATGGTGGACATTGTTAGGCAAGGATGGTGTGTACTTCATTTGGACTTCATAAACTAGTCTGGGAGGCATGGGAGGTATAAATAGACTAGCAGAAACAGCAAGGGAATCAACAAGCGGATTTTGGGCTCTAGGAATGTATAAAATACATAAATAATCGAAACAATCTCTGATTCTCCATACCTCATCTCTATACGCTTTCAGCCTTGGGTGCTTCACCCGAAATGTTTTATTTACTTGCTGAATAATCAGATCAGCATCTCCAAACACCTTTATGTTCTTGATTACTTTTTCTTTTGTTGCATTGAGACCCAATAGCAGAGCCTCATACTCTGCTATAATGTTTGTGACTTGAAAAACTAGCTTAAAAGACAGTTGTGTTCTTTCTTTCTTTGGAGATACTAGCACCACCCCTGCTCCTGCAGTCTCCCTAGAACATGCTCCATCAAAGAACATCTCCCAAACCTGACTTCCTTGCTCTTCCTTGGCCTGAATTGTTGGTATTCTGATCTGTATTGTGTCCTTCTGAGATTCTTCTATTTGGAGTATACATGCTCCAAAATCGGTGTCCACAGCATATATGGGATGATTTGTAGGGTTCTTCTCATCACTGATGATGTATGCCAACTGTGCATCTCTATGTAGTCTCCTGCTTTCTCCTCCAAAGACTGGGACAATAGCATAAGATAGATCATTCTGCAAAGTCCCACATAGTCTCTTAATCCATCCTCTAGACAACAGCATGCCAAACTTAGGAGGGACATCTGCCACCACTATGTCCATCACCATGCTCTTCATGGGCAGCTGAGTTAGGGTAAAGGCTAGGTCTTTGATCAGTCCCAAGCATCTCACTTTCCTTGAATCAAAAGAGAATAAATCATGATATGGTCTAGTGATATCAAGGCCTAACTCTTCCATGACAGCTTTAGGCATTAAATTGTGGCTGGCCCCTATATCTAGCAGGCAATTGTGGAGGATTTTATCATGAATGGTCAAGGAGACATAAAAAGATAGAGAATTATCATCAACAGGTTCAGTCACAGGGCTCAACACAACTGCAAGCTTATCATCTTGCAAATTTACAGAGTTAGTGGAGGTTTGTGTGGCTTTCAGTTCAAGAGCTTCAAGGATAGGCTTTTTAAACACTTCACTCTTTACAAGTTCTAACAGAGGCACAGATATTTTTAACTTCTGGACTTCTGCTTCAAGACTAAAAGGGGAAGGGGACTTATCAGGACCTCTTACCTCTTGAACTGGAGCTTTGAGGATGACTGGATCAGTTGCTGGTCTTTTCTATCTGGTATTCTGTGATTCTGTTTGGACAATAGCCTTTTGGTCATAATTCTCCATGACATTGTTTGCATGTGACCTCAGATTATATCTTTGCTACCCTTCAGTTTGTAGAATAGTTTCTCTGTCCCACCTTTGACTGTCTTGTTCCTGCAGCAAAGACTCTTCATATTCAGCCAATGTCAAAAAGGCAGCACTACCTTTATCTTCCATGCAATGTATTTCATCCTCATCTTCAAATTTTTCCTCCTCCATGACTACGTTTTGAAAAGGAGCCTTAATATTATGTTCTTCTTTTGGCTCTTTACCCCTTTGTATTATTTGCAACTGCTCATTTGCTCTTCTGAATGGATTTGAGTTTCTTGGAGAAAATGCGTTCTGCTGCCTTGTTTTTGCTGAGTTCTGCTCAACTTTCAGCTTGGCTATTTCCTCAGCCAATGACTCTATTATCTTAGTCATTTTGTCTAACTTTGGCTCTGAAGATGATGCAAAAGAAATAGAAACTTGACCTCTCATCCTTCTTCTGTCACTCTGACTTTTGACTTTTTCTGCAGCCAAAATATTAGATTCTACCTCTAGGGCTGCATCTTGCATATCAACTAGAGTGACACATCTTCTTTCTCTCAATAACAGGAAAAAATCAGAGTAAAAATCATTGGCATAAGTGAGTTTGGCAGAGGTGGGGGTTGGCTTTACTTCAGCTGGTATCTTGTTATACATACGGTTAAATCTTTTATTAAAATCAGGCAAAGATTCCCCATTTTCCCTTTTAAGGTTTCCAAACTCAGTATGGTAATACAGCAAGTCCCTTTTATCTCCCCATTGATTCAAAAATGCATCATCTAAAGCTTCAATATCAACAACTGATCTAGGGGCCAATTCTCTGAACCATTTTCTAGCCTCTCCATCAAGGCTCTGGACAAAAGCTGTCATCCACACATCATTTTCACTAATATCTAAGTTATCAGCATAACTATAAAAATCTTCAAGGTGTTCCTCAGCTGTTACTCCTTCTATACCAGTAAACTTGGGCATATATTTTTGATAGTCTCCTGCAGGCATGGCATTTAAAGGGACAAGTAGAACTAAAGGTCCATACCTAGCAGCAATTATTCTTTCCATCTTCGTGGGTGCCTGTTGGCCTGCCATCACTGGATTTTGTGGAAGGATACTGGTAGACTGAGTAGTTGGAAATAATGAAATGGATGACCAAGACAAAGGGATATTATGGACAGAGTGGGGAGCTTTCTTTGGACTGAGATTCAAAGGGGAACTAGCTTGATAAGGCGTTGTATAAATCTCTGAAGGAGTTCCCTTATAAACAGTGTTGGGCTCTAAATCTTCAAACTGTATATCTTGAGCTACAACTTTATCTTTCAGAGATGAATGAGATTTCTTAGACTTACCTGATCCTAATGCTCCTTTCTGTGAAGTTTTGTTCTGCTTAACGATCTTCTCAGGGTCAGGGACTGGGTCAGCTGGAGATTTCTGAGCATTTCTTCGAGTGTGTCTCACAAATTGAGCCAAGACTGGAACGTGGAGTCGCAAAAGGTTGGTCTTCCACCAGTGGAGTCACAAGATAGATGATTACAACCAGAAACTGTGTTCAAACCTTGTCTATCATCAAAGCTTGAAGTTGTGTCGTTCTCCCAGGGAAGCTAAGCTTCAATTCTCCTCTCTCTGGCAACGACACCAATTAATGTTATCACCCCAAGAAACTCACCTAGGTTGTATATCAGTGATGCTCGGGAACATTACAAACTTAATAAAAAGTTTGATAAATGGTGGATGAATGAAACCAATGCTGTATATTCAAGCCAGATAACCACTTCTACTATGATTGACCCCGGACATGGGTGAACACCCCCAGACTACAAGGCTTTTAACCACCAATTACTCACAGTTTTAGAGACGATTTGATAGTAGAAAACATTGATCACACCAGCAGATGCACAGGACCCTGAGATGGCCAGTTGCAACCAGTAAGGAGGTCTATAAATCTATTATCTAACACTCAAACAGGATGACAGCTCTCTAGTATTAGAACAACATAAACTTGCAAACAATTTCAATGATACATGCTAAATCTAACACAGAGGTTGGATGACAGCCCCTCTAATGCTAAACATTAACAGCACAAGAATGAATGCAAAGCAGGCACAACCTGGAACAAGAAGAAGAAGTGGAGAGTGAGCAATTAATAGCAAAAGAAGCTTGTATTAGTTGGAAATGAAGACCATAAGCTGCAGGTTACACAGTAGTTACAGTCTCCAGAAGCTGAAGCTTACAACAGAGTAACACTCATCAATCCGATTACATCATTTTTCTGGGTATATATAGAGTTTGTTTACAAAATATCTCTGCTAGGCTATGCGTGAAGGTGTTATATCTGGCCACCAACCACATTTACAATTAGATATGGGTTCTGATACAGTTTGTTGATCGCTTTAATGAACAAAATGGCTCTTTCTATACTTTGATGTACTCCTTGAACAGGTGGAATGTTTCATGAATAAATGTCCATAACTGCTGAAGATGTTGAGCTGCTCGAGGATCATCCTTCTTTTCCTTGACCGTGCTGTTCTTTGAATGGGTTGCTGAGAAATCAATGCACAATGTTGGATCACTTCCTCCTTCTTCGCACACACAAAATAGGCCAAAAACACTGGAAAATGCCTGAAAATGGATGATGGCTTGTGAATGAATGTTGACCGTTGGATTGCTCAGTCGGATGGCCGAGATCTGTTGGTGAGAGGCGATGGGAAGAAACAGAGACGAGATGGATTGTAGGTCGTTGGATCTGGCAAATCAGACGGTGGAGACTAGACTTGAGAGGTCTATCGAGCGTAAACAAGGATGGGCGGATGATGGCCGTTGGATCGTGGCAGGAATGATCCAACGACTGACGGGAGGTGGAGATAATCGATGGTTAATGAGTGGGGGACAAGCGGTTTTGCGGGCGAGCTGTATTCCCCGCACTGCTTTCGGGTTGCAAGCGGTTTCCGTATATGGAGGAGCGATGCAACGAAACAACGACACGTGGCTGACAAGACCATGAGGAAAACCACTTTCACACGGGTTAACGGTCATGCAGTTTCACAGAGCGAGAGAAGCGTATATCATCGGATCTCCACAGGATGATCGAACGGCCGACAGATTAAAACACGTGTTTTAGCTGATATGACAGGTGAGGGTGTGGGTTTATGAATATGGTCATGCGGGTTTTGTTAAGATTTAAGTGGGAAACGGAGGAATGGGGAGCCATAAGGGTGCAATCAAAGTTTGATTAAGTATGGGTTTACATCGAGTTTAAGAAGAAAATAGGGATTAAGGGGTACTGAGGGAAAATGACTAGAATGAAGGGGAAGAACAAATCCACTGCTATGAACCTCTTTGAAAGCACAAGCAGCACTACCAATCCTATTGTTTGCCCATCAAATGCTACAAACTGTAGCAGAGCTAACATGTACCTTCCTTTTTCAAATTCCATCCAAAGTTCCCTCTTGAACCTTGTTTGGTCATTTGCCTTAGGTTGCCACTATTTGCCCTAGGCTGCACACCGATCTCCCTATCTTTTGTAGTGATTTTCCTCATTGGTTTTTTGTCATTGCTGCACCACATTATAGCAACATAGTCCCATTTGATCCCAACCACACCAACGGTTAGATATCTTATCCCTTTTTGTGTGTTTCCAGTCGATTTTTCCACCAACCAACTCAGTGTTTGCAAACCCAGTTTGGGTGGGGTTTTAGAGAGTTGGTTTGCTGTTCATTTTCTGTTTTAATTTCAGTTTATTTCAGCAACCTTTTTATTTTTTCAAACACAATCTTGAATCAATTAATTAACACACTTGCACACATAAGCACACCTTAAGTGAAGGGCGCTTGGTTCGCCAAGCCAAGACTTAACTTAATTAATTTATCTCACCACATAGAGATAAGGACATTTTGTTTATCTCCCTTCACCATTTCCATTTCACTTGTGTCTTACAACCATTGCGCCACCAAGGCATTTGTCGCAGAGACTCTTAGGTCTTCATACCCAGTTTCCTCTTGGATGTATTACTCTTCCTCGCAGGGTTCCAATTAAACATACCCTAAGTCCCCATACCGAATCCTCTTCTGGTTCATCTAATTCCTCATCTGATTTCAAGCCTCCTTCACCACTTATCGTCATCATGTCAAGACCCACTATACGTGTAGGAAACTAACTTGGTGTTAGCTCCGGTTCTACCCCGGTTGTCACATCTAGTGGAACCATTACATGAATTGTTCCAGCAACTCCAATGCTACCTTTCATGGCTGGGTTAAGAGCCAGTTGATTAATGACCTTGTACACCACGATGCTGGTTGGCCAACTATGCTGCCTAATATTCTCTCTGACATCCCAAGTTTTAGGGTAATTCTGGAGAGGACCCCACCAATCACGTCCGCTCCTTCCATATGTGGTATTTATTCAATTCTATCATCGATGATTCCATTCATCTTCGATTTTTCCAATGTATGATCACTAGAGATGCTGCAAAGTGGCATGTTGACCAACCCACCGCTTCTCATTCCACTTTTGTGATGCTTGCTAAAGCGTTCCATTCATATTTTCAGTTACCTCTCCAATATGACACTGAAACGAAGCTCTTGACCACATTTTCTCAGTCCTCTGCCACTCGTCTTTCCGATCATTTTCATGAATGGCGTAGAAGGAGGAGCATGTGTCGTGCCCCTCCCTTCGAAGACCGTTTCTACCTTTGTTGGTTTCTTAGGACCCTTTTAGCTCCTATTTCCAAAGATGTCATGTCTCACTTTCCTTAGGCAAAGGAAGAGGCTCTCTAGACTGCTCTGAGATATGACTTGATTTATGCTCAATCTAGTTATGTCTATACCGTTATACCAGACCTCCCTCATCCTGGTGGTGCCAATGCACTGGGGGCATCTCACACTGCCAATGATATCGTTGGAGCTATTTCACATCCTTCACCATATACTCAACAGGGTTATGACCATCCGCAGGGGGGCACCAGTTCTTCCAACGCTTATCCGCCTCCTACCAGCAATGTGTATTCAGGACAAAGCACATCTTATGCATTCACTCAACCGCATTAGTAGATGGCAGGGCCAGCTAGTACTCAACATGTCTACCAAACTATTGCCCCCTCACCATCTTACACCTATGCAACGTTGAGTGCTCCAGACCCTCAGGCATTAGTGTCGTAGCCTCCCATGCATCCTCAGCCCCAACAGCCATCGCCACCTAAAGGTCAAGTGTATGCACAAGAGAGTGCGACCAATCCTCAAATTTCAAAGAAAAATAATAAGCGGAAGGGTAACAAGGGTAACCAGGGTAACCAAGGAAATGAACCGTAGGGGAACAAACCTAACACCAACAACCAGCAACAGGGCAACCAGACCAAGTAGAAAAAGGCTATTCATATGAACAAGCCCTGTGCATGTTTTGGTGTACATGGTCATTATACTCATGAGTGTCCCCTCTTACCCCATATGTGCCAAATGTGGGAAGCCCAAGTAGCTTCTAGAGGTCAACCGCCCATGCAGCAATCGCCTTAGAATGTTGTGCCATCTCAATTAGCTATGCTCACAAATCCTTTCCCTTAGCAAGGATTTGTTGCTACTCAACCTCAGGAAGGTCAAGCAGCCCATCCTCCCCAACCTTCTGGTCCTAGTGACTACCAAATCCTCATGATGAATTCTGATGAGGTCAATACCTCTGATGTCAACTTGCAAACTCGGTCACGTAAGTATGACAAGCCATCAACTTTGTTCACAACTGAGACCAAAACTAAAGAATCTACTAAGCCTCTTACGACACGAAATGGACCATTATAGATCCCTCAACCCAAAGTTGAGTCAATTCCTAAGATCCCCAAGGGGCCATTATGACGTAACGCGACTTCTAATTGAGCTACCCACACATACAGTATAGTAGATGACTTAGTGAAATCACTTGCTTCCATGTCAATGCTGGAGTTTTTCTAGTCATGCCCATCTCAAAAAAAAGCTCTACTAACTACTTTGGGTGCAGTAGATCCTTCAGATGATCGTTTGATTGTCTTTCCTGTTGATGCATCAAAACATCCTCCATTACCACCATCCATTGCTTTCCAGATACCAGTCCGAGTCTGTAATGTCATCATCTCCTGATGCATTATTGACGAAGGTGCATCCACCTATGTGATGTCTGTTGTTGTTTGAAAGAAACTCAAGTCACCTGAACTATCCCCATCCACCATCACTTTTTGTGCTTGGTACGGTCACTCCTCCTAGCCTCTCGGCATGTATCACAATTGTCCAGTGACTCTTGCGGGCAAGACTATTCATGTATACATTGAGGTTATTGATGCCCCTCTAGATTACAACATTCTACTGGGTCATAGTTACACATATGCCATGTCATCTGTCACGTCTGCGGTTTTGCACAAGATGTTCTTCCCCATGAAGGGAAGATCATCACTATCGATTAGTTGACATATTATGAGTTGTCATCCTTAACCTCCCCTGAGTCCATTATCTCATTGATGTCAGGAAATTAGTCTGCCACACCTCTCACCAGTCTTTCACCCGGATTCTACAAATATTCCACCTTGTTGGGTGCTTTCCCTGGTCCTCCCCTACGATCTCTCAGACTATCTCTTTGAGTGTTTTCATGTTACAAGCGTCAAGGGCTACTCAAAAGCAGTCCATTTCCTCTTGTCAACAACTAACTCCTCAACACCCTAGTGTTACCATCACAGCCAAGTCATCTAGATCCACCCCCTAGGACCTCCTCCGTTTGTGGGTGCCTCTCCTTTGTTCCCACTAGGAACTATTCCTCCATGTCTTAACCATCCAGGCGTTGATCCGTCGGGACATTACCCTATAGGAAAAACGCATTTTTTGTTTCCTCCTCTTGGAATATTTTATGTCCCTATCATGGATTCATTTCCTCTCCCTAATATGACTTTGGGGATACCAGTCTGGTACATTGATCCCCCAGTGAACACTCTGCCTGGTCAGCTCAAACTATATCATGCTTTGGCCTCGGTTCAACTGGTCCCTACAACCCCTATCACTGCTTCAGTGCCACCGCAACCTCAAAAGGAACCCTATCCTGTTGTGAAAGTATCCAGACAGGGGGGAAAAGCCAAGGGGAAAGAACATAAGGACAAAGATCCCCAATCTCCTCCAGCCCCCGGGGAAAAGCCAAGGGGAAAGAACATAAGGAAAAAGATCCCCAATCTCCTCCAGCCCCCAATGCTCCAAATCCGACACTTCCATGTGTTTTCTGTGAGGTTGTTGGGCATGCCACCAATAACTCTCCTTAACTTCCTTGTCTAAACCCTTTGGTTCATGAAATGTTTCCTGAGTCTAATATCCTCGAGGTCCAAGTTACCTTACCAGATTCAACCAAAAGACTTAAAACATTATGCACAAATCACCCTTATGCCTTGTGCGATCATTATGGTCATTACTCCCATTGTTTCCCTCGTCTTGACAAATTTCGTGATTGCCTCCAAGTGCTTCGTGACTTCAAGGCCACTCATAGCAGATCATCTACTCCTCTACTTGTGGATTCTGGTACCACTAGTACACCAGAATAGGGGGACTCTGATCCCACCATCGTGATCAAGGATAATTTTAGGGGCGAATGTTCGCCCTTTGGCGAAATTAATGGGTTTTAAATTTTTAGTGGGCGAATATTTTGTATCATAGTACATTTTTACAAATCACCTCAAATAGCCCACCTTATTTTAAGGGAGAGGGTAAAAAAGGTAAATTTAGCCCTTGAAATTAGGACTTACAACCTTCCATTCGCCCATTTTCAAGAATAGGTTTTATTTAAGTGAATCCTATGGGCCAAATACCATATTTGTAAAAGAGGTATGGTAAATTAATAAAAAATATAAATAAATGAGAGGTATGGTAAATAAATAAAACATTTTTTATATTTACTCCATAAGTCACCTTATATACATGTAAGGGTGTAAACAAATAAAAATATAAGTAAAGTGGAGGTATGGTAAATAAATAAAACGTCTTTTTATACTTACTCAAAAGGTATGGTAAATAAATAAAAATAAAAATAAACTAGAATATAACCTCTTTTTATATTTAGTCCATAACCCTCGTTCTATTTATGAAGGCTCAAGAAAGAGGTTTTATTTAAGTGAATCCTATGGGCCAAATACCATATTTGTAAAATAGGTATGGTAAATTAATAAAAATATAAATAAATGAGAGGTATGGTAAACAAATAAAACATTTTTTTATATTTACTCCATAAGTCACCTTATATTTACGCACACTCAAAAAATGGGTTATATTTAGGTGAAACCTATGGCCAAAATACTATGGGACAAATACCATGGACTAGATTGTTGTTAATACCATGCAAAAAACCATTATTAACCCTAATATTAGAATTAATAAAAATAAAAATGGCACATGGTATTGACCCATGGTATTCACCAAAATGACACATGGTATTGACCCATGGTATTCACCTGGAATGTAGCTTATTTAAATGGGGGAATTAAACCAGCATATAGCCTATGCTAAGATTCACTAGGACTTTACAAAGTTTTATTATTTAGTGAAAGACTCACCAAGATCTTACAAGATTTTATAATTGAGTAAAATATTCGCCATGCGTGGTGAGAGATTCGCCAAAAAATTATATATACATATTATATTATTGATAAAATCTCCTTCCATTTTTCCTATATACCATGGAGATTCGCCCATTTATTATATTTATAAATTTAGGGGGGGTTCTTAAAATTTTTCCTGATCGTGATCCCTCACTCCGATTTCAAGATGATAGACTCCATAGTCAATATCCTTTACCTATCTTCATCCTTGATTTCCTCATAGGAAAACCTTTTTGAGGTTTCTGCGTGCGCTTCTACTGAACCTCCTTCGTTGGAAACCCAAGTCTCAACATCGGTAGATTTTCCATCTGCTAGCTCGTCATTGTTGGCTTAGTGGGGCCTGACCCAAGTTTGGAAGTGATTTAGCCAAGCAAATCCCGATACTACTGGCCCTTTCAGCAAAAGTCCACGAAGTGCGGACTGAGGTCTCACCCGAAGTAGTATGGGAGGGTGCTGGAACTAGGTTTTCACACCCTAGGGATGTCTTGATGAAGTTTCTGGAGGTTCATGGTCTGAACCTGCACGCTTGCGCTACTCCGTGCAACTGTCTATCCTTTGTGACCTGTGCCACTACCTCCGCGCACCTCTGTAAGGGCACGAAGAAAGTACTACCCTGATCTCTATTCTTACTACGCTATTATATTAGTGCTTAACTTAACTTGTGAGGGCCCAATATTCTTATTACTTCATTCAACATTCAGGTAAGTGCACGTAATCATAAACAATATAAATGCATAAAGATAAACAAAAACATAGATGCACAATATTCCGAATCAAAATTATCTTTATTATTATTCTTTTTCAAGTACAATCCCACTTACAGACCTGACTTTGCCTTGCGCGCTCAACTACAGGGGTCCGCACACTTAGCTGGGAACTCTACTAGGCCTTTGCGCACTCAGCTGTAGAGCTTCTTCCTACTACTACGACCCAATACACTTCAACTTTTCCTCTTATGCTCTAACCATGCCTTCACATCTATCTATTACCCGCTAAAATTACTACCTTTACACTTAGAGCCTCGCTCTATTTATACAATCCCATGGTCCGCAGACCATGGGTAGGCCGACACAGCTTTACATTATTTTACAATTCTTAGGGCAGACAACCCTATGACTCATCCGAGACTTTCGCACTCCGCGCCCGCACTTCACTTAGTCTCACAATACAATTGACCAAAATTCAGGCTTTAAGCCCCAAAACCTGTTGTGGGGGATCCCATGCCCAATAGGCCCCCAACACAATCATCATGACTTGTCCCAAGTCACTCTGCTGGTGCAGAAATCTTGGCACGGAGCCCCTCCAACTGTGCCTGGGCTGCACGAAGGTCCACAACGCATTGCTCTGCTGTCTACTAGATCTACTCTACTCTTTCTGTCGAATGCTCGCTATGAGGGGCAGATCCCTGTCTTAAGGCATGCATCACCTTCATTCGTGTGAGCTTTCCTTCGATATCGGCAGTGATGCAGAAGGCCTCATCAATCCAAGGGTGGACGCGCACTTTAAGCACTGCCTCTTTCTGTCATGCAGCATCCACCTATTCCTTCAATGCTTGATCTAAAATTGGGGCACTTAGGCTTCTTGGCTAACTTACAAGAACCTCTCCCGCTTCCAAAGCTTTAAATATTCCCAAGTCCTATTGATTAACCAATGCGGAATTAAAAATTCTTGAAAATATAGGTGTATTCTGGTATTTGTTTTTAAAACTATTTATGTGTTGTAATTTAATGTGCTCAAACTGATATATAAATACATATAATAGTAAATAAAGCAGCAGAGACAATGCAGCAATAAAACAACCACAGAACAACGATATTAATTAGGATTTCACCCAAAACTCTTGGGCTACATCTCCATGAGCTCTAGTCAACTCAACTAGGCTCTCTGGGATTATGGCAAGTCCTTTTACAATCTCTTGGCTCAACTCCACTATTCTACATAGAAACAATGGTTTTATACACCATTTTATCCCCGGCTCTTGAAGCTCTCGGCTCTCTGGCTCTTGGTTCTCGCTCTGGCTCTTGGCTCTGGCTCTTGGGTCTGGGTCTGGCTCTCGATCTTCGGCTCTAGCTGCTTTGGCTCTTTGCAATGTACAACTCTCTGACTTTCCACTTGAACTCCAAGTGACTACTGCTATTGCTACTACCTTTTTGCACTGCTCTCTTTCGCCTTAGCCTCCTACTTTGGCTTCACTTTTTGCTTATGCTTGGCTCCGACAACAACTCCAACAACAACCCCCTTTTGTGTCTCACTTTCATGGATTTTAAGCCAACTGGCGTTGTCTGTTCGTTTTCCTCTTCTCGGGCTCTCTGGCTCCCTGCCTCTGTCCACTCGAATCCCCTTCTGAGTGTTACCAATCATGGCATAATGTCTCCAGGGAAGGTGGCCACCTGTTCCGCAACGGAAGGGACCATCGAGCCTTTGAAATCCCCAAAATAGCCATTCTCTGTTTACATAGAGAAGTGCATTCAAACATGGTAAAATCTGCCAAAACACTGTTTATCGGACTTCAAAAGTCCTTAAATCTACTCTATACTATTATCGGGTCCGCCTTTATGTCACTTATCGCATCCCCACCATTGATCTGGGAGATCTATATCAAATGGATGTGGTTCATTTCGTGCGGCTCTTTTGTATGGAGGTTAACCACCAAATAAGGGTGGTTTTCTCTCTCTGGGGTTGGACACATGGCAGCCAATGTATGGGCTTAGGCGGAGCCCGACCAAAACCGTTTACCACCCATGGCCTGCCTAAAATCCTGCCTATTTTGTGATTTCCTTTGTATTTTAAAAATACATTAAAACATTTAAATATTGCAAAACGACTTTATATCGGACTTGAGATATTACATATTTTCATTCACAAACCATTTCAGGTCCAGTTTTCATCGCATCGGTGCTTCCCTCCGTATTTCGTTTAATAAACTAAATACGCGAAAATACATAGAAACTACTATTTGAAGGATCTCAAATTTTATGGAAGATCGCTTATACCTGTATTGGGTCCAGCTATTGCAACGCGCATATATATATATATATATATATAGATAGATAGATAGATAGATAGATAGATAGATAGATAGATAGATAGATATAGCCCCGCTCCTTTGTGTATCTCCAATACGATATTGCGATGCAACTTGTTGCAATCACATATCACATAAGCCTAAGGTATTTCCATATGGTATGGCCTATGCCAACGCCGATTGCAATCCGCTGATATCATCGATCGCGATATCGCATCGGCCCGGTCCTATCATATGTCTACCTCTGATATCCTCCGCTTGCCACCGCCGATTGCGATATGCCGGTCGGATCTCGACTGTTAATTGGCCAGATCCGACGGCTCCTATGAATTATGCCTTTGGCCGTCGATAAGCCTATTTTCCACTATTTCTTCATGTTTTTGCCTCCCGATAGTGTTATCCGTTGTTTTTAAAGGTTCTCCCTTTGTGCTAGTTTTTGGATTTTTGAAGACTTAGAGGGATTTTAGGACCCATTTTTAGGGGATTTTGCCCCTTTTTCCAAAGGATAAATGGCAACTTCATTTTATGATAACTTTCGCATCCTAAGTCCATTTTTGCTCATTCAAGTTGTAGTAGATTCAAAAAGAGACGATCTATCTTTTCTAGTTCCATCAGTTTTGTTTTCAATAGCCAGGGCTTCTTTCATGTTTTCTACAAGTATTTGTTTTTGTGCTCTATCTACAAACATATCTATAGAGGAGGGAAGAACACTAATGTATCAATCGACTCATACTTCTTCACCTAGTCTAGCTATAATTGGGATATTATTCAAGATTTAGTTAAACCTGGAGTTAATTTTTTCATTAGGTCCAACTATAGGATTAAATAAATCATTAATTAAAATGGTCGTGGTTTTTTCTTCTCCAAAATTTTTAAGAATTTTTCTTCAAAAGTATCCGATTTATTTATTGATCCTGTGATAAAATAAAAATAACATGACCCAGTTGATCTTTCAAATTTATTAGGAAAAATCCTACAGATAACATCCTCCTCAAAGATGCCATTAATATTAATGGTCAACATGAAATTTTGAATATGTTCTTCAACTGGTAAAACAACATCTAGATTATTCTTAGGTAACCATCTCTCTTGATGTTTGGGAAGAGGATGCAAAGGGGGGTTGATGTTTATAAATCCTGGAGAATTCCAAGGTTGATCTACCATTCTAGTAGAAGTAGCCCCAGAAAGATATGTAATTGATGAAGGGGTGGATGAACTAGTGGTAGATGATGTTTCCCCTATGGAACTACTATCAATAGTAGTGATTATTGGTTTGATAGGAATAAATATAGTGGGTGAATTAGGGGAAGTAGATGTCTCAATGGAAGATGATAAAGTGTAGAAAGAGAGTGGTAAGGGGGAAGATGGTAAAGGTTGTGATGAAATTGATGGGATATTAGATGTGGGGGAAGGAGAAGATGTAATATTATTGCTAGTAGTAGAATCAATGCCAAAGGTGATATTTTTCTTATAATAAGTTTACAAAGGAAACGCGATTGGCTTGATGCGAAACTGTTTTCTCCACGCTCTGGTTAGGGCCCAAGAGTATTTTAAAGATGTAATACTAACTTCAAAAGTCTTAGGATTATTGTTCTGATTTCCAAAAATAAAAAACCCTTCAATCTTATGTATAATATTTTGAATCTCATGAGGCTCAATCAGTTGAACAAGAAAGGGAGCGTTTACAAATGGCTCACTAAAATATCTTCTCACGGGACTAAGAGATGTATGAGAAGGTTTTTCCACTTCTGATTTTGGAGGTGGACATCTAGAATGGGATCTAGAATTTAGTGGAGATATTTGAGGAGGATATTGAATCATTGGATGACTGCTACTTTTTGTATGTGAACTATTTGTCATTCACAATCTGATGGCCTTCCTTCTTGTTCCAAAAAAGATGATGGCAAAAACTGACTGCATCAACATTTTGGAATCTGTTAGGGTCCTATAATATGTAGGATCTCAAAGTGATTGAGTATTTTATCTCAGAAATCTCATATTCTAAATAATTTTCAATCTGCAAATGATTTCCAAAAGGAAATAGAATAAAAATGAGAACAGGGTATAAACGAAAAAAAGGAAAACAAAAAAAAATGAAAAAAAAGAATAAAATATAGAACCCCATCAAAGAAAGAAAACCAAAAACAAAATAATACTGAAAGTGTTGCAAATCTAAATGCCACTACTGATAGATAGTTATCTTCATGATTGATAAATAAAGGTTGTGCGTAATTTGTTTAAAATGCCACAATGACTAGTTATTTGTTTGATCATACAGTATAATCATGGTTAAACGTGTTTGAATTTCTGTAAATTAGATTAGAGAATAAAGATTTGCCAAATAGTTTAATCTTGGTAAATCAATAGTTAGGTATAAAATGACATTGATTCAATTGTTTAATCTTAATCAATAGGAGAAATAAGTGATAGGATTTAAGTAGTTTTTGATATTTCATAAAAGAAAATAATCATGGGTTTACTAGTCTAAATGCACCCCTTTAGAAAAATAAAAAATGTTAGCTTAGTTAAAGGGTAGGTAGAAATAGTTGGGTTTTATAAATGTAATTATGTGCCCTTTACCCTAAGTCTCAGTGACATTATAAAATATAGGCATGACGGGATAATGTACATTCATGACATATTTTATATCTGAAGTGTTATCTTAAGTTTTAAAAGAAAATATCAAATGCGCATATGGACAAAGGCCGCAATCAAACACATCTGGATCCTCCTACCTTTCAGATCGATGGCACTCATTTATTTTCACCCCCCCTCTCCATTCTAGCTTTACAGTCGTGGGGGGTCCAAAAAGACAATATTCTTTTTTCGGGCCCCATCATTATGTGGCGTCCTCTATGCATTTCGCAGCCCCACCAGCCTATACCGCTTACCACCTCCTACCCCCTCCGAAAACCATTTTGTCCCTCATCCTTTTATCGTTTCCCTACTTGACACCTCCACCATTCCTATCGTGCAATGTTTCCTAGCCGTTGCCCAATTAAATGTTTTCCTGGCAAAATTATCGTTGAATATTCAATTTTTTCTTCGTGGGTCATTGTTCAACTACAACAGTCCCACGCCACCCTCCAACAGAACCTGTCACTCCACCTTTTAAAAGACATGAACTATCTTCATTTTCCCTTTTACTCGCTTATTCTCTTTAATGTTGGCTTGTTGGGGCCTAACCCAGGTTTAGAGTTAATTAGCCAAACAAATCCCGGTACTACTAGCCCTTTCAGCAACAGTTCGTGGAGCGGTGACTGAGGTCTCACCCGAAGTAGTATGGGAGGATGCTAGAACCAGGTTTCCACACCCTAGGTATTTATGATGAGTTCTGCTGGTCTGTGGTTTGACCCTACGCGTAGGTTTCCTTACACACTTTCCCGTACCCCGCATCCGGATATACTACCATGCTCTGCATTATTACTTTAGATATTACTTGTATTCCAATGTTAGTTAATTAACTTTGCCTACTTAAGTGCTCTAAGTTATACTTATCAACATAAACCATTCATACAGATGCACGCAGTAAATAAACAGTATATTATATCAATCATGCATTAACCCAAGAACAGATACACAAAATTATACCAAAACTTCTCTTTATTAATTCGTTCCTTGGTTACATACTTGACTCCACCCAGCGTACTCAGCTACAGGGGTCTGCGCACTCAAATTCGGACTACTAGGCCTCTATGCACTCAGCTGCAGAGCCTTCTCCTACTCTATGACCCAAGACTAGAATTTACTCCACAGATACGACTCAATTCCTCATCCTCAACTATCCTTAGATTAGATTATGTTAACTACTTAGAGCCTCGCTCTATTTATACAATCCCATGGTCTGCGGACCAAGGGTAGGTCTAACCAGCTGACATTACATTACAAAACTAGGGCGGAAAACCCTATGACTCTACCATACTTTTGCGCTCTGCGCCCGCAATTCGTGGAGCTTTACAACAAGATTCGCTCAAAACTTGGGCTTTGAGCCCCAAAAACATGCCTTGGGGGGGATTCCATGCCCAACATATAATTCACAGGGTTTTTGCAAGGTGACCAGTTTCAAATCATTTGCCGAACCAGATCAAATTATCAGTGTTTGTCTCCCCTCCCCTAACGACTCACAACCTGAAATTGTTCCCGGTAATATTTTCCTTCCATCACCATTAATCGTTCACTGATCTAATCATGCCTCCAAAAAGAAAGAACCAGGAGAACCCTATTAATCCATCAATCCCTTCACCTATAGATTTAGACCATATTCCATTAGCTGATAGGGATTACAGGATCACTGAGACATAGTGAGACTGTGAATTTTTGGAGCTTTATTGTTGGCTGGAAGATAAGCATATTGATAAAATAGATGAAATTGGACTCTAGGAGTCCAATCTTCCTCACTATATTTTCCCTATAACTTTCCATGCCCCTAAATTCACTAGGAAATGCCAAGCCTACTATGTTCCCATCCAAAGAGCCATTATGACCCCATCTGGTGAAATCCTTTTCTCAATTACTGCCCAATCTATTAACCAGATGATGTTAGCTCCCCTTATGGAAAACAGTGCCCCATTTTCCGTAAAATCCCTCACCGAACTCTATCAAAAGCTTGATTTTTCTAGAAGAGCCAAGATTTTTGATATCTTCTTACTAGAAAATGCCCAATTTCCAAAGAATAATCATCTTGTTGGCTTACGTGGTCCTAACCCAGGTTCAGAGTTAGTTGCACCAACTAACAAATCCCTACACTACTAGCCCTTTACGAAACAACCCATATAGCACAGGTTGTAATCTCACTTGAAGCAGTATGTGGGGGTGATAGAATCAAGTTTCTACATCTAGAGATTAGTGTGATGTATTTTAGTGCCTCAGATATGCCTTCATGCAGATCAATACTTTCTTAGGACACACTACTACAACCTCCGTCGAAATGGCCTTTAGACCTTCGCGAAGATCTACGATCAGTCTTTGCGGACCTTTATTATTTAATCTATACACTTACACGCATCAGAAAGTCATCCTAGATTAGGGTTCACACAGAGTTAATTAATTATTAGTAAATACCAAATAATGCATCAGAATCTTCACAAAAACACATAAACATGCATTATGTACGTCACTAAAACTTATTCAATAGAATCACGCAACTAACTCTGAACCTGGGTCAGGACCCCCTTTCCTTCTGTGAGATGGGAAAAGGCAAGGTTGATAAACCTCCTTCTCCTCCATCATATCCATCATCATCATCTTCTTCTTCTTCTTCTAGTTCAGATTCTGAAACAAAAAAGAAACCTAATAAATCGTCTCTTTTGAAACTTGATGTAAAATTTGAGCTACTTATTTATGATGGCGAAATGAATCCTGAAAAGTTAGATAACTGGATTAAGTAGTTGGAAGTGTATTTTTATATTTAGAAAATTTCCGATTAAAATACAAAAAATCAGTTAGCTACACTTAGAATGGGGGGAACAACTTTAATCTGGTGGGAAAGTAAAACTCAAATAGATGTAAATTGGAAAGGTAGATTCATCTCTTCATGGTCTAAGTTTTTAAAATATCATGGGAAACAATTGTATCCTTTGGGATACATGAAGAAAGTTGTTGTTGATTGGCATCATTTGAGGCAAGGTAAGGGGCAGAATGTTCAGGATTGTACTCAGGAGTTCAGGAAGAAAGATTTGGTGCTTGGTATTCCATTGAATACACGTGAAACTTTATTAAAGTACATTGGAAGTTTACATTCATATTTATAGCATACATTATTGATGTTTAATCCTTATGACTTTGATGAATTGTGTGTTCAAGCCATACATATTGAATCAGGGGGAAGACCGTTCAATTTTTCACAAAAACCATCCATACATTTGGAAATCAAGAATTCCAAAGACAACAAGAGGAAGGGAAATTTGAAGGGAAAGAGATCAATGATAGCTCAGAAGGAAAGTGAAATACCTACTTGTACTCATTGCCAAAGGATCGGACATGATGAATCCAAATGTTGGAAACTTCACCCAAAACTCAAACCAAAGAAGTTCTAGAATAAGAAAGGTGAAAAGAAGGTTGATGCAACAATCCAACAAGATTTTGGATCTGATTCAGGTGATGAAGTTAAAATAACCACAATGGTTTCGATAGGTAAAACTTCTGACACTGGTTCAAGTTCTAGTACTTATGCACCTTCTTCAAACATAAATCATATGAATGAGGATAAAATGGTTGAATTATTTCATATAAGGATAACTTCTAAGCACAAGAAAATAGATACATTATTTGACAATGGATCACAGGAAAATTTAATATCTGAAGATTTAGTTAAGAAATTGGGTTTGGAGACACATAATCATCCAAGGCCATATCCACTAGGTTGACTAAATAAAGAGACTCATATTAATGTCACAAAGCAGTGTCAGTTAAAATTTTCCATAACAACTAATTACATTGATGAAGTGGATTTAGATGTGATTCCAACAGAAATATGTGGAGTAGTGCTAGGAAGTCCTTATCTCTATGATTGTGATGCAGTGTTTCTTAGGAAAGAGCATAAATATCACCTTAAGAAAGATGGGATTGAATATATTATCATGGCACATAAACTCAAATCACACTTGATTTAGTTTCAGTTAATCAGATGAAGCGATTAATAAGTTAAAGTAAGAAATATGTACTCATGGTTGTAAAATAACAACATAAGGATCGACGGGATGCTTTTTTAGGTTTTGAATCTCAGTTCAAAGATAGATTAGTTAAATTGGTAGATTCTTTTCAAAATCTATTTAAAGAACCAAAACATCTTCCTCCTAAGCGATAAATACAACATGAGATAAAATTGATGTCTAATGCCCCTCTTCCTAATATCATAATGTAGCGCATGTCAATTATAGAGAATGAAGAAATAAAGAAACAATTCAAGGAATTGATTGAAAAAGGTTTTATTCGACCCAGTTCATCTCCATGTGGCTCACCTATAATTTTAGTTCCTAAGAAAGACGAGACATGGAGAATGTGTGTCGACTTTAGGGCCTTAAACAAAATCACAATAAAAAATAGGTATCCTCTTCCCAGGATAGATGATTTACTTGATCAACTGAAAAATGTTGTTTATTTCACTAAGTTAGATTTAAGAAGTGGGTATCATCAAATTCGCATTGCAGAAAATGACATATGGAAAACTACATTCAAAACTAGGTAGGGACTATTTGAATGGTTAGTAATGCCTTTTGGTTTGTGTAATTCTCCAGCAACTTTCATGTGGGTTATGAATGATGTATTCCACCCATACATTGATAAATTTGTCATAATCTACTTAGATGATATTCTGATTTTTAGTTCAAGTAGGGAAGAGCATGTTATGCATGTTAAGCAGGTGTTTGAAGTGTTGCACAGAGAAACATTGTACCTTAAAATTTCCAAATGCGAGTTTGGGAAAACTTCACTAAATTATCTTGGTTACAAAGTTGGAGGTGGAAGTTTGAAAATAGATCCAGCTAAAATCGATGTGATTGTTAAGTGGCCAAGACCACAGAATGTGACTGAAGTTAGAAGTTGCATAGGTGCAATTTAGTATTGAAGGAAATTTATTGCTCAGATTTCTTTGATTGCATCACCGTTACATTCTTTAATGGGTTCTAAAGTTCCCTTTCGGTGGGGAGGAAAAAAATAAAAATATTTTGATACACTTAAGCAAAAAATTGTCACAACACCAATATTAGCTTTACTAGATCTTCAACAGCTATTCGAAATTGAAACAGATGCTAGAGTGTATGCAATGGGTGCAGTCTTACTTCAAAAAGGGAAACCAATTTGTTTGCATTCTGAAACATTTTCTAAGGCAGTAATGAATTATCCGACATATGATAAAGAATTGTTTGCTTTGGTTGAAAGTGTTAAGAAATGGAAACATTATTTAATGGGTAAGGAAACAACGATTCACACAGTTCATTAGCCGCTTCAGTACCTTTAGTCTTAAACTAAGTTGCAACAATCTCATCATTATAGATGGATGGGATTTCTTCAACAATTTCACTTAGTAATTAAGTACAAGAAAGGTGTCACAAACAAAGTAGCTGATATGTTATCTAGACCATATTTGAATGCTTTAATAGTGCTGCAAAATAGTTATTTGAAACATGAAAGTTATATAGGACAATATAGTACAGATGTTGATTTCAAAGATACTTATGAATCACTAAGTCATGGTGCTTAGGTGGAAGAAATCAATTATCATATTCATGAAAATTTCTTATATCATCTGGGTAAGTTGTGCATACCACAGACAAAAAGAGAGCATGCCATTCGAGAAGCACATTCTTCTCGCATTTCAGGAAATTTTGGTGCAAGCAAAACAATGGCACAAATTCAAAGGTATTCTTACTCGCCTCACATGTATGAAATAGTTGTTAAGTACATTAAAGGATGTGTGATGTGTTCGACCAGCAACCCAAGCAATCGAAAGATCGGTTTGTACATGCCACTTCTAGTTCCTTTGCGACCATGGGACAACATTTCCATGGATTTTGTTGGACTTCCTATGTCCAGGAGATGGAATGATTACATGTATGTTTTGGTTGATAGATTCAACAAGATGTGCATTCTTGTTCTGTGCAAAAAGCAAGTGACTGCTGAATAGACTGCAAAGATGTTCTTCAAATAGGTATGGGTTCATTTTGGGTTACCTACTTCCATTATTTGTTAGAAAAATATTATATACGAAAGAGAAATGCAAGACATATAATATGCAAAAAAAAACAAACACATAAAACCAAAGAGACACAGATATATGTGGTTCACCTAGTTTGGGCTACATCCACCCTGAACAGCCAGTCCTCCTTTATACTATCTAGCAAAAATGAAGAGACACAACCTATAGCAAATCCATTGTAATATCCTCTGTTTTCTCTCACAGTCTCACCTATTGGTTTCTCGCTCTGAGAATACACATATATTTCACAGCCTCAATACAATACCCTCATACAAAGAGAGGGGTTTCCTTCTAGGGAAAAAAACCCTAAACTAAACATAAATTCTACTGTCAGATCATCCGCCTAATGAACGGCCCAGATTGACTAGAAATTACTATACTTTTACAAGGCAATTTTACATATGTTTTTAGCTTCCCCCGGACCCCCCAGCCAGGGAGGATGCCTCCCCCCCCCCCCCGAACCCCCATGGGGGGGACAAGTCCCCCCCGCACCCCCCCGCATGGAGGGGTGTACAATCTTCCTGGGATATACATTCGGCTAAAACAAAGACCTCTAAATTAGGATGATAATCATGCTCCACACCCAACATTATTTCTGATCGAGACACTTGTTTTATAGGAGAGTTTTGTTCCACTTTGTGAGGACTCATGGACACAAAGCTGAAGAAGAGCACAAATTTTCATCCATAGACCAACGAACAAACATAAGTGATGAACAGGAAAGTCATACATATTATTCGAGGTTACTACAGTAAACATCCTAAGTTGTGGAATGAATATTTACCTTATGTGCAACATGCTTACAATCGAGCCTTACATTCTTCGACTAATCGATCACCATTCAAAATATGTTTTGGGTATCTACCAAAGTCACCCATGGATTTCATGTTCGATGAAGAGGATAAAGTGGGTGAACATGATGATGAAAAAAAAGTAGTTAAGTTCATTCAATGGATACACCAGATACATGACGCAGTGCAGGATTAGTTAGAGAAGAGGCGGGCCAAGTACAAAATGCACCATGACAAGCATCAAGTCGATCATCATTTTCAGGTCAGCGATCAGGTATGGTTGTATATCAGTAAATACAGGTTGAAAGGAGAAGGTAAGAAACAGAAACCTATCAGGTATGGTCCTTTCAAGACTGTTGAGAAGATTGGAAATAATTCATTTTTATTAGATTTACCTCCTTACATGCATATTTACTCAGTTGTAAATGTAGAAAATATAAAGTTATATGAACCTCCGATCATGATGGATCCCGAGGAAGATACACAGATTCCGACTATTGATGATTTAGCACCTAAGTATATGAATGAGTTGTGGGAAGATACCACCTTGGACAGGAAGATTTGATCTTCAAGGCATGGAGATGTTGAATATCTTCGAGTGGGACTCAAGGGGATGAACCTAAGGCAACGTGGATGGAGATCGAAAGAGTGAGGGAATTGTACCCTCACCTGATATCTATTTAAATCAAACTTTTGTGGTCCAAAATCTTTCAAGTGGAGAGGATTGATCGAGGAGGATCGTGTTAGTCCAGTGTATCCAGAGAGTTCATGTCATCTTCAGCTTCTTCAACATCGCCAGTGTTCATCAATGTTCGGTGGTGGTTATGTCTTCATGGTGTTTCTATTATGGTTCCGGTTGATGTCACAATGTGACAATTTTTTCTAAAACCCGTATTTATTAATAAGGTGACAACCCTACATGGGGAACTAACATAATGTAATAATCCTAAACCTAGCACTAAATATATGGTGTAAAACCCTAATGCTAGAACCTAATGCATAAACTTATGCACTAAAACCATTGCTACAAACCCTCTCTCGTTATTTATTAGATAAAACTATGAAATACAAATCATACACCACAGTCCCTAACCACGTGAGTTTGAAGACCGCAGGTGGACCACCATATTTGAACACCACGATGGAGTAACCGTAACATGAGTGTTAACCACAGCAAAGGTTGTGACCATCGGGGTTGCAGTCAACATGTGAACAATCAGCACGTCATTTGGAAGCCACAACCTTGAAGCCTTAACCACAGTGGAACCACCAAAGTCAGGAGATAGTTGTCACATGTAAATTCAACCTTTTTGTTCATGGTAATGGAGAGAGAGTGATTTTGACTCTTGTAAGTAGATGTTGAGCTAGAGAGGCGGTTGTTGATTTTAGTGTATCTTGGTCGGCCAGAGGCGGAATTGGGAACCGAGATAGACCTTGGAAAGATAGGAGACAGAACTTTATGTTGACAGATACCAGAATTGCCTACATGAACATTCATACTGGTGTTTTTGATGTGTAAATGACCTATTTTGATCAATCCTAATAAAGCGGATGCCCATCTTGAAAGCGGCCCCAGAGATGTAGTCCATCAGAGACGAACTCTGTAATCAATGTTTGTTGTCTTCTATATATATTCTTACTAAAAATTCATGCTTAATTATGTTTCTTAAGTTATTGATTAAGTCTTAAATCTATTTCTTTCCTTCAGTCTTCCACATTTAGCACTTAACGTTAGCAATCAATTAACTGTTGGCAATTAACCAATTCTACTTCAGTTTTAGTTTATGATCGATTTCAGATCACTACGTTAGGAGCTGATTTCCCTCCTTTAATTTAGCTAGGCATTGCATTAGTGCAATGGAACACGTAGTTGCCCTAACTTCATCGTACTACCGCTGTAGCTCCCTGACCTCTATGTCTAACGTCTGCAAGTTCAGATCCTCCTACATATTGGTCACCAACTCCATTGCGTGCTCGAACAATGTCATACAGTCAGCGACTGTGGTATCTAGGGTGGCCATCCCTTCCTTAATCACAGCTCTACGCTGGTCCTAGACATCAGATGGAGCCATGGGATGCAGCTTTAACTACAGCTCTGTGATCTTCATATTGAGCTCAAACGAACTCGGCCAACCTCAGCTCTAGCTTCGCACACACCAGTAGCTAGTTTTCTGATCTTTTCTTCTGGTTGTGCATCCTCCGAGATGTAAACATCATGCACTGTCTTGCATGCCTCTATGACCACTTACTCCAGTCGTGAACTTTGTGCCTATAGCATCTTCTTTTCCTTCAGAGACTTTGTTTTCTCAGTGAACATCTACTCATTATTCACTTTGTATTCACTGATGAGATTGAGAGTGCGCTACTCCCGGTCTCTTAATTCTACTCCTTGGCCCTTAATTCATCTACCACCCCTACATGCAGCATGTGGAGGGTCTCATTGGGAGTACTGCTATATTTAGTGCAATGTTCTTGATCATACTAAGTATGATACAATCTTCAACATTTTCTGCGTGAAGGGACCCATCTGTCAATGTTATAGTTCTGAGGTCAAGGGTTCTTACCAACTCTACTACTTGGCTTGTCCCAGCTGCCAAGCTCGCTTGCTTCATGCTTGCCTATCTGGTGCCCACCTGTACCATTCTTGCTTAGATCTATAGCTCGTGCATATGTTTTTAACGCTCCCTACGTCTGCATGTACTGCTACTAAAACTGTTGCAACACCTCAGTTGTGGTATCCCTGATTTTATCCCGGATATCATTGGGATCACCTTTTGTTAAGACCATGGGATCCACCTGTGAATTTTCTAATTTTTTCTTTTTCCTTGGACCTTCCTGCTTCTCCTTGTCATGCTTCTTCAGAATAAAGGGGGTGCTCTTCCCCTCATCTCCTCCTCCACCTTGCCCTGAAAGTTGTTCCTCCTCTATTTTCAATGAACGTGACTTGTCACCTTTTTGTGACTTGCATTGCTCCTATTCTTCCTGCTCTTTAGCAGCGCACTCTAGCTCCACTCAAACCTTCTCTATGACTTCCTTCCTTTTCTGTGAAGCTAGGTTACGCGCGACCTGCTTGGTTGCCTCCTTCCTTTTCTGTGCAGAAAAACTCTTCGCACCCGTGCTTGGTCCAGTAGCTAGATCTAATGGGGTGGGCCACTCTGTGGGCCATCTTTCTAACACCATCCATTTTTGTTACCAAATCTGGAAATTCATGCCACTTCTACGTTGGATCCTTCCTCGCCTAGATATACACCCTCTCGAAGTCATCTTTGAATGCGGCGTAGGCTAACAGATGTGTGAACAAGATTTGGGACAACCTCGGGCACTAATTAATGGCCATGCGGAGATCCATCTCGATGAGGACCAAAAATATCTTCGTCTCCGCGATCCACACAGCCTCCTTGGTAGCCCATAAGGAAGAAAACTACGCTGCTTCCGGTAATCCTTCTTCAAGTGGAGGAAACTGGCTATCCTCCAGTAATTTCCATGCAACCAACACAATGGACAGCAACAACCAAGCGTAATGAAACGACTTGGTCTAATCTTGGGCCTTGCGACAGTTTTCCAGGAATTCCTTACAGAGGTATTTGGACCAATTGAACTGTACGTCCTTCACGCACTGTGGAGTTAGGGACACTATGGAAGCCGGAACTTCGTTCGTGTGACATTTCCTCATCACCTTCCTGCTAAGATTTGGGTGGCTATTTAAACTACGAGTTCTGATATCGATAGAATTGAATACCCTCATGACTTCTTAACGAGGTCGTAATCTTTCTTCATTATTTCTGCAAGGTCCTTCTCCCCCGTCTTTCCACCAAACTCCTTGGTCAGGTTTGCACCCTTATAAGGTAGGTGTGTGATTTTGTGAATGAGAATATTTGTGATCAATATAGGCCCTCCTAGCCATAGACACCCATCATGCACCAATGTAAGCAGATGGCACACACAAATTGTGTTGATAGGGTTGCGGTGATAATGGGGTACCCACAGTAGATTGAGTAACCTAGAGTGCTCCACACCGCGGATCCATTCCTCCATTTCTAATACCGTCACACTTGATTCTACATAATAAACCTATCTCATGTATTTACTGGTTGCCAAGTGGGGAAACCTGGTGTGATCTGCAATGCCCCAATCATCCATTTTTAACAATGGGATCTGCGTGATCTGTAGACCTTCAAAGGGAACCTTCTTAAGTAGCAGGGGTGCTGAAATGGTGAATTTCTCAATGTCTGGGTCCTTCATGACCTTTGCCTTTCCCTTCCTCAGAGGGATATATGCAAGTAGCCTGGTTATGGGCTCTATTCCTTCAGCATCGATGTCTTATGTTCCTTGGACTTCTTCCTCCTCCAAATTGATTACCTTCTCTAGTTGCTTATCTTTCTTCAGCTTCTGTGTTTTAGAATGCTTTCGCGGGGAGGCGCGCACAAGCACCGATTTCTCCTGCTTGTCCATCTTTAGTTTGGATATTTGGATTTCTCTGCTTGGTGTAGGTTTCGGCCTAGGTGACCTCGGCGCCATAGGCATAGGAGCCAGAGCTTCCATACTTAAAACTGTTGGGGCAGCTCCCTATTATACAACATTTTGTCACTGTCCCTGTACTCCCCGTCCACGATCCTGGAGGACCTCTACAGTGAACCCAACACACCTTCCCATTATGAAGAATGTAATATACCTAGGGGGGATAATATGGGGTACAAAGGGAGGTACTCAAGGGAATAATGTAATAATGGGATGGGCCATAGTAATAAATAAGGTGGTTAACCCGTATCATGTAAGGGACCACAAGTAGTTAGTAATAATGTAATGGGCCCATGGTATTAGATAGATGGTATTGAGGGAACCATGGTAATAACCCATGGCATTATATGTATGAGGCCTATATAGAGGCTAGAGACTCCCCATTGAGGGATGTCAAGGAATATTGTATGAATAGGCAATATGGCTTGTGGAGTGTTCTCCTTCCTTAACAAGTGAATGTATGGTGTTGCCCTACCTTAAGGATTTGATCAATAAAGTGAAGCATTTCTATATTTAAATCTTGTTATTTCTTAGGTTTATTTATATTATCATATATTTCTGGGTTAGATCTATAACAAAGAAACTCCCAGCATTGTTGTTGGGAAAAGTATCTATTCAGAAAGCCCCTATCCCACTCTAAGGTGTGACAGTGCCTTAGCAACAAACAAGGAAAACTATTTTCGTATTCTTCTTTATGAAATGTAAACGAAGAGGAAGGATGTAACTAACCTGTGTCTTGCGCTAGTTCATTGATCCAATCGCTCTCCTCTTTGTTCGTTTCCCACTGCCTGCTCCCTTACTGGCCCAGCTTCACCAAGTTCCTGCAAGATCACAGAAGAGGAAAACTACACAAAAGACATAGATTTACATTCATAAAAAGCTTAGGATCAGATTTAAGCTAAACATGCAAATATAACAAAGCATCATTGATACACAGCATGTAGGAGAAACTCAAATAGTTTTATTGATATGATAAGAAAGTCCAAGAGGAGATACAACCAAGTGAGTCCCGATCCAGCATCTACCTCCCAGCAAAGGAATCCCTTCCTCACCTCCAACAAAGCATAAATCACCCAATGCACTAATCTCAATCTCAAACCAACAGCAATTCTCTGCAAAGTACAAAATTCCAGCCTCTGGATCTCTGGGATGAGGGATCCATATATAGATGTAAGCAGAGAGGATGAGTCAGCTTATGTTTTGAGTTGTGGCTTCTCTTTGTCAGTTCTTGCTTCCACTTGGAGACTGAGAGCCTCTTACTCATCACTGGTCGAATTCAGTGAGGCAAGTGTCATTGGAGAAGATTCTGGAAGCTTCCATTGTCTTTCCACCTCGTTGAATGACTTTGCCGTTTGTCATTTCCTGCTCAACGCACCCTGGTAGTTCATTCAAGTGCATTGCAATGCACCTAGCTAGTGTACTGGGGTGCTTTGCAACGCAGACAGCTAGTGGAGCATCTAAATTGATCCTGATTTGACTAGTTTTGAGCAGTTTCTGGTGGAGAACTTCTGGGAGAAGCTGTCATTTGTTGACCTTGTTCCTTTATGGGTAGGAACAACACTTTTAGGGACTTTGGATCCCTTGGATTATGGACATTTCATGCTCAAAGCTAAGGCACAAAAATGTCTATAACAGTTGCCCCCTAAAGTATGAGGCCGTTTATCGAGTGAAATGCTTTATTAGGAGGATCCGAAGTTCTTTCAATGCTGGGAGGAGACCTGTAATAAGATACAATACAATACATTATTTTTCATACTGTTTTCATGATCTAGCTGAGGCGGGCATTCCCATGCTCAGCTTTATAAATTCATTTTTATGTACATAGGATAGACAATCGTCTAATGGTAGACTGATGATTCTGATGAAATCATCATCCTTTTGGTAGGATGATTATCTGTGCTGCAATGTTGTACATGTCAATGTCTTTATCTTTCCTGAATATATATCGCAGCCCGGATGGATGAAACTAGATCCAGGGTCTTCAATCTCGTCCGATATTCACTCTAAGTACAAGTCGATCCATGTGAGAAATGTTTTGAAGTTGAACATGGAAAGACATCGCTTGATTACTAGTCAATGATGTAAACTGTTAACAAGCGCGAGAGGAATCACCGATAATGATAATGACCCTCAAGGTACTGCAGTACAATTCACGTGGTGTGAATAAAGGACTTGGCATCGAACACCACGCAAAATCTTTCGGTCGAAGGTCATTGATGTATACCTGTCGCCGGAAGTGAGAAACTTGCCATTAAGGCATGCAAGCTTCAAAGTACTGCAGGGGTGTTCCTAGATCAACTTCTTGGATAATGAGCTGATGTCGACAAGAAGCGATCCGTCAAAGGAGGGCCTTAATGAATCCCACATCAATGACACGGAACGGAGCAAACGATTTTGATGGAGGTGAAAACGATCTGATGATATATGGTTCAGGGTGGCGGTCATGAAAGAATGAAGTGTAATGTATGGTAGTGGATGGGACACGGGTGACTTCTCCGGATGACTTCTCTTGAACATATCGGCGACACTTATATGATGGATTGGTAGCTTTTACCCCAAAGGTGGATGGTATGGCGAGACCATGGTGATGTGACCGGTGAATGAAACAACCCAACCCGACTCAGGCACGGAGTGGAAGTGTCATGTTCAAGAGCAACTTGCTACCAATAAAGGTTCTTTGAGTTTCTTCCCAATTTTTCCCCAGTCATTGCTGACCAGTACCTCTTTATTTTTGTCAAGCTTGAGGAGGATAACATATGCTTGTTCTATAATTTTCCCTTCGGGCAAACCCATCGCTATGTTTTAACGAGCCTAGCGATAGTGAAACTCATTCTCGTCTAAAGACAAGTTTGTCGCTATTAATGTTTTTAACGAGTTTAACGACAAAGATAACTCGGTCCTTTTCCTTTTTAGGGAGTCTGAAAAGGTAGGTAAAGATAACTCCAGAAGTCCTTTTTCATCATCTAATCCCTTAAGTCCAAAAAAGTATAAAACAATACAGAAGGGATGAATTTTCGATAGCTTTAACGAGCCGAACAAAACAAGCGCTCGATCGTTTTGTGCAATAATCCCTCAAGTCCAAAAAGATTAAAATCTAGAGGAGGGATAGCACTTCTGGTCGCTTTAACGAGCTGGAAGGCCAAAACGCGGCAATCTTTTCATATTTTACGAGTCAGATGAAAAGAGCTTAAAGAAGACTCGTCTTTTGAGGAACGAGTGATAAAACGGGTAGCAGTTGATTCCAGGTAAGGGTTGGAATTTTCCAATCAGGGCAGGGTCACAAGGATGGCTAGTGAAATCACTCTTCGCAGCTGTTCCTCAAAATGGGTAAACAATCAAATGGAGGTGAATGATCGGCCAATGGAAAAGTGGAGGTGACGGTGCAAACACAACCAAGGCTTTAATGGCTGATAATGTTACATTCACGGTGGTTATTTACCGGAGGATAGTTCATTTTTTAATGAGCTTAAACGCGGGTTGAAACATTTGCTCGATCTTATGTTTATTTTTAACGAGCATGAACTATGTGCTAAAACTGCTCGATCTTATGTTTATTTTTTAACAAGCATGAACTATGTGCTAAAACTGCTCGATCAATCTAGTCATATGATAAGAATGTCTCATTGAAGATGCCATTTTTTATGGAGCTTGCACCTTACAAAGCTTTGCCCCGCATCCCTTCTTTATGCAAGTTAGGTGATGACTAATCCTACGAGTTTAAAGGGTTAGCCTACAGGTTTAAAGGTAGGACCTAAAAATTTAAAAAATAAATAGTCGCCCTTTGCTTGCACTCCAAAAGGTTTGCATGCCCCCAGGTATAAAACAGAGTTTCAAAGTTACCCCTACTTTAGTCCGATAAAACATTTGTTTTAGCGAGAGAGGCCTACCTTTTACAGGTCACCCAAAGATTGTTCTATTCACACAGCAAATAAAACACTTCTTCGATGATGTCTACCGAGATAAACAAAGGTGATTGACTCAGTTCTATCAACTCACATAACTTTGACAAGAGAATCTTATTCTAGAATAACCCTCTTCCAGCATGGGCGGGGTACAGACTAGTCATATTCTCCCGCGGAAACCTACCCTATACCCAAAGTTTTCCTGCCGAAGCAGACCAGGACGCATGCCCCCTGGGTTCCAGTCATATCCTTCCGAATTACTCGCGCTCATCGGGAGGACGGACCGTGGGTTGAGACATTTCTTGCGTGAAGAGACCATTTAGGGATGGTATATGACTATTTGCGATGCGTGATCCGGGAAATGAAAGCTGGTCCATGAGCTTGACCACTCTTCCTTCGTGCGGAAAACACATTACTCTAAAGAGTGAGGAGACGATGGCTCCCATGCAATAAATATAGTCTCGTCCAAGGAGTAGGATGTAATCCAAGGGTCCTTGAACGACCATCACGTTCATTTGAACAATCTTCCCTTTCAATGTTATGGGCACATTGGGGAGGATGCCTAAAGGTCGACTGGTTCCTTTATCAAAGCCTGTCAGATTTCTCATTTCAGGCAAAAGCGATGGCGAACCAAGCGCTTTCCAAGCAATAGAGGAAAGGATACTCACAGACGCCCCCTCATCTATGATGGTGCCAGCCATGACCATTATGTATATTTGAACGATAATTTGAAATGGTATGCTTTCTAGCAAACGGGGTCTACCTAGTTGGTTCCAGTCGAAGGATACAACTAGGTTGCTTGGTGGTGGGACCAAGTAGACGGCCGGGTATCGCTCTGACGAACTTTCTTCCTGCGATAAAGGAATGGGTGGATCGCCCCTGTGTTCGTCGGAGTCTGTGTTGATGAAGAGAATTTGGATGGTGTCATCCTTATCCTCTTCAGTGACTGTATCATTGGAAGATAAATCCTCTGAAGGCAAAACCGGGTCAACTGCCACCTCGACCTTTTGACTTTCGTATGGTATGGATTCAGTTGGTTTATCTTTAATGATAGATGCTTCAGCTGGCCACTTGATCAGGCCAGCTGGATTCTCAACTAACGAAGGACTCGGCAAGAGTTTTTTATATCTAGGAGGGAGTCGTAACGGTGAAACCGGACGATCATCCAAGACTCTTTTAGCCTCGTCTAAGAAGGGACAACGATGGAGGGCATGGTCGCCTTCGCACAGTCTACAGGGAGGTCTGGCCCTCCCTTTTTGTCCTGGGACTTCACTTTCGCTAGTTGACGGTGTGCTTTCAACATGGCCATCAGAGGTTGACGACACCGGATTGTGCAAATGGGGAGACCAGTCCCTTAGTATCCGAGGGATGCAAGGACAATCTCTGTGAAAGTGGTCTCCCTTGCAAATGACACATGGCGATTTAGACCTGGTCAGTGCTGTGTGTGGATTTTCATTAGACGACACTTGTTTTCCCTTATTTGCCTTTGGCTCCTTCTTCTTTTTCTCTTTCCTCTTCTTTTCCTTCTTCTCTTTAGGAACTTGGTTTTTAGCTTTACCAGTCCTGTCAAGCGAAGAGGAAGGAAGAGAGGAAGAATTAGAGGAAGTAGAAGGTTGATGCGACACTCTGGACTCGTCTAACTGCTGATTCGACTGTTCAGGAATAGTGGTGTTCTGAATGACATTGGTTGAGAAGAGCCAGACTGGCAAGCCAATTGTCAGTCCTGGAAGCGACAATGTGGCCATATGGGGCGCACCAACATCTCCCCAAGAGGAGAAGGGACTAGGATTTCCACCAAGGGGAATTCCTTAGTTGGTAGGCTCCATTTTCTCAACCTAAAGATCAACGCAAGAAAAAGGGTATGAATATTCCGTTTAAAATAAATTTTAACGACGCTTGGACACAACTTTCTTTTTCAATTTTAAAGAGTCGAGAAAAAGCAAAAGATGACTCTAGTCTCCTTCGATTTTTAATGAGCCTGAAGTGACAAGTGCTCAGGTGGACCTTTTATGTTAAGGAGTCTGAAAAGGAATGAAAGGGACTGCTCTGGAGTTCTAGGTAGAGGGTGTGCCAAACCAATCGCAAAACCGCAGAATACCTTTTAGGGTACGGGCGGTCAATCTTCCTGAATGCTGTGTTCAATGCATTGCGATCAGTAGGGCGGCCGACACGGCTTCCTATGGATAAAGGTTTTATGCCTATAGGGGTCTCCCAATATATACTCAACGGTACGTAGGAGCACAATCCGTACTGGCACTTATTGTCTCACAGTGGAGGAATCACCCAACCAACATTGAGGACAACAGTTACAAGGCTTTACGACACCGGAACACGTCTCTAGCCTAGACCTCTATGTTGTGCGTTAAGTTCCAATGCGTTGTTAAGTTCATTCAATTTATTTTAGGTTGATCTTTCTTAGAAGTTTGCCTTTTTGGATCACCACGAGATGTAGATACAATTCCTAAATGCAGTCTAAAGATGATAAGCAAGCTTTTATCTCTTTTCAACAATGAAAATCCTAGCTACAAGGGGAAAAGAAAGACACAATCGTTTCTCAAAGAGCATAGAGCACACTGTAAATGCACTTTTCCTAAATCAAGCCATACAAACTGTCAAAATGCAAATGCACATATGCATGTATTTGTTTTCACTTTCTTAATATTGATGGCTAAAAATAAAGTTGTTGTACAAATTTGAATTCAATTTCAAGTGAAAAACACAAACAAGCTTCTTTTCGAAATCAAAAAGTAGAGACGATTACAACACTTTATGATTTTGAAGTAAACACTTGTTTCGACACTAGAAATTCACAAATTCAAACCAAAAGGCAAAAGTAAAAGCGTAATCAACTGTCAACAGCAAAAAAACTTACTCCTAAGATCAAAACGACACTTACGACAGGTCTAGATCTAAGGGCGACAATATGACTAGTTTACTTTTGTAATGGGAAACTGCAAATGATGTAACAAATACACAAAAACAAATACAGTTTCTTTTATACAACTGAGGTGGAATTAAGGCAAATAAAAGGGGTTTTCAGATAGGTACACACACTGATAACAGGCTGCAAAAATCAGAGACAAAACTGAACAAAATGAAGCAAAGAACCTCAGCTGCACAGGGCAAAGGCTGATCAGCGCACCTGTTGTACAGAGAAACTGAATTGCAGCGCAAGTAGCCCTCTCGGGACCTGCGTTGAAATGCAGAACCTCTTCACAGAGCCTGCGCTAAAGCAGAAACGAGAATTTTTCTGGGTTCTGGGTCACGGTTTGCAGTTTAATCTATGGTTTTTGGCCGGATAAAAGCTATCAGTTAGGTACAATTAGAGGGATTATTTAAAGGAGGACTAAGAGCTATCATAAAGGGTAGTTAGAGCATTTGTGGATCAGTTGTTCAAATCATAAACAAATCCTAGTGAAAGGATTGAAGTAGCAGCTACTTTGCACTTGATAATGGCAAGTGCAGTTCGATTGCTACTTTTGTGTTTATGAAACTAACAATAAGAGAAACACAAACAAACTAACTAGACACAATCCCCAGTGGAGTCGCCATTTTGTTGTTGGGAAAAGTATCTATTCAGAACGCCCCTATCCCACTCTAAGGTGTGACAGTGCCTTAGCAACAAACAAGGAAAACTATTTTCGTATTCTTCTTTATGAAATGTAAACAAAGAGGAAGGATGTAACTAACCTGTGTCTTGCGCTAGTTTGTTGATCCAATCGCTCTCCTCTTTGTTCGTTTCCTGTTGCCTGCTCCCTTACTGGCCCAGCTTCACCAAGTTCCTGCAAGATCACAGAAGAGGAAAACTACACAAAAGACATAGATTTACATTCATAAAAAGCTTAGGATCAGATTTAAGCTAAACATGCAAATATAACAGAGCATCATTGATACACAGCATGTAGGAGAAACTCAAATAGTTTTATTGATATGATAAGAAAGTCCAAGAGGAGATACAACCAAGTGAGTCCCGATCCAGCATCTACCTCCCAGCAAAGGAATCCCTTCCTCACCTCCAACAAAGCATAAATCACCCGATGCACTAATCTCAATCTCAACCAACAACAATTCTCTGCAAAGTACAAAATTCCAGCCTCTGGATCTCTGGGATGAGGGATCCAT
Organism: Pinus tabuliformis; assembly: GCA_031772625.1. Taxonomy (NCBI): domain Eukaryota; kingdom Viridiplantae; phylum Streptophyta; class Pinopsida; order Pinales; family Pinaceae; genus Pinus; species Pinus tabuliformis. The sequence continues at coordinate 44,905,337 of CM062806.1, read as the reverse complement.
ATATAGATGTAAGCAGAGAGGATGAGTCAGCTTATGTTTTGACTTGTGGCTTCTCTCTATCAGTTCTTGCTTCCACTTGGAGGCTGAGAGCCTCTTACTCATCACTGGTCGAATTCAGTGAGGCAAGTGTCATTGGAGAAGTGTTATAGACAAATTTGTGCCTTGCAGCATCAGGCATGAATTGTCAATAATCCAAGGGATCCAAAGTCCCTAAACATGATGTTCCTACCCCTAGAGGAACAAGGTCAGCAAACCAACAGCTCTCAGATCAGTTCTCCACCTAAAAACACTCAAAAACAAGCAATCCTGAAATCAAAGCAGGTGCTCCACTAGGCTTCTGCGCTGAAACTCAACTCCTCCATGGTGTACCTGCATTGCAAAGCAGGTAGAACAAAGGCCACCTGCGCTGAGCGAGATGGGACAAGTGGCACACTGAGTCATTGCTCTGGAATCTTCCAAAAATGACACTTGGATCAGGGATTTCGCCTTGTGATGAGTCAGAGGCTCTGTTTCTCCAAGTGGAAGCAAGGTTCTCCAAGTGGACTCAAGAACTGAAGATCAACTGAAGAGAGAGAGGACACAAGGCAGCTACACATCAGTTGCAAGCTGACTCATCCTTTCTCAATTCATCTATATATTGAGCTCTCTCCTATGAGCTCAAGAGGTTGGAATTTTGTGCAAAGTAATGATATGCTGTTGGTTTCACTATAGAACTATTGGGTGATTGCTTGAAGGAGGTGAAGAGGAGAAATTATTTCTGCTGGGAGGTGTTGCTGGATTGGGGCCTTCAATGGTTGTAACCTTCTCAGAACTTTACTTCTTCCATTAATAAAAGCTATTGAGGTTCTTCTATATGCATTTGTTTCAATGATGTATTGTGATGATTGTATATTTGATTTATGCTAATCCTTGAATCAGTTATGAATGCATGCTTCTTGTAGTTTCCTTCTTTGTTATTTTGCAGGATCTCATTGTAGCTGGGCCAGCAAAAGGGCAAAGAGCTAGGAGCAAGTAGCAAAGAGAAGAGATTGGAGCAAATATTAAGCGCAAGGCAACGGTTAGTGCATTTCTTCATTCTCTCTTGCTTTCATAAAGAAGTAAACCTTAAGTAGTTTTGTTTACAGTTGTTGCTGAGGTACTATCACCCTTAGAGTGGGATAGGGTCATCCGAATCGGATACTTTTCCCTACAACAAACTGGCGACTCCACTGGGGATCGTATCTGTTTGATTGTTTGTAGTATTTTGCTATTCATTTCCTAAACAAAAGAGTACCAAATCGAAAAGCTTTTGACTATATCAAAAGCGAAGTAGAGGGCAGCTACTAGCTCATTTCTGAGCATGTTCATGATTTGAAGAGCTGATCTACAAGGATCCTTGTAAGATCTTAGTGATAGCTTTTCATCTTCCTTGTCATCCCTTAGTGTGTGCTTGACTGATAGCTTCTGATTTGAGCAAAAACTGTGAATTTTTGAGAAAATTGTGACTCGGAAACTGTGAAAACGCAACTTTCGTTTTCCAAAGCAGGTAGTACACAGGCTACCTGCTTTGAAACGCAGGTCCCGAAGGGGCTACCTGCGCTGAGAGCCAGACTGGCTGTGCAGCACCTGCGTTGGCCCAATTTTGCCTTGTGCATTTGGGGTTTCCTCCCTTTTTCTTGCCTGTTTTCACTATAGATTTTGCAGCCAGTTACCAGTCTTGTACCTGTTCTGAAACCAACCTTACTTGCCATCATTCCGCCTCTGTTATATAACGAAATTGTACTTGTTCTTTTGTATTTCTTACATCATTTACAATTTCCCATAACGAAAGTGAACTAGTCTTGCTTTGGCCTCTTAGATCTGAACCTGTGTTAGGCATTTTGCTGGTCTAAATAGTTAGCTTGTTTGATGTCCATAGCTGATTGGTCTTTTACTTTCGTCATTATGGTTTGATTTCATGCATTTCCAGTGTTTAAGCAAGTAAATCTTAAGGTGTCTTTTGATTTTGGACTAGCTTGTTTACTTTCGCTTGAAATCGAAATCAAAGTTATATAACAACTTTCTTTTTGTAATACATCAACATTAAGAAAGGGAAAAGAAAATACATGCATTGTGCATTTTGCATTTGACTGTTTGCATGCTGATTTAGGAAATTTTGCATTAGTGTGTGCTCTATGATCTGTGTGAAAAGATTTTCCTTTCTTCTCCTCAGTAGTTAAGATTTTCAAAGTTGAAAGATTGAAAAGTTTGCTTCTCATCTTAGACTGCATTCAGGAATTTGTTACATACATCTCGTGGTGATCCTTAAAGGCAAACTGCTAAGCAAGATCAACATTAAAATAAATCCAATTTACTTAACAATGCTTTGAAACATAACACAAACACATAGAGGTCTAGGTAGAGACGTGTTCCAGTGTCGTTAAACGTAGTGACTGTCGATCTCTACGAAGGTGGGTGATTCCTCCTGAGAGTCGGTGGCACTAATACGGACTTGTGCTCCCACGTACCGTCGCGTATATATTGGGAGACCCCTATAGGAACAAAGCCTTTATCCATAGGAAGCCGTGTTGGCCGCCCTACTGATCGCGATGCAGTGAACACAGCATTCACGAAGATCGACCACCCGTACCGTAAAACGTATTCTGTGGTTTCGCGAAAAGTTTGGCACACCCTCTGCCTAGAACTCCAGAGTAGTTTCTTTTGGCCTTTTTCAAACTCTATAACTGAAAAAGTCCATCCGAGCATTTGTCACTTCGGGCTCGTTAATACATCGAAGGAGACTAGAGTCATCTTTAGCTTTTTCTCGACTCTTAAAACATGAAAAAGCAAAGTTGTGTCTAAAGCGTCGTTAATAAAATTTATTTTAAACGGAACATAATCACCTGTTATTCCCGCGTTGATCTTTCAGTTGAAAAGTATGGAGCCCACCAACCAAGGAAGTCACCTTGGTGGAAGTCCCAGTCCCTTCTCCTCTTGGGGAGATGTTGGTGCGCCCCATATGGCCACATTGTCACTTCCAGGATTGACAATTGGCCTACCTGTATGGCTCTTTTCAACTAATGTAGTTCAGACCACCACAAATCCTGAGCAGTCGAATCAACAGTCAGACCAGTCTAGAGCTGCCCACCAGCCTTCCAATTCTTACAATTCTTCCTCTGATCCTTCATCTTCACAAGGTAGAGCCGGCAGAAGTCAGCCTCCCATGGAGAAGAAGGAGAAGAAGAAGAAAGAAAAGAAGCAGAAGGAGCCTAAGGCGAAGGCGACTGGGGGCAAGCAAAAGACATCTGACAAAAATCCACACACTGCATCGACCGGGCCTAAATCGCCATGTGTCATTTGCAAAGGGACCCACTTCCACCGTGATTGTCCTTGTATTCCCCGGATACTAAGGGACTGGTCCCCCAGGTTGCACAATCCGGTAGCATCAACCTCTGGTAGTCATGTTGATTGCAGTCCGTCAACTAGCGAGAGTGAAGGACGAAAAGGGAGACCAAGATCACCTTGTATGTTGTGTGAAGGCGATCACGCCATCCACCGATGTCCATTCTTAGATGAGACGAAGAGAGTTTTGGAAGATCGTCCAGTGTCACCGTTACGACTTCCTCCTGGATACCGAAAACTCGTGCCAAGTCCCTCGGTAGTTGAAAATCCAGCTGGCCCGATCAAGTGGTCAGCTGAAGTGTCGGTCATTGAGAATGAACCAACTGAATCTAGACCAGACGAAAGTCTAAAGGTCGATACGGCAGTTGACCCAGTTCTTCCTTCAGAGGTTTCATCCTCAAATGACACCGTCGTTGAAGATTCATCTTCAAATGACACCCTCACTGAAGAGAATAAGGATGACACCATCCAGATTCTTTTCATCAACACAGACTCTGATGAGCATCAGGGCAACGCGCCCATTCCTTTATCGTAGGAAGGAACATCGTCAGGGTCGTATCCGGCCGTGTATTCGGTCCCACCACCAAGCAACCTGATTGTGTCCTTTGATTGGAACCAACTAGGCAGACCCCGGTTACCAGTCAATATACCATTCAGAATCATTGTCCAAATCTATAGAATGGTAATGGCTGGAACTATCATTGATGAAGGGGCATCTGTGAGTATCCTTTCCTCTATTGCTTGGAAAGCACTGGGTTCCCCAGCGCTTTTACCTGAGATGAGAAATCTATCAGGTTTTGATAAAGGAACCAGTCGCCCGTTAGGGATTCTCCCCAATGTTCCCATTACATTGAAGGGGAAGACGGTTCATATGAACGTCATGGTTGTCCAGGGACCCTTGGTTTATAACTTACTCCTTGGACGAGACTATATATATTGCATGGAGGCGATAGTGTCCTCACTCTTTAGAGTTATGTGTTTTCCGCACGAAGGAAGAATGGTCAAGCTCGTAGACCAAATTTCATTTCCAGGATCACGCATCTCAAATAGTCAAATACCATCCCTTAACGGTTTATTCGCTCAAGGAATGCCTCCACCCCCGGTTCTACTTCCCGATGAATGCGAGTGATTCGGAAGAAAGAACTGGGACCCAGGGGGCATGCACCCTGGCCTGCCTTGGGCAGAGGAAACCTTGGGTATAAAGTTAATTTCCATAGAAGAATGGGACTAGTCCATACCCCGTCCGAAAGAAGGAAGAGAGGGTTGTTCTAGGATAAAGTTCTTTTGTCAAAGTTATGTGAGTGAGATAATCTGCTTCTCACTCCCCTTGTCTAGGTAAGTAGGATACCGAGGAAGGGGGCCATTTGCGGTAGCAAGTAGCCACCATCTTTGAAGGCAAGCCTCACCCATTAAAACATATGTTTTGAAGGATAAGTAGGGGCAGCCTCCAAAGAAAGAGATGAAATTGCTGCAACAAGTAGTCACCATCCTTAGCAACCTAATGATAGACATCGCCGAAAAGAGAGTTTAGTTTGCGGCAGCGAACAGAACCATTTTTCGGATAATAAGTAAGAGGCAAGCCTCCCTCCATAACGCCAATGTTTTATCTGTTGCGATCTTGCAAAAATCTAAAAGTGAACTGATGGGAAGACAAGTACCGTCGGCACCGAAAAATAACGAGAAGACAAGTATCATTAAAAATATAGCAAGACGACAAGTAGAAAAACAGAGGTGGGACAGAGGAGGGGTAGCCTTGAAATTATACTTTATACCTGGGGGCATGCAAACCTTTTGGAGTGCAAGCACGGGACGACTATTTATTTTTTTAAATTTTTAGGTCCTCCCTTTAAACCTGTAGGTCTAACCCGTTAAACTCGTAGGATTAGCCGTTTCCAGCTTGCATAAAGGAAGGATGTGGGGCAAAAGTTAAAACTTGCCAAATTGGAGTAACTAGTGAGGTATAGCTCCTTAAATATGACTACCTCACCTGAGGCGTTCCTTGTATTAAGACTGGTATATTCGAGCAGTTTTAGCACACAGTTCATGCTCGTTAAAAAATAAACGCAAGATCGAGCATTTTTAGCACATAGTTCATGCTCGTTAAAAAATAAACATAAGTTGTGAGCAATCTTCCCCTAGAGTTCGAGCTCACCCAGAAAAAATGAACCGGTAAATAACCTTGGTAAATGTAACCTTTGACAGCCATATTAAAGCCCTTGGTCGTGTTCTTGCAGTCTCACCTCCATCCGTTCATTTGGCCAATCGTTCATCTCCATATGATTGTTTACCCATTTTGAGGAACCGCTGCGAAGAGTGATTTCACTTAGCCATCCTTGTGACACTGCCGTGATTGGAAAATTCCAACCTGTACCTGGAATCTGCTGCTATCCCTGTTTATCACTCGTTCCTCAAAAGACGAGTCTCCTTTGAGCTCTTTTCTCCTGACTCGTAAAATATGAAAAGTTTGCCGAGTTTTGGCCTTCCAGCTCGTTAAACGACCGGAAGAGCTATCCCTCCTCTAGATTTTAATCTTTTTGGACCTGAGGGATTATTGCACAAAAAGATCGAGCGCTTGTTTTGTTCGGCTCGTTAAAAGTACCGAAAACTCATCCCTTCTGTATTGTTTTATACTTTTTCGGACTTAAGGGATTAGATGACGAAAAAGGAATTCTGGAGTTGACTTTATGTACCTTTTCAGACTCTCTAAAAATGAAAAGGACCGAGTTATCCTTGTCGTTAGACTCGTTAAATTCATTAAATAGCGACAAACTTGTCTTTAGACGAGAACGAGTTTCCCTATCGCTAGGCTCGTTAAAACATAGCGATGGGCTTGCCCGAAGGGCAGGTTATAGAACAAGCATATGTTATCCTCCTCAAGCTTGACAAAAATAAAGAGGTACTGGTCAGCAATGACTGGGGAAAAATTGGGAGAACCTCACAGCTTTAATGGTAGCAAGTCGCTCTTGAACATGACACTTTGTCCTCCGTATCACATCGGGTTGGGTTGTTTCATTCACTGGTCTCATCACCATGGTCCTCGCCACACCATCCACAGTTGGGGTAATGCTACCGATCCATCACATCAGTGTCGTTATATGTTCAAGAGATGTTGTTCTGCAAAGAGTCAACCGTGTCCCATCCACTGCCATACATTGTCCTTCATCCATTTCATGACCGCCACCCTGAATCATACATCACAGTTTGTTTTCACCTCATCACAATCACTAGCTCCGTTCCGTGTCAATGATGTGGGATTCCTTAAGGCCCTCCTTTGACGGATCACTCCTTGTCGACATCAGCTCATTATCCAAGGAGTTGATCTAGGAACAACCCCTTCAGTACTTTGAAGCTTGCATGCCTCAATGGCAAGTTTCTCACTTCCGGCGACAGGTATACATCAATGACCTTTAACCAGAGGATTTTGCATGGTGGTCGACGCAAGTCCTTTATTCCCACCATGTGAATTGTACTGTTGTACCTTAAGGGTCATCATCCTTATCGGTGATTCCTCTCGCGCTTGTTAACGGTTTACATCATTGACCGGTAATCAAGCGATGTCTTTCCATGTTCGACTTCAAGAAATTCTCACATGGATCGACTTGTACATCGAGTGAAGATCGGAAGAGATTGAAGACCCCGGATCTAGTTTCATCCATCCGGGCTGCGATATATATTCAGGATATAAAGACATTTGATGTGTACATCATTGCAGCAGATGATCATCCTTCTCAAAGGATGATAATTTCAGCAGAGAATTATCAGTCTACCATCAGATGATCGTCTGTTCTATGTACCAAAATGAATTTATAAAGCTGAGCATGGGAATGCCCGCCTCAGCTAGATCATGAAAAAGTATGAAAAATGATGTATTGTATTGTATCTTATTACAGGACACTTCTCAGCAGATTGAATGAACTTCGGATCCTCCTAATAAAGCATTTCACCCGATAAACGACCTCATACTTTAGGGGGCATCTGTTATAGACAATTTTGTGCCTTGCAGCATCAGGCATGAATTGTCAATAATCCAAGGGATCCAAAGTCCCTAAACATGATGTTCCTACCCCTAGAGGAACAAGGTCAGCAAACCAACAGCTCTCAGATCAGTTCTTCACCTGAAAACACTCAAAAACAAGCAATCCTGAAATCAAAGCAAGTGCTCCACTAGGCTTCTGCGCTGAAACTCAACTCCTCCATGGTGTACCTGTGTTGCAAAGCAGGTAGAACAAAGGCCACCTGCGCTGAGCGAGATGGGACAAGTGGCACACTGAGTCATTGCTCTGGAATCTTCCAAAAATGACACTTGGATCAGGGATTTCGCCTTGTGATGAGTCAGAGGCTCTGTTTCTCCAAGTGGAAGAAAGGTTCTCCAAGTGGACTCAAGAACTGAAGATCAACTGAAGAGAGAGAGGACACAAGGCAGCTACACATCAGTTGCAAGCTGACTCATCCTTTCTCAATTCATCTATATATTGAGCTCTCTCCTATGAGCTCAAGAGGCTGGAATTTTGTGCAAAGTAATGATATGCTGTTGGTTTCACTATAGAACTATTGGGTGATTGCTTGAAGGAGGTGAAGAGGAGAAATTCTTTCTGCTGGGAGGTGTTGTTGGATTGGGGCCTTCAATGGTTGTAACCTTCTCAGAACTTGACTTCTTCCATTAATAAAAGCTATTGAGGTTCTTCTATATGCATTTGTTTCAATGATGTATTGTGATGATTGTATATTTGATTTATGCTAATCCTTGAATCAGTTATGAATGCATGCTTCTTGTAGTTTCCTTCTTTGTTATTTTGCAGGATCTCATTGTAGCTGGGCCAGCAAAAGGGCAAAGAGCTAGGAGCAAGCAGCAAAGAGAAGAGATTGGAGCAAATATTAAGCGCAAGGCAACGGTTAGTGCATTTCTTCATTCTCTCTTGCTTTCATAAAGAAGTAAACCTTAAGTAGTTTTGTTTACAGTTGTTGCTGAGGTACTATCACCCTTAGAGTGGGATAGGGTCATCCGAATCGGATACTTTTCCCTACAACAAGAAGATTCTGGAAGCTTCCATTGTCTTTCCACCTCGTTGAATGACTTTGCCATTTGTCATTTCCCGCTCAATGCACCCTGGTAGTGCATTCAAGTGCGTTGCAACACACCTAGCTAGTGTATTGGGGTGCTTTGCAATGCAGGCAGCTAGTGGAGCATCTGAATTGATCCTGATTTGACTAGTTTTGAGCAGTTTCTGGTGGAGAACTTCTGGGAGAAGCTGTCATTTGTTGACCTTGTTCCTTTAGGGGTAGGAACAACACTTTTAGGGACTTTGGATCCCTTGGATTATGGACATTTCATGCTCAAAGCTAAGGCACAAAAATGTCTATAACAAGCATGTCCCTCTTCATGAGCAGAATAATTCCCCTTTACATCATTTGCCAAGAATCTTCCTTTTATCCCAATTTACAACACCGGCGCTACTAACCAGTTTCCTCCTCACACTAATTTGCAGAGATTAAAACTAGCCCTAGCACCATACGAAGCGACTGAGCCCTTTTCTAGTTGAGTTGATCCTCTTTTTGTGATTTTTTAGATATGGATTCGAAGCTCCCAACTCTATAATCTTTGTAACAGAAGTTTCTTAGATGTTTGTGTATAAATTCCCACTGTAGATCAACATATAATGAAATATACTAAAACACAATACAATATCTACTTCTACAACACTTTGCAAAAGCTTAATCAATTTGAGCACGATCAATGAGAACACATTTAACTGAAAATGAGAAGCAATCACACATAACATAGAAGAAATAACCTGGGGAAAGCCTCAGCCTAAAACCCCAATCTCTGTATTATCATACAAGTGGAAATATAGTATGGATTACAAAAAGAATCAACTCACAAGCTATCATGTTCTCTTTGCAATCCCTCTGCTGCTCATAGATAGTCAAAGGCCTCTCTCAAGCCTTCTCCTCTGCCCTCCAAGCCTCCTATTTCTTTGCACAATTTTCCTTGGGGTCCAGTGTAGCCACTTGTGTGAATTGACCTCTTCATAGACTCACTAACCTCTTATCTAATTGCGCAATCCTGAAGGAGATAAATCCTTATCCATGGATGAGTTTCCTTTATAGGAAAAATCCATCCAACTGATAGTACATCGTCCCCCCTTTGATGTCCACTGAGTCTCTGTCTGAACTGACATGCATGAGTTATTCATGAGAGAATATTCAGTTATCTGAAGTGTAGCAGTTATATGCAAGCATGATTTAACTAACTGAACTCACATTAATTTAAACAAACTGTTTAAATCAATCTAACTGGACTTGACTCAAGTAACTAAGCCAACTAATTACAACTCAAATTAGAACTCATCCTTATCTCTTTAACTGATGGATAAATTCCTCAATTAATAGAGAAACTGTTGCATGTCCTCACATAGACTTCATGTTTGATTTTCTCCAACTAATTAACTCATGGTGAATTAATTTATTTATTTTCAAACAGCTGTTAAGTTAAAATTCAAATTTTACTTCCTATTTTAGTCCAGGGACTGACTAAAAATTGGAATCCATCCCAAACTACTAAAAATGGAATCCTATTTTTAGCACTTCCATTTTTCATTCCCTGTTGCTCAATCCAGCACTAGTACCCAAACTTCTATTTATAGCAGTGTTATTTTTAGCACTTCTATTTTTAGCATTTCTTGTTGCCATTTTCAACACTCCCTCTCAACAAGAAAGGCTTCAACTTGAACCCAATCTTGTACCTTTGGAATGTTCTGCATGCAATACTTCTACCAAGTGTGGTTGCTCCAGCAACTCTAGAAACAAAAAAAACTCCCCACTGACCTCTCTGTTGGGCTAGAAACATACTCTGATGCTGAAGCTCTACCTGATACTAGTTGACAAGTGCTCCCTCTCTGAACTCTGAGTTGTTACAACACTCCATGAATCTCGCACCATTGTGCACCTCTCTATGCCATCCAGCACTGGTGCAACACTCTTATGCCTCTTGAATTGCTGCAACCTGCTAGCTCTACATAATCCTGGGACTCCTGCACTGTAGCTCTCTCTGCTACTCCATCCGCGTCTGTCTCTACCCAATCAGTCAGTCTTGCTACTCCTCGTCGGGGCTCCTATAGCAAAGTCGAATCAAAGAGGTTGGGTACCTCAAGGATCCTGCCCCTATTCTAGCCTTCTTGGGATGATCACTCCACATTGCCCCACCTCCATGTGATCCCTCTACCCACCTAGGTAAAATTTCCCCCTACTGGAGGTCTCTGCATGAGTAGATGTCTCTACTCGATCTCCTCTCAGCTTCTCTAGTTGTGGCTTCTCCACAACCTCCTGAAGTTGCTTCACTAATTCTGGCTCCTCCATAATCATCTGAGACTTCCTCTGGCACTACATCTTGAGAAGTAATGTACTCTCCCTCTCAACCACCAAGTCTCCATCAGTTTCCTTTCTCCTTAAGGCTTTGCATGCATCTTGAACCTCAAGAGCATACAGGTTCTTGACCCTTGAACCGATATGCTTCACCCGTCTAGTGATGATGTGTCTAATGAAAACCTTTCCCTTATGTAAGAAAAATTTATATATATGACAGAGAAATGAAAGACATATAATATGCGGAAAAACACAAACACATAAAACTAGAGATACCAAATATATGTGGTTCACCCAATTTGTGCTACGTCCACCCCGAACAACCAGTCCTTCCTTTCTATTATCCAACAAAATGAAGAGACACAACCTACAACAAATCCGCTGTAATATCCTTTGTTTTCTCTCATAGTCTCACCTCTCTGTTTCTCGCTCTCAGAATACACATCTATTACACAACCTCAATATAATGCCCTCATACAAAGAGAGGGGTTACCTTCTAGGGCAAAAAACCCTAAACTAAACATAAATTCTACCGTCAGATCATCTGCCTAATGAACGGCCTAGATTGACTAGAAATTACTATACTTTAACAAGGTAATTTTACATCTGTTTTTAGCTTAGGGGGTGCTGCCACCCGAAACCCCTGTTAGGGGACCGCTGGACCCCAGAGCCCCCGGACCCCCACGAGGGGGACAAGTCCCCCCCGCACCCCCTTGCGTGGAGGGGTGTACAATCTTCCTGGGGTATACATCCAGCTGAAACAAAGACCTCTAAATAATCATGCTCCACACCCAACACCTTATTGAAGACTACATTATAGCCTCTATCTTCCAACATCGCGATCGACACCAAATTTCTCTTCAGTCCTAGTACATACTTGACGTCGGTCAAGGTAATGCGAGCTCCATGCTCCCTCTGAAAAACAACCCTGCCTACACCTGAGACACTATACTTTTCATCATTACCCATAACTAAGAGTATCTGGAGATCTTTCTCCCCCAAAGTACTGAACAAACTCTTGTCGCCAGTCATGTGGAAAGAAGCTCCACTGTTAAGAAACCAACCACTTCCCACCATGGATGAAACCATGCATGCGAATAGTGTGAAATCCAACTCAAACTGTGAGGCCAGTGCCTCACCTTCGGATCCTTCCATGAATCCCTTCTTGGATTTCCTTAGTGGACAATTTGTAGAAAAGTGGCCCACCTCATGACAATGAAAGCATCGCACTTTCATTTTGTCAAACTTCTTCCCACCTTGGGAAGAACTGGATTGGGAAAGAGAATCCTTCTCCTTCCCCTTCTTCACCTTACTCGCTAAGGCACATTTTTATTCATCCTCCATGGATGAAGAACCATCTCTGGTGCTTCTTCTTATCTCCTCCTGCATCAGATCCGACCAAAGTCGTTCCCAATCTAGCAGTTTCTCTCTTCCATTAACCAAGTCCTGGTAGTTATGCCAGCTCTTAGGAAGACCGAGGAGTGCAAGACTCACCATTTCATCATCAGTTATCGCGATCCCTACACTTCCAAGCTCATCCCTACATTTAGTGATCTTGTTCAGATACATAGAGATTGTGTCGCCCTTTTCACATGATCTTTCGAAGCTTGTCCTTCAGCACCAGCTTCCTTTGATTGCTACTATTCTAATATAGATCTTTCAATGTTTTCCACATTGAAAATGGTGTCTCCTTCCCATGGAGGCTCGAGACAATGTGATCTCGATCTCCCTCAAGGAGGATTCTCCTTGCTCTAGCCACACATTTCTTCCATTTCGCCAATTGAGTAGCATCAGTCGACTTGGGGATTTCTTGATCAATGAAGTCCTTTAGACCGTTATCCTCTAATACTACCTCCATGTGACCCTTCCAGGCCACATAATTCGAGTTGCCACCAAGGGCATACTCAAGTCTTAAACCACTTAATGCCATAGGTAAAATTGAGATGTGATAAGAACTCGATTTCTATCTTTAGGAACCAAACTTTGAACTTCTCCTTCTTGTATATTGTTCTTCGCCTTGATCACCTTTTCTCTGATACCATGTAGAAATTCCCACTGTAGATCAACAGATTATGCAATATACTAAAACACAATACAATATCTACTTCTACAACACTTTGTGGAAGCTTAATCAATTTGAGCGCGATCAATGAGAACACATATAACTGAGAATGAGAAGCAATCACACATAACACAGAAGAAATAACCCAGGGAAATCCTTAGCCTAAAACCCCAATCTTTGTATTATCATACAAGTGGAAATATAGTCCGGATTACAAAAAGAATCAGCTCACAAGCTACCATGTTCTCTCTGCAATCCCTCTGTTTCTCATAGATAGTCAAAGGCCTCTCTCAAACCTTCTCCTCTACCCTCCAAGTCTCCTATTTCTTTGTGCAATTTTCCTTGGGGTCCAGTGCAACCACTTGTGTGAATTGGCCTCTTCACACACTCACTAACCTCTGATCTAACTGTGCAATCCTGAAGGAGATAAATCCTTCTCCATGGATGAGTTTCCTTTATAGGAAAAATCCATCCAACTGATAGTACATTGTCCCTCCTCTGATCTCAATTGGGTCTCTGTCTAAATTGACATGGAAGAGTTATTCATGAGAGAATAATCAGTTATCTAAAGTGTAGCAGTTATATGCAAGTATGCTTCAACTAACTGAACTCACATTAATTTAAACAAACTGTTTAAATCAATCTAACTGGAATTGACTCAGTTAACTGAGCCAACTAATTACTACTCAAATTAGAAATCATCCTTATCTCTTTAACTGATGGATAAATTCCTCAATTAATAGAGAAACTGTTGCATGTCCTCACATAGACTTCATGTTTTATTTTCTCCAACTAATTAAGTCATGGTGAATTAATTAATTTATTTTCAAATAGTTGTTAAGTTCAAATTCGAATTTTACTTCCTATTTTAGTCTAGGGGCTGACTAAAAATAGGAATCCATCCTGAACTGCTAAAAATAGAATGTTATTTTTAGCACTTCCATTTTTCATTCCCTATTGCTCAATCTAGCACTAGTACCCAAACTGCTATTTATAGTAGTGCTATTTTTAGCATTTCTTGTTGCCATTTTCAACAGGTTGGGCTGGATGGAGTTGAGGAAGTCAGTTTGGGCTCCTTTCCCCTATTAGGATGGAACAAACTCAAGATATAATACCTTCTCCCATGATGAGAGGAACCATCTCCCATCCATCCAAGCTATATAAACCTCTCTTTTCCCAAGCTAAACTAGTTCTGGGGTGAATTTGAATGATCAGCAAGTCATCTATAGCTTGTAGATTTCTAGTGTATGTTTGAGGGAGAATAGTGTGTTTGGTTTGGTTTGAGACTAGAGGGAAGTGGCCTTAAAACTTCCATTATTGGGGCTATCCATGAAGTTCTAGCAGAAGTGTGGGAACCTAGATACATCGAAGGAGAACAATGTCAAGGCATCGGTTGTAATCTCTTTCTGATTTATATGAATACAACTATTGATTAATTTACTACATGAACTGTTATTTTACATCTTTATGGCTTAATTTTCCTTGACCTATTAAGTGGGTTGAATACAATATTTTATGATACCACGTTTGTTGTTGTTGTTGTTTTCTTGTTTCAAGTATTCGAAGGAAGGAAATGAAAGATAGCTAGAGTGAGGAAGCAGGATCATCACCAAGAAGAATAGCATTCTAAGAGGTAGGGCCTCTTAATTGATTCTAGCTTAAGGATATTTTCCATAGATTGTTTCTTTGTGGCTAGACCCACTCTCTTGGGATAGAGGAATTGTTTGTGTACGCACTAAGAATTTACCTGCACCACAAATTGGCAACCATACTAGGGAGCCAATCCTTCTGTTTGATTGATTGTCATTTTATGTTTTTGTGTTAACTTTTCTAGTATCACCATTTCTCTCTAGTGTTCTCTACCTTGTCTGGTTTACTTCTCTCAACCTGAAATTTACAATGGCAAGTCTGGTCTTAACCTTTGAAAATCTTTACTTTTTTCCTTGAATCCTCGTCAACGAGTTTATTTTTTTTACAGCCGTGCTGAACAACACAAGTTTCTAAAAACTATTTGTGCCAACCCCCTTCTGGTGCTTGTTGTCAGTTAGGCAGTCGCGTCGATTCCTGCAGGTGAAGATTAGGGGTTCTCGAGATCATAGCTAGTGTGTCTTGCCCTTCTGATTTATGTCTCTCAGCTTGTTTTCACTGTGTTCTCCCTGGCTAGAAATCTCTTTTAGCTCGGTTTATATGCTTGTTTGATTTGCATTTTCTTCACTTGGTTTCTTGATTTCTTGAATGGTGTATAACCCTAGGGCATCTAGTTTGTAACCCATTCATCTGTTTGCGTGCTCAGCAAGTCATGTCGATAGTCAAAGTTGCTCCTTGCATTTCGTTTGTTAGTCCTTTTGTTGCTTTGATTTCCATTTAACAAGTTTGGAAAGTTTTGTTTGTTGTTTGAGCGTCTCTTTTTGGGCATAGATCACATTTCTCATCTTGTTTTTGGTTGAGTCTTTACTTCACTGGTTTGAAAGGAATTCTCTTTTGTGATTTGCATTTACTTATGATTGATTGTATTGGAAATGTTTCATTGAAGTGAGAAGTGTTTGTGGAAGATTCTTTCTGTCATTTCATTGAAAAATACATAATTCTAGTTTGTTGAATCAATATATTACATTAGTTAGCATCATTGAATACTAGAGTCGCATCGTCATTTCCATAAGAAAAGAAATGAATTCTATTTACTATTGAAAGGACTACTTAATGTGCGTTTTATAGGAAATATAGGAATTGGAAAGAGTTTTTTCATCATTTTGTTTTCAAAAGTGAAATAGTGAAAAGGTCATTTTGCTTTCGATTGTTTGTTTTGTTGCATTTGAGTGTGTTGTCTACTCTCATTAGTGTAAATAATTCATCAAATTGAAAGGATCTTGTCTCATTTAGCTGCATATAGGTGTTTTTCGAGTCACATCAATAATGCCTGAAAACCGAGACATAATTTCAAGATAAAACCTAAAATGTATTCAATTAACCTAAGACACATTTGAAACCTCACTATCACATTTTAGAAGGTCTAGGCTAGAGATGTGTTCCCGCGTCTTTAAACCTAGCAGTTGTCGTTCGCTTCGGCACTAGGCAACGCTACTACGGACTTGTGCTCCCCGTATCTTTGAGTATATAAAGGGAGACCACACTAGGTTTCGATCATTTATCCATAGGAAGCTAAGTCCACTTCCTTGTAAACGTGATACACCGAACACAGCATTCACGGAGATTTCCTTCCCGTACTTCTCAGTTCGCGGGAGGTATTATGCAGTTCATGGTTACCTAGTAATCCTTTTTGCCTAGATAATCCTGAGTAGTCATTTTCGATTTTTTTGACTCCTTAAATATTAAAGATCATCTGAGCACTTGTCCTTTCAAGCTCGTTTCAAACTGAAAGTGATAGAGTCACCTTTGCTTCTTTCTCGACTCTTAAAACATGAAAGAGCACCGATTTGTTTTTACGTATTAAAAAAATGTTGTCCATGATCTTATAACATTCATGTTAGTCTTTTTCTAGACCACATCATGAGTATACCTTTAAATACATTTTAAAGCCTTGAAATCAATCTCTCTTCTATACATTTGAGACAAAATCATCGTGGCTGAACCAATTGGTTTTCCTAGTTCCTCTTCCTCTCCTCTATCTGAAAGATTGTCTGAGGAGCCTTTTCCTGAATTACCATAGTCGCTTGAGGACCAAGGTGTTGAGCTTGGAATTTTTCTAAGTATTCAACCTTTGTCATCTCGTCTTCCCCCTTCAGATACTAGGTCACTTTCTGACATTGGCCTGGAATCTCTGGATAATCCTTTCCAGACTCTTGAGAGTCTGTCAACTTCTGAAGGTCAGCTTGGACTGGTTATTTATCCTCCAAATCCTTTTCTTGATCCTATTGTGATATCACCTCAACGTCCGTACAGTTTGTATGATCAATCGAGTATTCCTTTGGAATTATCCCCTCCAACATCTTCGGTCGTCCGTCATCATTTTTTTCACTCATGGAATCAGAAGTCGAAATCTCAGTCTCCTCTCCAACTCACTTGGAGGTTTCCACTCCATGCACAGTTGAGGAGCAGGGAATATTTGTTCCCTCCTTAAGGTTTCACTTAAACGGGAAGCATTCCAACCATTGTTCATCTTGAGTTACCGTGTAATTACGTGACTTTAGCTTAGTTGGTTTCAAGCACACCTACTACCTCACCACTATATCACAACCCTATTTTTGCATCTAATTCTATGCCTACCATAGGTTCGTTAATTCAGAACCTGACCTTCCAACAAACAGTGATTTTTACAGTTACTTCAATATTGGTGCATCCCACCATTCCAAATCCTATTGTTTCATCGCTGCAAGTAACCCGTCTGGTTCAACCGACGATCTCGAGTCATGTTGTTGTTAGTTCTTCGATCCGTCTAGTGAGTGGACAGGCTGTGCCAACGCCTGGGGGGAAAAGTCTGAATGTGTCTATGATGTATGGTACAACCAATGTGAGTGGTTCGTAAGCTCACATGGTTGGAATGAACCATGCCTCTTCAGGTGCCATTCTAAACCTTGTTGGTCCTACTGGATCAAGTAATGTCCAGTACCAACAACCGAACATTGTTGGTCCGTCTAGGTCAAGTAACATCCAGTACCAACAGCCTAATATGTCTCAAGTTCAGTACCAATCCCCTTATGTTCCATATGTTTCACAAGCAATGGTTAATTCGCCCTACATCCCTCAGCCTGGACCTTATGTCCAACATGGTCCATCTGTCGCGCTTGGTGGATATGCCCAGATATAGTTCAGGAACTTTCAAGGTGTCATTCCAGGGACTGTTCAAGTACCTTTGCAGCAGTAAGGATAGCCCCTGCAGCAACAAGGGCAACCTTCATTGCAGCAAGGTCAGATGATGTCGCAGCAAGGACAGTTGCAACAACCACAGGGGCAACCCTTGCAATAGTTACAGCAAACCATGCAGCCACAAGTGCAGTATGCGCCACAATATTCCCTACCTATGCCTTCACAAGGTTAGCCTCTGCAACCACAGTGATAGCCTCTACAGCCACAAGGTTAGCCCTTGCAGCAACAAGGTCAACCCGAGTAGCAGCAACCCTGATACTCATATCAACAGGGTCAACCTTTGCAAGGGCAAGGCTAGGGTCAAGTCCTGCAGTAGCAGGTGCAAAATCCTTATGTCTAAGGGCAACAGGTTTATCCTCCTTTTGTCCAAGGACAGCAAATCCAAAATCCTTATGTCCAAGAGCAACACGTGTAGAATTCTTACGTCCAAAGGAAGAAAGTCCAAAACCCTTTCATCCAAGGGTAGCAGGCCCAAAACCCTTATGCTCAGGGACATTAGGTGCAAAATTCATATGTCCAAGTCCAGCAGGCTCAACAACCTTTTAGCCCGTATGTTTCTTATCAACAGCCTCTGGCCAGACAGTTTTAAGGCTTTAAAGGTCAGAATCCTCCCTACGGGCAAGGTAACCTATAGTGGGGGCAAGGTAGCCCGTATGTTTCTTATCAACAGCCTCTGGCCAGACATTTTTAAGGCTTTAAAGGTCAGAATCTTGCTAGAACTGAGATTCTAGTTGCAAAAAATCAATCTTTTCTTGCGCATCATGCAGGCAGGTCTGAATGTCACAAAGAGTGTCTTTGCTAACATTTACCTTCTCACCAATAGTGGAGTGTATTAGTGTATTCAGTAACTCTAATACATCATCAAATCTAGCCATTGTCTCAACAAAGAAATGAACACTCAACAATCCTAGTGGAGACTATAGCAAGTCTAGACAAACCCCAGCTATTGAAGATTTCAAAAATTAAGAATATCAGTTTGAAAAATACATTGTCCAATACCAGACTTTCAGAGATTCTGTTCTTTAAATTCTGTAGAAATTTCACATCTGACTAGACTTTTTAAATTAAGTTACGTAGCTGATTCCTTCAAACTTTATAGAACTTGCCTCTATATCCCTTTTGGAAGCTCAGGAATGCAAAAAGAATAAAAAATCCGCGAATACCAGCAATGGAGACACGGCTCAAACTCCACGAATATACACAAGGGTAACTCGACCTCTTCCTTCAATAATAAATCTCAACCCCTTTTTTTTTTTATTGGAAATGACCCCAATGATGTAAAAAACTTCACCGAAGGTATTCAAAAGGCACTCAACTAATTCCAGCTAAGAATTTAGCCAATCACTAACAGATTTGTGTCCAGCAAGAATGAGAGGCTCAAAGTCCTTCCAACACAGATACAATAGATATGTTTCACCCTTAAAATGCTCAGGTATACCAAGATACGCTTTGTATGGATGCTCAACTAAATGACTTCTTCCTTCTTTGAAATTCGAACTTCAACTACAGGAATGGATTACATATACCTCTGATATATCAACTCTAATAATAACAGAGATCTGAAGTATAATATACCGACAAATGTTAGGAAGAACAGTGGCTGTAGATAAGTGTTATAACATCAAAGAAGCTCCATCATTACAGAGAAAACACCACAGTGATAATATATGCAACGTATTCAGCTCCAAGACAGAGAAATAAATATGGAGTGTCTTCAATATATTCACAGCCACACATCCAATGAGCTGAGAAAGTTTGAGACCCTCTATAGTAGAGGCACATCACCAAACATCACTTCCAATAGTCTATACTCATTAAGATTTCAAGCACAGGTACATTGATATGCTTCTCAACTGAAACAACCACAGAAAATACAAGTTTGTAGCCTTGGGGCTAGATCATTCTTTATGCCCTTAGTTGTTATGCTTCGCCTCTTGAGTTCTTCTTTCAGCTCTGTAACCTTCCACTGCTCCAGAGGGCGATTCCTAAAACCCCTTCAAGGCAAACAATCCAGGTAACAATCTGAGTTCGAATCCGAACAAGTGCTCAACAGAATATTCACCTCGGATAAGCAAAGCAATATCGTCCAAACCCTAGTTCGAGAACAGAAACTTAATATTAGCAACAACAATTAATCTACAAATAACGCTAAGATTATATATATATATATATATATATATATATATATATATATATATATATATATATATATATATATATATATATATTAACAAAAACCACAATAGAAGTGGCGTTAAGCGGCCGATTCGATGAGAAATTTAGAACAAATTCACAACCCTTGAAAATCGCGCGCGACGTCTTTTACACAAAACAGAGCTTAAATCCTCGAAGAGCGTCGTCCAAATGACGGGATAGATAAGGGGATCTACGGGGACACCTAATCCTAAATGGGTTAGTGTGGAAGCCGAATAGACAAAAGCAGTCCAAGAGACCTTGGGATCTGAAACCTAAGAGTCACATAATGTACTATAAATGTATATCTTCTGTTAATAAAAAAATGTACTGCATGATTTATCTTTCATATTGTCTTTGCTGTCCATGTGTGTTTAACAGCACCCATAAGGCCAAATCTAAGTAAGGAGATTCTTGTCACCCAAAGAGAGAGAGGCTTGTCCCTCATCCCAACAAGCTTTGCAAGACTTGTGTAGCTAACTGCCCAGCCAAAGGAGGATTTGACGTCAGAACAATGGTTGTATTCTTCTTTGTTATTTATTAATAATAGATGACTATCATTATGGTTCCACTCTCATTGTCTTATGTTTGATGTTGAGTTATATCTTTTCTGACTGATATATAATTGCATCTATTAGATTTTATGCTTGTTTTCGTGTTGTTCTTTGCATGTGCAGGTGTCCAATCACGAAGATCGTGAGGATCATGATCGGCCAAGGCAAAGGAACGAGGGCAAAATCTCTTCGACGAATACTAGCGTTGGAATCCAAGTAGGTTCTCACCATCTACTTTGTATTTGCAATTAGGAACTTGCGTGATAGCATTGTGTGATTGTTGCTAGACCCGGTCTGGGCTAGTAGGGATCGTCTCTGTCTGCAGAGAGGATTTACCTCCACAACAATTTTGCGACTCCGCTGGGGAAGTCTTGTCTCTTTGGTTTCTCGTTTGATTGCTTAGATAGCTTTCTGGGTTGGATTTCTTGCTGTTTCTTACTCCCTGGTTTGCCTAGATACTGTTTTCAAGCCCTAGGTTGCTTGCTTTTGTTTTTGACTTAGCAAACTCGATTAGCGTGATTTTTAGCCTTACAGTCGCACCAATTGGCGCAAGTTTCTCAAACACAACCCGTGCCAATCCCATAAAAGCGCGAGTTGTAGCCTGACAGTCGCGCCAGGCCTGTGAACCTTTCCAATTTGCTTGTTTGCAGCCTTCCAAGCTTGGGTTTTGTGTCTAGCTACACCTTTTTCAATCACTTGAGTGTGTCAGATTCGTGTTTGACTGGTTTTGAGTTTTTTTGGCAAATTATTAATTTGATTTCCTTTGATCATTACTTGGAGGTTTGTCTCAGTCTTTTCATAATTTTGCATCTTTTTGCTTTTCACAGTGTTAATCGCCTTTGAGTGTTTTTATTTTATGATCTTTGGAACTCACACCCGTTTCTCTTGATTTGCACTTGATTGATTCTTAGATTACAATCATCTTGTGTTTGAGAATTCTCTTGCATAGATCACACTTGCACAATTAGAATTCTCATTTTCAGGATATGAATGAAAAGTGTGCATAGATTACATTTGCATACTTTGGGTGTTTGCCATTTTCTATCGATTTCACGTTTTAGCCCTAGGACATCTAGTGGCTTTGCATGTCAAATTTTTGGTCTTCTATCATTCCAGTCGACTTTTTGGTTACTCTCTTGCAGTTTTTCAGCGGTTGTTAAGTATTTTATTGCATTATTCGAGTGATTTACTTCTTTTTCATTTGGATTCCGCTCGGCTTCATTTTGGACCTAGATCACATGGCCCATTGAAGTCTTTGGTGTTTTTCTTCATTTTGAAGGACTGCCTTGGTATTTTGGGGACTTGATTGTGTTATCATTGAGTGAAGTTTGTCTTTTTACTCTTTGTTATTATCTCTCAAAATTTGTTTAGTGCATTTTTCCATCAAAAAAGAAACAAACAATCTCTTTTGCTTTGCATTAGTTAATGGAAAATAAAGCTTTTTGTTGTTATTAGCGATTAGTAACTTTAGAGAAAAGTTTTGTTAATTACCATTAGCTGCATTAGAGTTATTGTTGATTTTTTTTTTTATGGTCATTTTTGTTTGTGTGAAAGCTCTCAACCCTCTCGTAGTTAGCATTCATCGAACGAAATGATATATTTTGGCATATAGCTTGCATTTAGGAAATTGTGAGAGATTACATACGGTAGGACCTAGAAATCGAAACCTAATCAAAGATCAACCGTAAAATGAACTGAATGAACTTAAAAACGCATTGGAACATAACGATCATTGTTTAGAGGTCTAGGCTAGAGACGTGCTTCGGCGTTGTTAAACCTAGTCACTTTTGTTTCACTTAAGGATGGGTGATTCCTCCTTCCGTGACGCAACACGTGGTCTAGCACGGACTTGAGCTCCCACGTACCGTCGAGTATATGGGGAGACCCCACTAGGTTATCATCCTTTATCCACAGGAAGCCATGTCTACTGTCTTACAAGCCATAACGCACCGAACACAGCATTCGGGAAGATTGACTGTCATACGGGAAGTCCTGGGTTTTCATATGACTGCCAAGGTGTATATGCAGTTTTACGGATTTGTTTGGTAAACCTTTTTGCCTAGTTCTCCAGAGTAGTCACTTTTGATCCTTTTTAGACTCCTTAAAAGAAAAGGCTCACTTGAGCAGTTTGTCACTTCGGGCTCACAAAACATTCGAAGGCGACTAGAGTCACCTTTTTGTCCTTTTCTCGACTCTTAAAACATGAAAAGGTCAAGTTCAGTTCCTTTGTCTTAAAATTTATTCGGCCGCGTTCACATTTACCCGGTTAGATCTTGTTTGCGTTAGCTTGAGTAGGCTTCTTTTTGTTCTCGATGGCAACTTTTCCAGGGTTCACCAAC
Organism: Pinus tabuliformis; assembly: GCA_031772625.1. Taxonomy (NCBI): domain Eukaryota; kingdom Viridiplantae; phylum Streptophyta; class Pinopsida; order Pinales; family Pinaceae; genus Pinus; species Pinus tabuliformis. The sequence continues at coordinate 44,882,643 of CM062806.1, read as the reverse complement.
CTAGGGATCCCCTCTGACGGGAACCCTGGTCATTTCGCTCCTTTTGGAAATGTTGGTGCTCCTTATATGGCAACGTTGTCCCTCCCAGGGTTAACTGTTGGGTTGCCGGTTTGGTTGTTCTCAACCTCTTTGGTCCCTACCGTCTCACCGTCTAGTCAATCCGTCCCTCCACCTGAACAACATCATGTTGATTCTAAGGTGGACCTCTCCCCTTCTACACCCACTTCTACGTCCTCATCTTCTACCTCACCTGATGAAAGTCTAGATTCGAGTAACCAGGTGGCTAAGAAGAAGAAGAAGAAGACGAAGAAGAAGAAGGCTCCTAAGGGAGAGGTTACAAGTACAGCTCTTACTCCGAGTACACCTGAAGTCGGGCCACCTTCTTCTCCTCCGCGGAAGGTCAAGTTTCCTTATCGATTATGCAAGGAGGACCATCTTCTTCGCGATTGTCCTGGTATTCCCAGGGTACTAGAAGTATGGTCTCGCGATCCGGCCCGCCCCTCATCGTCCTCTGAAGCTCACGGCGATGCTACCTTATCAGTCGGGAATGGTAAGGGAAAAGGGAAGATTCAAATCCCCTGTAGACTTTGTGAAGGCAATCATCCCCTTAACCTTTGTCCACTCATGGATAAAGCCTCCGTTGTCTTGGAAAGTCTTACAGCTCCTTCACCCCAACTTCCCGTTGGATATCGACGTCTCTCTGCAGCTACAGATCATCCCCCTGCTGACAAAGAGATTTCTTCAAATTCTTCTCTTTTCTAGGCCCCTGTTCCCAAACCCGGCTGTCCCCAGCCTGTTCCAGACCAACCATTGGTCGGAAAGAGTGTCGACTCGAGTCCGCCACTCGCTCACTCTGTTTTGGAAGAGAATCATGCCCATGTTCTTCTCGTCTCTTCAGATTCTCCTAAGTCCCGAAATGAATCTCTTAACCCAGCTGCTCCCGAGGGTTCTCCTTCGGTTCCTTTAGCACATGGGGGCAATCATACGATTCCCCCACCAAGTAGTCTGGTCGCTTCCTTTGATTGGAATCGCCTGATCGTCGGTCGCCTTCCATCCCATATGCCTTTCCAAATCACAGTACATGCCTGTGCTAAGGCAGTACCTAGCACTATTTTGGATGAAGGGGCGTCTGTCAGTCTTATGCCGTACACTACTTGGCAAGCTTTAGGTTCCCCACAGCTTGGGCCAGTCACTCAGAATTTGTTGGCCTTCGACGGAGGAGCCTGTCCATCTCTAGAAGTTCTCCCAAAGTTCCCTATTACTTTGGGAGGTAAAACCGTCTATATAGACGTCTTGGTTACCCAAGGTGTTTTAGACTTTAGTCTTCTCCTTGGTCACGACTATGTTTACGCCATGGGGGCCCTCGTTTCTTCGCTTTTCCGTGTGGTTTGCTTTCCGCACGATGGAAGAATTGTGACTATCGATCAAGTGTCATTCATTAGTCCCCCGATGCCTCCTGCACCGTTGTCGTCCCCTCCTAGTTTTCATCCACCAGTTGCATCTACCCCACCACAGATCAACTACGTGGCCACCTATCCCATGCCTGGATCCAGTGATGCCGCCATCGTGCATAGTGTCCTGGGGGCATTGGGCCCTGACTTCCAAGATGTTTCCCTTCCATCGGGAGTGGAAATCTTGGAAGCCCCGACTTTATATTCATTATGATGAAGTTCGGGTGGAGCATAGTTCCTTTCCGGTGTCAAGCTCCTTAAAAAATGAAACTAGGTTTGGTCGGAGCATAGTTCCTTTCCTATGTCAAGCTCCTTAAAAAATGAAACTAGGCTTGGTCCGAGCATAGTTCTTGATCTTGTGTCAAGCTCGTTAAAAAATGAAACAATTCCCCCTTTTCAAATCGAGTCTTTTGATTAAGATCTCGTAAAATACAAGTCGAGTCTTTCATAGATCTCGAAAGTGATCCTTCATTCCATCCATTGTGTTGAATGCAATGAAGCTTGGGGGGCATGTACCTCATTTTGTGTCATTATGCTAGGGGGCATGCAAACTCATAACAAGCATAGTTTTTCATTTCAAGCTTGTGTAAACATGAAACCGAATCCAAGCAAAGTTCTCTATGGTTCAAGCTTGTGTAAAAATGAACCCATATTCGATTTACATCTTGTGATTGTCGTTTATCCATTAAAATTAGATGAGCCTTGGTTGTTTCTTTCCATCGCCACCATCTCTTTGGCTGATCATATGCTTTCACTTGGTTGTTTATCCTTTCCTGAAGAACCGCAGTGATGAGTGGTTTTGTTAGCCAACCTCTTAACCATTACATGTTTTGAGTAGTTCCACCATTACTGGAACCAGTTGCTACCCTTTATATCACTCGTTCCTCCAGGATGAGTCACCTTTAAGCTCTTTTCTGACTCGTAAAATATGAAAAGATTGCCAAGTATTTTCCCTTTTTGACTCGTTAAAGAGAATAAAAATGGAGGTCTGCTTTTATCTCTTTTCTGACCATTTAAAGATGAAAAGATCGTCGAGTTATCCCTCTTGACTCATTAAGTGGAAATAAGAGGCGGTCGTCTTTAAACTCTTTTCTGACCATGTAAAAAGCAAAATATTGTCGGGTATTTGTCGTTTCAGGCTCGTTAATGGTTATGAAACGACGTGATATCGATCATTTTTTACTTTTTCAGGTCGATGTCACTACATATGAAAAGTACTCCTCGATCTTAATGATCGGGCGGTTCTTTCGAGCATTGTTTTATACTTTTTCGGGCTCGCGAGGCACAACTTTATGAAAAGGGACACCCGTGGAGTTTTCTTTTTTGTTGTCTTTTCAAACTCTCTAAACATGAAAAGACGCCGAGTTCTTCCTTTGTCAGGCTCGTTAAAACCTGATGACATCGGATCCCATCGGAATGATGCCTCACAAGCATATGCTATCCCCATCAAGCTTGTTAAAAATAACTGGGGTACTCACCAGAAATGGTGGGGAAATGGACCCATAATTATTGTCATGTCGGCAGTATGTCGCTCTTGAACTTGGCACTAGTCTGCATTTGTGTCTGGGTGGGGACATCTCATCTTGTTTTACACTTGCCTCCGTGGGTTTGGGTCATCCTATTTGCCCTCTCATCTGCTTATTGCCTTGTCACCATGACCTCTTCTCATTTGATGTCAAATACTGCCAAACCCACTGTCGTGCCGCCGATATGTTCAAGAGAAATTGACCTCTGCAGCAATACAACCTCCTCTGATACTTCACATAATTTTGCATCACCACGACATCTTTCCTCTGTCTCGTGTCAATGATGTGGGAAACACCATGGCCCACCTTTGATCAAGATCACTTCTTGTCGACTTTAGCTCATTATCCAAGAAGCTGATCTAGAGACTCCCTTCTGGTGCCTTGGAGCCTGCATGCCTCAATGGCAGGTTCTTCGTGTTCGACGAGAGGTTTTCATCATTGGCCTCCGATCGAATGATTCTACGGGTGTTCGACACCAGCTCATTGATTCACATGCCATAGATTGTGCCTATAGTACCTTGAGGGCCATTGTCATTATTAGTGGTATCTCTCGCGTCTGTTAACATTTTTCATTATTGACTGGTAATCAGACGATGTTCATGCGTGTTCGACTTCAACTCATGTATTCGCATGCTTGAACTTGTACTCTGTTCGGGTCGAGATGGAGCACAAGACCCTGGATTTTGTCTATTCGAATCCAGGCTACGATTTGTGGATTATTATGATCCTTACATGACTCCTTCACTAGATGGCTGCGACCATGCCTGAGTCTATTTATCGATCCTCTCTGGATGGCTGCGTCCATGCCTTGGATCTAGATTATTATGTACTTTGTTATGGATGGCTGCGCCCATACCACATATATCATGTACTTGAGATATCAGTTGTACTTCTTTTCGCAGGTTCTCTGGCGGCCGTGTTTTCAGTCACACATGTTCTTGTAAAGAATTTCACCCCTCTCTCTCTTGGACCTCATGCTTTAGGGGGCATCTGTTACACAGCAATTTGTCACCGTTTGTCACTCTCCCTGTTACCCCTCCCCTGTACACTGGAGGACTCATTCAGGGACTTGTGAGAAGTGACATGACCTGAAGCCACTTGCATTATATTCCCCTGAGTATGAGCTTCATTTTCCTTTAAGACATCTCCTCTAAAATACTCATGAAAACAGCTCTTTTTGCAATAACGTGGGTCCACAGTTCACTGCCCACACCAATGAAGGAAATCCTCTAAAAAGGGCGCACCATTGGCGCTCTGTCCCAGAGTCGCACTCGCGCCAACCGAATTGAGTAAAGTTTTTAAGCAACAAACTCCCGAAGGTTCTCTTCAACCCATTCACCAACTGAATCTATGTTGAGCTAGGATGGTTTGGCTTCGAATCTCCATAGAAGGGAAAGTGGTTTGCCACCTTTCATGGAAGTTTCCAAGTGATAAAGCCAATCCCATGAATAATGTTATGCTCTTAACCTGCAAAACGATACCCAAACATAGAATTTGCGAAGAAAAGATACCGAGAACACAGAATATGCGAAGAAAATATACCTAGAGCATAGAATAGCAATGATTTTATTATCTAGAGAGAAATGTTCACAGGCCTCTTCGAGGGGGCAACCTCCAATAGAGCAGAGCTCGACTACAAAACAAGACACAATGCTCCTCGCAGGGAGTCTCTATCCTTTATATATGACTCATACATGCAATACCACGAGCCAATATCGTGGATTTTATTAATACCATCTATCTAATACTACTGCCCATTTACCATCTAACTAATACTACCGCCCATTTGCAACTAACTGTGGTCCCGTCATTAATTGCGGGTTAACCACTTACAAATATTAATATGGGCTTTATTGACTCTTGACTATGACGTGATCCCATGACATAAATAAGGGGGTTAGGGTGGGACCCGGAGCACCCCTTGAGATAAGAAGTAGGGGACGGCAGAAGTTGTCCATAGACTGCTTCATAGGGAGTCATCTTGGTGGTGGCATGATAGTTGGTGTTATACCACCATTCCGCCAGAGGTAACCACTGTACCCAAAGGTGTTGTTTTTCTGAAGTGAAACACCTAAGGTAGGTTTCTAGACATTTTTTGACGGCTTCGGTTTGACCATTTGTTTGCGGATGATATGAAGTACTGAGTTTGAGTTGAGTGCCTTATATTCTGAAAAGCTCTTGCCAAAAATTATTGGTGAAGATTGGGTCGCGGTCGGACACAATAGAAGTGGGCATGCCATGCAATTTGAAGATTTGATCCATGAAAGTTTGAGCAACCAAAGTAGGTGTGAATGGTTGGGGTAGAGCGCAGAAATTAGCATACTTCGATAGTCGGTCTACAACCACCATGATGACTGATTTGTTCCCAGACTTTGGAAGACCTGTAATGAAATCCATGGAGACCTCCATCCAAATTGACGCCGGAATGGGCAATGGTTGTAATGTGCCTGGTGTGTTGACGGTTTCCCCCTTGTGGCGTTGACAGACGTCACATTCTGCTACAAAAGTAAGGATGTCCTGTTTCATGCTGGTCCAAAAAAATGACCTTCTGGTGCAAGCGTATGTCTTCTGAAAGCCCGAATGTCCTGCAATGGGAGAGGAATGCAATTCTGCCAAAATGCGATTTTTGAGGGTGGATGTTGGTGATATGACGACTCTGTCCTTGTAGCGAAGAATATCATTCTGCCATGAGTAGCCCTTGCTGGAATTAGGATCTGCCTGTAATTGAGAAATGAGTTGGGAGAGCCCAGGATGTGAAAACCATTCCCCGTGAGCCTCTTCAATCCAGTCTGGAATGGGGATGGATATTGCAAGCAGTGTACTTTCCTCCTCAAATTGGCATGACAATGCATCTGCTACCCTGTTGTCTTTCCCTTTCTTGTAAATGATCTCATAATCATAACCTAGCATTTTGGCTAACCATTTATTTTTTTGTGGGGAAGATAGGCGTTGCTCCAAAAAATATTTAAGACTGTGATGATCTGTGCGGATCTGGAAACGTCGCCCCAACAAGTAAGGTCGCCAGGTCTCAAATGCATGTAAGATGGCCATCATTTCCTTCTCATAGGTGGATTGGCCCAAGTTCTTCCCACTTAGTTGTTGGCTGGTGAAGGCCAATGGTCGCCCTTCCTGCATTAAGACAGCTCCAATACCTGTTCCCGAAGCATCAGATTCAATGATAAATGTTTTGGTGAAGTCCGGTAGTGCTAAAACCGGAGTGGAACACATGGCGGTTTTGAGAGCGGTAAATGCTTGTTGTGCTTCTTTGTTCCAGACGAAGGAATTTTTCTTTAGTAGTTGAGTCAGGGGCTTCACTATGCGGCCATAGTTGCGGACAAATTTACCATAATAGCCTGTGAGACCCAAAAATCCTCTCAAGATTTTCAAGGTCTTAGGTGGAGGCCATTCTTGCATTGCCTGGATCTTTTTGGGATCCACCTTGACACCTTCACGGCCCACAATGTGGCCTAAATACTCAACTTCTTCCATGCCAAACACACACTTAGACATTTTGACAAATAGTTTATGCTTGCGGAGTAGTTGCAAGACGATATCTACATGCTGAAGATGTGCCGCCCAAGTGCCACTATAGATGAGGATGTCATCGAAGAAGACCAGGACAAATTGTCTGAGATATGGTTTGAGGAGGTGATTCATAAGGCTCTGAAAAGTAGAGGGGGCATTACAGAGACCAAATGGCATGACCAAGAACTCATAATGGCCTTCATGAGTTCTGAATGTTGTCTTGGGAATGTCGACTTCCTTCATGCGAATTTGGTGGTAGCCTGAGCGAAGATCCAATTTAGTGAAGAATTGAGCCCCATTGAGTTCGTCCAGCAAATCGTCAACCACTGGGATGGGAAATTTATCTTTGACTGTTAACTTATTGAGGGCCCGGAAATCTGGACACATCCGCCACTCCCCATCTTTCTTGAGGACCATGACGACTGGAGATGAGTAAGGGCTAATGCTAGGACGAATGACACCTGCTTCCAACAATTCCTTGATGATTTTTTCTATTTCATTCTTTTGGGTGAACGGATGTCTGTATGGCCGCACATTTGGGGGTTGGGCCCCTGGAACTAATGTGATGCTATGATCATGTTCCCCTTGCGAGGGTGGAAGTTCATGAGGTTTGTCAAAGACCGTCCGATGTTTATTCAAAATCTGTTGCATCTCAGGATGAATTGGTGAAGACATGGTATCTACTACCTGGATGGCATTAAGTTGAGCTACTACTCCATGATGGCCCTTTTTTAACAATTTTTCCATACGATGCGAGCTTATGATAGAGGGGGCTCCCGCTTGTAGCCCACGGAGGGTATGAGTGTAGTCGTTCTACTTAAAACTCATATATAACTCCTGGAAATCCATTGTGATTGGCCCAAGAGTGCGGAGCCATTCCGCACCTAGGACAATGTCGCAACCCCCCATGTGTATTGCAAACATGTGGGTTTTCAATTGATAATCCCCCATTTGAATTTTGACATTTTCACAGCGACCTTCACATTTCATTGTGCCCCCATCTGCAATCTGGACTTGGAAGTTAGAAACTGCTCGGACATAACAATGTGCTGCTTCAGCGATCTTTTGGTGGATGAAATTATGGGTACTTCCACTATCAATCAAGACTATTACTGGCCGATGTTTAAGAAAACCCCTGATTTTGAGAGTTTGAGGTGAAGAAATTCCTGCCAATGCATGTAGCGAAATCATTGGTTCATCAGATACCATCTCCTGTTGGTTATCTTCTTCGGTCGCCTCTGGTTCCTCAAGTGGTGGATCTTCCTCGGTGGAGCTGTAGTCAGTGGCATCTATTTGAAAAAACTTGTGCTCTTTGCATTTATGACCCGGGGAATATTTTTCATCACAGTAGTAACATAGTCCTTCCTTCCTTCTTTCGGCTATTTCTGTAGGTGACACCTTTTGAATCTTAAGTGTTTGGGTCATATTGGGAGCCTGTGAGGGACGACCTTTAGCGGGAAAGTTGAGGCGGCTGGATTGAGCTGTTAATGCCCGTTCCACCTTACGGGCTACCTGGCAAGCCTCATTCCATGTGGGGGGGTGGTGGAGTAGAACCTGAGCTTTGATGGATTCTTTAAGACCGCTGATAAAGCATTCCATGTAGAATTCATCTGTGAGACCCTTAGTGCGGAAGGCTAAGGCTTCAAAAGTGGTAATATATTCATCCACTGTACCCGTCTGTCGGAGCTTAGTGAGACGCCCCAAAAAAGAGTCTTCCTGTTCAAAGCGATTTCGAAGAGCTTTGGTAAATTGGCCCCAATTCTGAAATTGTCCATTGCAACGCTGATACCATTCCTTCCATTGCCATCGTTCACTGTCCAAGTACATGGTGCCCACCATAAGCTTAGTCCCCTCATCTATGATATGATTCAATTGAAAATACTGCTCCATTTGTGCTAGCCATGCGGACGTGTGAGAACCGTCAAATTTATGCATATCCAACTTGGGAGGTCTCTGATTGGGTGGTGGATGGGTGTGCCAGACGTGAGGAGAGTGGCTAGACTCCCCCTCATGGTATTCATGACCCTTATATGCCTCCTCGTGGGTTGGCTCCTTGCCCTTGTCCTGTAGTAGGAGATCTAATCCTTTAAGATGATTTTCGATCCTTTCCACCGCAGAGTGGAGGGAGTGCACATGTTCTTCAACTTTTTCTATCCTTTCATTGGCCATCGCTTGAGCGCGAGTTTCTACCATACACCCGTCTGACGAAAATTTGGGACCGCCTAAAAATTTTTACTAAGAATTGAATGGTACCACCTTTATCAGCTCGTCGTCCTGATTCTGATGGGCTAGGTCACCAATAAGCGCCCTGGAAGATCTCAGACTTTTTTTTTTTTTTTGAAAACTCCTAACGGAGTTTTACTCCTTCCTGATCAATACTGCAGTCACCAAATCCTCAAAATGTCAATGCCGCCAAAAGTCCTGCGAAAATTATATCCAGGTACAGGAACCCTTCCCAACTACTCCGATCTGGCGAATCTAACAGATCTGAATGGTGGAACAACTATTGCTGCTGATCTGGAATATCCGATCTGGTGGATTTGAGAGATCTGAACGGTGGACAACTGCTGCTGCTGAACTGGAATATCCGATCTGGTGGATCTGAGAGATCTGAATGGTAGAACAACTGCTGCTGCTGATCTGGAATAGATGATGTGTGATCCCCCGATAGAAAGGGCACTATGGTCTTGGGGAGTGTCAGGTGCTACAGATCGCAATATACATAAGGGTCTGACAGTAGTACTCGGCCCAATGTTTCAGGGCTCTAACTAAGGAGGATCGACCGTACCCTTAGCCGTACAACCCGACTACCCTATCGTACGGGCGAGTAATCTCTCCGAGTGTTGTTCTCGGTGTACTGTAACCACAAGACAGCCGAAGTTTTATCTATGGCGAGGTTTCAAGGGAGCTAGGGGGCTTCCTATATACCCAGAGGGTACGTGGAAGACAGTCTGTGCATGGTTCTGTCTAATGTGCTACTACTCGAAGGGGTACCCACAGGGGTTACAAGGGAGTCCAACAGACGTGACCACCTCTTGTATTTCCTGCGTGCATGCCTCCCCAAATCCGCAGGTTTATGCGCTTAACGACAGATCCCGTGGTTTAAAGACGTCGGAACACGTCTCTAGCCTAAAAAAAAATTTGCTAAAATTTGGAGATCCCACCGAGCCCTGGAAAGTGCTCTGATACCACTTGTTATGCTCTTAACCTGCAAAACGATACCCAAACATAGAATTTGCGAAGAAAAGATACCGAGAACACAGAATATGCGAAGAAAATATACCCAGAGCACAGAATAGCAATGATTTTATTATCCAGAGAGAAATGTTCACAGGCCTCTTCGAGTGGGCAACCTCCAATAGAGCAGAGCTCGACTACAAAACAAGACACAATGCTCCTCGCAGGGAGTCTCTATCCTTTATATATGACTCATACATGCAATACCACGAGCCAATATCGTGGATTTTATTAATACCATCTATCTAATACTACCGCCCATTTACCATCTAACTAATACTACCGCCCATTTGCAACTAACTGTGGTCCCGTCATTAATTGCGGGTTAACCACTTACAAATATTAATATGGGCTTTATTGACTCTTGACTATGACGTGATCCCATGACATAAATAAGGGGGTTAGGGTGGGACCCTAACAAATAATGTGGTTGATCCTATCTCTTCCCTCTCTATCTATAAAAGCTTGTCTCTATGCCTTGAGCAAGCTAGTTACAGTCACAATAGTCAGTAGTTCCAGGAGTTCAAGAGTTTGAAGCTGCAAGAGCCTTCTTTGCACCCATAAGGCCAAATCTAAGTAAGGAGATTCTTGTCACCCAAAGAGAGAGAGGCTTGTCCCTCATGCCAACAAGCTTTGCAAGACTTGTGTAGTTGACTGCCCAGCCAAAGGAGGATTTGACGTCAGAACAATGGTTGTATTCTTCTTTGTTATTTATTAATAATAGATGACTATCATTATGGTTCCACTCTCATTGTCTTATGTTTGATGTTGAGTTATATCTTTTCTGACTGATATATAATTGCATCTACTAGATTTTATGCTTGTTTTCGTGTTGTTCTTTGCATGTGCAGGTGTCCAATCACGAATATCGTGAGGATCATGATCGGCGAAGGCAAAGGAACAAGGGCAACATCTCTTCGATGAATACTAGCGTTGGAATCCAAGTAGGTTCTCACCATCTACTTTGTATTTGCAATTAGGAACTTGCGTGATAGCATTGTGTGATTGTTGCTAGACCTGGTCTGGGCTAGTAGGGATCGTCTCTCTCTACAGAGAGGATTTACCTCCACAACACCCCTTGTCCTGAAAGATCCCTTTCTGTCCCAGCAAACTCAAATGGTAGACCAGCCTCAGTCATACACTTCCTCAAGTTCACAAGTGTTCATGATGAGTACTATGATTAATGTGGCTACCATGTCAAAATATTATCAAACTCCTACCCTGACAACAGGGAAAGAAAAGGAAGGTACCCCTTCTTCTTCTACCCCATCCAGTTCTGATCCTCTCCATATAGAGCGACCTAATCCTGATTCCTCCTTTCGACCACCTTCTCTAGGTGTGCTACGAAAGTCCTCGTATAATCCCAATGCTCGAGCCGCTCAACATTATAACATTGTTAAAGATTTAGCTCAAGCACCATCAACTATGTTTGCTCTCGAGGTCCTTCAAAGCTATCCTTCTAAGCAGATATCGTTACTGTCGGCTATTGGGGGTATTGATCCAGCTGAATCTAATCTTCATCTATTTTGACTTGGAAAACCATGTTCCGCATTTACCTCATCAAATTGCCTTTCTCATTCAAGTGATCATAAATGAGAAAACCATTCATAGGACCGTCATCAACGAATGTGCTTCTACCTGCATCATGTCTATCGCCTATTAGAAGGAAATTGGTTCTCCTACTCTAGACCAATCCCCTAACACTCTAGAAGCTTTTGAAGGATGCAATTCGCAACCATTCGGTGTCCTTCCTATCCTTGCCTTTACTTTGGACGGTTACACAGTACACGTCGAAGTAGAGATCGTTGACGCTAATTTTAACTACAATATTTTACTCGGACGGAGTTGGACCCATGCCATGCATGTTGTAGCCTCCTCCCTTTTTCGTGTGATTCATTTTCCCCATCAAGGGAAGATAGTCACAGTTGACCAACTATCCTTCTTTGCCTCTTCCTCCTCGAATGGAAATGTTCCATATGTCAAGCACACCAGTGCTCCTTATGAGAGTGTGGGGGCAAGACTCTTTAAAGATCCTACCTTGATGGGAATTTTTCTACTCCCACCTCCTCATGTTGCCTTTGTCAACATGATTTCAGTCAAATTTGATCCTTGGTTCATTCCTTCACCGGATCTTGTTGATAAATGGGGCGAGGTTATGCTGTTAAGTCCCGTTGAAATTGATTACGTGGAAATTGTTTCGGCTTCGCCTTCGGTATCCTCTGATCATCTTGTTTCGAGAACATCTCTCAATGCATATTCTCAATCCCCATGGCTTGGTTCTTCAGAATCTCCTGATCCCTTAGCCGAGACTTTTCTTTTTTATGAGAGTATCATGGAAGTAATGTCTCTAGAGGAAGTACCTTGGAATGACACTCATCATCGTTCCTCATTCTTTCCTGGCCCAACGACCATATCTACTTGTCTCGAGGAGTTCTCTTCTCAGTTCTTGTCCCTACCACTTCAGACGCCGATCATGACTCATGAAGTTTGGTCGCAAGGGAACACGGGTAACATTACCCAAACGATGCCAATTGATATTTCTTTCAAGCCCAGTGTCATTGAAAATGTCCATATCGGGATAAATTTTTCTCCAGAAGAGATCAAGCTCTATACTCGTTTATTTCGAGACTTCTAGGATGTTTTTTCATGGTCAAATGAAGAAATTCCTAGCATTGACCCAAGTATAGTCATGCATGAGATTCCAACTTATCCTCATGTGAAGCCTGTTCACCAACAACTTCATCCAATGCACCCTAGAAAACCAGCTGCCATTAACAATGAAGTTGAAAAACTTCTGAAAGCTGGATTTATTTATCCAATCCCTCTCACAGATTGGGTGCCAAATATCATACCAGTGACAAAGAAAAAATGCACTATTCACATTTACATCGATTACCATGATCCCAATTGTCCCTGTCCTAAAGATAATTACCCTACTCCCTTCATTGACCAGATCATTGATGAATGTGCTGGGAGTGAATTTTTTTCCTTTATGGATGGTTTTTCTGGTTACAACCAGATAAACATTGCGTTGGCTGATCAAGATAAGACATCATTTATCCGTCCGTATAAAAATCTCCCTTTTGGCCTTAAGAATGTTATGGCCACAGTTCAGAGAGTGATGTATTATGTGTTTCACAACATTCGAAACATTGTTCAACCTTAGTTTAATGATATCCCCACTCATTCTCGTAAACGCCATAATCACCCTGATCATCTCCAGCAATTTTTTCTTTATTGTAGACACTACAAAATTTGGCTGAATCCGCATAAATGTGTCTTTTGCGTCGAATCTGGATGACTCCTTGGCTTTATCAATTTGAAAGAAGGCATTCACCTTGATCCTCTTAAAGTCGAGGCCATAGTTAATTTACCCCCTCCATATTCATTGCATCAACTGCAGAGTCTGCAGGGAAAAGCAAATTTCCTCCATCGTTTCATACCAAACTATGTTGAGCTAGCTTCAGGGTTCACCCGGTTTCTCAAGTAAGGAACCCTGTTTGTTTTGGATGAGACAACCCAAAAGTCTTTCGATGAACTAAAGACTATCCTCATAAATGCTCTTTTACTGCATCCCCTGAACTATCATCGTGATTACTTCCTTTATCTAGCTGCAGCCTCTAGTACCATTGCTACGGTTCTTGTACAGGATGATGATGAAGGCAATGAACATGTTATTTATTACCTTAGTCGCAACCTCCTCAACACTGAAACGTGTTATGCTCATGTCGAGAAGTTGGCTTTGGCTGCTATATAGGTTTTTCAGTGCCTTCGGCATTACATTCTACTCCGCACTACCACAGTGATTTATGAATGCAACCCCATGACCTACATCTTGACTCATCAGTTGCTGGGGGGCAAGTATTCAAAGTAGATTGCCATCCTCCAAGAATTTCAATTGGTCTTTACTAATGCCAAAATCTAAGAAATCACTAGTCTTCGTTGAGTTTATTTGCTCCCTTCCCTCTACTTCTCTTCCCGTTGGTGCCGACGAGTAGCTCCCAGATGAGACTCTTTTCTTAATTAGCACTCTCGACCTCTTGTGTGGTATATCATTGTATATCTCCAGAATTCCACTTTCAGGTCTGTGTTGACCAAGGATGATCACCGACACATTCAGAATCAATCTTAACCTTACTGTATCATTGGAGATACTTTATACCGCATCGGTGTCGATTTAATTCTTCATCGTTGTATCACTCTCAAGGACGCTGAGAGAGTATTGAATGACTACCATTATGATGCATGTGGTGGTCACCTGTCTGGATATGCTATTGCTCAAAAAATCCTTCGCACTGGTCCTTTTTGGCCCTCTATTTTCAAGTATTGCATCCTTGTTGTGCGCAACTATCATGAGTGCCAAATTTATTAGTGCAAGATGCACGCCCCACCCACTCACCTACACCCCATTATTATTGTTGGTCCTTTTTCCAAATGGGGCATCGACTATATGACCTGTCACCCTCCTTTGGCTGGGGGGCATGGGTATATTATCGTTGTTGTGGACCCTTTGGCCAAATGGGCCAAAGCGATGCTTACATAGTCTGCGGATGGTAAAACAACGAATCAATTTCTATTCAATCATGTTTTTTCTAGGTTTGGAGTGCCTTAGGCCATTGTCACCAACCATGGCTCCTATTGGCTCACTAAGATGTCTTTTTACAGGTAATCTTAATCCCTACATTAGTTGTCAACCCGAGGTAAGTCTTTCTATTTCAAGAGTGCCAACACAATATGTGCAGTGAAGCTAGAGGTTATCTAATGATGAATTGTTGCAATCACTAAAGGCTAACTCTTCAATTCAATTCAAAAAATTATGAAAAGAACTATCTATGAAAGAAATGCTCACAACACACCATGTAATTCTATGCAACTTGTTCCGAACCTAATTGAAACTGAATGAAAATAAGAATTACACTTAGAATCATTCAAATAAGCTTGAGACTAATCACACTTAATCAAGTAAAGAAACTATGAATATCAAATAACACTATGAATATATAACAACCCAAATCAATCTACATTACTCAATTGAACAGCAAGTGTAAGTGAACAGCAAGCAACAATTAGTAATTGAACATCAATCGGTAAGTGAACAGAAACAACGATAAAGGATTACTAAATGATAAACATTCTATGTTGCAAACTGTAGAAGTTAATCAATCTTGTCTTTCAAGATCTATGATAACATCTTATTCATCTGAAGAGAAATTAAACACGCATTCACTCATTCCAATCAAAGTGCTACTTAAGTATATCTCACAACTTCAATATGAATCTAATTGAACAACAGTATAAATTGATATCACAAATCTTCACGATAAATGAAATAACTGAACATTAAATCAATTGCAAAGACTGAATATAAAACTATAACACAAAGGAGCAGTGGAACTTCTTGTGACTGGGCCCAGAGTCACCAAAAGCCTCTGCTTAATAAAAACTTAGAATACGGAGATGTATCAAATGCAACCTTCTTTCATTAACTTCAAGTAACAGCTGACAAAGTCACTGAATTAACAACGTTTATGCTTCAAAAAGGAATAATTACAAATTAAAAGTCTGAACCTCTATCTAGTTGCCTTTCGGCCCTATATATAACATAAAATAGAAACTTGGATAAAAGCGAATCCTCAGGATCAGGGGATCCTAGGGATTTCGGAATATAAAACATGATCATATGATAAAACAAGAGTGTTCAAACTGATCTTTCGCTTCCTTGTCTGCCCCAGATGTCGTGGCTTTCCCTTTTATGGCCTCGTGTTGTTCTGCCAATTGAACAGCTTTTTCCCAATCACATATTTGCATATAAAGATAGCAAAGAATCAGTTTTTCATACTAAATTCACCTATTCTATCACCAAATGGTTTCTTCCAACTTTAGCTGATATTTTCCTCATTTTAATCTATAAACAGAGATAATCTTATAAGGATGAATGATAAATGAAGCATTTTATGAAGAGAAATCATACCTTTTTCTTGTCCCAACATACTCCCCAGCTTACCTTGTTGCATGTCCTCATGCAAGCGTATAGTTCAGATGCAATTGAGTGAGGGAATAAGCAGGATATACTTCCTCCCTATAATTCTTAAAACGATTCTTTTTCTTAAGGACAACAAAAGCCTAGGTTACCTCATGATCTTTTAAGTTATAATCACTACGATATTGATCAGGAGGGTACCATATGATTGGGGTTATGTAGCGGCATCCTATCCAATCTGGCCCCATTATTAAAATCATATTGCTATATTTATAAAAATGGGAAGAGGCAGCTTGGAAGTTACGGTATCCGAATGGCTTTTGGCCCTTCACAGTGTTACTGGAAACTTTCCATCTTTTCCTTGATGCAACCAAGGCTTCTTCTTTAATGTCCTGGAAGTATTCATTTCCGACCTTGAATGATATCAGTATGGATTGGCCCCAATTTTCCTACGACACCGTTTTTTTTTCATAAACTGCTTATGCCAGATAAATAGGAGTAATGGTTGTGTAGGCTCTCCTCTGACCCATAGGTCAATGCCATACTCACGCCTTTTGAATGTGTTGTAATCCTTGGCCCATTTCAACTAATTAGCAGCAAATGAGAGGAATGCCTGAAATTGAATGTATCCTATAAAAGGGGCAGCATGTTTGTCCCTGTCATCCTCTAAAACAAAATTATGCATATAGAGCTCACAAAGTAGGCGTTAAACCTTCTCATTGTGTTCTCTGAAACATTTAATAAAATTAGGAGAGGTTTTGATTTCTGTCTGTTTTCGAACCTTAACAGCCTTAAATTTTAATAGGAGGTATCTTTCCATAAGAAATAAAGCACAATTGGTGGCGGGAGCTCGACAAGATAGAGTGTCTGAATAGAGAGAACAGACAGTCTTTATTTTCTCTCTGGCTTTCTGCAATTGACCCTCTAATTTTTCAACCTTCTTTTGCTCAGCCTTATATTGAGCAAAAGTCTCGTCTTCCATCCTGGTAAGTGCTTTGAATTTCTTCTTTAGCCCTTGGTGTTCATGTAGAGGGACCACCTTTTCCTTGTACTGAGCTAGTTCTTGGTGAACTATCAGAAGCTCATTTTTTAATTTTCTAATAATGGCCTCTCTAACCAAGGGGGTGTAAAGGGGTGTTTCATCTGTTTGGACCTCTGGTCATGTGTCTCCGTAGGGTCAGTCTGCATAGCAGCTTCAACTACTTCCTAAATTA
Source organism: Pinus tabuliformis (assembly GCA_031772625.1). Classification (NCBI taxonomy): domain Eukaryota; kingdom Viridiplantae; phylum Streptophyta; class Pinopsida; order Pinales; family Pinaceae; genus Pinus; species Pinus tabuliformis. The sequence goes on along the minus strand of CM062806.1, from coordinate 44,865,710 downwards.
TACAATCAACTTGAACATTTTCTTCAACATTTGTTTGGACAACAATGTCCGCAGTGGGGTAGGCCGTTTGAGTTCCCTGTGAAAAGATACAGGGCTCCTCAGTTTGTATGGCAGTATCTTCTCTCATAGTTGGCTCAGTCTAGGTTTCTTTTGGACAAACCTCAAGAAACTTTGTTTGAGTCTCAGCATCCTTCACAGAACATCGTTTTGTTTGCGTTCCTACAATTTCCATTTCCACTTTCAATTTCCTAGTTCTGGTTGCTTCGTTTAACCAATATTTCAGCTGCCTGATTACTTGCTTCTGTTTCCTGTACTTTTTGAGCACCTTTTTAAGCCTAGCTCTGTAGGGCTTCTCTACTCTAGGGCCTCTATCTGAAGCTGCGTTATCCTCTACTACCTGTATAGGTTGTACTATGTCATCATCAAGAATGTTCCCAATTGGAACTGTGTTTTTTGGTGGAATTTCTCCTTCCAACTCGTAATTATTATGCATTTTGTTTTCAGGAGATCCCAATGCAATGGTATCTCCTGAACAATTATCATTCTCGTGGTCTTCTCCTTGGTAGGCCTCGTCCACAAGGGACTTTGAAAAGGGAATATCACTTGGTTGATTGGCATCTCTCAATTTTTCATCTTCAGGGTTTCCTTCTACTGGGGGGTCCACTGGACCGGTGCCTATGGCTTGAGTTTCCTTTCTATTGGCCATTTCTTCATGTTCCTCATCTTCAAGGAGTGTTTCCATAGCAGGAATTGACTCCCTCTATTCCTCCATGGCATCAGTGCATGGTTAGGATTGTTCAAGACCAGAATTTTCAGCAAGGACCGACCAGTCAGGGGTACAGTTCTATTTTTTAGTGTTCCTTGGCTGTTCCCTACCTTCGGTAAACACTCCCATGCTTCCCAAAACCCTTGCCAGTTCCTCCTCATAGTCTTGCAAAGGAGGGTCTTGAGGACTAAGAGGAGGTGTGTGGGATGGTCCAGCTTCCTCTGCTTGGATTGGAATGCATCACTAGGCTTTTACTCACACAGAGCGTCTACACTTAACTGATTCTAGGGGTGCAGAGGGGCTCTTTCACTTTAATATTTTCTTTGGGCCTGGGGTTCTTGGCCCTTGATACTCTATTTTCTCATTTTCTGGGTGTTGGGTCCCTATAATACTAGTGATTACCCCATTACTATTGTAGTTATACCCCTTATTTATATTGATGTACCCATGTAGTGCCCATATTGTTACTATTGTGCCACATAGAAGCCCACTATTGTTATTGTTGTGCCCTACAATATTATTGTTATGTAGGCTTTGATTGTATTGGGACCACTTAGACTCCTATATATAGAAAGGAGGTATTTTCATTTGTATCATCAAAGAATTGTTCGTTTATGTAATGTAAAGGAGGTTGCCCCCTGGAAGAGGCTGAATTCTAAGGCGTGGATCTCTCTTTTCTATCTTTTTGTGAGCTGGTTTCATAACATTTGGTATCAGAGCTTTGGATTCTAGGGTTTCGCTGCTCCAAACAGGCCATCGTGGCATTTTCGCTATAACTTTTTTTCTGTGACGTTTCAGAAGTCGCAAAAAAAAAACCCATTTGAGAAGAATTGGCACTGAACCTTGGGTCCGAATTTCAGAGCTTTTCTCGCGATATTTTCGGGGATATGATCTGAGGAAGTTGGTCTTTTTGCAGACTCCTGAATTATATTCAAAACAGGTGACCTGGGGAAAATCGTCATAACTCTCTCTCTGAGGATCGGATTGAAATTTTGTAAAAAGGTACAGAAAGAGGACGGACTGTAGTTTCTTTTGTGTGTGTTTCAGATTCAAAGGTTGAAACAGTGACTCGTGGCACGTCGTACAAGTTCGCTCTACTGAACCAGTCTAAAAGAAAGTCACGGTGGGAGATTTCACATAACTCTTCCTGGGAGAATCCAATTTGGCTCATACTTGTGGCATTGGAAAGAGGACGCAGAAGGCTACTATAGGTAGCAATTTCAGAATTGGAGGATCTGAAATTACAGAGATACATCAGATTCAATATCAGGCTTCTATAAAGTGAAAAAAGGTGTGTAGTTTTTTTTTTAATTTTTGTGTAAGCTTGGTTTAACGGAATTCAAAGGGCATAGTAAAACTTTATTATCGGTAACTGATGCCCCGAGGAAAGAAAATGCAAACACCTAGTAAGGAGCCTGAAATCTCTAGCATGACTCATGAAGAAGAGGAAGAAATGCTACATGATATATCAAAATTACAAGAACAAGTGCAACAAATGTCACGCTCACAAAAGCTAACAGAAGCTAAGATAAGTGGCGTGGAATCTAAGGTAAATGGCATGGAATCTAAGATAAAGGGAATGGAAGCTAATATGGATGGCATGGAAGCTAAGATTGATGCTAAAATTGATGGCATGGACGCTAAAATTGATGGCATGGATGATAAGATGGATGAATTGAAGAAGTTGCTACAAGAAAGTGTCACTAATGGTGAAAAGGTAGTAAAGGAAACTCATGATGAGAACAAAAGAAATGTTAATCATGATACCATAAACGCTAATGTTGGATCGAAGACTCATCATATTCCAAAAATCGATATGAGGAAGTTTGATGGCAAGGATCCCGCCACATGGATATTACAGATGGAGCAATACTTCGATCTCAATAATGTGCAAAACACACAAAAGGTACATATGGCAACTTTATATTTGGAACCAAATCAGTTTGTATGGTATCAATGGCTTTGTTCTCGTAAACAATTTATCACTTGGGCAATTTTTACGGAAGAATTGATAGCACATTATGAGGATACAAAAAGCAACACTTTTTTTAGCCAATTGATGAATCTCAAACAAAAGGGTTCAATAATGGAGCACATTGAGGAGTTCCAAAAATTGAACATAAGGATAAAAGATATTCTAGAGGAGCATAGGATTGATGTGTTCATAGGGTCTTTAAAGGATAATATCCAACATGATGTGCGCCTTTGGGAACCTGATTCATTAGAGAAGGCATTCAGGTTAGCAAGAAAAATGGAAAGCAAAATTATGGCAACTAGGAAGCATACCGTTCACAACTATAAAGACGGAAGTGTTGTTGCCCATAGTCTTCCACAACCTACAAGGTTGACACCACAACAATTGGAAGAAAAAAGAGCAAAAGGGCTTTGTTACAATTGTGATAGCAAATACACAAAAGGTCATAAGTGTGCTGAGAAGAAATTATTCTACATAGATTGTGAAGAGGAAGAAGAAAAGGAGCAAGAAAGGTCAAAAGAAGAGGATATATTCCAGGAACGAAGCCTAGATGAAGAAAAAATAAATCGGACCATATCTTGTAATGCATTGGCAGGAATTACCACTCCTCAAACCATCAAGATAGTAGGACAAATCAAGAAGAAAAAGGTAATAGTGTTGATTGATTCAGGAAGCACCCACAATTTTATTCATTGTAGGGTAGCAAAAGAATTGAATTGCTTCCTATATCCAGCACCAGAGTGTCAAGTGATGATTGCAAATGGAGGAACAATAAATTGTTCTGGAAAGTGCCATAATATCAAGCTATCCATGGGAGAATATGTATTGACTAGCCCAATGCTTTCCATTCCAATGGGAGGTGCTGATGTTGTACTAGGAGTCCAATGGCTACAATCCTTGGGTACAATAGCTTTTAATTTTCAAGAACTTTTCATGAAATTTTCTGTGGAAGGAAAGGAAGTTGAATTAAGGGGTATTGCAGGGAAACCAGGAAAGATAATCAGCTCTAATGGTATGACAAAGATTCTAAAAAAGGAGCAAAGGGGTGTAATTGCACAATTATGTTCGCTAGATGTTTCCACATTAGAATCATCTATTTCTCCATATCTCCAAAAAGTCCTGGACAATCATTCCAAGGTATTTGAGACTCCCAAAGGTCTCCCACCTATGCGTGATCATGATCATGCTATTCATCTGATTCCAGGAAGTGTTCCTCCAAACATCAGGCCGTACAGATATCCCTATGTCCAAAAAAGTGAAATTGAACGTATGGTTGCAGAAATGCTAGAGGCTGGTATAATTCAACCGAGTCAAAGTTCTTTCTCTGCTCCAGTAGTATTGGTGCACAAGAAGGATGGATCATGGCGCATGTGTCCGGATTATAGGGAGCTCAACAAGCTCACTATTAAAGATAAGTTCCCCATTCCTGTCATTGATGAATTACTGGATGAATTGCATGGATCAATTTACTTCACCAAGTTGGATCTTCGTTCAGGATATCATCAAATCAGAATGAAGATTGAAGACATTCCGAAAACGGCATTTAGAACTCATGAGGGTCATTATGAATTTTTGGTCATGCCTTTTGGCCTTACCAATGCACCTTCAACATTTCAAGGTTTGATGAATTCAATTTTCAAACCATTCCTTAGAAAATTTGTGTTAGTATTTTTTGATGATATACTTATCTACAGCAAGTCTTGGAAGGATCATGTTGAACATGTCGACAGGGTGCTACAACTATTGCAAGAGAAACAATTATATGCCAAAAGATCCAAATGTTTCTTTGGAGTCCAGGAGGTGGAATATTTGGGTCATATTGTATCTCATGAAGGAGTTAAGGTAGACCCTACCAAAATTAAAGCCATTAAGGAATGGAAAATCCCCACATCCATAAAGCATTTGCGCGGTTTTCTTGGGTTGACAGGGTATTATCGCAAGTTTGTTAAGAATTATGGGAGAATAGCAGCACCTCTAACGACATTGTTGAAGAAAGATGCATTTTCATGGACTCTGGAAGCAACAAAGGCCTTTGAACATCTTAAAGAGGCAATGTGCCAAGCACCGGTCTTAGCTACACCGGACTTCATGAAAACCTTTACTGTGGAATGTGATGCTTCAGGAAATGGAATTGGTGCTGTTCTAATGCAAGATGAAAGACCCATTGCCTTTGAAAGTCGTCCAATCAAGGGAAAGTTTCTAAGAAAAGCTATTTATGAGAAGGAAATGTTGGCAATACTCCATGCACTTAAGAAATGGCGACCCTACCTAATGGGAAGACACTTCAAGGTAAAAACAGATCATGACAGCCTTAAATACTTTTTAGAACAAAGATTATCCTCTGAAGAGCAAAAAAAGTGGGTCACAAAGATGTTGGGTTATGACTTTGAAATCATCTACAAAAAGGGGAAGCAAAATGTGGTGGCAGATGCACTCTCAAGGAAGGATGAGGATGTGGAAGCATTGTTGTGCGCTATTTCTATCATCCAACCAGATTGGATAAATGAAGCAAGGGAGGAATGGAAGAATGACGAAGAAGTATGGGCACTTATTCGAAAGCTACAACAAGATTCCAGTACGTCTGATACATTTAGCTGGAAAAATGATTCGTTATGGTACAAAGATCGCTTATACCTCTGTAAGAATTCCCAGCTAAAACAAAAGATTCTTATGGAATTGCACACTTCTCCCTTAGGAGGGCACTCAGGATTTTTAAAAACTTACCACAGGGTGAAGAAGGAATTTTTTTGGGATGGCCTTAAATCAGATATTCATAAGTTTGTGGCAGAATGTTTGGTTTGCCAGAAAAATAAAGTTGAAACAATTAAGACACCGAGTCTATTACAACCTTTACCCATTCCAAGCCAACGTTGGGAGGAGGTATCAATGGATTTTATCACAGGTTTACCCAAGTCTGAGGGAAAGAGTGTCATCATGGTAGTAGTTGATAGACTTACCAAGTATGCACACTTTTGTGCATTATCACATCCATTTAAAGCCAGTACAGTTTCTACTGCATTTATGGAAACAATTCAAAAGCTACATGGAAACCCAAAGATTATTGTAAGTGACAGAGATCCCATTTTCACTGGAAATTTTTGGACAGAATTATTTTCTTGTCTTGGTACTCAGTTAGCTCATAGCTCATCTTATCATCCTCAATCTGATGGGCAAACTGAGATAGTAAACAAATGTTTGGAAGGATACCTTCGTTGCTTTGTATCTGATAAACAGACACAATGGGTCAAATGGTTGCCTCTGGCTGAATGGTGGTATAACACTTCCTTTCATACAGCAACAAAAATGACCCCATTTATGGAACTTTATGGGTATCAACCACCATCCATCACATCATATTTAAGAGAAAATTCTAAGGTTCAGGTAGTGGAACATCACATCGAACATCAACAACAAGTCCTCCAACTCTTAAAGGATAACCTTGTGTTGGCACAGAATAGAATGAAACAACAGGCAGATCAGCATCGCAGTGAAAGAAGTTTTGATGTAGGTGATTGGGTATTCCTACGGCTACAACCATATAAGCAAATGTCCCTCAAGCAAGCTAAGAAGGATAATAAATTATCACCAAAGTATTATGGTCCGTACAAGGTGTTGCAAAAGATTGGTACTATGGCATACAAATTGGAGCTTCCTGCAGCTTCTCGATTGCACCCAGTTTTCCATGTTTCATGCTTAAAAAAGGTTATAGGCGACAAGCTCCCAGTTCAAACAATATTGCCAGAACTTGACGAAGAAGGAAAAATTATATTGGAACCGGAAGCAGTTATAGAAACAAGAACTCGACAGCTACGAAATTGATCAATTTCAGAGTACCTTATCAAGTGGAAGAACTTATCCGCTGAAGATTCCACATGGGAGGACGAGAATTTTATGCAGAAGTATCCTGAACTACTCAAGCGTTGAGGACAACACTTTTTTGAAGGAGAGGGGCATGTTGGGTCCCTATAATACTAGTGATTACCCCATTACTATTGTAGTTATACCCCTTATTTATATTGATGTACCCATGTAGTGCCCATATTGTTACTATTGTGCCACATAGAAGCCCACTATTGTTATTGTTGTGCCCTACAATATTATTGTTATGTAGGCTTTGATTGTATTGGGACCACTTAGACTCCTATATATAGAAAGGAGGTATTTTCATTTGTATCATCAAAGAATTGTTCATTTATGTAATGTAAAGGAGGTTGCCCCCTCGAAGAGGCTGAATTCTAAGGCGTGGATCTCTCTTTTCTATCTTTTTGTGAGCTGGTTTCATAACACTGGGGGTGGAGCCAAGGTAGGATTTATGATACTATCCCATGTTAATTGTTGTTGTGCCAATCTATTTGTGATGATTAACTTAATTAACCCATGATGGCTTACTACACTATGTGGGTCCTTAGTTGTCCTTACCCGTCGGGCAACATCGTGTAACACGGAATTTAGATAAAATGGTAAATTAATTGAAATTATTTGCTTTAAAATGGCTGGGAGTTTCAGTTCTCAGGGCTTTGCCATGTCATGCCAGCTGTCATAGGTGATATATCTTTGGACGATGACCGCTAGCTCTTGCCACGGTTGCTGCAACGCCGAAGGATGAATTCCTTTCCCCATTCGTACCAGCCACTCACCTAGGTCTTGGAATGCTTCAATTGCATTGTATAAAAGGACGCGTTTGTCTGCCCATTTCGCCCCTTCTACCAAAATTCGGGTGACTTCAGCCAGGACTTCTTCAGAAACCACCATGCTTATGCCTTTGACCACTGTACTACCATTCTGCATATTTTTCAAAAATTCCAGCGTTAGCTCTTCATGGAATCCCTACAATATGTTTAAATACTGCAGCCAACCAGCACGTTCAAGGATTTCATGGGCTTGATCCGACACCATCAGTATTGGAGGCTCACTCTGAATTGCTCTTCTGCCCATAGCTATTGCACTTGAGTCTGGTTCTTTTGTATACAACTTTGTTTTACCCCTATAATGCAACACAACAGCAATGTATATCACAGTAACTATCAAGGAAATGACGCTAGTTGGATAATTTTTATCGTTTTTAGTTAAGTCATTCATCCTGTCAGCCATACTTAACGAAAAATAGTATGCTCACATGCCCACCATAATGGTTGCCATTGTTCGACCAATCAGAATTTTCTACTAATTATTACACATTCATGCTCATCATGTAGTTCGTACTCCGGAGGTAATCCAAATTATTGTCAAACAGTTATCCATAACTAGAATAGTGTCATCCATACGCAAGCCATTCCCCCTCTGACAAGAAAAGGGTGTCCACATCCTTTTAGCATGTGGAAAATAGGAAAATAAACCAATGCAAAATAAATGCAAGCAACCAATTTAAAGAACAAAGCATGCAAATCAGTAAAGCATTTAAGCGATATCCACCGTCAGACATGAATTGGCCAAATCAAATAAAAACAACAATATTAAGTCATTATGTCAAAGATTTTTACCGTAAGTAGAATTAATCACATCAGCATAATCGGTGGTTTATGTTTAATGACTGTCATTTAATGCTTGGATGTATGGAATATGATAAATATAGATTAAAGTCACCATGCTTATTCGGCTTGTAAAAGTGCTACCAAATGGAAATTTTCATTAGAAATAAAGTCATAGGTGATAAGAGGTAGATGTCATATGGCAATATAAGATAATACTTCAATACCACAAGTAGAGCCACTGCTTCCAGCAAGCATTCATAGCCTCGACAGGGTTGCTTTTTAACCCTCCCAAATGAGCCAAAGTCCTTCCTACAGTTAATTGTTCTTTATTTTGTCACAAAGAGACCACTACACTGGCATGGTGACTAGATAACCATAGTGCCACTCACCGGGGTGTAACAAAAATGATCAGGCTGGCTTGTGATGAGACCCCCTATTCTTCTGACAATTTAGTTATCAAAAAGGTCATTGTTTTTGTTTGGTAACCAAATTGGAATATCCCCTGTTACATCCTTATGATCATGGTAGGCTGGCTCGTGATGAGACCCCCTATCCTCTTTGGACAATGTTTTAAGAATTTTGCTATTTTATTTTGCTTCTAGAATCTTTCTTGTAGAAAAAGGGAGGCTCATTTTCTCCTTAAGAGTCAGGGATGGTGTAAGAAGTAAGAAGGTGCCAATGGAAGTGTTATACTCTTATCCCCTTAACATTATATCGATGAGTTTTATCCATTTGGAAGTATAAACATAAGCCAGCATGGGTTAAAAATAATGAATCATTTCATGATGTGTCCAAAAGAAAAGATGTTCAGACAACCATTGTAAAGATACACCGTATTAGCTTATGGATAAAGATAACCAACAAAAGGCTTTTAGAAGTCATAATGATATTGTTATTTCCATTTTTGTTTATAAGAGGCACAAATCAATGAAAATGGTTCTTATTTGCAATACAAAAGAAGAAGAAAATGGTATAATGATCAAGAGAAAAATGAGAAAAATTCACAATTTAGCTCTTAAAAGGTGTGGTTCAATTGGAAAAATCAAAATAGAAAATAAAAAGTGATGTTCAATTGATTGAACGACAATTGTTCAATCATTTTCACAATGAAATCAATCAAAAACAAAAATGTTGTTCAATCAATTGAACGAGTCGTTCAGTTGTTCAAACAACGAAATCAAAATAAAAACAAAATGTGATGTTCAATCAATTGAACGGCAGGCGTTCAATGGTTTGAACAGTGAAAAACAACAAGGAAAGTATGATGTTCAATCAATTGAATGACAATCATTCAATTGTTTGGGCAGCGAAAATAAACAAGAAAGAAAAGTGTTGTTCAATCAAGTGAATGACAATCGTTCAATAGTTTGAACAGCGAAAACAAATAAGGAAAAAAAATGTGTTGTTCAATCAATTGAATGGCAGTCGTTCAATAGTTTGAACAGCGAAAACAAATAAGAAAGAACAGTGTTGTTCAATCAAGTGAACGGCAATTGTTCAATAGTTTGAACAAAAAAAACAAATAAGAAAGAACAATGTTGTTCAATCAAGTGAACAGAAATCGTTCAATTAGTTTGGACAACAAAAACCAATGAAAGGAAAATGTGTTGTTCAATCAATTGAACGACAGTCGTTCAATAGTTTGAACAACGAAAACAAATAAGAACATGTGTTGTTCAATCAATTGAACGGAAAATGTTCGATTGTTTGAACAACGAAAACAACAAAGGAAAATGTGTTGTTCAATCAATTGAACGACAAACATTCAATTGTTTGAACAACGAATTATAGAAGAAAACGTGTTGTTCAATCAATTGAACGACAAACGTTCAATTGTTTGAATAGCGAAAAACAAAAGAAAAATGTGTTATTCAATCAATTGAACGGAAAACATTCAATTGTTTGAACAATGAAAAACAAAAGAAAAATGTGTTGTTCAATCAATTGAACGGCAAACGTTCAATTGTTTGAACAACAAAAAAAAACAAAAGAAAAATGTGTTGTTCAATCAATTGAACAACAAACGTTCAATTGTTTGAATAGAAAAAAAAAACAAAAGAAAAATGTGTTGTTCAATCAATTGAACGACAAACGTTTAGTTGTTTGAACAATGAAAAACAAAAGAAAAATGTGTTGTTCAATCAATTGAACGGCAAACGTTCAGTTGTTTGAACAACAAAATGTGACAAAATAAAACTATGTTGTTCAATCAATTGAACGACAACCGTTCAATTGTTTGAACAACGAATTACAGAAGAGGAATAAATGTGTTGTTCAATCGATTGAATGGAAAATGTTCAATTATTTGAACAACGAAAACAAAGAAGAGAAAAATGAAACTTAAAAAAAAATCATATTTACATGGTAATGCCTACAGAGGTATGTACATTATTTACAATTTTTCAAGAAATTTCAATTTTTTAAAGAAAAATTTGTTGGGTTATCATTCCCTGCAGCTAGAATTTGCATGGAGGGGTCCTTGCATACCTACTCGCAAAAAGACTCCTTGGTAAGTGGTTTATGATAAAGGCGCACTTGATGCCCATTTACCTTAAAGGAATGGTTGGATCTGTCTATGGTAGTCAAGGTAAGAGTACCATTGTTATGTACTTCTTGAATCTCATAAGGATCGAGCCATCTTGTTTGCGACTTGCTTAGGAAGTCTTAGAATCTAGAATTGTACAGAAGTGCCCAATCCCCTTTTTGAAACGTTTTCTTCTTAATAAGGCTGTCATGCGATTTTTCCCTTTGTTGTTGTATTATTACAGTTCGTTGCAAAGTAAGCAAGCGAGCCTCATCTAGTTCGTTAACCTGCTGAAGACCTTTGGTTTGGGCTTCTGTTAAATCCATACCCACTTCCTGGGCTGTCCTTAGAGTCTTCTTTTTGAATTCAATTGGAAAAATTGGTTCTTTACCGAACACAAGCTGGTAGGGAGAGTATCCAGTAGTATTCCTCCAAGTCGTACGATAGGCCCATAAGGCCTCTGGTAGTCTAGCAACCCAATATTGCCAGTGCGTTGAGACTGTCTTAGTCAGAATTTCTTCTATAACCTTGTTGGTGTTTTCGACCTGTCCATTCACTTGCGGGTGATACAAAGAAGTGATCATGTGCATGATATGATGGTTTCCAAGAGTGGTAGTAATCTTATGCTCTGTGAATTGCTTTCCCCCATTTGTGATCACTTCTTGTGGTAATCCATACTGCACAAATAACCCAAAAATGAAGTTAATCACTTATTCCTATGTGGCTCTTGGTAAATCTACTGTTTCCACCCATTTTGTCACATAATCTGTGGCTTAGTATGTAGGCCTTCTGATTGGATGGCGAATGGAATGGACCTACAAAGTCTAATGCCCAACGCTCGAAGGGTTCTATGACAAATTGTGGTTGTAGAGGCATTTCATCAGATTGGCCAGGCCGACCCATCCTTTGGCAACTGTCGCAGGCCTGGGCATATTTTTTAGCATCCTTAAAAATAGTGGGCCAATAATAGCCCATTTGTAATACCTTATGTCCTGTCCTTTGGTCTGCGAAATGTCCCCACAGGGTTCGTCATGGCAAGCCTTCAGAATGTCATGGATCTCATCCTCATGGATACATCTACGTATACACATGTCAGCCCCTGTATGAAAAAGATATCCACCTATCCAAGAGAACCAGGCATTACATTGAACAATCAATTTTCTTTCTCTTGTTGTTAAATGTTTAGGTAGCTTCCCCACTGCCAGATAATTTTCCACATCTGCGTACCATGGCATCTTAACTTCCACGAAAAACAGGTGCTCATCCAAGAATTGGTCATCTACTGCTAGTGGATCATTAACCTTTGAGATTCGAGATAGAAAATCAACAACTAGATTTTCCTTTCCTGGATGATCTTTGATAGTAATGTCGAACTCCTACAAAAGCAATAGCCATTGTGTTACTCACCCATTTGTGATTGGTTTATTAGCTAGATATCTAATGGCAGAGTGATCAGTATACACAAAGACTTGGTATCCAGTTATATAGTGTCTAAATTTTTTTATTGCATAAATAACTGCTAAGAATTATTTTTCTATCATTGTGTAATTGAGTTCTGTGGGAATGAAATTTTTGCTAATGTAATATATAGCATAAGGTTTCTTGTCCTCCTCCCGGCTGAGGACAGTGTCTATAGCTACATCTGATGCGTCCGTGGAGATGTGGAAAGGCAGCTCCCAGTTTGGTCCACGTAATACTGGTGTTGTTGAGACTAGTTTCTTTAATCCTGAAAAAGCTATGTCACACTTGTCAGACCAACTAAAATCAACATTTCCAATTAGAGTGTATAAGGGTGCTGCAATCTGTGAAAAATTCTTGATAAATCTGCGATAATAACCTACATATCCTAGGAAACTACATACCTCTGTTTGGGTGTAGGGGGTAGGCAGTAAAAGAATTACCTGTATTTTTGTTGGATCTACCTGTATTCCTACTGCATAGATGTAATGTCCCAGGATCATGCCCTCGGTCATCATCATGTGACACTTGACATTGCTTAAACATAACCTGGTAGCGATGCATCGTTCTAAGACCTTTTCTAGCGTTTGCAATGTTTGATCAAAATCATCCCATATGGAGTAAATTCATCCATATATACCTCCAGTCCTTCATTTATTAGATCAGCAAAGATGCTTAGTATAGCTCTCTGAAACGTGGTTGGGGCGTTGCACAAGCCAAATGGTAATACCATGTATGCAAATGTGCCCCAGGGACAGTTGAAGGTTGTTTTGTCCTGTTCTTCAGTGACAATCTGAATTTGGTTGTTTTGTCCTGGTCTTTAGTGACAATTTCGATAGTCTACACAAATACGCTACTTCCCATTTTTATTAGGGACGACCACCAATGGAGAGACCCATTTATTGTCTGAGATAGGATAAATAAAGTTTACATCCAGTAGCTTCTACAATTCCTCTTGCACGATATCCTTAAGGTGTGAGTTCAACCTCCTTTGAGGCTGTCAGATGGGTCACACATCGTTATCTATATAAATGTGGTGTGTACATAGTTGTGGGTCTATCCCTTTCATATCAGGGTAATCCCAGGAAAAATCCCCTTTATTTTTCTGCAATATCTGGATAAGATTTTTTTGTTGTTCGCTATCCAGATCATCATTGATATTTAGAACTTTGCCTAGTTCGATCTCAACTAGTTTGTTGTTATGAACAACAGTCGTCTGAATATGTTGGTCATCTGTATCCTTCAGGGGATCTTCCATGGCTTCGTTATCAAGGATTGCTTTCAACATTTTACACTGTACATTACTCACATTAGCTGGCTGATTTATAAAATTGTCGCTAACATCATCTTCAGTTTGATCTTTAAATTCCAATGTTTCCACTACTATGAGTGGTGAACGAATGCTCTCTTCTAGGTATGTTGGTGGTTGCTTACATATTTTTACAATGGGAAAACTTGGCCTAGCCTAGTAGGAGGGTATAACACCAGATTTTTTACAGCATCTCCCTTTGTAATAGTCATGTTTCCTTCTTGGCAGCCAATATATGCATCAGCTATTGCTAGCCAAGGTCGACCCAAAATCAAAGGATGCCCATCCAACCTACTCCTTGGGTTTATAACCAAGAAATCTACTGGATATTCCCATGAGTCAACAGAAACTGTGATATCTTGTAAGGTCCCTTCTGGTCTTACCACCGATCGGTCAGCAAGTTCTAATAAAGTGGTGGTTGGTTCTAAGGCTATAATACCAAGTGCTTGAAAAGTTTCTATTGTTAATATGTTAATGGTAGCTCCTAGGTCAACTAGTGTATTTGGAAAAGAGCAGCCATATATCTGAAATGTTACTATGGGGTTTCCAGGATCTTCGTACTTTATTGGAGTTTCCTCTCCCAAGAGTAGATCGGATAAGGTTCCTACAACATGGATAGTGGGTGAGTTTTTTACCTTCCTCATAGGCTTCTTTACACATAATTATTTAATTGTTTTGGCATAGATGGGAATGTCTTGAATAGTCTGGAGGAGAGGAATCTTAATACACAAATTTTTTAGTTCCCCTATAAGGTTGAAATCAGGGTAGGTGATCGTTTTAGGTATCATTGGCCTTTCGAGGAATAGAGGAGAAGTGACTATAAATTTTTTAGGGTAATCATGTTGATCTATTTCTTCCCCTTACTTTGATTAAGTATTATTTACAAGTGGTGGAACATGTACAAGTGATGGAATATGTACAGGTGGAGTTACACTTTCTATTGAAGGCTGGTCCCTATTTTCCTCAGGGGTAATGACACGTCCTGACCTCAATCTGAGCTCATTACATTCTTTCTGCTCAATCTCATATTATGGATTTTCAATAATCTGTACCAATTGGACTGGTCTGTTATTAGGATTTGGGTTCGGCTGAGCTGGTAATTGTGGCCGCAAAAGAGGTTGAGAATTATGTTGTAATGTATAAGGAGTTGATAGTGCGGGTTGAGGTTGAGGGCCTGTCCCCATAGGTACATTAGATATCCCCAGAGTTCACTACTAGTTTGTAGACCAATTCGGATTTTGAGAGGTGGAGGCAGGCCACTGGGATTGATAGGGATTGCCTTGCCAAATAGGAGTAAAAGGAGAAGTTGGTCAGCCATTTCCTGGAAAATATTATGTTGGCTAGGATGTCATAGGGAATGGCAGGCTTTGCCAATTTGGGTAGGGTGATTGGCCTTTCCAGGCTTCCCCAAGGTTTTTTTGTTGATTAAACTGCAAGGAAAGAATTGGGATGCCTCTTGTGACATACTTGTAGGTTTAGCTTGTCATTGTCGATGTTGGTTCATCAAATATATCGGTTTTGTTTCCTCCTCTGATTCTTTGAATACCGCTTTCAACCCGGGTAATGATGGACATTGTTCAGTTTCGTGATCTTTAGTACAGATGGCACACATCTAAACCATGTCTAATGGGCATTCCTGTTGGTTGTGCTTCTTCCAACAACATGGGCAGAAGATGGCCAAATTTTGTTCTTCTAAAGCTTGTTTTTGTTTGGCCTATAGGACGTCTAGCTGTGTTGTAAGAGTGCCTAGGATGTCCATCTTAAAATCTTCTAGGAGGTTTTCGATCTCCATCCATGTTACACCTCCATTATGTGGTTTGCTTCCTCTGCTCATTGGATCTCGGCTAGCTTCTCCTATACGTGTGCTTCCCTATGAACACCTAATACACAAATGAATAATTTCATCATAATCTTCCTGAGAAATATCTCCTTTTCCCATTAAGTTTAGAGTTTCTACCCATTCCTCTTTCATTCCTTTAATCAATATAGCTCTTAGGACTTCTTTTGGTAGGGCAGTATGTGGAGATCTCTGCAAATTATAATTAAAAGTTCTACATATTCTTCTAGTGTTTCATTATCTTTTTTAGTCATATTTAAAATCTCATATTTCAGTTCCCTAGTTTTACAAAAGTCCTGATATCTTTTAAGGAAGGAGGTTTTCATTTCATCCCAAGAATTGATGGTTCGCCCATGTAAACCCATAAACCATCTCAAAGCTACCCCTTTCAGAGTGGAAGGGAACAATTTCAATTTTTGGGGGTCAGTGGTATAGTCATACCCTCTACAAAGGACATCAAACTCAAATAGGAAAGCATCAGGATCCTCTGTGATCATCCCATGGAAGTTTGGGATGCTCTGCAGAGGAATAGCCTTCATAGGGGTATTAGCCACCTGGTCAACTATGGGGTACTCTAATGTCAAGGTTTGACCTTGGGCTGGCTGATCTTCCATTTGATCAAAGATATTCCAATAATCTTCAGGGATTTCAAGGGGTGCTTCTGGAGTAAGCAGAGAGTTGGCAACCCAAGTTGGCTTTACAACACTTCCTAGGTCTGAAATCTCAGTAGATCCTTGTTCAGACAACTGTGGTTCTGCTTTAGCAGCCCCACTAGTTTCTCCTTTTCTTTCTTGTAAGCTACAGGATTTTCCCTCTTGTAGAGGATCAGAGTGTATGCTTATTGTAGCTTGCAAACTCTGTTCTGAGCCTCCTACTTGGCTTTGAATCTCATCATGAGTTGCAGATGGTGAACCTACTACTTGAGGGATAGTAGTAGAACTTTTTCTAGGTATAGCCTGGAATCCTACTGATGCTTGAGACTTTGCTCTTCTTATGATTTTGTCTATAAAGGTCGTTCTCCCAAGGTTCATTGATCCTTTGGTTTTTGTGGGTTTTGGTGGAGGATTCTACTCTTTTTCTATCTTTTTATTTCTAGTCATTCATAAAACAAATTCCTATTTAACCTCTAAGGTTTTGCTGTAAAGAAGGAAGGTAAGCAAGAACTTTACTTGCTAGGTACGCAGGTTCTTACCTTCCGTTTTTAAAACCCAGTTCTCCTACAGCAAAGAAATAAAAACAATCACTTGAAACACTCTCCCTGACAACGACACCAAAATGTTGGCTCACTAAGATGTCTTTTTACAGGAAATCTTAATCCCTACATTAGTTGTCAACCCAAGGTAAGTCTTTCTATTTCAAGTGTGCCAACATAGTATGTGCAGTGAAGCTAGAGGTTATATAATGATGAACCATTGTAATCACTAAAGGCTAATTCTTCAATTCAATTCGCACAATTATGAAAAGAACTATCTATGAAAGAAATGCTCACAACACACCATGTAATTCTATGCAACTTGTTCCGAATCTAATTGAAACCAAATGCAAATAAGAATTACACAGAATCATTCAAATAATCTTGAGAATAATCACACTTAATCAAGTAAAGAAACTATGATAATCAAATAACACTATGAATCTATAACAACCCAAATAAATCTACATTACTCAATTGAACAGCAATAGTAAGTGAACAACAAGCAACAATCTGTAATTGACCAACAATCAGTAAGTGAACACCAACAAAAATGATTCCTAAAAGATAAACATTCTAAGTTACAAATTGTAGAAGTTAAATAGTATTGTCTTTCAAGATCTATAATAACATCTTATTCAAATGAACAACAATTAAAGACGCATTCAATCATTCCAATCAAAGCGCTACTTAAGTATATCTCACAACTTCAATATGAATCTAATTAAATAGCAGTATAAATCGATATCACAAATCTTCACGATAAATGAAATAACTGAACATTAAATCAATTACAAAGACTGAATATAAAACTGTAACACAAAGGAGCAGTGAAACTTCTTGTGACTGGGCCTAGAGTCATCAGAAGCCTCTGCTCAATAAAAACTCAGAATACGGAGATGTATCAAATGCAACCTTCTTTCATTAACTTCAAGTAACAGCTGACAATGTCACTAAATTAACAATGTTTATGCTTCAAAAAAGAATCATTACAAATTAAAAGTCTAAACCTGTATCTAGTTGCCTTTCGGCCCTATATATAACATAAAACAGAAACTTGGATAAAACCCTGATCCTGAGGATTTCACAATATAAAATCTAATCAGATGATAAAACAGGAGTGTTCGAACTGATTTTCCGCTTCCTTATTTTCCCCAGACATCATAGCTTTCCCTTTTATGGCCTTGTGTTGTTCTGCCAACTGAACAGCTTTTTCCCAATCGCATCTTTGCATAGAAAGATGGAAAAGAATATGTTTTTCACACTAAATTTGCTTATTCTATAACCAAATGGTTTCTTCCAACGTTAGTTGATATTTTCCTCATTTTAATCTATAAACGGAGATAATATTATAAGGATGAATGATAAATGAAGCATTTGATGAAGAGAAATCATACCTTTTTCCTGTCCCAACAGCTCCCATTTTCGAGATTACATGGTGGCTGAGCTGACTTCTACATTGGGTCTATGCCACGATGGCTCAACCCCATCTTACCCTCAGGCCAATGGCCAAGTTGAAGCTGTGAACAAAGTCTTGGTTATGATGCTTCAGTGCACCATTAGGATGCACAAGTCAAATTGGCATTTTATGCTCTTTTTAGCCCTTGGGCTTACCGAACCTCAACCAAAGACGCAACTGGATTCACATCGTTCCAGCTAGTCTATGGTCTGGAAGAAACTTTACCGATTAAGTGCGAAATTCCATCTCTCAAGCTGGCTGTCGAACTTCTCCCTGACACCTCACCTCAAGAAGAGAATCTCTTGTACCTGAAACAACTGGATGAGACTCATCGTCTTGCTGCTTTGGTCATCGAAGCACAAAAAAAATGGTCATGTCCCATTCTAATCATTTTGTCTCTCCTCGAGCTTTTTCTGAGGGTGATTTTGTTCTTCTGTATGATCAGGCTAATGATAATATGAGGGTAAGAAAGTTCTAACCCATGTGGCATGGACCCTACATTGTTAAACGTGTGTTACAAAAAGGGGCCTATGAGCTTATTAACTATGAGGGAAATCCCTTAGACA
The DNA here is from genome assembly GCA_031772625.1 of Pinus tabuliformis. Lineage (NCBI taxonomy): Eukaryota > Viridiplantae > Streptophyta > Pinopsida > Pinales > Pinaceae > Pinus > Pinus tabuliformis. Next base: position 44,847,153 of record CM062806.1, on the reverse strand, counting down.
AGCCCTGGAATGGGATTTATCTCAAAAATTGCTATGCTTAGGTCATCTTTCATGGATACTTTTGTACAATAGTGTGTTATTCATTTTTGTACAGTGTGGTTTGGTGTGTTGTTTTGCAAGCAGCTTTCCTACTTATTATGTTCCTGCCTTCTTTGCAGATGTCGGTGTCTCCTCACATCGGTTTTGTTGATGGTTCTTTTCATAGTACCCTGAATTTATCATCCGTGGCATGGGCCATTTATGACCCCCATGGTTACTTGATTGATCTTCAAGGTATTTAGGTCAAACAACTAATAACATCGCTGAGTATAGCACAGTTATCGAATTTTTGTCAAAAGCTATCGCTCTTGGCATCCGAGAATTGGTTGTCAACCTTAATTCACAGCTTGTCGTCCTTCAACTCAATAGACAATATTACGTTAGAAACCCTCATATATTGAGAATGTATCTACGTATTCATCTACTGGAGAGAAATTTTGATTACATTACATATCATCATATTCCTAGATACATGAATACATTAACGGATGTATTAGCTAATTATGTGTTGGATAGACATTTGTGAAACATGTAAAAGTTCAAAATACAAAACATTTGTACCATATTAAGCAAGGAAGTATAGCATATATATCTATATATATATATATGTGTGTGTGTGTGTGTGTGTGTGTGTGCGTGTGTGTGTGTGTGTGTGTATAGATATAGATATATATATATATCTATATATATATATATATATATATATATATATATCTATATATATATATATATATATATATATATATATATATGTCGATAATTTTTGTCATACATCAAAACCCCAAAAAATAATGTTTATTCAAATACATCGGTGGCTCGCAAGCCTTATACATCTGTGGCTTGCAGCCCTAAAAAACGTGGAATGCTATACCTATGCAATAAACAACATGATGTTCATGGTAGCATGTAACTGCTCGAACTACGCGGGTCAGCGGTCAGCGGATCTGATGTGATACCCCCATTGTATGCCTCTGATACTGGTGTGGGACATCACCCATCTAGGCATACTCTAGGATCCCATGGGTCAATGCCTCCAGGTTCCACGTGATCTCCTCCTCATTGTCGCTTCCCTCCTGATAAGGAGCGACCTTGAACTACGGAGCAATGCACCTAGCAATCGGGGACATCCCGTTAGGGCATTCTGGTCCAACACATGAATTTACAAAATCAAAATGTCATGAACACACATATCTCAAAAACAATGAAAAACATCAAAAATTAAAATTGTTTTTTTTTACCTCCATCATCATAATCCTCCCCCTATGGGAGTGAGATATCCAGATCACCACGGAAGTTGGTACCACTGTAAGGCCAATCCTCCACTACGATCAACTATCGTCATAGCCATGAGAAGAAGTAGGGCTTATAGGACATATGTTGGCCCCTGGTAATCCTAGGCATCAACGTGATCCAACAGGCCATTTGTGGGTCTCGTGGTAGTGGTGCTTCCACCTCTTCCAGCTTGTAGTGGAACAACGGAACCTACTCCAGGAAGAAGGTCACTAGGACAGACCCATAGAAAAACTGCTTCAGGTTTCCTGCCTTAGCTTTTGATAGCCGGCGCTTCATGTTGACCTTCATAGCTTCCACCCAGTTGAATATAGTGGGTTCCGTATAGTCAATAGCATGCTAAAACTTTGACTTGTTGGTCTCATGCTACACTTATTATGAAAATGGAGCTTAAGGTCTTGGCTCTTACCTACAATTGACGGCTCGGCGAATGACCTCCTGGATCTCCCGCAATATGCTCCAGAAAAACTAAGGCACAAATGGGTAAAAAGCTCTTCACACAAAGGTAAAATGGTAAATGGTAAAAAATAATTACTTTTTCCTCCTTTTATTCATTTTTTCATGAAATATTAGGGTTTTTGAAGTATTTTTGACCTATTTTGCCTCAGAAACTGGATAATGCATTTACCTTTTGTGCAGCGACAGGTGACGGATTATTGATGATGGTAATGGAGTCACATTTAAGATATTTTCTGGACTCGTAAAACTTAAATGAAAATATCGCCAAATATTTTTCCCTTTTTGACTCGTAAAAGAGAATAAAATTGGGGGGTCCACTTTCAAGCTCTTTTATGGCTCTTTAAACATGAAAATATTGTCGAGCTCTTGTCGTTTTGAACTTGTTAAAGGCTGCAAAACAACGTTCGCCCGGTATACGTTTACCCATTTTTCGGGCTAGGATGAACTATTTACAAAAAAATTACTCCTTGACTGAAATGGTCAAGTGGTTCTCTCAAGTATCATTCTATACCTTTTTAGGCTCGAGAGACAAAATGTACGAAAAGGGACCAGGTGGAGTTTTCTTTTACTTGTTTTTTTCAAACTCTCTAAACATGAAAAAGATATTGAGTTACACCTTTGTCGAACTTGTTAAAACATTAAAATACATTGGATTCGTCACCATGAAGAATGTGAGCTTCTCCTTCCTAGGGCTCACTAAACTTACAAGGTCGGATTCATCCAAAGGATAAACTTACTGTGATGCAGGAAAGTGTTTCCTCTGCAGTCAGAGGCAACCCCTCTAGCCCTAGAGTGGGTCTAGTCACAAATGAGGACAAATCAACAATATATTTCCTTAAACAATCATAGTTGGAGGCCTACCTCAACCGGTGGTCGATGGAGTTCTGTTGCACTGCTCCATCTTTCGCTTCCCTCTCCTCGACGAGTGATCAACCTAAAAAAATGCAAAGGAAATACAACAAAGCACGTAACCAGAAAACAACAATGATCTATTTACTCACAAAGTCAATAAGTCATGAGCTATCAAGTAAATTACATACAAGACATAGGAAAACATCATTGATTGTATTAATAATGAAATAAGATTAAGCTTACAACCAAAGTATTGACGTCGCAAGCCTTCTCAGAGGAATCCAGCCAGCAGGTTCTTCAAGCATTCACTCTTTGAAGATGGATCTCCCGACATACAAAAATTATCTCTCACTCATAAGTCTTACACAAAGCCAAGGGCACTTCACAACCTTCCACAAGCTATCAACACTCTCACACTCGTCACACCCACACCAGCTATCTAAAAACACTAACAGCACTATTCAATCCAAGAATTTACCAACTAAATGATCATAGCAAAGGTGTGGGTTTAAATAGGAGAATGAGTCTCCATGAAAGGTGGAAGAAAGAGCTTATCCTCAAGGAAGGTAGCGCAATTGATGGAACTGCCATGCCAGAGAAGGAAGGGCGACACAACCTATGCCAACAACCAGGTCTGGAGTCATCCAGAAGGCCGACTGTTGGAACAAATTCGCCCAATCTGGATCATCGCGAGTTTATAATTGAGCTCCAACACTTACATCGCAAGAAAGCAATGTAGGCAGTCAGACCATCGCTGAATATAGCAAATAGCCTCGCAACGGGGCATGAAATCGGACCGTCGTGGGAAACTGATGTACTTCCACGCTAGTAGTGTTGTTGGACTATTTATGAGCACCCTTCAGCGCATATATTAAGTCCATAGTCACGATGAGGCAGATAACTTAGGAAAAGTGGGTCAATTGGCAGCATAAGAGAGCATTTGTTCAGTATGAGTATGTCTGACTTGGACACATGACACAGTAGAAGGACTGGGAGTGAAGGCAGTGACAAATTACTGTGTAACAAATTCCCCCTAAAGTATGAAGCCCAAGAGAGTGGGAGGGGTGAAATCCTTTACAAAACTGACTGAGATAGAACACCGTCTGGAAGAACCTACAGGCACACGTACAACTGATATCTCTGATAGTGAAATACATGTAGTCTAGGCATGGACGTAGCCATCCAAAAGACATACGAACTAGGTATGTGGTATGGACGCAGCCATCCAGCTAATAAGACCATGACAATGATGAAGGTATGGTCGCAGCCATCCATAAAGAATCAGGTATGGTCGCAGCCATCCATCAATGAGTCATGTAATCACAAACCAATCCATGCAACCCGAACATATGTAATCTGAATTCGAGGTCTTGAACCCGACCGACCATAGTACAAATTCTATCATGAAAACAAAGGTACTGAAGTTGAGCATGAAAGAAAGTCACTTGATTACCAGTCAATGATGAGAACCGTTAACAAGCACGAGAGAGACCACCAATAATGCCAATGGTTCTCAAGGTACTGTCCAGTACAATCCACGAAGTGTGAAGAATGATCTGAAGTCAAACACTCACCCAATCGACGACCAATAATGTAAGTCGACCGTCAGGTGTGAAGAACTTGCCATTAAGGCATGCAAGATCCAAGGTACCAAAGGGGATCTCTAGGTCAATCTCCTGGATAACGAGCTAATGTCGATAGGAGACGACCCGTCGCAGGAGAGCCATAATGTTTCCCCCATCAATGACATGAGATAAGGAACAAGTGGTAGACGGCGAAGCAGAGTATCAAGGGAGAGGCAAGGATGTAAACTACAAAAGGATTATACTCTTGACATATCGGCGACACAACTCCAGAGGGCGGCAGCATTCAGGTACCAAGGGATCAAAGGCTTGATGGAGACAGCATGGATCAGATGGAATGAGGCTAAATGGCAACCCAAACCCGTGGAAGGCCAAATGACGATGTATGGATATCCCAACCCGACAAGAAATGAAAGTGTCGATGTTCAAGAGTGACTAGCTGCCATAAATAATCAATGATGATTTCCAAATTTTCCCCCATCATTGCTGGCGAGTACCCCAATTATTTTTGAAAACAAGCTTGAAGGGGATAGCATATGCTTGCAATCAAACCCAATAATAGTTTAACGATCCCTATGGAGGAGAAGCTCGAGTCTCATCATGGTGACGAGTCCGATGTCTTCAGGGTTTAACGAGTCCGAAATAGGTGAAACTCAGAGTCTTTTTCATGTTTAGAGAGTTTGAAAAAGACACGGAAAAGAAAACTCCAGGGGGGTCCTTTTTCGTAGATTTGTGTCTCTCGAGCCCGAAAAAAGTATAAAATGATACTCGAAAGAACCGCTTGACCATTATGATCAAGGAGTACATTTCGTGATTAGTGACCTCGACCCAAAAAATTAGAAAAGCGATTGAAACCACGCTGTTTTGCAACCAATAACGAGCCTGAAACGACAAAAGCCCGACAATCTTTTCGTGTTTACACGGTCGGAAAAGAGCTTAAAGCAGACCACCTCTCATTTCGTTTAACGAGTCGAAAGGAACAACTCGGCTATCTTTTCGTATTTTAAGTCGGAAAAGAGCGTTAAAGACGACTTTACGGACCAAGTGCACACCACTACCTATAATCCTGCACAAAACACGTCAAACGTAAAACCCATCCGACATAAATGATTAATACATGCGAAAACATAGTTAGAAACCAAAACTCCAATTAACCATGCAATAAAAATGGTAAAAAACCCACATTCTAAAGTGAAAATTTTAATATTTCAAAAATTACTATAAAAAGGGGGGTAATTCATTTATTTTTTACCATTTGCACTGTTCAGTTTACCATTGGAGCATTTGGAGCACCAACCAGAGTGAACTTCTCGAGCTGATTCCGGCCTCATTCGCTGACGGTTCATCGTGAAACTTCTACCAAGTAAGTAGACTTCCTCCTGTGCTTCATTTCAGTAGCCTTTTCATGCATTTTAGCATTAGGCATGTAAGTTTAGGCAGATTTTTGAGTCGGAGTCCGTCGCTCGGTCATCGCGGGTATGCCGCTCAGGTCCGCGATGACTGAGCATGAATTACATGTAACGTTTTCCGATCATCACGAGAAAGTGATGTATTCTCGCGATGACCGCGAGAAAAATGAACTGTCGGTTTCGTGCCATCGCGATTGTTTTAAAAATAGTCGCGGTGGTGACGCAAAATCAATTTTTTGTGCAAATTATGAATTTAAATTTGTAAACGAAGTTCTAATTCATCTTTTCTCATCATGCAGGGCATCATGTCATTTGTTTGGCAGGAACGAACTCATGATTTTAACGATGAGGCAGCTTTTGCTGATGTTGGGTGCCGAAATGCTTTACGTGCATGTGGATTGCTAAAATTCTTCCTTACTTCGCACCTTCGGGCCCAACCCGATTTACTAGAGCTGATAATCCGTGCATGGAACCCGACAGACGGAAAATTCATAATCTGAGGCCGAGATATTGAGTTTGATGCAACAGACATATATTTTTTGATCGGATTGTCCCGTCGTGGTGAGAGGCCAATCCTAGAGGGCCAGCGCCCCGGGGGGGTGAGTCGCTAGAGATGTTGATAGCACGAGTGTGCCCCCAGGCATGCAAAACAAAGAGCGGGAAGGTGGCAATTCCGATGGTGGAAGACGTGGTTCTTCGCGCAGTTCTCTTTATGGTGACAAGGGTAGCGGGCTCCCAAGCCCAACACGAGGCATCCAAGACCCATCTTTGGTTGGCTCTCGAATGCCTTAATCCGACCATGTTCAACTGGGCGGAAACAGTGACGGCCAACATGAAGAGACAACTTACCAACTGTCGTCGAGGAGAGATGAAACAGTTTGGCTACGGGTCGATTTTGATCCCGCTCATGCTGGAGCGGGTGTCGGTATTGCAGTTGCAAGATATGGACTTGGAGCCGCCCAGACCGCGAGAGCCTAGGATCACACGGTGGGCCCGTGTCATGCCACGAGGAGGTGGTGGACGCCCAATGTCATGGGGGACACTATTCCGTGAGTGGCTGGAGCACCAGACGGTCATCATTGAGGACTGGCCATACACTGGTATGGACTTCCATGGAGACCCCAACATGCAGCTGCCCCCTGGTGAGTAGTGGGATGATGGCGGTAAAGCACTTGATCACACTATTTTTGTATTTTATCTTTTATGATGTTTTTTGGATTTTTCATGCATACGTCCTAATGAGGTACTCTATGGTATTTTACAGATGTGGGACCAGTGAGGCCCGTAGGACTGGCTCCAAATGCGCGGAGGGACTCACAGGGTATCAGAGAGTTAGCCTTGGCTCCTCTAAGCTGGTGATTCAATAGAGACAGTGGCCCAAAATCTCGAGGGTCTGACAGCGGGGATCCCTGATTACATGGGGATCGAGGAGGTCCCCATAGAGTTCTAGATTCATATAGTAGGGGTGATACCTAGGGTGCACCGACTGTTGATATGGGTTGCACGAGCGGTGGTGTGCTATAGGGAGCACAACCCACCACAGGAGACACCTAGGTTTTATTTCCTACTGATTTTTTGAGAGACATGTGTCTCGGATGTATGGAGAACACAGACTCTGTTTGGACATATACATTTATTTTTTGAGCACGTCGGTGCACCACACGAGATATATATATATATATATATATATATATATATATATATATATATATATATATATATATATATATATATATATATATATATATATATATATATATATATACATATTCATATGGTTCATTATTGTGTTTTTTTAAATGTTTTTATATGTTGTTTTAATTACATGTTACGTAAATGTCTGTCTAATACATGGTTGGCCAATGCATCAGTTAACGTGTTTAATTGTCTTGGAATGTGTTGATATGTGATAAAATAAAAATCTCTTTCTAACAATTTAACACATAAATACAACCTTAAAATCCAATGATCTCTGACAGAATAATGCCCATTAAGCTGGTGGACAACAAGCTGAGAGTCCAGATTCACAACCAATGCACGAATGCCGAGGTTAATAGCCTCAGTCAGTAATTCAATAACAGCACTATATTCAGTGACATTGTTTGTGGTACAACCCAGACAAACACCTTGAAGGTCTACTAACTCACCGTGAGGATCATAGATCACCCATGCCGCAGAAGACAAGTTGCGTGTACTACGGTAGGCACCATCAGTGAAACCAACGTAAGGTGTACCAGACATCTGCACATGAAGCAAAAAGACACAATAAGCAGCAATTAAGCCTACACACCAAGCCAAAACATGAAAACACACACACACAACACACTTGCTAAGAACATGCGTATGTACAAATCAAAGTGCATGGGGTTCATGCGTAATATTTTTTCAGATAAAGCCCATTTCGGGGCTTATCTAGAGGGTTCCCTTCATAATCAATCAACTCATAGGCCCCTTTTTGTAAAACTCGCTTTACAATATAAGGCCCGTGCCACATAGGCTCGAATTTTCCTGCCCCTAGCTTATCATTCGCTTGATCATAAAGCAGGACTAAATCTCCCACAACGAAAGAACAAGGATGGACAGTATGATCGAAGTGAGTTTTCACTCTCTTCTTTTGTGCTTCAATGGCTAGAGAGGCTAGTCGACGAGTCTCGTCCAGTCGCTCTAGATAGAGAAGACGTTCTTCTATCGGAGTAGTGTTGGGGAGTAATTCGACGGCTAATTTTAGAGAAGGGATCTCACACTCAATCGGAAGGGTAGCCTCTAGACCGTAAACCAATTGGAACGGGGTGAACCCGGTGGCATCCTTCACTGAAGTTCGGTAGGCCCATAAGGCAGAGAACAACATCAAATGCTAGTTGGACTTGTGCATGCCAATGGTGCGTTGAAGCATTGTAACTAGAACCTTGTTGACAGCTTCCACTTGGCCATTGGCCTGAGGATAGTATGGTGTCGAGCTATCATGCCGCAAGCCCAGCTGGGTTGTTAACTCAGTCATCATATGATTACGAAAATGTTTACTGTGATCAGTGACGATAGCTTGAGGGACTCCGAATCGTGAAATAACATGATTGAACAAAAATTGCATCGCTATGTGACCGTCTTCGGATAGTGTAGGCATCGCCTCGGCCCATTTTGTGAAATAATCAACGGCAACGATGATATACCCATGCCCCTCGGCCGAGCGAGGGTTACAGGTCATATAATCAATGCCCCATTTAGCAAAAGGGCCGATGGTAATAACAGGGTGCAATGGAGCGGGAGGCACGCGCATTTTCCATTGGTAGATTTGGCACTCATGACAAGAGCGGACGGCAAGAATGCAATCCTTGAAGATGGAGGGCCAAAAATAACCAGCACGAAGAATCTTCTGAGCAGTAGCATATCTGGACATGTGACCACCACAAGCACCAAAATGGCAGTCATTTAGAACTCGTTCAGCTTCCTCGAGTGTTAAACATCGGCGAAGGACAGAGTCGGCACTGAGTAGGTACAGGGTGTCCCCAATAATGCGATAGGGTTGAGACTGATGACGAATTCGTCGTCGAGCATCCTTGGACAAATCGTGACAAAAAGAGGACGTCTGGAGATAGACAATAATGTCCCTATACCAAGGGTCGAGGGTACTAATCAAGAACAGAGTTTCGTCCGGAATGTGGTCCTCTAACTGAGAGGGTGCGGTGACAGATGGCAGAGAGAAAAGTAACTCAGCGAAGACGAGCGACTTCTTGGACTCGGCAGTGGTGAACTCTAAGTCGAAATCCTGGAGGATGACAATCCACTTGGAGTATTTTCCCCCCAGTAACTGACGTGACAAAATGTACGTCATCAGGTTGCAATTAGAAATCACCGTCGTAGGACGAAATAGTATATAATGGCGGAAATGTTGGACAGCATAGACAATGGCCAATGCCAATTTCTCGACATGGGCGTAGCAAGTTTTCGTATCAAGTAAATTGTGGTTGAGATTATAAACGACATGCTCAGTACCATCATCGTTATCTTGAACTAGAACCATGCCGATAGTGGTATCAGCAGCGGCTAAATAAAGAGTGTAGTCCCGATGATAATCAGGGGGACGTAACAAAGGAACAGAAACAAGGAGAGCCTTGAGGTGTTCGAATGACTCTTGTGCAGCGGTGTCCCAATGAAAAGGGGTGTCACGTTTTAATAACTGCTTATTGCCTTTGGCCACTTCGACATAATTCAAAATGAATCGTCTTAAAAAATTTGCTTTTCCCTACAAACTCTGCAATTGCTGCAAGGAAGCAGGGGGAGGAAGATTCAGGATGGCTTTGACTTTAAGAAGATCCAAACGGATACCCTCCCGGGAGACGATGAACCTAAGAAGTCTGCTAGACTCGACACAGAAGACACACTTATGTGGATTCAGCCGAATGCGATAGTGTCTACAACGGAGGAAAATTTCGCGAAGGTGGGTCGGATGGTCTTGGTGCTTCGTTGAATGAGCCGAAAGGTCATCCAGGTAAGGTTGTACAATGTGTCGAATGTCATGAAACGCATAAGACATTGTGCGTTGGAAGGTTGTGCCGACATTTTTTAAACTGAAAGGGAGCTTTTTATAAGCGAAAGTGCCCCACAGACAGATAAAAGCGGTCTTGTGCTGATCCGCAGGAGAAATATTAATCTGGTTATAACCAGAAAATCCATACATGAACGAGTATATCTCACTCCCAGCACACTCGTCAATGAGCTGGTCAATGAAGGGTGTGGGGAAGTTATCTTTAGGACAGGCCCGATTGATATCATGGTAATCAACACATACCCTGATAGTGCCCTATTTTTTAGTTACAAGGACAATATTGGAGACCCAATCTGTGAGTGGGATGGGGTAAATGAAACCAGCTTAAGAAGCTTTTCAACTTCCGCTTTAATTGCTACAGCCTTTCGGGGGTGCACGGGGCGTAGATGCTGTCGAACAGGCTTAGCACCTGGATATGTAGGTATATCATACATCACAATGCTAGGATCGATGTCAGGTATCTCTTCGTAAGACCAGGCGAACACATCACGAAATTCGCGAAAAATATCAGTATAGAGTTGAATCTCCTCTGGAGTACAAGTTACTCCAACATGGATATGCTCAACAATCCCTGGTTTAACAGAGATGTTGATTGGATGGGTTTGTGTGATGTTCCCCATATTCCCTTCAGAAGAGACTTGATGGATCTGGATAGGTGTCTGGAGAGGTTGAGAGGGGATACAAGATGCAAACCGCTCAAGACAAGTAAGCATTTCCCGATGGGTAGGGAGAAACGAGGAGCAATGGTGATGATCAAACCAGGGAGGCTCCTCGAAAGACATGGTCTCAATAATCGCTTCATCAGAAGGAAAAAGTTCCTGTAAAGGGTCTGAAGAAGCACTATCTCCAAGCCAAGGGGGTTGCACGTACGAGTCGAGAGCTCTGCTTTAAGGAGTAGATTCAGAGGATGGGGCCGATGCAGAAACAATTTCGACGTAGTTGAGCTCGGCAGGACTCAACGACATCTCATCACCCCAGGATTCTACCTGATCAGTAGGAGGAAGAACCCATGGATCAGAGCGAACAAAAATCATATTAATAGGAGCAATGTTGGGAGGTGGGGTTGAGAAGACACCCATAAGGGCAAGATCTTTAAAAAGTCTAGCACCCACACTCTCAAATGGAATAGAGGTATGCTCCACAAAAAGCACGTTGCCATCGGAGGAGGAGGCGAAGAAGGACAATTGGTCTATGGTGACGATCTTCCCCTAATGAGGGGACTTCAGGCTCCTTCCCGGCAGGCAACAGATACTCTTTTTCCTCAGTGCTAATGTGAATGGGAATCGTCCCAGCCATAAATACTTAAGAACCAAAGGGAGAAGAGGATTGCGATGGGTCAGCCACCATTTGAGTTTGTTGCGAGGGAAAAGGATCCTTGAGCACGGTAGGAGTTCCAGGGGCACCTTTCAGCAAACGACTAACTTCGGACCACCTTGGGCAGTCTTTGGTATAGTGATCCTCATCACAGATAAGGCAAGGATACTTAGGTTTGTGTTTGGAACCTTCCTCAGGTGGAGGTTTAAGGGAATCCTGCTTCAGCTGTTCAGCTTTATTTTTTCCTTTTCCCTTCTTTTTCCCTTTCGAGGCTTTGTCTGTCGTGGTGGACTGGATGGAATTCACCTCAGAAGTGTTACTAGAATTGGATATAACCTGGGAAGTATTTTCAGTTGAAGTATTCGACTTTTGCTTCCTAGGGTTCGCGGAAAATTTCTTAGAGGGTGGATTGACAGAACCAATAACAGCATCAACAGATGGTGTTGGCAGAGCATTGGAAGTTCCGGGCCTCGGAGCATCCGGAAAATAATCATATAGCGTACCGGACTGGGAGTAAACCAAGTCAAGGTACTGATCACGCGCAATAGCTTGCTCTTCAGTTACACATGCCCCCATAGCAATGTCCCGAGCGATCGGACCAACAAATGAAGTCGTGAACCAGTCAGTCAGAAGCTAATGGGGAATCCAAAACTTGATCAAACGGTGCCATCGTCTCCATTAATGAATATGATTGGAGATATGTGTGGCCGTAGTCTGTTTTAATGATGTCAGGAGATGTGTGCCCATTTCATATCGAATCGGCAACTGGAAATGAGTTAAAAATTCCATCGCTAATGAGTTAAAGTCCTGAAAAGATCCACGGGCTAACTCAATATACCATTTAGCGGCAGAGCCAGTGAGAGTCCATTGAAAAAGGCGAAGCCGGATTGAATCATCAAGCCATGAGTTGGATGAGCACCATAAATGATACGTCATAACATGAGCCTGGGGATCTTCTCCAGCTTTACCATCAAACTTGGGACAATCACCTGGAATTTTAGTTGGAACCGGCGGCCAATACGGATTATGAAGAATGGGATCATTTGTCAGTTTGGACACGTCTGGTAATTCCAACATTGCTAAAAATGGTAACCGAGGATTAAAGGACATCTGAGGCTGCAAGTAGGAGGTAGTACCAGAGTTCCACCCAGCTGCTTCTTGCCCCCATTGGTTTTGTCCGGATGGATCCGGCCCATAAGGGTTTTGTCTGTAGGAATTTCGCCCATAGGAGTTATAGCTATAACTGGACGATTTGCCCCCTAGCATTCCACTGATTACCAACTTGGCCTGCAGGAGCAACATAAGGTTGCTGGAAATTAGGGTAAGGATTGACCTGCAGTTGTTGATAATTTTGATATGGGGTGAATTAAGATTTCCCTTGGGATTGTTGGGTACCATAAGGTGGCTGGGCTCCAAATTGAGCCTGGTAACCAGGCTGGGTTTGATAAGCAGGTTGAGATTGGGATCCAACCTGAATTTGAGGACCGGATTGGGTATGAAGCCCAAACTGGGGCTGAAAACCGGGTGGCACTTGAGAAGCAACAATCATTTGGGTGCCCAGTTGAGCAGGCCCAGACTGATGTCCTTGAGAAAACTGAGGTTGAGCCATCTGGTTAGAAGGTTGACCTAGCTGAGATTGGGGTTGGCCCACTTGCCCAGAAGGTTGAGCTTGCTAGGTAGCGGGTTGCCCTTGCACAAATGAGGGTTGTCCTAATGGGCCAGATGGTTGAGCCGACTAGACAGTTGGTTGGCCCGGGTTACCGAAAGGTTGCCCAAGATAGGTGAAGGAAGAACCACCAAAGGCTGAATATTGTCCCTGGAAGGGTTGTCCTTGTGGGCCTCCAGGTTGCCCTGGATAAGGTTGTCTGTAAGATGGCTGCCCATAAGAGGGCTGCGTGTAGGACGGCTGACCTTGAAAGGGTGGTCCTTGAAGATTCGTGGGTGTTGCTTGGCCACCATGATAAGTGGTGGTACCCCAAGCAACGGACAATGAACCGTGACCTCAACCGCAGGTTGAGATGCCATAGGTCTAGGGTAATAGATAAGAGCTCCACGAGAATTGTAATAATTAAACGGATTTTGAGGATCCGGATTCTGAAGAGCTTGCACGTATTGATCATATGCCCCCCCTACTGGAATGGAACCAGAAGAAGGTGGGGCACTTAGTGTGGGATTAACAACTCCCGTCGTCGGGCCACCATTGGTAGGACCAGCAGAAGGCCTAGCAACAGTAGTAATCATTGAAGAAGCAGTGGCAGCACTGACAACAGGGGTTGAAGAGTCCACACAAATATTTGGCATAGTTGGAACAGATGTGATGGACACATTGTGAATTTGAGGTGTAAATGACTTCGAAGTCAGAGGGACCGTACAAGACCATATGGAACTCGAAAGGGGAGTCCTCGAACCGACGATATCTGCTAAAGCATTATATCTTAAAGGCAACGTGATACCAAGGGAAGTAATACAGAAAGGAAAAGTTCTCGATGCACGAAAAGGTGAAGTTTCCGTGAGCACATGTATTTCACTTTCTGCCACAAAGGATTCCTCACTGGAGATGGGGGGTGTCTCATCCATGTCGGAGGAAGACATCGGGACCTAAGCACTAGGAGGAGTACTGGGAATATCTTCTTCAGAAGGCTCCCAAACGGGGTTCCAATGGATATTGTAAGACTCTTCCTCTGGGGCTCAAGAGTTAAGCGGTTGGACACTCGGGATAATAGGGAGAGTATCACTAACAACCGGAAGCTCAGGAGCGATAGAGGATGGAGACCCTTGGTCACTTAGAACAGGAGACAGGATCTGTGATTCCGCCAGGACGATTCAATTTAAAATCCTAGGAAAACTAACGAGAAAGAACCCTACTCAAACTAAACACAAACAAGATCTAACCAGGTAAATGTGAACGTGGCCAAATAAATTTTAAGACATAGGAATAGAGCTTGACCTTTTCATCTTTAAAGAGTCGAGAAAAGGACAAAAATATGACTCTAGTCGCCTTCGAATATTTAATGAGCCTGAAGTGACAAGTGCTCAGATGGACCTTTTATTTTAGGGAGTCCAAAAAGGAACGAAAGTGACTACTCTGGAGAACTAGGCAAAAGGTTTACCAAACAACATGTAAAACTGCATATACACCTTGGCAATCATATGAAAACCAAGGACTTTCTGTATGGCAGTCAATCTTCCCGAATGATGTGTTCGGTGCATTACGGTTTGCAAGGAGGCAGACACGCTTCCTATGGATGAAGGACGATAACCTATTGGGGTCTCCCAACATATACTCGACGGTACATGGGAGCACAATTCCGCACTAGACCGCTATTGAGTCACAGAAGGAGGAATTACCCAACCTTGAGTGAAAACAATAGTGACTAGGTTTAACAACGTCGGAGCACGTCTCTAGCCTAGACCTCTAAATAATGAGTGTTATGTTCCAATGTGTTGTTAGATTTATTTAGTTCATTTTAAAGTTGATCTTGAATTATGTTTCAGTTTTCAGGCCTTACCATATGTATACAAAAAATCCTAGGATGTAGCTAGAATGAATGAAATATCCTTTCACTTTGATGAACACCTACCTACGAGAGGAACAGAGATCATCCCCAAACCAAGAAAACCAAGATGAGAAAATGCAATCACACAATGCATACAGACATCAATTCCTACAGTGCATGGGTACTACTAATGAGAGATTTTAATCATTCGCTTTCCAATATGCAATCTTGAAATGCAAATTCACTTTCACTTTCGCACACTAAATGAATGCAGTCTTTTGATTTTTGATGTTTTAAATTCAAAGAAACGAACAAGCAAGTGTGAAAGAACAGGTTGACCCAAATAATCGTGATCTATGTTCGGTAGTGAAAAGAGATCGAATCAATACCAAAGATCGGTTCAACAACCATCACTAAAAATCAACCAAGAACAAGAAATGAGGAAGGCTAAATCAAACTAATAAGAAGGCTGCAAACGAACCTTGAGGAAACCAGCAACCAAGGTAATTGATTCAAAAACTTGAAAGAAAAAGCTAGGTCACACAGGCAAAAAATTCAAGATTCATTCAACAAAGCCAAAGAAGAAGTGCCTTAACCATAAATAGTGAACAAACTACTGAGTGAGTGAAAAAAACAAGGGATCAATAGGACTGGAAAATTTGGGAGGCAAAATTGAGAAAATCAATTCTACAGGTATCATCACGAGTACAACACCAGCAACTAGCACTGATAAGCAGCTAGCTATAGCAACAGAGCGATGGCATTGCGTAAGTACACGTCTTTCCTGCGATGGACCGATTTCAGAGGCCGTCGCGACTGTGTGACGTTATTCAGCGATGCACAGGATTTTACAAAAGAGTGAGCGCGATGTCAGCGCGACTGTTAAACTTTATTCCATGATGATGTAAAAAACAAAGGCAAACGAGCCAACAACTCCCAAACAAAAACCAGCCAATCTAACAAACAATAGAGGGACCTGCCAGATCAACCTAGGTGGCCCGAAAGACTGACAATTAATCCCCAAAAAGTAAGAGAGACCTAATCAAAACCAAAACAAGAGCAAAAAGAAGAACATAGGATAGATTCCCCAGTGGAGTCGCCAATTTGTGATGAAGGAAAGTGTTCCCTCTGTGGACAAAGGCAACCCCTCTAGCCCTAGAGTGGGTCTAGTCACAAACGAGGATAGATCAACAATAGATTTCCTTAAACAGTAATAGTTGGAGGCCTACCTCAACCGATGGTCAATGGAGTTCCATTGTGCTGCTCCAGCTTTCGCTTCCCTCTCCTCGACGAGTGATCAACCTGAAACAATGCAAAGGAAATACAACAATGCATGTAACCAGAAAACAACAATGATCTATTTACTCACAAAGTCAAGAAGTCATGAGCTATCAATTAAATTACATACAAGACAAATGAAACATCATTAATTGTATTAATAATGAAATAAGAGTAAGCTTACAACCAAAGTCTTGACGTCGCAAGCCTTCTCAGAGGAATCCAGTGAGCAGGTTCTTCAAGCATTCACTCTTTGAAGATGGATCTCCCAACACACAAAAATTCTCTCTCACTCGTAAGTCTTACACAAAGACAAGGGCACTTCATAACTTTCCATAAGCTATCAACACTCTCACACTTGTCACACCCACACCAGCTATCTAAAAACACTAACAGAATTATTCAATCCAAGAATTTACCAACTAACTGATCATAGCAAAGGTGTGGGTTTAAATAGGAGAAGGAGTCTCCATGAAAGGTGGAAGAGAGAGCTTATCCTCAAGGAAGGTAGCACAATTGATGGAACTGCCATGCCAGAGAAGGAAGGGCGACACAACCTATGCCAACAACTAGGTCTGGAGTCATCCAGAAGGCTAACTGTTGGAACAAATTCACCCAATATGGGTCATCGCGAGTGTATAACTGAGCTTTAGCACTGACATCGCAAGAAAGCAATGTAGGCAGTCAGACCATCACTGAATATAGGAAATAGCCTCAAAATCGGACAGTCGCAGGAAACTGATGTACTTCTATGCTGGTAGCATGGCTGGACTGGTTATGAGCACCCTTCAGTCGGTATATTAAGTCCATAGTCGCGATGAGGCAGATAACTTAGGAAAAGTGGGTCAATTGGCAGCATAAGAGAGCATTTTTTCAGCATGAGCATGTCTGACTTGGACACATGACACAGTAGAAGGACTGGGAGTGAAGGTAGTGACAAATTACTGTGTAACACTTACAGTGCAAGCACATGCTATCACCTTTAAGCTTGCGATCAAAAATAATTGGGGTACCTGCTAGAAATGGTGTGGGAAAATTGGAAATTCTATCAATCGTGTCGGAAACTCACTCTTTAACATGACACTTCCTGCTTCGTTTCGGGTTGGGATATCCTCCTTTTCGTCATTTGACCTTCCTGGATTGGGCCACTCATTTTTGCCTTTCATTTGATCTCTACCACATCATCATGGCCACCGATCCTATGGATCCAAACGCTGCCAAACTTCAGATTCGTGTCGCCGATATGTTCAAGAGTTAGTCCTTCTACAGTTACACTTACTCCTCATTCTCTGTATCATCTGAAATCATTTGCATCCCTTTGTCTCATGTCAATGATCTGGGATACATCATGACCCTCCTTCGACACAGTCGCTTCCTATCGACTTCAACTCATTATCAAGGGAACCTAGCTAAGATACTCCCTTCCAGTACCTTAGAGCTTTCATGCCCTAATGGAAATTTCTTTGCACTCAAAGACAAGTTCACATCATTAGCTTTCGATTGGGTGATTTCATGAGTGTTTGACATTAGTTCCTACATTCACATTTTGTGAAATGTGTTGCTAGTACCTTGAGAGCCATTGCCATTATTGGTGGTTTCTCTCGCACTTGTTAACAGTTCACATTATTGACCGATAATGAAGCGACTTTCTATCATGTTCGACTTCAACACATTCATTCACATGATTAGGATTTGTACTTTGATTGGGTTGTTTGAAGAGCAAGACCCTCGGCTCAGATTACATCAGTCCAGGTTGCAAGGTGATGTGACATGACCATGTTGATATACATGTCTCGTTCAAATGGATGGTTGTGAACATACCATGAGTTGTTATATGTGATCCTTCTCATTATTGGATGGCTACGACCATACCTTGGTTTCGTTATGATCCTTTCTATTGGATGGCTGCACCTGTGCCTTGGATTCATTTATATGATCATTCTTTGGATGGTTGCATCCATACCACGATTCATGTATCATTCTCAGAGTTTTTAGTGATGTATATGTATATATGCTTTCTTGCAGGTTCTCTAACGACGAACTTTGGTTCCCTACTTCCACTTGTTAAGCATTTCACCCCTCACTCTAGGTAGGCCTTCACGATTTAGGGAGAATTTGTTACACATAATTTTGTCACTGTCCCTATACTCCTCGTCCATGATCCTGGAGCACCTATACAATGAACCCGACATTCCTTCCCATCATGAAGAAACTCCTAGTATGTCCTTCTTCATGAGCAGAATAATTCTCCTTTACATCATTTCCCAGGAATCTTCCTTTTATCCCAGTTTACAAAACGAGTGCTACTGACTAGTTTCCTCCTTGCATCGACTTGCAGAGATTAAAACTAGCCCTACATCATATAGAGTGACTGATCCCTTTTCCAAAAACGTCGATACTCTTTTGGCAAGTTTTTTAAATATGGAGTCGAAGCTTCCAACTCTAGAAGCTTCGTAACGGAAGTGTGGTAGATTGTTGGGCTAGATGAAGCTGAGGAATTCAGTTTGGGCTCCTTTCTCCTGTTAGGATGGAATAAACTCAAGAGATAAGACCTTCTCCCATGATGAGAGGAACCATCTCCTATCCATCCAAGCTATATAAACCTCTCTTTTCCCAAGCGAAACTAGTTTTGGAGTGAGTTTGAATGATCATCAAGTCATCTATAGCTTGTAGCTTTCTAGTGTATTTTTGAGGGAGAATTGTGTGTTTGGTTTGGTTTGAGACTAGAGGGAAGAGGCCTTAAAACTTCCAATGTTGGGGCTATCCATGAAGTTGCTAGAAAAAATGTGGGAACCTAGATACGTCGGAGGAGACCAACAACGTCAAGGCATCAGTTGTAATCTCTTTCTGATTTATATGAATACAACTATTGATTGATATCCTACATGAAATGTTACTTTACATATTTATGGCTTAATGTTCCTTGACCTATTAGGTAGGTTGAATAAAATATTGTATGCTATCACGTTTGTTGTTGTTTACTTGTTTCAGGTATTCGAAGGAAGGAAATGGAAGATAGTTGGAGTGAGGAAGTAGGATCATCACCAAGCGGAATAAGATTCTAAAAGGTAGGCCCTCTTAGTTGATTCTAGCTTAAGGAGATTTTCCATAGATTTTTTTTTTGTGGCTAGACCCACTCTCTCAGGCTAGAGGAATTGTTTGTTTCTGCACTCAAAATTTACCTACGCCACGCTCCCTTAGAGGCAACATCACCAATAATCACAGTCTCAGTGGGACTTGGGCCAAGAAGTTTCTCTAAGATAAATTTTTGGTTCAACTCAGACAACTTATCAAATGTAGGGCTTGTAACTAAATCTTCCCAATACGATCGATTCATAAGCAACAGAAAGAAAATCACACTAACAATTCTGAGAGTGCAAAGTGTTCTCTGTTGGTCTAAAATGTGTAATTTATAGAGGTTTTTGAATTCAAATCTAAACGTTCCCCCCAATTTTTGACAATTAATGTTTTTTGGGTGGCAGATCTTCAAGGATTTTTGCCTTAAATGCTGCCAACTCACTCCTCTTAACTATCTTATGGTTGTCAAGTCATGAACAATGACTCCAACCATCACTTTTCTCCTACACTTCCCGGTACTCCCCTCCATGGCACAAATCCCTGAGTGTAGCGTCACAACCGGCTTGCTGCATTGTCCTCCAAACTGGGCAATGTAGTTTATAGTCACGTGGTCCCTTGCAACTACCTAGAGAACTAATACTATTGTGCCGCCATACAGTCATTGTGGAGGATCTCCTGTATACAGCTTCAATTGGCGCACATTCACTCCTCCCGGAAAAGGTTCTCCATTCAGCTTCACAAGCTAAACTTCGCCATGATCGGTAATTTCTTTGATAATGTATGGTCTAAGCCAATGCATCTGGAATTTCCTCGGAAACTTAGTGAATCTACTATCATATAAGAAGAAAAGGCAATTTACCTTGAACGTGCGAAGCTTGATGTGGTGATCATGCGATGCTTTTTCACGTTCCTTCTGTATTTGCTGATGAAATCTTGCTAAAAATCAGTCCTCTTCGAGCTCCATCAACTACGCAAGTTGTTCTTCCAAGGCCTCACAATCTACCATACCTGTGAGAGTTCTTATGCGCAAACTAGGAACAATATACTCCAGCGGAATTACCACTTCTACACCATATACAAATCCGAACGATGTTTTCCCTATCAGCTTCTTACAAGTAGTCCTATAATCCCATCATACTACAGGTACACATACATCCCAGTCATTTCATTGCGCATTGCAGATCTTTGTCCTTGCATTCTCCAAAATCTTGTTGAAGGCTTCAACAGGTCCATTGGCCTGTGGGTGATACGGTTTACTCTTCTGATGGTAGACCTAGAATTTGTTAGTCAGGGCACTGATCATCTCGTTCAGAAAGTGTGTACCCCTATTAGTCATCAAAACTTTTGGGCGACCGAACCTGGTTAATAATATTCAAACAAAAACTTTGTTGAGAAGATTTTTCAATGAAAATGATATCATAATTCATTTGTCGAAGCCATGATCTGGTTCTTCAACTTGTCCTGGTGATGAACTACACTTGTTGGTTCCAAATGCGTCGAAAAATGAATTATGATGTGATTTTCGTTGAAAACTCTTCTCAATAAACTTGATATGGATCACAGAAGCCTAAATTCAACAAAAACTTTGTTTTTGCAGCCCCTGTACAATCCTTAACCAGTTGTGCCTCTACCCATCTGGTTAGATATTCCGTTGTGGTGATGATATAGCACACACTAGTTTTCTTCCTTAGGGGTTGAATTGGCCCAACGAAATCAATCGCCCATTTCTGAAAGGGCTGCAAAGATACTTGAGGTCGTAATGGAAATTCATCCCTTCACGATGGTCTGCCCATTCTCTGACATGCATCGCATGCCTTACAATACGCTTTGGAATCCTCGTGCAGCGTTGGCCACCATAGATTTGCACGCAAAATATTTTGTGTAGTCGCCTTTATTGCATAATGACCTCCCACATCCCCTCCATGAGCTTTAGCAAGAATACTATTCCTCTTCAAATATATCACATATCTTCACAATATTTCATTTGCACCCATCATATACAAATGTCCCGCAATGACTGAAAAATCTATTATGCACAGTTCTAGTTCCTTCTTTTGCTAACTTGTATACCCTTTAGGTTCCATCCCCGTAGTCAAGAAGTGAATAATATTTGTGAAATTATTATCCGCTACGCGTACCACAAAGAACTTTGCATCTGGCAACCCTTCCTCCAGATTATTGGGATCCTCTTATGTTTCGATCTGTGACAGATGATCGGGTCCCGCATTTAACCTCTCTAGCTTCACAATTACTTCAAAGTCATACTCCTGGAATAGTAGCAACCATCCGCAGATCTTCCCACCCAACACAGGCTTATTGACCAGGTATTTCAAAGCAGAATGATCTATGTACATTTTGAAATGTCCTCCTAACAGATAGTGCCTAAATTTCTGCAACGCGTATACCATGGCCAATCCTTCACGCTCATTCGTTGAATAATTTTTCTCAGCCTTCAATAATTTCCTACTTGCGAAGGCTATAGGGTGGTCCATTTCTGCTTCACCGACCTGCATTAACACTACAGCCAATGCAATGCAAGAGACATCCAAATGTACGTGAAATTCCTTCTTCCAATCATGGAATACTAAGATCGGTGCAGTGATCATCTTTTCTTTTAATACATCTAAGCTACGTTGACATCTTTGTCCCAACAAAATGTTGTGTCCTTCTTCAATAGTTTCTCCATGGGTGCGGTAATTTGAGCATATAATTTGATAATTTTTTTTTAATATCCCATATGTCCCAGCATCGTGTGCAGCTACTTAACGTTCCTTGGGGCCTCCAAATTCACAATCACTACAATCTTTGCAGTGTATGCCATCAACCCTTGCTTGAACAACACGTGACACAGCAAGATTCCAAAGGGAGCACAGAAGATTCATTTCTTCAAATTTAGCACAATTTGATACCTGTGATATTTATCCAACATCAGGTGCAGACTTTCTACATGGAACTTTAATAATCCGAAGACTGTCTAGTCATCAAAGTATACTTCCAAGAACTTATGAATGAACTCCTTGAACACTGCGATGACTATGCGAGAAAATATCGTAGGCGCATTCTTGAGTCCAAACGACATCACAATGTATTGAAAACAACCCCATTCTATCGCAAAGGTCATTTTTCTCCTATCCTCAGGCTTGGTCTTGATCTGAAGATACCCCGAAAACCCTCAGTGAATGAGTAGGCCTCCTGCCCTCCAACATTGTCTATTAATTCATCGGTAAATGATGTTGGGAATGGATCATGGACACGTGCGTCATTAAGCTTCCACAAATCTACGAAAATCCTTTTCTCACCCTTTTGTTTCTTCTCTTGAACCACCATTGGGCTCACCCAATCAAATTCTTCCATCGATTCTATGATACTTGCTTCTAGCATCTTATCCAACTATAGGTGAACCTTTTCCTTGTATTTAGGATTAAGGCGATACGACCTCTGTTTAATAGGATTCACGTTCGGCTTTAGAGTGATATTCATAATGCCCAAATCGCCAATTATTCCCTTCAAATATGAAAACTTGGTAGGGAAGAGATCCTGATATTCGTGGAGTAACTCAGCAACTTTATCCAGAGTAGTGTCATCCCAATAATCTCCAATATTTTCAAACTTCGGTTCTGCTTCATTACCAATGTTTACTTGCTTTATCTTCAATGGCACGGTGATGTTCAGGTTTTCTATTTGCAAGCCCTCAACTTCGCGATTTCCTTATGCCTTTGGAATATTAATGTTCCTCAAGTCTTCATCCTCTTCTTCAACGATCACATTATAGCATTCCAGTACATGGCGCAGCTAGGTGCTTCAATCCGGTTGGATCTATTCCATAGGTTCTTGTGATGTTCAAAAGATAACTGCCTTAATCTCTTGTAGGGATTCATTGATTCTTGCGAAGCCATCTTCAAAGCTAAAGGTTAATAAGAATCCTTCCCTCAATATATCCCACTCTATGGTGCCATGGCGAAGATCCATTTCCAGATACCATTTCATGGGAATTGTATCAAAAGTATGGAAAAATATGTGTACCCACTATGGATGTGGTTTTATTCCCCATGCTTTAGTCCATTTTTCTAGGTGATCGCGTGCATCATCCTTCCCATTATATTTCTCAATCAACCAAGTGTTAGGACACCCAAACTGTAACCTCATCATTCTTTTGTAATCCCTCCATCCATCAAAACTATCTTTATGCATACCCCACCATCATGTGGGCATAGCGTGCAGTGACAATCTAATGCTTGGAAGTGGTGATCCTTAGGGATTTCACGCTCAAATTCATCCAAAAAATTATCTACATCAGTTAAGCATCATAATAGGGAATTTTTCGTACCTCTGACAAGACACAACACAGTGACTTCGTCATCATATTGCAGCCGCAGTGTAGATACTTCATGCAAACGATTATGCCAATGCTCCAACTCTTTGTCTTAATCAGAGGTGTAGGAACTTTCCTGGTCCCATGCAATTCTTCCATCCATTGTTGGATTGATCTAGTCCTAGTATTGCATTGCTATTTTATAGATTTGATCCAGTTCATCATCATTTTCTTCATAATCGCAGACTGGTTCAATATAGTATGCCCCTTCTGCAGGGTCCAGTGGTACTACAACCCAAAGCAATTTCCTTTCAAATGACATTGTCCTCTTCTTCATATTGATGACCCCATTCATATCAATGGCTGAGTCAATCCCTAAGAGCACAAGGTATGGATTACTGTCATCAACAATCTCTATAACCTCAAAGTCAGCGATCACGCTCGCATCTTCTATATCAATTGTTACCCCATATAATCGTCCCATAGGGATGATTTTTTGTTGGTTTTCCATTGTGAGTTGAATCGGAGACCACTGCAGTGCAAGTCTCCCCATTCTTTCCCATGTTTGTTTTGGAAAAAAAATTGCATCAGACCCTAAGTCCAAGATGACCTGGTCCATCTCACAATCTCCTATCTGCGTGGCGAGCCTCATTTCGTTCCTTATTCCCACTTTATG
Source organism: Pinus tabuliformis (assembly GCA_031772625.1). Taxonomy (NCBI): domain Eukaryota; kingdom Viridiplantae; phylum Streptophyta; class Pinopsida; order Pinales; family Pinaceae; genus Pinus; species Pinus tabuliformis. The sequence goes on along the minus strand of CM062806.1, from coordinate 44,822,823 downwards.
TTTTCCAATGTTTCTGACCACCTAGTGTGCATCATGGACCTTCTCTTTCTGGCGCATTTGTTTATTAATTCATGCATGCCTTCCACAACTTTGCTATCGTGCAACAACTTTATGCAGGTCTCCAAAAACGTAGTAAGCACGGAGGGATCAACCTCTGCAGGTGCGCTGGTTTCTTGCACCTTGTCCTAACTTCCTACGGCGGACACCTCAGCGAAAATTTTCTTAGCCTCCATGAATTTTTCCTTCGTGGGATTCAGATCAAAGCCCACTTCCTTCTCTAGGGCCTTGCGGAACCATATGTCCCCTTCAAGTTGTTTACCTTTATCATCGCCAATTATTATCCCACTCCTCAGCACTATATTCACGCTTTGATCCTCCTCAAGGGGCTCAGCTCTCATCATCTGCAAATTCTGTGTAGGCTGCTAAGGTTGTTCTTTTTTTCCCTGTATCTTAGTTATCAACACCGGGCATTCTTCTATAGTATGGTCAACCTGGCTGCAGTATTGACATGAAGGGTGTGTCTGATTCTGACAGTCTCATGCATAGTGCCCTATCATTCCACAGTTATAGTAGATGAGCTAACTAGGTCCTCCTCCTCCTCAGCCTCGTCCTCTTCCCTGATAACCCCCACCCCCCCCCCCCCCCAAGCACCCTGTTCTGGAGGGTGAGTTTTTGCTTGCATTCTGTATGTAGGCATTCTTTCCATCATCGGATCATAGTTGCGACAGTGGCAATCGTCAGGGCCCATAGATTTGCAGAAGTTACAGAACAATAGTTGGGGTGTCTGGACAAAATTTTGAAGTAAATAAAAATTATCCATCACATGTTGTCCAGTAACCTAACAAATAGTGCACCATAGCGCAACCCCCATGCTTGGCCCTGTTGGGGCTTCTGGCTTCAAGGGAATTGGTCCCCCTCCCGTAATATAATTTGTGAATATGGATAGTGGTCTTTATCACGCCCCTAGCTCTTGCACTTCAGACACCAGACTTTCGCGCGCACCTATTGTTTAGTCTCCTTGTCTTTCTTCAAGCTCTGTAATTCTAAGCAGAGGCTCTGTAGCTAAGAATGGATCTACTATACCCCCAAGGTCACATCCTGAATAGGTTTTCAATGTAACCTCATCATGATTTCCAGGGCTTCTGCCCGAATTCCTATCTTCTGTTGCGACAAAGCAATTCTCAGGTGGGGCAGAAGCAAAGCTATAAACCACTCACGATGCTGAACATCTATGAGTTGCATATTATCTTCTTGAATCTGACACTTCAACCTTTAATCTAATTCCTAAGGTGTCTCATCGACCCTCATCATGATTTCCTTAAATCCAACTACTAACTGCGAGTCAAAGTTATTCTTACTAAACTCTTTGTTTAAAGTCGCCTTAGTCTCTGCTAGCAATGCCAGAGGATTATCAAAAAAATACTTAATATACCAAGTCAGTGTGTGATCCTCCAGAGCATAACCAATTGTGCCTTCTTTATATTATTGTCGGTAATCTACTGCCCTATCCAAACATCATTCGCAACAAACCAAAATTTCTTTGTATCTTCACTTCCGATGTCCTTGAAAATTGGCAGCTTCATTATGTTTGCCATGTTGAATGGTGGTGGTGGACGTGGAGGCATGGGCGATGGTGTATGCGGTGGAGGTGGAGGTGGAGGCAGAGTGGATGGGTGATATGTTCATGGAAAACCCTATGTTATCAGTTGGAAAGTACTCCATGGAGAGGCTTGTACCGCTCCGTCCCAAAGGAGGTCTGATCAATGGGCTATATTCTGGACCTAATCTCTCTTGATCTCTGAAGAGTTTTCCACTTCGCATAGCTCCAAACGTCAAGAAAATGGCATACCCCATTTTTCACATAACAGAATTTTAATCCAGGTATTCAAAGATCTTAAATACTTACCTTGTCATCCTTTGAAAAATCATCACTCCGCTTCGTTGTAGCTGACTGATGTATCCATTGTAAATTCTAAAACAAATCCTCCTAGAATCCAATCGAGCCAATGATCAATAGCCCGCGTGATCTTGTCTTCAGAAGCTTCTAATCGTCATACTAGTTCTGGAGTCCACACTATAGGGCTATCAAGCTTCCACCTTCCTTGGTTGTCTATCAATTTAGCCAACCACTCATACAATTCAATGGGAAAAGTGTAGAAGAAGATTTCGTGTATCTCTATATACATATACATGTTCAACCGCTTTTCCTTCAACAGGCACATATTCATGTATTCTTGCACCGCGAACTCGTGAATCTTTCGATCCAACCACTTTTCAATTACTTTATTGGTCAGATTCCAGTGATGTGTAGCGCAGGCTACAGTCTCACCGGAAGCAATATGGGGGGATGCTAGAACCAAGTTTCTACATCCAGATACTAGTGTGATGTATTTTAGCGCTTGAGATCTGCCTTCGCACAGATCGATACCCTCTTAGGGCACACTGCTGCAACCTCTATCAAAATCACCTTTAGACCTTCATGAAGGTCTACGATTAGTCTTTGTGGACCTTTATTAGTCAATATATCCACTTACGCACATTAGAAATCCGTCCTAGATTAGGGTTCACATAGATTTACTTAAGTTATTAGTAAATACCATGGAATGCATCAGAGTCTTCATGAAAACACATAAACATGTATTGCATACATCATTAACACTTATTCGATAGAATCGCGCAATGTTTAACCAATATTCCATAAACCACATTATTTATAAACAGGATATATCATAAACAAAGTAACAAAAATACACAAGAGTTCTTCGGAAACTGTCTTTATTGATCTTCAATACTGTATTACATACTCAAAAACTGCCCTGTACACTCAGTTGAAGGGGTCTATGCACTCAGCTGCGGACTCAACCTAGGCCTCTATGCACTCAGTTTCAGAGCCTTTCTTCTCCTATCTGACCCACTTCTATTCGCTATCATTGCCTATACATCACCCATTACTAACATGACCTGCCTTAGACTCTCTAAGACACACCTATTTATAGCCTTTTGCATACAATGCCATGGTCCATAGACCATGGGTCGATCTTAAAATTGAATCAATCTTTACATAAAACAAGGGGCTAAACCCCTTTTTACTCCTACTCCTTTATGCACTCAGCATCCACAAATCGTGGATACTTTACATTAATTACAAAATTTTATCAACAATTGGGTTATCAAAACCCCAAAACTGACCCAGGGGACCCCATCCCAACACCTCCATACCCCTCCTCAATCTTCCCTAATCAAGCTAAACAGATCATAACCATAATTTCATACATTCTGGGTTATTATTCTATTCAGTTCATGGATGAACCCATTCTAGGCTTCCTTTCGATGTTTTCCACAGATAACAAACCATCTATTTTGTTTAATTTCAGTCAATTCCTATCTGATAACATCCATTAGTTTCTTAAATTTCCAACAGAACAAGTGTTTAATTACACTTCAATTTTATTTTATACGTTTCTATATTATCAAGAAGACATGTTCAGTTTTCCCATGCAAAAGCTAGATGAAGAGGGAAACCAACAACCTGTAATATTTTACTTCTTTAATGATGAAAGAGCAGTAAGAATCTCCTATAAATAGTTCATTGAAGAGTTTTTTTACCTATATATGAATATCCTAAATAGCTCATCACAACCCATAATCATTGAACACATCAAAAGGATTCTACATTTAACAGATCAGTCTAGGACTCGAGACTAGTAGTTATACCTGAATTACATTGAAATCAGAGTTTATGGATGCGAGTTAGCACCATACAAGCTCCCAAAATACCTCCTTATGAGGATTTTTCCCCTTGAATATATCATACAAATGCTAAATTCAGATGATATTCACTTTGTGGTGGCAAAGAATAAGTCCTAGTTTCGGATAAAGACATGGGTGGGCCCTTTCATATGCAACACCAAGTTAGCATGAGAAGAATCAGATATAATCCTTAAAGAGATGAAATTTAGCCTGATTTTCACATGGTCTTATGACCCTTTGGGTATCATTTCTAAGCTGAGGGAAGAAAACAAAACTACTCCATATATCCATACCTCAAGGCCTGAGATAGAGAAATATGGGAACCAGTTAGAATGGGAAGAGAATACATTGCAAGAAGCTGAAGAACAATTGTTTTCTACTTCAAATTTACAGACTCCCACTCCTTAAGAGAAAACAAGTAAAAGACAGAGAGAGGAGGGATCATCATCAACAACAAGTAGTGAGGCCAAGTATTTCAAAATCAGTTACAGGAAAAGAGCTAAGATGACTCCTAGGACAGATGCAAAAAAGGAGGTAGAAGATCAAGCTACCATCATAATTGGAAAAACACCATCTACAAGAAGCAAGTTTGTTACATCTCCTACTGGACCTTAAATATCACATGTGTTAGAGTCGGTCTTTGCATCTTTCCACCAGTGATCAAATACGATCTTATAAAGTGATCTTAGGGTGTCAAAGTCAAATTTTGTCATTTCAGTGAGTCTTCAAGTAAAATTTGGTCACTAGGTATTAGGTATAGGATTGTTTTCACTCCTTCCTAAGATTCCCAAGTATTGGTCCATGTCACCATTCAGTTGAGTGTACCATCATTAAAAGAGTTCTCATCATTATTTCAAGTTCCAATGGGTCATTTTACACCTTGTTTGTGCTTCAGTTGTGCTTAGGTAAGGCTCATTTCCCTCTCCTGGGGTTTCGAAGGTAATTTTTTCCTGATGTTCAAATCATCAACAAAAAATTATGTCCTGGTGGTCAAATCATCAACAAAAACTTGTATCCTGATGCTCATACACCTTCCCCTATCCTTAAATACTTTCTTGAACACTTCCCATCACTGATATCCCCCAAATTCATCATTTTCCCACAAACCCTAGCCTATTGCTACAATTTGGCACTTTTCTATGTTAGGCCTACGTTTTGCCCTTTTCCACCCCTTCCCCTCACTCAATCCTTGAAATTCCACTCTCCCCTGCTTCCTAGGATTCCTCCCTACTTCCCAAAATTTTCTCATGAATTTAAAAGCCCCTCATCCCCTTCATTTCCCTTTATTTCTACAAATCCCCTATTCCACACATTGGGATAGGTTTTATTCAAATGATGTTTCTGAGCAATAAAAGATGATTTTGACAAAATTTAGAGAGGTTTTTGTCCATAATAGACTCAAAAAGAAAAACCTCTTTCCGTTCATGTCTCATGGTTTGGGAGAAATGTCCAAAACGTCATTTTCCTCGGGAGAGTTGCTGCACTTTTGGAGTGACTTTGGGAAAATCAATATTTATTCTAGATGGAGTAACCAAATGACTTGTTTGATGAGTCAAGTGATAACTAGACACAAAGATATTTCCAATGAGCTATCATGAGCTCAATTTTTAGATGAGGAAGACCTTCAAAAGTTGACTGCAACATCACTCTACATTTTGGCAGCCTCATTCTGCACATTTTGACCAGTCTTGGGAGATTGCGCTTTTTATAGAGAAACTGAACTCCAAATTGAAATATTCAAGATGTTATGGCAAGTAGACTTGACAAGATTTCCAACGAGCTATCCCACACCTATTTTGGACACCGGGAAGGCATTCTAAAGTTGTCTTGAAGTGGTGTTGCGCTTATGAAGGGTGGCGTTGCGCTTTTGGCAGGAGAGCTTAAAAACCCTCAAACTCTCAAGGAAAATCCAAATTTCTCTCTCTTTCCATCTTTGCAAGTAAGTTGACATCCCTCACTTCAGTTTCGGCTTGCAAATCCAATCTATAAGCATCATTTTCCATGTTTAATAAGAAACCCTAAAATCTCCCTAATGATGCCTAAACCCTAAATCCTCACTGTTCATCCTAGCACCTATCCCTACAACTCTAAATTCCCCTATCCCTATTCCCCTATCACCTTATCCCTTTTTCCCTTTACCCCTATTCCATATCATTCCCATTCCCTTTATCCCTCTTCCCCAAAAGAAAATTCTCAATCAAACAAGCCCTCCACCTCATTTCCTACTCCTACATTCATTTCCTAGTCACAAGCTCATCTCCCATCCCCTCATTCCTAAAAACACTTTCACTCATTCCCTTCATACACCTAAACCTTGCGAACATGGACCAAGAGGACCGAGACTATGAGGAGGAGAACACAAACAGTGACACCTCAGCAGATGAAAGCTAGGCTAAGGTGGGCTTTGAAAGGCTAAAAGGAGGAAGCTTAGGATGTTGGCTGAAACTTCCTTGGCTCATCAGAGCACATGATGATGGTGTTTCTCACCAATTTTGGGAAAATTTGGAGCAATTTTTGTCATTTGAAAATGTTGGATTTCAATACATAGAAAAACTGCCTAGAAGCGCAGCGCCACCAGCGTTGCGCTTTTCCTAGGGGAACTGTTGGGTCCCTATAATACTAGTGATTACCCCATTACTATTGTATTTATACCCCTTATTTATATTGATGTACCCATGTAGTGCCCATATTGTTACTATTGTCCCACATAGAAGCCCACTATTGTTATTGTTGTGCCCTACAATATTATTGTTATGTAGGCTTTGATTGTATTGGGACCACTTAGACTCCTATATATAGAAAGGAGGTATTTTCATTTGTAGCATCCAAGAATTGTTCATTTATGTAATGTAAAGGAGGTTGCCCCCTCAAAGAGGCTGAATTCTAAGGCGTGGATCTCTCTTTTCTATCTTTTTCTTGAGCTGGTTTCATAACATTTGGTATCAGAGCTTTGGATTCTAGGGTTTCGCTGCTCCAAACAGGTCATCGTGGCATTTTCGCTATAACTTTTTTTCTGTAATGTTTCAGAAGTCGAAAAAAAAAACCCATTTGAGAAGAAATCGTGCTGAACCTTGGGTCCAAATTTCATAGTTTGTCGCGCGATATTTGCGGAGATATGATCTAAGGAAGTTGGTCTTTTTGCAGACTCTTGAATTACACTCAAAACAGGTGACCTAGGGAAAATCGTCATAACTTTCTTTCTGAGAATCGGATGGAAATTTTGTAAGAAGGTACAGAAAGAGGACGGACTGCAGTTTTCTTTTATATATTTTTCAGAGTCAAAGGTTGAAACAGTGACACGTGGCACGTCGTCCAAGTTCGCTCTACTGAATTAGCCTATAATCAAGTAACTGTGGGAGATTTCACATAACTCTTCCTTGGAGAATCCAATTTGGGTCAGACTTGTGGCATTGGAAAGAGGACATAGAGGGCTACTACAGGTCACAAATTTAGAACTAGATAATCAGAAAGTACAGAGATAAATCGGAGGCAATATCAAGCTCCTACAAAGTGAAAAAAGGTGTGTAGATTTTCTTTAATTTTTGCTTAAGCTTGGTTTGAAAATTTATTTTGAAGGTATTCAAAGGGAATATTAGAGAATTATTATTGGTAACTGATGCCACGAGGAAAGAAAATGCAAACACCTAGTAAGGAGCCTGAAAGCTCTAGCATGACTCATGAAGAAGAAGAAGAAATGCTATATGATATATCAAAATTACAAGAACAAGTGCAACGAGTGTCACTTGCACAAAAAGCAACAGAATCTAAAATGGATGGTTTAAGGAAAGATGTAGAAGCTAAGATGGATGGTTTAAAGAAAGGTGTAGAAGCTAAGATGGATGGCATGGAAGCTAAAATTGATGGCATGGATGATAAGATGGATAAGTTGCTACAAGAAATAGTCACTAAGGGTGAAAGAGTACCAAAGGAAACTCATGATGAGAACAAAAGAAATATTAATCATGATTCCATAGAATCTAATGTTGGATCGAAGACTCACCATGTTCCAAAAATCGATATGAGGAAGTTTGATGGCAAGGATCCCGCCACATGGATATTACAGATGGAGCAATTCTTCGATCTCAATAATGTGCAAAACACACAAAAGGTACGTATGGCAACTTTATATTTGGAACCAAATCAGTTTGTATGGTATCAATGGCTTTGTTCTCGTAAACAATTTATCACTTGGGCAATTTTTACGGAAGAATTGATAGCACATTATGAGGATACAAAAAGCAACACTTTTTTTAGCCAATTGATGAATCTCAAACAAAAGGGTTCAATAATGGAGCACATTGAGGAGTTCCAAAAATTGAACATAAGGATAAAAGATATTCCAGAGGAGCATAGGATTGATGTGTTCATAGGGTCTTTAAAGGATAATATCCAACATGATGTGCACCTTTGGGAACCTGATTCATTAGAGAAGGCATTCAGGTTAGCAAGAAAAATGGAAAGCAAAATTATGGCAACTAGGAAGCATACCATTCACAACTATAAAGATGGAAGTGTTGCTGCCCATAGTCTTCCACAACCTACAAGGTTGACACCGCAACAATTGGAAGAAAAAAGAGCAAAAGGGCTTTGTTACAATTGTGATAGCAAATACACAAAAGGTCATAAGTGTGCTGAGAAGAAATTATTCTACATAGATTGTGAAGAGGAAGAAGAAAAGGAGCAAGAAGGGTCAAAAGAAGAGGATATATTCCAGGAACAAAGCCTATATGAAGAACAAATAAATCCCACCATATCTTGTAATGCATTGGCGGGAATTACCACTCCTCAAACCATCAAGATAGAAGGACAAATCAAGAAGAAAAAGGTGATAGTGTTGATTGATTCAGGAAGCACCCACAATTGTATTCATTGTAGGGTAGCAAAAGAATTGAATTGCTTCCTATATCCAGCACCAGAGTGTCAAGTGATGATTGCAAATGGAGGAACAATAAATTGCTCTGGAAAGTGCCATAATATCAAGCTATCCATGGGAGAATATGTATTGACTAGCCCAATGCTTTCCATTCCAATGGGAGGTGCTGATGTTGTACTAGGAGTCCAATGGCTACAATCCTTGGGTACAATAGCTTTTAATTTTCAAGAACTTTTCATGAAATTTTCTGTGGAAGGAAAGGAAGTTGAATTAAGGGGTATTGCAGGGAAACCAGGAAAGATAATCAGCTCTAATGGTATGACAAAGCTTCTAAAAAAGGAGCAAAGGGGTGTAATTGCACAATTATGTTCGCTAGATGTTTCCACATTAGAATCATCTATTTCTCCAGATCTCCAAAAAGTCCTGGACAATCATTCCAAGGTATTTGAGACTCCCAAAGGTCTCCCACCTATGCGTGATCATGATCATGCTATTCATCTGATTCCAGGAAGTGTTCCTCCAAACATCAGGCCGTACAGATATCCCTATGTCCAAAAAAGTGAAATTGAACGTATGGTTGCAGAAATGCTAGAGGCTGGTATAATTCAACCGAGTCAAAGTTCTTTCTCTGCTCCAGTAGTATTGGTGCACAAGAAGGATGGATCATGGCGCATGTGTCCAGATTATAGGGAGCTCAACAAGCTCACTATTAAAGATAAGTTCCCCATTCCTGTCATTGATGAATTACTGGATGAATTGCATGGATCAATTTACTTCACCAAGTTGGATCTTCGTTCAGGATATCATCAAATCAGAATGAAGATTGAAGACATTCCGAAAACGGCATTTAGAACTCATGAGGGTCATTATGAATTTTTGGTCATGCCTTTTGGCCTTACCAATGCACCTTCAACATTTCAAGGTTTGATGAATTCAATTTTCAAACCATTCCTTAGAAAATTTGTGTTAGTATTTTTTGATGATATACTAATCTACAGCAAGTCTTGGAAGGATCATGTTGAACATGTTGACAGGGTGCTACAACTATTGGAGGAGAAACAATTATATGCCAAAAGATCCAAATGTTTCTTTGGAGTCCAGGAGGTGGAATATTTGGGTCATATTGTATCTCATGAAGGAGTTAAGGTAGACCCTAGCAAAATTAAAGCCATTAAGGAATGGAAAATCCCCACATCCATAAAGCATCTGCGAGGATTTCTTGGGTTGACAGGGTATTATCGCAAGTTTGTTAAGAATTATGGGAGAATAGCAGCACCTCTAACAACATTATTGAAGAAAGATGCATTTTCATGGACTCCGGAAGCAACAAAGGCCTTTGAACATCTTAAAGAGGCAATGTGCCAAGCACCGGTCTTAGCTACACCGGACTTCACAAAAACCTTTATTGTGGAATGTGATGCTTCAGGAAATGGAATTGGTGCTGTTCTAATGCAAGATGAAAGACCCATTGCTTTTGAAAGTCGTCCAATCAAGGGAAAGTTTTTAAGAAAAGCTATTTATGAGAAGGAAATGTTGGCAATACTCCATGCACTTAAGAAATGGCGACCCTACCTAATGGGAAGACACTTCAAGGTAAAAACAGATCATGATAGCCTTAAATACTTTTTAGAACAAAGATTATCCTCTGAAGAGCAACAAAAGTGGGTCACAAAGATGTTGGGTTATGACTTTGAAATCATCTACAAAAAGGGGAAGCAAAATGTGGTGGCAGATGCACTCTCAAGAAAGGATGAGGATGTGGAAGCATTGTTGTGCGCCATTTCTATCATCCAACCAGATTGGATAAATGAAGCAAGGGAGGAATGGAAGAATGACGAAGAAGTGTGGGCACTTATTCGAAAGCTACAACAAGATTCCAGTACGTCTGATACATTTAGCTGGAAAAATGATTCGTTATGGTACAAAGATCGCTTATACCTCTGTAAGAATTCCCAGCTAAAACAAAAGATTCTTATGGAATTGCACACTTCTCCCTTAGGAGGGCACTCAGGATTTTTAAAAACTTACCACAGGGTTAAGAAGGAATTTTTTTGGGATGGCCTTAAATCAGATATTCAAAAGTTTGTGGCAGAATGTTTGGTTTGCCAGCAAAATAAAGTTGAAACAATTAAGACACCGGGTCTATTACAACCTTTATCCATTCCAAGCCAACGTTGGGAGGAGGTTTCAATGGATTTTATCACAGGTTTACCCAAGTCTGAGGGAAAGAGTGTCATCATGGTGGTAGTTGACAGACTTACCAAGTATGCACACTTTTGTGCATTATCACATCCATTTAAAGCCAGTACAGTTTCTACTGCATTTATGGAAACAATTCAAAAGCTACATGGAAACCCAAAGATTATTGTAAGTGACAGAGATCCCATTTTCACTGGAAATTTTTGGACAGAATTATTTTCTTGTCTTGGTACTCAGTTAGCTCATAGCTCATCTTATCATCCTCAATCTGATGGGCAAACTGAGATAGTAAACAAATGTTTGGAAGGATATCTTCGTTGCTTTGTATCTGATAAACAAACACAATGGGTCAAATGGTTGCCTCTGGCTGAATGGTGGTATAACACTTCCTTTCATACAGCAACAAAAATGACCCCATTTATGGCACTTTATGGGTATCAACCACCATCCATCACATCATATTTAAGAGAAAATTCTAAGGTTCAGGCAGTGGAACATCACATCGAACATCAACAACAAGTCCTCCAACTCTTAAAGGATAACCTCGTGTTGGCACAGAATAGAATGAAACAACAGGCAGATCAACATCGCAGTGAAAGAAGTTTTGATGTAGGTGATTGGGTATTCCTACGGCTACAACCATATAAGCAAATGTCCCTCAAGCAAGCTAAGAAGGATAATAAATTATCACCAAAGTATTATGGTCCGTACAAGGTGTTGCAAAAGATTGGTACTATGGCATACAAATTGGAGCTTCCTGCAACTTCTCGATTGCACCCAGTTTTCCATGTTTCATGCTTAAAGAAGGTTATAGGCGACAAGCTCCCAGTTCAAACAATATTGCCAAACTTGACGAAGAAGGAAAAATTATATTGGAACCGGAAGCAGTTATAGAAACAAGAACTCGACAGCTACGAAATCGATCAATTTCAGAGTACCTTATCAAGTGGAAGAACTTATCCGCTGAAGATTCCACATGGGAGGATGAGAATTTTATGCAGAAGTATCCAGAACTACTCAAGCGTTGAGGACAACACTTTTTTGAAGGAGAGGGGCATGTTGGGTCCCTATAATACTAGTGATTACCCCATTACTATTGTAGTTATACCCCTTATTTATATTGATGTACCCATGTAGTGCCCATATTGTTACTATTGTGCCACATAGAAGCCCACTATTGTTATTGTTGTGCCCTACAATATTATTGTTATGTAGGCTTTGATTGTATTGGGACCACTTAGACTCCTATATATAGAAAGGAGGTATTTTCATTTGTAGCATCCAAGAATTGTTCATTTATGTAATGTAAAGGAGGTTGCCCCCTCGAAGAGGCTGAATTCTAAGGCGTGTATCTCTCTTTTCTATCTTTTTCTTGAGCTGGTTTCATAACAGGAACCCAATGAAGAAATGGTTTACATTTTTGGATTCATAGCGAGGAGGAAAGGCACCCTAGAAAGTTTCAAAGTTTTTGGGGCAGAAATGCTCCACCAAAATGTCAAAAAGCACCCTAAAAATGACCTTTCTACCACTTTCTGGACACACATATTCAGTCTTGGGAGAATCACGTTTTGAGTTTCCAAATCAACTTCAAATGCCCAAATTCTAGGTGTTTTGGAAAGTATACGTGAATACCTTTCACATGAGCTATCAATGGCTCCATTTGGATGCCGGGAGGGCCTCCAAAAGGGAGCAGAAAGTGGCGTTGCGCTTCTGGCCAGTGGCGCTGCGCTTTTGGCAGTTTTGCTCAAGGTTGCTATTTTTCCCAATTTTTGACTATAATCATGGATTCTCTCCAATGGTGGATAATTTACCATTGTAAATGATGACTTGGCATGTAATTATGATAGATCAATAGTAATAGAGGGTAGATTCATTGCTTTAGAAGTTAGTTTGAGCTCAAATGAATCAGTTTTTCACTTTTAGAGGCAAGTTGTTGAGATGCCTATATTCTTGTTTCTTGTTCAGTATCAGTTATATTAGCTCCTCAACTTAGGGATTCGACCCCTGAGGAAGGGAGGAGGTTTAATACATGTTTATATATTCTTCTTATTTCTCTTGGTAGGGGGTTGGACTCAGTTGGATGCTCAGACCTTGATTGTACACCTTTTGTAAGCAGTTTGGCAGGAGATTAATAGGAATTGCAGCTATTTTTATGGGATCCATGTGGTATGAGTTTTAGTATAGTTTCTTCTTATTTGATCATATGTTAATGTGTTTTATGTATTCCATTCATCATTTCATTGCTTCTAGTTGAATGTTTTCAAGTTGATAGGTAGAATTCATTATATCAGTGCTCTACCTTGGGAAACCATTTATCATTTCATGTTCTCTATAGTATAGGATGATCCATGGTTTTCACATGCCCTTCTTAGCTTCTCACCAGTCTAAAACATCTCATCCCATCAAGCCCTTGAGTGCTAAAGCCTATGCCTACCTTGCCCCATTGAACACCCTGCAATTCTGACTTAGTTCCCTAAATGTAAAATGTCCAGCTCCTCCTGATCCGGCAAAACCCCTACAAAATCCAATCAAAACCTTTGTGCTACTATACCTAGCCTAAAATCCTTTACCTGATCCAGTCATCTTGATTGAGATCCTTACGGAGAGAGCCCTCTCCCAACCTAGTAGGGCTAGCTACTTGGCTAAGCGTGGTTTGTGGTTACCCTGGCATTGCCTTCCTTCAGCATGAGGTTCAAACCAGGTGATAACATAGTGGCAACTCCACTAGGGGAACGTAGTTTTATGTTCCTCATCAAAATGTATCAAGTTTAGATCTGATTGTTGATGGTCGACAACAATCAGACACAGGAAGGCTGAAATCATTCACCTGGTGACTCCAAATTAGTTTTGAGATTAGATCCAAGGACTCCACTGGAGGATGAATCTGACCAGCAAAAACATGAAAGGACAATATGGAAAGGTCAAGTACTCAAGTTGGAATTTCATCCAAGAAATTATGTTCTTTGTTATAAATTATTTCTTCTATTTTCCCAAGAATGTCAAGAAGGCTTTACAAAGTATATTGTATTTGAGAAAAAATCCTAGACTTGCATTTGATTCCTTCCCTTTGAGGATTGCGAATACAAAATATTCACATGCCTTTGATCTTGATCAAGACCCTTCTTCTGAATATTATGATGATCGTCTTCAAATTGATGAGCCTCAAGAGACCAAGACGGATTCTACACCTTCTGTACATATTCCTATACCTTGTAAAATTTCAAATAGATACAAGCCTCTGATTTTACCTCCTATATCCCATGCTTTCCCTAAAAATCATTACCTATATCTACCAAGATTTGATGGTAAACATGACAACATAATTGCTGAGAGACATGTACTAAATTATGAGTCTTTTCTTGACCTTTTTGAAGTTGATGAAGAGGATGTCAATATTAGGCTTTTTTATCTTTCTTTACAAGGAAAAGTCAAGAGTTGGTTCAAAACCCTGCCTGATGCGAGCATATCAAATTTCCAGCAGTTCGTCAAAGTTTTCCTTGACAAGTGGGTGGTAAAAAAAAACCCTTTCTTGATTCTAGAAGAGTATAAATAGCTAAAAAGACAGCCAGGGGAGACAGCACAACAATTTTTTGCCAGGTTTAACCAAGTCTATTTTTTGATGCCTGCTAATATAAGACCTCCCCCTGGATCTGCTCTCTTACACTACCCGGAAGCCTTTGATCCAATAATGGAGTTTCAGCTGAGAGAAAGGAACCTTGCAACACTTTAAGAGATGCAGAAAAGTGCAATAAATGTAGACGCTAATTTGTTGATTAGAAGGGCAAAGTTGAAGGAAGAAGAGATGAAGCACATAGATCCAGAGGAAACAACATCTTTAGGGGTAAAGCTCAACATTTTAGTAAGTGCAGTGGAAGAGATGATGCAAAATATCCCCACAAGGAATGAGTATGATGTTCAAGACCATGGCTCGCTGATTGAAGAAGAACAAGTGGCTGATCCAAAACATTTCCTTTCTTATCCCAGTTGTCATAGATATGATAACGATTGTTTTATAGATCATCTTGGAGAATAGAGATCTATTGATCTGTAATGTATGCTTGATGATGTGTTTTATACTGATGATTTTCCTAAGTTTGATGAGTATGATGATGATTATGTTCTCCAAACAGAAGCTAGTCTTGCAGACTAATTGTCACATGGAATAAGTCGATCTTGCGGACAAGATAGACCTTCCTAGAATCTAAAGAAGACCTAACGACAAGCAAACCAACTAGACACTATCTTTCTCTAAATATGCTTTTATAAACAATGGAAAACAAGTGTTTTTAGGGCCTACCTTAGGTCCAATGCAAGTTTGTGGATGCCCTCGCTCCTTCGATCCAAATGAGCTCCTTTGCCGCGAATCTGCAAACATAAACAAGGCAAACAAATTAAATAGCACCTGAAAAGCCAATATCATAAAACATATTTAACATGAAAGTCAAGGAGTCCATGAAACAAATAACATAGATACTTGTTGAGAAAAATGAGTTTGATTGTATTAATTCAAAAGAAGAAGAACTTTACAGCCTATGCCTTGACGCTGTACAAGCTCCTCCCAGGGTCCAGCAAGAAGTCTCCTCTACTTTGACAAGTTTCACTCACTTCCCAATGAAACCAAAAAGGTATGTGATCTCTCCTCTTAAGCTCAACTAGGAAGTCTTGATTTCACCAGCATTTACCCTCAAAAATGTTCAGCTTCTAACCTCTTTAGCAACCAGCCCAATGCCTGAATTTATAGTGCAATGGAGGGAGGTTACTAGGTCCTCCTCCAAAGGGATAAAGCCCTCTTTTAAAGGGATAGCTCCTCTCATCAAGGGATTAGCTCCTTCTCTTTGGGATGCATGAACTGCCTCAGAGCGAACAATCCACGTCAAAATTCCTTCTAGAATCCTCTAGAATTAACCCAAAGTGAGTTTTTTAAGATAAAACTTGCACCTTTTGACTTTCACAAAGGTCCGCACCCACACCGTTAGGGACAGAGCAGGCAGGTCCACAGTTTTTTGTAAACAGAAGGTGCGGGACCGTAGGTGACAGTGAGAGAAAGTGCAGAACCAGAGTTTCATTGATTTTCAATGTCTTTCTCCCATTTTCAAAGCTTGGCTTGAAGAGATGAGGTCTGATACTTGCATAGGAGGATAGTACAAGTGATGATAGACCCATACTGACTGCAAATAATCATGGTGACGGTATTTTTGTGTAACAGATTGCTCCTAAAGTGCGAATTCTGTAGTAGATGAGGATTGCATTTATCATTTAGGAAGAGTGAAGTACTTTATCATTTCGAGGATCATATTGTGGAGAGCCCAGTTGGAACCTGTAAAAACATTCAATGAAAGATATATATATGAGATCATATCATCGCTGAGGTAGGCATTCCAATACTCAGATCAAAACCGACTAGAAAACTAACTACTGCTCTAATACAAGAATGATCTTGTAAAACATCACAAGTATAGGCTTAGGTGGACACGGTATGGACGCAGCCATCTGTTTATGAATAGTCCATTATATAATGAATACAAAATTCCTCGCAGCCTAGATTGTGGAAACTAGATCCAGGGTCTTCATTTCTACTTCCCAAAACAGTACGATTCTATCCATGCGAATGAATGTGTTGTGTCGAACATGGTAGAAACCACTTGACTACCAGTCAATGATGTAAACTGTTAACAAGTGTGAGAGAAACCACCAGTGATGTCAATGGCTCTCAAAGTACCCAGTACAATCCATGAGATGTGAATAAATGTGTTGATGTCGAACATGTCACGGAATCCTTTTATCGAAGGTCAATGATGCAACCTGTCATCAAAGGCGAGAAACCTGCCATTGAGGCATGCAGATCTCAAGGTACTGACGATTTCTAGATCATCTTTCTAGATAATGAGCTGAAGTCAATAGAAAGCGATCCATCATAGGCAAGCCCACAACACGAAATCATAGATCAAGTCGAAGAAATTTTGTTGCAAGGACTGACTCAGGGATGGTCAAGATGAATGACAGATATTTTGCAGATGAATGGCTTATTGGCAGTGAGCTCTTGAACACATAACAACACGACAGATGGTTTGGTGACAATTGACCCAAAGTTAATACCCAAAAACCGGCTAAAGACTTTCAATGTGGTTTGATCAACTGTTAGGCAAAGGATTTCCCAACCCAGGTGAATAAAAGTGTCGTGTTCAAGAGTGGTTACAAAGTATGACAAATAGGCTCATTTTCCTCTCTTTTCCCCCACCATTTCTGGCAAGTACCTCTTTATTTTTGACAAGCTTGAGGAGGATAACATTTTCTTGATTATAAGCTCATCCTTCGGATGAGTCCAACTTAGTTTAAATTCGAACCCTAAGGAGTGGTTCTTTCCTGTTTGTAATTGAACAGGTCCTTTACTGTGAAATTTTAACGAGTCCAGTATGGGAGAAACTCAGCGTTTTTCAATTTTAGAGAGTCTCAAAAAACTTAAGAAGACTCAAGGGTTGACCTTTTCCGTAAATTTGTGTCTCCCAAGCCCGAAAAAGTATAAAATAATACTTGAGAGAACCGCTTGATCTTTTACGACCAAGGAGTACTTTTCGTCATTAGTGCCCTTGATCCGAAAAAGTAAAAAAGCGATCAAGGACAGGTCGTTTTATAACCAATATCGAATTTGAAACGACAAAAATCCGGCAATATTTTCATGTTTTTACGGTCGGAAAAGAGCTGTAAGTGGACCATCTTTTAATTTTGTTTTAACGAGTTTAAAAGAAACACTCGGCGATCTTTTCATGTTTTAGGAGTTAGAAAAGAGCTTAAAGGTGATTCTAAATGTTTTTCGTCGAAAATGATAGATTTCGCCTGAATAATCCTTTATCGTACACAAAAACACAAACATTACTCATACCTGTTTGAAATGGATAAAAATGTTGCAAAAATACCTTTCCAAAATGAAACATAAACAAATTTGCAATTTATTTACTCAAAAAACTTATAAAAAGGGCCTTCATCAATTCATTTTTACCGTTCGAGTTTTGGATGAGAAAATAGTGCTTTTGCTCAAAAAACTTCCCGTGAAGATTGCGGAAAATCCAACCATCGGAATCAAACGCCGTCTTCTCCAGGTAATCCACATCATCCTACTCTTCATTTTTAACCGTTTCAATTTTTGTTTTAGTCATTTATTTCATTTTTGGGAGGGTTTTTAGGCTTAAAACCCATGCGCGGGGGCCCATAGGTTTACCACTGCTGGCCTGCGGACCCCGACTTTTTCTCCATTGGGAAAAAGCTCGAGGTCCGCACCTTCCATGTAGACAAAGTGCGGTCCCATGCACTGTGTCTAACCCGGAGGGTGCGGTCCCCGTCGCAAGGGTTTTTAACCCAAAAATTCTCTAAAATGGACCAATCAAAATAATTTCTAGCAATTTAATTTATCCTTATACTTGATGCAGAGACTACATCATGCTAGATTGGCGCGAACGAGAGCATGAGGACATGGATGCTGCCGCATGGAATCATCAGCCTTCACTTGATGCTTTGAGGGCGTGCGGCTTTTAGAAATTCTGGGCCATTCCTGGCATGAGGGCTCAGGTGGATTTCTTACAGTGGTTGGTTGACAGATGGATCATACAGGACCAGTGCTTCTTCATTCGTGGCCACCAGCTCAAAATCGAGCCAGCGGACATATATTTCTTGACTGGTTTGCCTAAGAGAGGTGAAGACTTGACTCTATTTTGGGTTAGGCCAGGTGGCCAGTCTGTCGATAGCCTCATGCTAGAGTACTGCAATAGCCAGGCTAGAGACAAAGGGATAGACATAAAGACCATATCTCGTCCTAAACTCATGGTGATTGCGTTTAGGACGAACTCATGGTGATTGTGTTTACTGTCACCAGACTTTGCGGGGCTACCACATTACATATTGCCACCGGATCCCAGATGCGTATGGCAGTTGATTGCTTCCGAGGCACCATCTCCAACTGGTGCAATGCCGTGTTGGCCAATCTGAAAGGCCAACTGACCAGGGCCAAAAACGGACAACTCAAGACCTTTGGTTATGGGGCTTTGGTTGTGAGTTTTGGCCTGGAGAGGGTTCCTATGTTGATCCCACAACACCGTACTGTTGGAGCTGGGCTTCCTCAAGAGCCTAAACTGATGTGATGGGTCACAGTTATGGCCCGTCACCCGGATGAGAGGACAGAGGTTGCTTGATTCAAACCTGAGTATTTCCAATGGTTGGAAAACCAGGTCTTTTCTATTCAGGACTTCCCTTACGCTGGGATAGATTTTCGTGGTGACCCAGACATGGTTCTTCCACCAGGGGAGCAGTGGGATGATTCAGGTAAAATCATTTTCAACATTTTTCCTATTTTTATTTTTTTATTATTTTTCCATCGTCTCAAAACTGATAGTAAAAGTTTGAAATGCAGATGTGGGCCCACAAGGACCAGCCGCTCTCCGGCCTTACGAGAGGAAACAACCAGTTGCACCCGCGCCAACCCCACAGGATGAATGAGCAGAGGTTTTGTCCGAGTTGGAGGGTCATCTCGAGCGCTTGACAGGAGATATTCCAAAGACCACTATAGATGACATTCCTCGTCGACTTCAGCGCTATGTGATTGGGGTCCTGGGACCTTTTAGGAGGTTCCTTTACAAGGTGGCACGTGCAGTGGTTTCTTATAAAGATCATCAGCAGTGATAGGATGATTTTCTATTGTGGGTACATATGACATTTTTGTTTTTTGTACTTATCATTTTTGCCGATCATAAGGTGTTTTTCAACCTATGATCGAAGAAGATGTATTTTTTGACACACTCCTATATATATATCACTATTACCGGCTTATCTTGTAAATCATGTTATGGAATGGTTTTAAATTTACATGTATGATTATTGCAAATGTCTATTTAACATTCGAGAAGCAATTGCATCTGCTAATGTATTTAAAGATCTTGGAATATGTTGATATTCAATATAATCAAATTCGCGTTCCAAGAGACGCACTCTCAAAAATAACCTTAATAACACTGGATTTCTAATGGCATACACTCTATTAAGTTGTAATACAACGAGTTCAAAATCTAACCTCACTATCAAACTCTGAATCCCAAATGAAATAGATTCAGATAATAACTCAATCACTGCACTATACTCGGCAATGTTGTTCGTTGTTTGACTGAGGCTTACCCCATGCATAGATACTAACTCATCAGAGGGTGAATAGATAACCCATGCTGCGGAAGAAATGTTCTATGTATTACGACAAGCACCATCAGCGAAACCAATGTATGTTTGGCGAGGCATCGACATCTGCAATATCAAGAGTAAAACCGAGATAAGCAGGAATAATGACGAAAAAACACTCTCTAAGCTAAGCACACTGTTTAAACTAAAACACACCAGCTAGAAAGAAAAACTATCCTAACTAAAAATCTCCATACCCATTCTTTAAGCATAATACCTTTTCAAGTAAAGACCATTTCTGGGTTTACCCAAAGAGTCCCCGTCAAAGTCTACCAATTCATAGGCCCCTTTTGCTAGCTTTCGCTTGACAACATAGGGACCATGCCACATAGGAACGAATTTTCCAGCGCCTAATTTATCATTAGCTTGATCGTATACTAAGATTAGATCTCCTTCTGAAAAATTTTGAGGGGTCACATTTCGATCATACTGAGTTTTCATGCGTTTTACGTGAGTCTCGATCGCCAATGCAGCATCACGTCGATTCTCATCTAATTGAGCCAAGTATAACAAACGCTTTTCCTCTTCGGAAGTGGCTGGAAGTAACTTAATGGCCATTTGCAGTGACGGGATTTTTCATTCAATGGGTAACACAGCTTCTAAACCATAGACTAGTTGGAAAGGAGTGAACCCTTTTGATGTTTTTACTGAAGTTCGGTCCGCCCAAAGTGCTGAAAATAGCATGTTATGCCAATTCGACTGATGAATCCCAATGATTCGTCGGATCATGATAACTAGAACTTTGTTGATGGATTCAACCAGACCATTAGCTTGTGTATAATAAGGGGTTGAACTATCGTGACGTAAACCAAGCTGGCCTATAATTTCGGTCATCATAACGTTTCGAAAATGATGCCCATGATCAGTGATTATCGCTTGTGGGACACCAAACCTAGCAATTATATGATTGAACACAAAAATTGCAGCTGTCTTACCGTCTGCCTCAAATGTAGGCATCACCTCGGCCCACTTGGTAAAATAATCCACTACAAGGATGATATACGCATGCCCCCCGGCCGAGTGAGGGTTACATGTAATAAAATCGATACCCCATTTGGCAAAAGGACCAACGGCAATTATACGGTGGAGAGGAGCAGGTGGAGCGCGCATCTTTCGATCAAAAATTTGGCAGTTGTGGCATTTTCGGACCGTCGTAATACAATCTTTAAATAAAGACAGCCAGAAGTAGCTAGCGTTGTTGTGGAGGTAAATCCTCTCTGCGGATAGAGACGATCCCTACTAGCCCAGATCGGGTCTAGCAACAATCACACAATGCTATCACGCAAGTTCCTAAATGCAAATAAAAATTAGATGCTGAGAACCTACTTGGATTCCAACGCTAGTATTCGTCGAAGAGGTATCGCCCTCATTCCTTTGCCTTGGCCGATCACGATCCTCACGATCTCTGTGATTGGACACCTGCACATGCAAAGAACAACACGAAAACAAGCATAAAATCTAGTAGATGCAATTATATATCAGTCAGAAAAGCTATAACTCAACATCAAACATAAGACAATGAGAGTGGAACCATAATGATAGTCATCTATTATTAATAAATAACAAAGAAGAATACAACCATTGTTCTGACGTCAAATCCTCCTTTAGCTGGGTAGTCAGCTACACAAGTCTTGCAAAGCTTGTTGGGATGAGGAACAAGCCTCTCTCTCTTTGGGTCACAAGAATCTCCTTACTTAGATTTGGCCTTATGGGTCCAAAGAAGGATCTTGCAGCTTCAAACTCTTGAACTCCTGGAACTACTGACTATTGTGACTTTAACTCTATGACTAGCTTTCTCAAGGCATAGAGGCAATCTTTTATAGATAGAGAGGGAAAGAGATAGGATCAACCACATTATTCATGGGATTGGCTTTATCACTTGGAAACTTCCATGAAAGGTGGCAAACCACTTTCCATTCTATGGAGATTCGAAGCCAAACCATCCTAGCTCAACATAGATTCAGTTGGTGAATGGGTTGAAGAGAACCTTCAGGAGTTTGGTGGTTGAAAATTTTACTCAATTCGGTTAGCGCGAGTGCGACTCTGAGACAGAGCGCCAATGGCACGCCCTTTTTAGAGGATTTCCCTCATTGGCGCGGGCAGTAAACTATGGACCCGCGCTAATGAAAAAAGAGTTGTTTTCATGAGTACTTTGCAGGAGATGTCTTCAGGGCAAATAAAGCTCATACTCAAAGGAATATAATGCAAGTGGTTTCAGGTCATGTCACTTCTCACAGGTCCCGGAATGAGTCCTCCAGTGTACGGGTAATGGGTAACAAGGACGGTGACAAATGGTGACAAATTGTTGTGTAACAGATGCCCCCTAAAGCATGAGGCCCGAGAGAGAGAGGGGTGAAATGCTTTACAAGAACATGCGTGACTGAAAACACGGCCACCGGAGAACCTGCGTAAAGAAGTACAACTGACATGATATAAGTGGTATGGTCGCAGCCATCCATAATAGAGAACATAATAATCTAGATCCAAGGTATGGGCGCAGCCATCCAGAGAGGATCGATAAATAGACTCAGGCATGGTCGCAGCCATCCAGTGAATAAGTCATGTAATAATCATAATAAGCCACAAATCGCAGCCTAGATTCCAATAGACAAAATCTGGGGTCTTGTGCTCCATCTCGACCCAAACAGAGTACAAGTTCAAGCATGCGAATGCATGAGTTGAAGTCGAACATGCATGAACATCGTCTGATTACCAGTCAATGATGAAAACTGTTAACAGACGCGAGAGGTACCACCAATAATGACGATGGCCCTCAAGGTACTATAGGCACAATCTACGGCGTGTGAATCAATGAGCTGGCGTTGAACACCCGTAGAATCATTCGATCGGAGGCCAATGATGAAAACCTCTCGTCGAACACGAAGAACTTGCCATTGAGGCATGCAGGCTCCAAGGCACCGAAGGGAGTCTCTAGATCAGCTTCCTGGTTAATGAGTTGAAGTTGACAGGAACTGATCTTGATCAAAGGTGGGCCATAGTGTTTCCCACATCATTGACATGAGACAGAGGAAAGATGTTGTGGTGATGCAAAATTATACGAGGTATCAGAGGAGGTTGTATTGCTGCAGAGGTCAACTTCTCTTGAACATATCGGCGGCACGACAGTGGATTTTGCAGTATTTGACATCAAATGAGCAGAGGTCATGGTGACAAGGCAATGGGCAGATGAGAGGCCAAATAGGATAACCCAAACCCACAGAGGCTAGTGTAAAACAAGATGAGATGTCCCCACCCCAAAACGAATGCAGACTAGTGCCATGTTCAAGAGCGACATACTACCGACACGACGAAAATTATGGGTCCATTTTCCCCACCATTTCTGGCGAGTACCCCAGTTATTTTTAGCAAGCTTGACGGGGATAGCATATGCTTGTGAGCGTCATTATGACGGAATCTGATGTCATTAAGTTTTAACGAGTCTGACAAAGGAAGAATCTCGTCGTCTTTTCCTATTTAGAGAGTCTGAAAAGACAGCAAAAAATAAAACTCCAGGGGGGTCCTTTTTCGTAAAGTTGTGTCTCCCGAGCCCGAAAAAGTATAAAACAATGCTCGAAAGAACTGCCCGACCATTACGATCGAGGAGTACTTTTCATTTATAGTGACATCGATCCGAAAAAGTAGAAAAGTGATCAACATCACGTCATTTTGTAACCATTCATGAACCGGAAACGACAAGGGTCCGACGATCTTTTCATTTTTACACGGTTGGAAAAGGGTTTAAAGACGACCGCCTCTTATTTACTTTTAACGAGTCAAGAGGGGTAACTCGGCAATCTTTTCACTTTTAACGAGTCAGAAAAGAGCTGAAAGATAACTCCATAGTGACTTTTTCGTGTATTTATCGAGTCCGAAAAAGTATAAAATACAACTCGTTTCACCATCGAAGTTGCAAAAAGGACCTGTCATAGCACCAGAAACAAGCGTAAAACCCATTTTCGACCAAAAGTACATTAAAATATTCAAAAAACAACTTTTTAAACCCTATTACAAGTCAAAAAGTCTATAAATGTGGTGAAAATGTAAAAAAAAAAATTACTTTTACTTTTTACCTCTTGCATAGTGGTAGTGGTCCATTTGGGGTGAAAACTTCGAGCAGCGATTACCACCAATCCGGGCAACCATTTGAGATTCTGCCAGTTCCAGGTAAGAGGCACTTCCTTTAGCTCCATTTCCATACTTGTTTTATGCATTTTGTTCCTTAATTGAGCCTCCACAAGGGGGATTTTAAGATTTAGGGTTGCGCCCCATTGGCGTGGGTATCGGGCACGGGTCCGCGCCAATGGGGTGATTTACCCAAAGGTGTCACGCCATTGGCGCGACTGTTTTAGAAGCAGTCGCACCAACCGCACGACCTAATTTTTTACTTCAATTTTCCCATCATTTCTGAAATTTATCCGGTGTATAAACCTACCAGAGTTTCATTAATGATTTATTCATCCTTGTGGGTGCAGGAAACAAACAAAAATGGTGGTGGAATGGAAAGAATGGGAGCATGATGCCGTAGATTCCTTGGCCATAGTGGATGAGGGATGCATGAATGCTTTGAGAGACTGTGGTCTCAAGAAATTCTTCCTCACCTCTTATCTGCGAGCTCAACCAGAGCTATTACAGTTCATAGTGGATGCTTGGGATGTCGATGACCAAGTATTTTGATTACGGGATCAGACCTTAGAGCTGGATGTATCTGATGTGTACTTCATTACTGGGCTGTCACGGAGAGGGGCGAGCCCCATTTTGACCGGAAGAAGGCCTTCCGGGGAGAAGATAGGTGAAGTGAAGGCTCGTGTGTGCCCAGAGGCACAATTTGGGAAAAACAGTGCTAAGGTGGATATCGCCACCATCCATGATTTGGTTCTTAAGGTGATACTGC
Source organism: Pinus tabuliformis (assembly GCA_031772625.1). Taxonomy (NCBI): domain Eukaryota; kingdom Viridiplantae; phylum Streptophyta; class Pinopsida; order Pinales; family Pinaceae; genus Pinus; species Pinus tabuliformis. Next base: position 44,797,894 of record CM062806.1, on the reverse strand, counting down.
TCACCATCACACGTGCAGCTGGGGTACAGGCGCCCCATGAGGCAAGCAAGAATCATCTGTTGCTGGTGACAGAATGTCTCAACCCCACCATTTTTTACTGGGCTACAACGGTGACTACAAATATCAAAAGGCAGCTTACAAAGTGTAAGCGCGGGGGAGTGAAACAGTTCGGGTATGGCTCGATTGTGGTGTTGTTCTTCTTGGAACGATTACCCTTATTCCAGTACCAGGGAGCTATAGTAGCGAACCCATTACCACGAGATCCTAGGATGGCTCGTTGGGCAGCATTGATGCCCAGAGGAGGAGGGGGCCAGCAGATATCTTCACGGCCCGAGTTCTTCATATGGCTTCGCCGCTAGCTGATCGTGGTAGAGGACTGGCCATACGCGGGAACCAACTTCATGGGGGACCCAGACCTCCCACTGCCAGAGGGAGAGGAATGGGAAGAGGAGTTAGGTATGATCTTCTCTTTTTGATGTTTCTATGTATTTTTTTTTTTTTTTTTTTTGTCAATACATGCATGTTCTGATAACAGTTGTATATATATGCAGATGTGGGCCCAGAGCGACCAGCCGGCTTGTCTCCTATAGTGAGGAGGGACCAACCTGCAGCTGACCCTCAGGAAAGGGGTGCCGTGGGGGAAGAGCTGGTGTAGAATCTCGAGGGACTTACCCAAGGGATTCCAGGCTATGCTAGATTGGCGGACGTGTCGTTTCCATATCAGAGGCACATGGTGGGGGTGCCGACCCACATCCATTGTCTGTTGAGATGCTTGGTGCGCGCGGTGCTGTGCTATCATGAGCACCACCACGAGTAGACTGTTAGGTTTCTTTCATGCATATTTTTTTAGGGACATGTTGTCCGAGGATGTATCAGGATGAACATGTATTATTTTTGGGTTTTGTAACGCACGTGGTGCAAACATTATGACACACACATATATATACATATGCCTATGGTTTATTATTGTGCTTTTATGTGCTTACTTGTATGATGTTTTTATTATAAATTACGCAAATGTCTATCTAATACATGATTGGCCAATGCATCAGATAATGTGTTTAATCGTCGTGGAATATGCTGATATGTGATAAAGTCAAAATTCCTTTCTAATAATTTAACACGTAAGTACAACCTTAAAATGTGACGGTCTCTGACGGAATATCGCCCATTGAGCTGATGGACGACAAGCTGAGAGTCTAGGTTAACAAGCAATGTACGAATACTGAGATTAATTGCCTCGGCTAATAATTCAATAACAGTGCTATATTCAGCAACATTGTTTGTAGTACAGCCTAAACAGACACCTTGAAGATCTATCAACTCACCGTGAGGATCGTAGATCACCCACGCCGCAGAGGACAAATTACGAGTGCTGCGGCATGCCCCATCAGCGAAGCCAATGTAAGGTGCACCCAACATCTGCACAAGAAGCAAAAAGACACAATAAGGGGCAATCACGCTTTCACACCAAACCGAAAACATGAAAACTCACACACACACACACGCATGTACAAATCGAAGCGCATGAATTATGCATAGTACTTTTTCAAGTACAGCCCATTGCGGGGCTTATCAAGAGGATTACCTTCGTAGTCAATTAGCTCGTAGGCCCCTTTTTGCAACACTCTCTTTACAATGTAAGGGCCTAGCCACATGGGCTCGAGTTTGCCTACCCCCAGCTTGTCATTGGCTTGGTCGTATAGTAGAACAAGGTCTCCCTCAACAAAGGAACGAGGATGAATGGTGTGGTCAAAATGAGTTTTGACTCTCTTCTTTTGAGCTTTGGTAGCTAGAGAGGCTAAACGACGAGTCTTGTCTAACCGTTCTAGATAAAGAAGTCGTTCCTCTACCAGAGTGGTGTTGGGAAGCAGCTCGACGGCTATTTTCAACGAAGGAATTTCACATTCTATAGGAAGGGTACCCTCTAGTCCATAAACTAGTTGAAATGGAGTGAACCCGGTGGCATCCTTCACAGAGGTTCAGTAGGCCCACAAGGCGGGAAACAACATCAGATGCCAATTAGACTTATGCATGTCGATAGTACGTTGAAGCATCGTAAACAAAATCTTGTTAACAGCTTCAACCTGACCGTTAGACTGAGGATAGTACGGGGTTGAACTATTGTGTCGTAAGCCTAGTTGGGTTGTCAACTCGGTCATCATGTGATTACGGAAATGCTTTCTGTGATCTGTGACGATGGCCTGTGGAACTCCGAACCGCGTAATAACATGATTGAACAAAAACTGCGCCGTTGTATGACCGTCTTCATTTAATGTGGGCATCGCCTCGGCCCATTTTGTAAAGTAATCGACGACAACGATAATAAACCCATGCCCCCCGACCGAGTGAGGCTTACAGGTTGTATAATCAATGCCCCATTTTGCAAAAGGGCCTACGGTCACTACAGGGTGTAGTGGGGCCGGTGGCGCACGCATCTTCCACTGGTATATCTGGCATGCATGACATGAGCGGACAGCAAGAATGTAATCCTTAAAAATGTAGGGCCAGAAATAACCAGCGCGAAGGATTTTTTGAGCTGTGGCATATCCGGACATGTGGCCACCACAGGCGCCAGAGTGGCACTCATTCAGGACCCTCTCAGCTTCCTCAAGGGTAAGACATCGGCGGAGAACGGAGTCAACGCCAAGGCGGTACAGGGTGTCTCCTATGATCCGATAGGGTTGAGATTGATGGCGGATCCGCCGCCGAGCATCTTTGGATAGGGCGGGGCGGAACGAGGAGGTTTGTAAATAAAAAATAATATCCCCGTACCAAGGATCGAGGGTGTTGATCAGAAAAAGAGTTTCGTTCGGAATATGATCTTCTAAAAGAGAGGGCGCAGAATGACATGGCAAAGAATAGAGCAATTCAGTGAAGACCAGAGACTTCTTAGACTTGGCAGCAGTAAATTCCAAGTCAAACTCCTGGAGGATTACGATCCATTTAGAGTATTTGCCCCCCAGCAACTGACGCGACAAAATGTACGTCATCGGGTTGCAGTCAGAAATCACGGTCGTGGTGCGCAACAGGATATAGTGCCGGAAACGTTGGACGGCGCACACAGCGGCCAATGCCAATTTCTCAATGTAAGCATAGCGAGTTTCCGTATCCAGGAGGTTGCGGCTGAGGTAATAGATAACATGCTCATTGCCGTCATCATCATCCTGCACGAGAACCATGCCGATAGTGGTATCGGCGGCGGCCAGATAGAGAGTATAATCACGATGGTAGTTCGGAGGTCTCAATAATGGAGCGAAAACAAGGAGACCTTTGAGACGCTCGAAAGACTCCTGAGCGGTAGCATCCCAATGAAAGGGTGTGTCTCGCTTTAGTAATCGTGTAAAACCCTTAGCCACCTCGGCATAATTCGGAATGAATCGTCTAAGGAAATTTGCTTTGCCCTGCAAGCTCTGCAACTGCTGCAAAGAAGCAGGGGGAGGAAGATTCAGGATGGCCTCGACTTTGAGGGGATCCAAACGGATGCCTTCTCGGGAGACGATAAACCCGAGTAGTCGGCCTGATTCAATGCAGAAGACACATTTATGAGGATTGAGCCTAATACGGTAGTGTCGACAGCGGAGAAAAATTTCGCGAAGATGGGAAGGATGGTCCTGACGCTTGACTGAATGAGCTGGAAGATCATCCAAGTATGGCTATACAATGTGATGAATGTCATGAAAGGCATAGGACATTGCACGTTGGAAGGTAGCGCCGGCATTCTTTAAACCGAAGGGGAGCTTCTTATAGGCAAAAGTGCCCCAAGGACAGATAAAAGTCGTCTTATGCTGATCAGCGGGCGCGATATTGATCTGGTTGTATCCAGAAAAACCGTCCATAAACGAGTAAATTTCGCTTCCTGCACACTCATCAATAAGCTGATCGATGAAGGGTGTAGGGAAGTTATCCTTAGGACAGGCACGATTGATATCACGGTAATCAACACAGACTCGAATAGTGCCCTGCTTTTTGTTCACAGGGACTATATTAGAAACCCAATCCGTCAGTGGAATGGGGTAAATGAAACCAGCCTTGAGAAGCTTTTCAACTTCTGCTTTGATGGCTGCGGCCTTTCGGGGGTGCACAGGGCGTAGGCGCTGACAAACAGGCTTGGCACCTGGATACGTAGGTATCTCGTGCACCAATATACTAGGGTCGATGCCGGGCATCTCTTCGTAGGACCAAGCAAAAACATCACGAAATTCGCGACATAGGTCAGTGTAGAGTTGAACTTCCTCTAGAGTGCAAGTGACCCCTATGTAAATGTGCTCGACAATCCCTGATTTCACAGAGATGTCGATGGGTTGGGTTTGCGTGATGTTTCCCATATTGCCCTCAGAAGATACTTGGTAGATTTGAATAGGTGTTTGAAGGGGCGAGGATGGGATACACGAAGCAAACCGTTCGAGACATGCGATCATTTCCTGATGGGTGGGGATAAACGAGGAGCGGTGGTGATGATCTAACCAAGGGGGCTCTTCAAGAGACATGGTCTCTATGATGGCTTCATCGAAAGGAAATATTTCCTTTAATGGATCCGAAGTAGCATCATCTCCGAGCCAAGGGAAATGAACATACGAATCGGGAACACCGCTCAGAAGAGCAGGTTCGGGGGGGGAGCCAATACAGCAACGATTTCGACGTAGTTGAGCTCGGCAGGACTCAACGGCATCATATCGCCCCAGGATTCTTCCTGATTAGCGGGAGGAAGGACCCACGGATCAGAACGCACGGAAATCATGTTAATAGGGGCAAGATTCGGAGGTGGAAGGGGAAAGACACCCATTAGAGCGGGATCCTTAAAGAGTCTGGCTCCCACACTCTCAAATGATTTAGAGGTATGCTCCACGAATGGCACATTACCTTCGGAAGAGGAGGCGAAGAAGGAGAGTTGGTCCACCGTGACAATCTTCCCTTGATGAGGGAAACGAATGACACGGAAAAGGGAGGAAGCCACGGCTTGCATGGCGTATGTCCAGCTACGTCCAAGGAGGAGGTTGTAGGTAAGATTAGCGTCGACAACTTCGACCTCCACTTCTACCGTCTTTCCTTCCAAGGAGATGGGCAAGCATTGGAGGATACCATAAGGACGAGACTCTCTTCCATCAAAGGCTTCTAACGTCGTAGGAGACTGGCTTAATGTAGGAGAACCAATAGCTTTCCAACAAGCAACAGACATGATGCAAGTTGAAGCACCTTCATGAATGACTGTACGATGAATCGTTTTGCCATTGATGATGACCTGTATAAGGAAAGCGATTTGGTGGGGCAGTCTCGGCGTATAGCCCTCGAGATCAAAAGAAATCAAATCTGAGTCAGCCGGGTCTATGCCACCGATGGCCGATAGCAAGGACTTCCTCTGGGAGGGGCAGCTCTGGAGGACTTCTAGAGCAGACATAGCAGACGGAGCCTGAGCTAAGTCCTCAACAATGTTGTAGTGTTGGGCAGCACGAGCATTAGGGTTGTAAGAAGACTTCCGGAGTACACCTTTCGGAGGGGGTCGGGAAATCATCTCAGTGCTGAGTCTTTCGATGTGGAGAGGACCAGAACTGGACAGAGGAGCGCTGGAGGGGACCTCCGGCTCTTTCCCGGCAGGAGAGGGATATTCTTTTGCTCGAGTAGTGACATGGATGGGAATTGTCCCAGCCATAAATACTTGAGAGCCGAATGAAGAAGAGGGTTGTGATGGATCTGCCACCATTTGAGTTTGCTGAGAAGGGAAAGGTTCTTTAAGCACAGCAGGAGTCCCAGGAGCACCTTTCAATAATCGACTAACTTCGGAACGCCTGGGGCAGTCTTTAGTGTAGTGATCCTAATCACAGATAAGACAAGGATACTTAGGTTTTCGTTTGGCTCCTTCCTCGGGTGGATTTTTAGGGGAGTCTTGTTTGGGCTGTTCGGTCTTATTCTTAGCTTTCCCTTTCTTTTTCCCTTTCGAGGATTTATCCGTCGCGGTGAACTGAACGGCGTTAACCTTGGAGGTACTTCAAGAATTAGATTGACCCTGAGAAGTGTTTGCATTAGAAGCGTTTTGTTTTTGCTTCCCAGGGTTCGCAGTTGATTTCTTTGATGACGTGTTTATAGAGCCAATAACTCCGTCAACAGATGGTTTTGGCGGAGCTTTGGATGTTTTGGGTCTCAGGACGTCTGGAAAATAATCATATAAAGTACCTAACTGAGAATATACTAAGTCGAGGTACTGAGCACGCGCGATAGCTTTCTCTTCAGTTACACAAGCTCCCATGGCGATGTCTCGAGCGATCGCAGGGACAAAGGAAGTCGTGAACCAATCGGTCAGGAGCTAATCAGGAATCCAAAATTTGATCAAGCGACAACGCTGTCTCCATTCATGTATATGATCGGATATATGTGTGGCCGTGTCCTGTTTGAGAGACGTAAGAAGATGTGTCCTTGTCTCATACCGAATGGGTAACTGAAAATGAGTTAGGAATGCCATAGTCAGCGAGTTGAAATCTTGAAATGTTCCGCGATTCAATTCAATATACCACTTAGCGGCTGAGCCAGTGAGAGTCCTTTGGAAGAGGCGGAGCTGGATGGAGTCATCAAGCCACGAGTTGGATGAGAACCAAAGGTGATAGGTCATGACATGGGCTTGAGGATCTTCACTAGCTTTGCCATCGAATTTTGGGCAATCACCAGGTATTTTAGTTGGAACTGGTGGCCAATATGGATTATGAAGAATGGGATCATTCGTCAACTTGGACACATCCGGAAGTTCCAACGTCGCTAAGAAAGGAAACTGAGGATTAAAGGACATTTGTGGTTATGGAAGAGAGGTAGTACCAGGGTTCCAACCAGGTGGTGGTTGCCCCCATGGACTTTGTCCAGATGGGCCTGGCCCATAAAGGTTCTGCCCATAGGGATTTTGCCCATAGGGGTCCTGTCCATATGGATTATGTCCATAAGGATTCTGTCCATAAGCAGACAGTTGACCCTGGGTCTGCCCCCCATCACCCCATGGATTAGCAACTTGACCTGCAGGCGGAACGTACTGTTGCTGATAATTTTGGTAAGGGGTAAATTGAGTTTTCCCCTGGGGTTGCTGGTAGCCATACATTTGTTGAGCTCCATACTGAGCCTGATAAGAAGGCTGCGCTTGGTAAGAAGGTTGGGGTTGTGGTCCACCTTGCATTTGATAACCAAGTTGAGTCTGTGTCCCAGAAGGATGTCCTTGAACAGGTTGGGCTTGGACCATCTGGCCGGAAGGTTGGCCTGGTTGGGTTTGGGATGGACCTGTTTCCCAGAAGAATGTCTCTGCTGGGTACCAGGTTGTCCTTGAGCAACCAAGGGTTGTCCTTGCGGAGCAGATGGTTGAGCGGGCTAGATGGCCGGTTGACCTTGAGGTTGGCCAGCCTATCCAGAAGGATGACTAAGCTGGGCAGTGGGTTGGCCTTGCTGTGAAGAAAGCTGACCCGCTTGCCCAGAAGTATGACTAGGCTGAGCAGTGGGTTGGCCCTGCTGTACGTAAGGCTGCCCCCTTTGCCCAGAAGGATACCCCTGTTGGACTGTCGGTTGACCTTGTGGAATGTAAGTTTGTTCGGTTTTTCCAGAGGGATAACCCTGCTGAATACCAGGTTGGCCTTTTTGGATGTAAGGTTTTCCTGGTTGTCCAGAAGGATAACCTTGCTAGGTACAAGGTTTCCCCGGATAACCAGAAGGTTGAGTCAGATAGGTAAAAGATGGACCGCCAGCGGCCAAAGGTTGTCCCTGATAGGGTTGTCCTTGTAGGCCCCCAGGTTGTCCTGGGTAAGACTGGCCATAATATTGCTGCCCTTGGGGGGTTTGCACATAAGATGGCTGGCCTTGGTTAGGTGGTCCCTGAAGCCGTGCAGGCATCGCTTGGCCCCCATGGAAAGAGATGGTACCAGGGTTCCAAGCAATGGATAATGGTACCGAAACCTCAACAACAGGTTGAGTAGGCAAGGGTTGAGAGAGTTGAAGGTATTTACTGGTAGAATCATAATAAAAGAATGGACCCTCCGCATTCAGATCCTAAACAGCTTGTCCAGAGGCATCATATGGCCCCCCTCCTAGAACAGGACCAAAAGAGGGTGGAGCACTTTGTGCAGGGTGGACAACTCTAGGCGAGAGTGCCGGTTGGCCATTACTCACTTGACCGTGAGGGGGGCCAGCACCAGTGTTCAAGGTTGAGAACGCTGTTACGGAACTAACAACCGGAGTTGAATGTGCTACACAAACAGTTGGATTCGTCGGAACTGAAGTGACAGGTGTAGTGTGGACTAGTGATATGGGGATCCCACATGGTCGAAGCAGGGGTCCTGGCACTTACCCTATCCCTCAACGACTGATAGCATGGGGGGAGCGGAGAAGTAGCTGGGATGGGAGTGTCGATATTCGACAACACAGGTGTCTCACTCACTCTAGGAGATGTCTCATCCATGTGAGAGGTAGACATTGGAGACGAAACACCAGGGGGGGTAACAGGAATATCGTCCTCGTCAGGCTCCCAAATGGGGTTCCAATCGACTTCGTAATCTTCGTCACCCGGGGCACAAGAGTTGATCGGTTGGATACTCGGGATAACAGGAAGAGTATCGCTTACAACCGGTACCTCAAGAGCAGAGGAAGACGGAGAGCCTTGATCACTTATAACAGGTGTCGACGGTTCAGCCAGGATGACAAACTTCAAACAAACCTAAGGGAATCTAACGATAAAGGACCCTACTCAAACTAACGCACACAAGATCTAACCAGGTAATGTTTATCGTGGCCAAATGAATTTTAAGACGCAAGGACACAACTTGACCTTTTCATGTTTTAAGAGTCGAGAAAAGGACAAAAAGGTGACTCTAGTCGCCTTTGAATGTTTTGTGAGCCCGAAGTGACAAACTGCTCAAGTGAGCCTTTTCTTTTAAGGAGTCTGAAAAGGATCAAAAGTGACTACTCTGGAGAACTAGGCAAAAGGGTTTACCAAACAAATCCGTAAAACTGCATATACACCTTGGCAGTCATATGAAAACCAAGGACTTCCCATACGGCAGTCAATCTTCCCAAATGCTATGTTCGGTGCGTTACGGCTTGCAAGGCGGCAGACACGGCTTCCTGTGGATAAAGGATGATAACCTAGTGGGGTCTCCCCTATATACACGACGGTACGTGGGAGCTCAAGTCCGTGCTAGACCACTATCGAGTCACAAAAGGAGGAATCACCCAACCATAGTGTGAAACAACAGTGACTAGGTTTAATGACGCCGGAGCACGTCTCTAGCCTAGACCTCTAATTAATGAGCGTTAAGTTCCAATGCGTTTTTAAGTTCATTCAGTTCATTTTATGGTTGATCTTTAGTTAAGTTTCAGTTTCCAAGTCCTACCGTATGTAATCTCTCACAATTCCCTAAATGCAAACTATATGCCAAAGAATATCATTTCGTTCGATGAATGCTAACTACGAGAGAGTTAAGGATTTTTCAAACAAAATGACCACAAACAAGCAAGAATCACTCTGATGCAGCTAATGACAGATAAATGAAACTTTTCTTTGTTTTCAATCACTTAATCAATGAAAAGCTTCTAATTTCAATTAACTGATGCAACGCAAAAGAGATTATTCGTTTTTCTTTTCAATGGCAAAGTGCATTAAACAAATTTTGAGAGACAGTAACACCGAGAAAAAGACCAATTTCACTCAATGAGAACACAATCGAATCCCAAAAACACCAAAACAGTCCTTCAAACCAAGAAGAAAGTACAAAGACCTCTTATGAGCTATGTGATCCAAGCCCAAACGAAGCCAAGTGAAACCCAAGCGAAAAAGAAGCAAATCACTTGAATGACAAGAAAAAACTTTGACAACTACTGAGCGAATGAAAAAGAATAATCACAACGTTGACCGGATGATCAAAGAACACAAAACACCTCCAGGAGGCTCGACGCACAAAGCCACTAGATGCCCTAGGGCTAAAATGTGAAATCGATAGAAAAAGGCAGACACCCGAATGATGAAGGTCTAAAACTAGTCAAACCAGGATCAAACACACTTCAGTAATTGAAAAGGACACAGCAAGATACAAATCCAAGCTCAGAGGGCTTAAGGACAAGCGAACTGAAAAGTTGACAGGCCTGGCGCGACAGTCAGGCTATAACTCACGCTTTTATAGGATTGGCGCAGGTTGTCTTTGAGCAACTTGTGCCAATAGCGCGACTGTAAGGCTAAAAAGCGCACTAATCAAGTTTGCTAAATCAAAAACAAAAGCAAGCCACCCAGGGCTTGAGAACAGTATCTAGACCAACCAGGAAGCAAGAAACAGTAAGAAATCCAACCCAGAAAGCTATCTAAGCAATCAAAGCAAGAAAAACCAAAGAGACAAGACAAACTCCAAGTTGTTTAGTCCGTAAACCAAACCGGAGATTGACTGAAGTGGCGTTGATCTACTTCGCTAATGCAAAGTGTTACCGGGAAAAGTGTCTATTTAGAACTGCTCTATCCCACTAAGGTGTGACAGCTACCTTAGAAACAAACAGAGAAAACTACTTTCGTATCTTCTTTATGAACTATAAACAAAGAGGAATAGGAAGAACCAACCTGTGTCTTGCGCTAGTCCTTTGATCCAATCTCTCTCCTCTTTGACAGCTTCCAACTACCTGCTCCCTTACTTGCCCAGCTTCACCAAGTACCTGTAAAATCACAGAAGAAGGAAACTATACAAAGACATGGATTTATATTCATAAATAACTTAGGATCAGATTTAAGTTAACCATACAAATGTAACAAGCATCAATGATACAAATTCATGGAGAAGAAACTCAAATAGTTTTTATTGATATACAAGAAGATCCAGGAGGAGTTACAACGATGATTCCTGACCCAGCATCAACCTCCCAGCAAAGAAGTCCCTTCTTCACCCCCAACAAAGCATAGATCACCCAATTCTCTGATATGTATCTCAAAACCAATAACAATTCCTTACAATGTGCAAAATTCCAGCCTCTGGATCTCTGGGATGAGGGATCCATATATAGATGTATGCAAGGAGGATGAGTCAGCTTATGATTTGATTAGTTGCTTCTCTCTGTCAGTTCTTGCTTCCACTTGGAGACTGAAAGCCTCTTACTCATCCTTGGTCGAATTCAGTGAGGCAAGTGTCATTGGAGAAGATTCTGGAAGCTTCCATTGTCTCTCCACCTCGCGAAATGACACTGCCATTTGTCATTTCCCGCTCAACGCACCTTGGTAGTGCATTTAGGTGCATTGCAACGCACCTGGCTAGTGGGTTTAGGTGCTATGCAACGCACTTGGCTAGTGGAGCAGCTAAAATGATCCTGATTTGACTTATTCTGAGCAGTTTCTGGTGGAGAACTTCTGGGAGAAGCTGTAATTTGTTGACCTTGTTCCTTTAGGGGTTGGAAAAACACTTTTAGGGACTTAGGAGCCCTTGGTTTATGGACATTTCATGCTTAGAGTTGTAAGGCACAAAAATGTCTATAACAGTTGCCTCCTAAAGTATGAGGCCGTTTATCGGGTGAAATGCTTTATTATGAGGATCCGAAGTTCTTTCAATGCTGGGAGGAGACCTGTAATAAGATACAATACAATACATTATCTTCATACTGTTTTCATGATCTAGCTGAGGCGGGCATTCCCATGCTCAGCTTTATAAATTCATTTTCATGTACATAGGACAGACGATCGTCTGATGGTAGACTGATGATTCTGATAGAGCCATCATCCTTTTGGTAGGATGATTATCTGTGATGTAATGTTGTACATTTCAATGTCTTTATTTTCCTAAATATATATCACAGCCCGGATGGATGAAACTAGATCCGGGGTCTTCAATCTCGTCCGATCTTCACTCGAAGTACAAGTCGATCCATGTGAGAAATGTTTTGAAGTCGAACATGGAAAGACATCGCTTGATTACCAGTCAATGATGTAAACTGTTAACAAGCGCGAGAGGAATCACCGATAATGATAATGACCCTCAAGGTACTACAGTACAATTCACGTGGTGTGAATAAAGGACTTGGCGTCGAACACCACGCAAAATCTTACGGTCGAAGGTCATTGATGTAAACCTGTCGCCGGAAGTGAGAAACTTGCCATTGAGGCATGCAAGCTTCAAAGTACTGAATGGGGTGTTCCTAGATCAACTTCTTGGATAATGAGCTGATGTCGACAAGAAGTGATCCATCATAGGAGGGCCTTAATGAATCCCACATCAATGACACGAAACGGAGCAAATGATTTTGATGGAGGTGAAAACAATCTGATGATATATGGTTCAGGGTGGCGGTCATGAAAGAATGGAGTATAATGTATGGTAGTGGGCGGGACATAGGTGGTCTTTCTGGATGACTTCTCTTGAACATGTCGGCGACACTTATGTGATGGATTGGTAGCATTAACCCCAAATGTGGATGGTATGGCGAGACCATGGCGATGTGACCAGTGAATGAAATAACCCAACCCGGCTCGGGCACGGAGTGGAAGTGTCATGTTCAAGAGCAACTTGCTACTAAAGATTCTTTGAGTTTTCTTCCCAATTTTTCCCCAGTCATTGTTGACCAGTACCTCTTTATTTTTTTCAAGCTTGAAAAGGATAACATATGCTTGTTCTATAATTTTCCCTTCAAGCAAACCCATCGCTATGTTTTAACGAGCCTAGCGATAGTGAAACTCGTTCTCGTCTAAAGACAAGTTTGTCGCTATTAATATTTTTAACGAGTTTAACGACAAAGATAACTCGGTCCTTTTCATTTTTAGAGAGTTTGAAAAGGTACGTAAAGGCAACTCCAAAATTCCTTTTTCGTCATCTAATCCCTTAAGTCCGAAAAAGTATAAAACAATACAGAAGGGATGAATTTTCAATTAGCTTTAACGAGCCGAACAAAACAAGCGCTCGATCTTTTTGTGCAATAATCCCTCAGGTCCAAAAAGATTAAAATCTAGAGGAGGGATAGCACTTCCTGTCGCTTTAACGAGCTGGAAGGCTAGAACTCGGCAATCTTTTCATATTTTACGTGTCAGAAAAGAGCATAAAGAAGACTCGTCTTTTGAGGAACGAGTGATAAAATGGGTAGCAGCTGATTCCAGGTAAGGTTTGGAATTTTCCAATCAGGGCAGTGTCACAAGGATGACTAGTGAAATCACTCTTCACAGCTGTTCCTCAAAATGGGTAAACAATCAAATGGAGGTGAATGATCGGCCAAAGGAAAAGTGGAGGTGACGGTGCAAACACGACCAAGGCTTTAATGGCTGAAGTACTACATTCACGGTGGTTATTTACCAGGGAATAGTTCATCTTTTAATGAGCTTAAATGCGGGTGGAAACATTTGCTCAGTCCGGGTTTATTTTTTAATGAGCTTGAACCTCGCGGTAACACTGCTCGATCCAGGTTTATTTTTTAACGAGCTTGAACCTCACGGTAACACTGCTCGATTAATCCAGTCATATGATAAGAATGTCTCATATAAAAAACGGCAACTTTTCGAGTTTTGCCCCACATCCTTTCTTTATGCAAGTTAGGAAACGACCAATCCAAAAAACAGATAAATGATCGCTCTTTGCTTGCACTCCAAAAGGTTTGCATGCCCCCAGGTATAAAACAGAGTTTCAAGGTCACCCTCTATTCGAGCTGACAAAACATTTGTTTTATCAGGAAGGGTATACCTCTTACAGGTTACCCAAAGATTGTTCTATTCACGGCGCAAACAAAACACTTCTCCGGCGATGTCTCTCGAAATAAACAAAGGTGAGCGACGATGCCCGCCAACTCACATAACTTTGACAAGAGAATCTTATTCCAGAATAACCCCTCTTCCAATCACGGACGGGGTACAAACTAGTCATATTCTCCCGCGGAAACCTACCCTATACCCGAAGTTTTCCTGCCGAAGCAGACCAGGACGCATGCCCCCTCGGTTTCAGTCATATCCCTCTGAATTACTCGTGCTCATCGGGAGGACGGACTGGAGATTGAGACATTTCTTGCGTGAAAAGACCATTTAGGGACGGTATATGACTATTTTCTATGCGTGATCTGGGAAATGAAAGTTGGTCTACGAACTTGACGACTCTTCCTTCGTGTGGAAAACACATTACTCTAAAGAGTGAGGAGACAATCGCTCCCATGCAATAAATATAGTCTCGTCCAAGGAGTAGGTTATAATCCAAGGGTCCTTGAACTACCATTACGTTCATGTGAACTGTCTTCCTTCTCAATGTTATTGGCATATCGGGAAGGATCCCTAAAGGTCAACTGGTTCCTTTATCGAAGCCTGTCAGATTTCTCATCTCAGGCAAAAGCGATGGTGAACCAAGCACTTTCCAAGAAGTTGAGGAAAGGATACTCACAGAAGCCCCCTCATCTATGATGGTACCAGCCATAACCATTCTATATATTTGAACGATAATTCGGAACGGTATGCTTGCTGGTAAACGAGGTCTGCCTAGTTGATTCCAGTCGAAGGAGACAACTAGGTTTCTTGGAGGTGGGACCAAATAGACGGCCGGGTACGGCTCTGACGAACTTCCTTCCTGCGGTAAAGGAATGGGTAAATTGCCCCCATGTTTGTCGGAGTCTGTGTTTATGAAGATAATTTGGACGGTGTCATCCTTGTTCTCTTCAGTGATTGTATCATCTGAAGATGAAACCTCTGAAGGCACGACCGGGTCAACTGCCGCCTCGACCTTTTGACTTTCGTCTGGTATGGATCCAGATGGTTTATCTTCAATGATAGGCGCTTTAGCCGACCACCTGAGCGGGCCAACTGGATTCTCAACTAGTGACAGACTTGGCAAGAGTTTTTTATATCCAGGAGGAAGTCGTAACGGTGAAACCGAACGATCATCCAAAACTCTTTTAGCTTCGTCTAAGAAGGGACAACGGTGGACGGCGTGATTGCCTTCGCACAGTTTACAAGGAAATCTAGCTTTTCCTTTTTGTCCTGGGACTTCACTTTCACTAGTTGACGGTGTGCTTTCAACATGATCATCAGAGGTTGATGACACCAGTTGTGCAAACAAGGAGACCAGTCCCTTAGTATCCGGGGGATGCAAGGACAATCTCTGTGAAAGTGGTCTCCTTTGCAAATGACACATGGCGATTTAGGCTTGGTCGGTGCAATGTGTGGATTTTCGTTAGACGACACTCGTTTTCCCCCATTCGCCTTTGGCTCCTTCTTCTTCTTCTCTTTCTTCTTCTTTTCCTTCTTCTCCTTAGGAACTTGGCTTTTGGCTTTACCAGCCCCATCAAGCGAAGAGGAAGGAGGAGAGGAAGAATTAGAGGAAGTATAAGGCTGGTGGGCAACTCTGGACTCGTCTAATTGCTGATTCGATTGTTCAGGAATGGTGGTGTTCTGAATGACAGAGGTTGAGAAGAGCCATACAGGCAAACCAATTGTCAGTCCTGGAAGCGACAATGTGGCCATATTGGGCGCACCAACATCTCCCCAAGAGGAGAAGGGACTAGGATTTCCACCAAGGGGAATTCCTTGGTTGGTAGGCTCCATTTTCTCATCCCAAGATCAACGTAGGAAAGGGGTATGAATATTCCGTTTAAAATAAATTTTAACACACTTTGAAACAACTTGTTTTTTCAGTTTTTAAGAGTCGAGAAAAAACAAAAGATGACTCTAGTCACCTTCGATTTTTAATGAGCCTGAAGTGACAAGTGCTCAGATGGACCTTTTCCGTTAAGGAGTCTGAAAAGGAACGAAAGGGACTGATCTGGAGGTCTAGGTAGAGGGAGTACCAAACCAATCGCAAAACTGCAGAATACTTTTTACGGTACGGCAATCAATCTTTCCGAATGTTGTGTTCGGTGCATTGCGATCAGTAGGGCGGCCGACACGGCTTCCTATGGATAAAGGTTTTAAGCCTATAGGGGTCTCCCAATATATACTCGACGATACGTGGGAGCACAAGTTCGTACTGGCACTTATCGTCTCAAAGTGGAGGAATCACCCAACCATCAATGAGGACAACAGTTACCAGGCTTTACGACGCCGGAATACGTCTCAAGCCTAGACCTCTAAATGTTGTGCGTTAAGTTCCAAAGCGTTGTTAGGTTTATTGAATTTATTTTAAGTTGATCTTTCTTATGAATTTTGCCTTTTGGGTTCACCACGAGATGTAGATGTAATTCCTAAAATGCAATCTAAAGATGATAAACAAACTTTTATCTCTTTTCAGCAATGAAAATCCTAGCTACTAAGGGAAAAGAAAGACACAATCTTTTCGCAAAGAGCAAAGAGCACACTATAAATGCACTTTCTTAAATCAAGCCAAACAGACTGTCAATATGCAAATGCACATGCATGTATTTGTTTTTCACTTTCTTAGTATTGATGCTAAAAATAAAGTTGATGTACAAATCTGAATTTGCTTTCAAGCGACAAACACAAACAAGCTTCTTTTCGAAATCAAAAGGTAGAGATGATTACGACACTTTATGATTTTGAAATAAATACTCGTTTCAACACTAGAAAGTCACAAATTCAAACCAAAGGCAAAAGTAAAAGCATAATCGACCATCAACAGCAAATAAACTTTCTCCTATGATCGAAATCGACACTTGCGACAGATCTAAATCAAAGGACGACAGTACGACTATTATACTTTTGCAATGGAAAACTGTAAACGACTCAAAAAACACATAAAAACATCTACAGTTCTTTTGTACAAATGAGGCAGAATATCAGTAAGGAAAAGGGGTCTGAAACAGTCATATACTGATCACAGGCTGCAAAAAACAAAGACAAAACTGGAAAGAATGAAGCAAAGAACCTCAGCTGCACAAGGCTAGGCTGATCAGCGCACCTGTTACACAGAGAAACTGCATTGCAGCGCAGGTTGCCCTCTCGGGAAGTGCGTTGAAATGCAGAACCTCTTCACAGTGCCTGCGCTGGGGCAGAAACAAGAATTCTATCCGGGTTCTGGGTCACATTTTGCAGTTTTATCTTTGGTTTTTGGCCGAGTAAAAGCAATCAGTAATGCACAATCAGGGGTAGATCTAAGGGGGGTCTAAGAGCTATCACAAGGGCAATCAGATATTCTATGAATCAGCTGTTCAAATCATAAACAGATCCAGTGAATGGATTAAAGCAGCGGATGTCTACTTTGCATTTGTTAATGGCAAATGCAGTTCGATTGCTACTTATAAGTTTATGAAATAAACAACAAGAGAAACACAAACAAACTAATTAGACAATCCTCCCCAGCGGAGTCGCCATTTTGTTACCGGGAAAAGTGTCTATTTAGAACTGCTCTATCCCACTAAGGTGTGACAGCTACCTTAGAAACAAACAGAGAAAACTACTTTCGTATCTTCTTTATGAACTATAAACAAAGAGGAATAGGAAGAACCAACCTGTGTCTTGCGCTAGTCCTTTGATCCAATCTCTCTCCTCTTTGACAGCTTCCAGCTACCTGCTCCCTTACTTGCCCAGCTTCACCAAGTACCTGTAAGATCACTAAAGAAGGAAACTATACAAAGGCATGGATTTATATTCATAAATAACTTAGGATCAGATTTAAGTTAACCATACAAATGTAACAAGCATCAATGATACAAAAGCATGGAGAAGAAACTCAAATAGTTTTTATTGATATACAAGAAGATCCAGGAGGAGTTACAACCGATGATTCCTGACCCAGCATCAACCTCCTAGCAAAGAAGTCCCTTCCTCACCCCCAACAAAGCATAGATCACCCAATTCTCTGATATGTATCTCAAAACCAACAGCAATTCCTTACAATGTGCAAAATTCCAGCCTCTGGATCTTTGGGATGAGGGGTCCATATACAGATGTATGCAAGGAGGATGAGTCAGCTTATGATTTGATTAGTGGCTTCTCTCTATCAGTTCTTGCTTCCACTTGGAGACTGAAAGCCTCTTACTCATCCTCGGTCAAATTCAGTGAGGCAAGTGTCATTGGAGAAGATTTTGGAAGCTTCCATTGTCTCTCCACCTCGCGGAATGACACTACCATTTGTCATTTCCCGCTCAATGCACCCTGGTAGTGCATTTAGGTGCGTTGCACTAGTGGGTTTAGGTGCTATGCAATGCACTTGGCTAGTGGAGCAGTTGAAATGATCCTGATTTGACTTATTCTGAGCAATTTCTAGTGGAGAACTTCTGGGAGAAGCTGTAATTTGTTGACCTTGTTCCTTTAGGGGTTGGAACAACACTTTTAGGGACTTAGGAGCCCTTGGTTTATGGACATTTCATGCTTAGAGCTGTAAGGCACAAAAATGTCTATAACACAAAGCAATAGCATTTTGAAGGCTATCTGGTCGTACTTTAGGCTCCGTCTAAAGTTTACAAATCAAACAACAAGATCTCCCCAGCGGAGTCACCAAATTGTTGTGGAGGTAAATCCTCTCTGCGGACAGAGACGATCCCTACTAGCCCAGACCGGGTCTAGTAACAATCACACAATGCTATCACGCAAGTTCCTAATTGCAAATAAAAAGAAGATGGTGAGAACCTACTTGGATTCCAATGCTAGTATTCGTCAAAGAGGTATCGCCCTCATTCCTTTGCCTTGGCCGATCACGATCCTCACTGTTACACAGTAATTTGTCACCATTGGTCATCGTCTCTATCGCTCCGTTTCCATACATTGGAGGACGGATTCCGGGACCTGTGAGCAGTGACATAATCCAAAAACACTTGCATTATGATCCCCTGAGTATGTACTTCATGTTCCCTGAAGGCACCTTCTGCAAATTATCCCTGAAAAGTGCTCTTTTTCCATTGGCGCGGGTCCATAGTGTCTCACCCGCGCCAATCATGGAGATCCTCAAAAGAGGGCGCGACTATTGGCGCTCTGTCTTAGAGCAATGGTCGCGCCAACCAAGTTTGGTCATGCTTTTTGCCTTAACGCACGCCCGACTGTTGTTTCCTTCATTACATGGAGCTTTTTGAGGATAAAAAATCAGTCTTATGACGAGTTCTATCCTATCTCCATCCTTAATGGCTTTTGGGGATAATGTTAATCCACAATGGGTGTCCCGGTTCATTTCTTGATTCATTGTATCCTCCTCCCTTCTTCATCTATATAAGCTTGTCCTCATGCATTTGACAAGCTAGTTCTTAGTTCTAGAGTGCTGGAGTTCGGAGTTCTGAGTTCGTAATTCTTTGAGTATTGCTAGTTGTGGTTACGCTTGTTCTGAGTGATAGTGAAGCATAGAGAGGTTATGCTGCCGGGGAAGAGGTGTACTGCAAGACACACATAGCTGCTCGCCCAGCTCGAGGAAAGGTTCAACGTCAGAACCTTGGTTGTAACTTTTCCTGTCTATTATTTATTAATAAACGACTGCTATTATAGTTCCAATCTCATTGTCTATCATAGTGATGTTTGATTTATTTCCTTTCTGACTGAAATATAGTTGTGTCTTGGTGCATTTTATGCTTGTATTTGTTTCTTCCTTTGCATGTGCAGGTGTCCGTTTGCAAGGATCGCAAGGATTGTGACCTGCCGGAGCAAGGGAGCGGGAATACCAACTCTGCTTCAACTATAGCGTTGGATTCCAGGTTGGTCTTCTTAATTCACCTTTAATGTACAACTAGGAACTTGCGTGGCAGCGTGATTTGATTGTGGCTAGTTCTGTCTTAGGCTAGTGGGATCGCCTCTGTCCGCAGAGGGGATTTACCTATCCAACAATTTGGCGACTCCGCTGGGGAGTAGCTATTTTGGAGTTTGTCTTGCATGTTAATTTTCTCTTGCCTGTTTGAGTGGATGAGCTTTCTGGGTCAATCTTGAGACTTTTCTTTACTGTTTGATCCATCTGAACACTGTCAGCCCGACTTGGAGTCGTGTTATTTATTTTTTTAAGCCGCCAAACTTAATTGGCGCGGTTTTTTATCTGACAGTCGCGCCAGTTGGCGCAGGTTGCCTGATAGACACTCGCGCCAATCGACTGTTAGCGCAAGTTTCAGGCTGACAATCGCGCCAGCCCTGTGAATTTTTCCTGTGTGTTGGTTGGAAGCTCTTTTAGCTCAGATTTTTGGTTTTTTATATCTTTCACAGCTTCTGGAAGTGTGTTGAACCTCTGTTTGACTGGTTGTGCCTTGATCCTTCAGTTGTTTGCTTATTTCAATCGATTTTGTATCTTTGCCCTAGCATATCTGGTGGCTTTGCATGTCGAGCCTTCTGTGGGAAGTTCTGGTTGATTTTCCAGTCATCTTGTTACTTGTGTTTCACACCTATCTAGTGGTTGTTAAAGCTTGGTTTTCTATGCTTTGAGTGATTCACTTCTAGCTTGTTTGAAGTTTGCTCCACTTCATCACATGGTTCATTGAGGGTCTTTGTGTTCTTCCTTGCTTGGATAGTTCATCTTGGTGTTTCAGAATTGGTTCTATTTCCTTTGAGTGAATTCTGTTTGTCTATACTTGTGAATATCTCTTAAATTTGCTTACATGCATCATGCCATCTTAAAGGAAAGAAAAACAAAAGATCTTTTGCATTATATTAGTTAGCATTTTTGTTATTTATTGCTTTTAAAAAGAAAAAGAAAAGAAAGATTTTCATTTCTTGTTATTAGCTGCATTAGGATCTTTGTTGTTTGCTGAGTGATCACTTCGTTTGTGTAAAAATCTCCACTCTCCTGTAGATAGAATTCATTGAATGAAATGATATAATTCTGGCATGTAGTTTGCATTTAGGAAATTTTGAGAGATCACATACGGTAGGACCAAAAAACTGAAACATAATTAAAAGATAAACTTTAAAATCAACTGAATGAACATAACAACGCATTGGAACCTAACGTGAACATTCTAGAGGTCTAGGTAGAGACGTGTTCCGGCGTCTTTAAACCTGGTAGTTTATCGTCGAGTGGTTGGGTGATTCCTCCACGGTGAAGCGATAGGTGCCAACACGGATTGTGCTCCCACGTACCGTCGCGTATACATTGGGAGACCCCTATAGGATTAAAACCTTTATCCATAGGAAGCCGAGTCTGCCGCCTTACAAGCCGTAATGCACTGAACACAGCATTCGGGAAGATTGACTGCAGTACGGGAAGTCCTTGGTTTTCATCTGATTGCCAAGGTGTATAAGCAGTTTTACGGATTGTTTGGTAAACCCCTTGCCTAGTTCTCCAGAGCAGTCACTTTTGATCCTTTTCGGACTCCCTAAAC
Source organism: Pinus tabuliformis (assembly GCA_031772625.1). Classification (NCBI taxonomy): domain Eukaryota; kingdom Viridiplantae; phylum Streptophyta; class Pinopsida; order Pinales; family Pinaceae; genus Pinus; species Pinus tabuliformis. The sequence goes on along the minus strand of CM062806.1, from coordinate 44,776,765 downwards.
GAAAAGGTGCCAGTGAGCGTCTTGTCACTTCGTGCTCATTAAACATTTGAAGGAGACTAGAGTCATCTTTTGTCCTTTTCTCGACTCTTAAAAAATGAAAAGGTCAAGTTTAGTGTCTTAAAATTTATTTGGCCACGATAACATTTACCCAATTAGATTTTGTGTGCGTTAGTTTGAGTAGGATTCTTTCTCGCTCAATGGCATCCTTCCCTCAGTCCACCGGCCAAGGTGTTCCCCCTGATGGAAACCCTAGTCCATTTCCTTCTGGTGGAAATGTCGGTGTTCAGTATATCGCAACTTTGTCTTTGCCCGGGTTAACCATCGGTTTGCCCGTATGGTTGTTTTCAAACTCGGTGGTCTCGAGTGTGATAACTCCTGTTCCAACACCACCTCCTCCACCCGAACAACGTCATGTTCATTCCAAGGTGGACCCCTCCCCTTCTTCGCCTATTGATGCGTCCTCATCTTCTACTTCGCCTGGTGAAACTCTGGATTTAACTAACCAGGTGGCTAAGAAGAAGAAGAAGAAGACCAAAAAGAAGAAGTCTCCTAAGGGAAAGGTCGCATCTACCCCGAGTATACCTCGAGTAGACTCACCTTTTGCTCCTCCGCGGAAGGCTAAGTTTCCTTGTCAATTATGCAAAGCGGACCATTTTCTTACTGATTGTTCTGGTATTCCCAGGGTCCTAGATATATGGTCCCGTGACCCGACTCGCCCCCCGTCGTCACAGATTGACGATACCTTACCAACTGGTAAGGGAAAAGGGAAGGTTCGTTTCCCTTGTCGACTTTGTCAAGGTAATCATCTCCTTCGCCTTTTTCCACTTCTGGATGAAGCCTCCCGTCTTTTGGAAAGTCTGTCAGCTCCCTTACCCCAACTACCTGCTGGATACCAGCGTCTTTCTGCAACTGCAGATCATCTATCCGCTAACCAAGAGATCAAGCATGATTCCTCTTTGGTCCAGCTTGCTCTTCCCGAACCTGGTTGTGCTCAGCCTGTTCCAGACCAGTCCCTGGTCGGAAAGAGTGTTGATTTACATTCATCTTCTATGCACCACTCTATTCCAGAAGTTTTTATCATCAAGGATGAACCATCTGAATCCAAACGAGACGAAAGTCCAAAGGTCCAGATGACAAGTGACCCTGTCTTTCAAAAGGTCCAGATGACAGTTGACCCGGTTTTGCCTTCAGAAGTTCCATCCTCAGATGATATTGTCACTGAAAAGAATGACGACCACACCGTCCAAATTCTATTCATAAATACAAATGATCAAGTGAGCATCCCTCTCATTCCTTCGCACCAGGAAGGAACTTCATCAGAGTCATATTCGGCCGTTTATCCGGTCCCACCTCCAAGCAATCTAGTTGTTTCCTTCAATTGGGATCAACTAGACAATCCTCGGTTACCAGCTTCCATACCATTTCGAATTATAGTCCAAGTCTACCGAATGGTTATGGCCGGTACCATTATTGATGAGGGATCTCCTGTGAGCATCCTGTCTTCAACAGCTTGGGAAGCACTTGGTTCGCCACTGCTTCTACCTGAGATGAGAAACCTTACAGGTTTTCATCGAGAAACCACTCGACCTTTAGGAATTCTTCCCAATGTACCTATCACATTAGAAGGGAAGACCGTTCAAATGGGCGTCATGGTAATCCAAGGTCCGTTAGATTACAATTTACTCCTTGGGCGAGACTATATTTTTCGCATACGTGCAATTGTGTCCTCACTCTTCAGAGTGATGTGTTTTCTGCACGAAGGAAGGACGATCAAGATCATAGACCAACTTTCGTTCCCCGGTTCACACTTCACATATAGTCATCTACCATTCCTAAATGGTCTTATTTCCACAGGAAATGCCTCAACATCCAGTCCGTCATTCTGATGACAGCAGCCGACCCGGGCACGTGACTGAAGCCCGGGGGGCATGCATCCTCCTTTTCAAAATCGAGTCTTTCCAAGTCAACCTTCATTCCATCCACTCCGTGAATGCCATGAAGCTTGGGGGGCATGTACCTCGATTTGCATTATCATGCTGGGGGCATGCAAATTTATAGCAAGCATAGTTTTTCGTTTCAAGCTTGTGTAAACATGAAACCGAATCCAAGCAAAGTTCTCCATGGTTCAATCTTGTGTAAAAATGAACCCATACCTGATTTACATCCCGTGATTGCCTTTTATCTGCTAAATTCTGCTAGATGAGCCTTGGTTGTTTCATTCCATCGCCACCATCTCTTTGGCCGATCATATGCTTTCACTTGGTTCTTTATCCTTTCCTGAGGAACCGCAGCGATGAGTGGTTTTATTAGCCAGCCTCTTGACCATTACATGTTTTGAGCAGTTCCACCATTACCGGAACTAGTTGCTACCTATTATACCACTCGTTCCTCTAGGACGAGTCTCCTTTAAGCTATTTTGTGACTTGTAAAACATGAAAAGATTGCCGAGTATTTTTTCCCTTTTTGACTCGTTAAAGAGAATAAAAATGGAGGTCCGCTTTTAGCTCTTTTTCTGACCATTTAAAGAGAAAAGATTGTCGAGTTACTCCTCTTGACTCGTTAAATGTTAATAAGGGGAGGTCGTTTTAAGTTATTTTTGTCAACCGTTAAAACATAAAAAGATTACCGGGTCTTGTCATTTCAAACTCGTTAATGGTCATGAAACGACGTGGTTTTGACCGCTTTTTTACTTTTTCAAGTCAGGATCACTATTTATGAAAAGTACTCCTCGATCGTAATGATCGGGTGGTTCTTTCGAGCATTGTTTTATACTTTTTCGGGCTCGGGAGACACAACTTTACGAAAAAAGGACACCCCTGGAGTTTCCTTTTCTGTTGTCTTTTCAAACTCTCTAAACATGAAAAGACGTCGAGTTCTTCCTTTGTCAGACTCGTTAAAACCTGATGACATCGGATTTTGTCGAAATGACACACTACAAGCATATGCTATCCCCATCAAGCTTGTTAAAAATAACTGGGGTACTCGCCAGAAATGGTGGGGGAAAAGAAAATTTTGGAACCATAATCATTGTCATGTTGGCAGTATGTCGCTCTTGAACATGGCACTTGTCTGCTTTCATGTCTGGGTGGGGATATCTCATCTCATTTTTCACTGGCTTCCACGGATTTGGGTAATCCTATTTGACCTCTCATCTGCTCATTGCCTCGTCATCATGACCTCTGATCCATTGATGTCAAATACTGCCAATTCCAATATCGTTCCGCCGATATGTTCAAGAGAAGTTGACCTCTAAAAAGAAACAACCTCCATCTGATAGTTCACATAATCTTGATTCACAAACATTATTTCTTTGTCTCGTGTCGATGATGTGGGAAACATTATGGCCCACCTTCGATCAAGATCGCTTCCTATCGACTTCAGCTCATTATCCAGGAAGCTGATCTAGAGACTCCCTTCCGGTGCCTTGGAGCCTGCATGCCTCAATGGCAGGTTCTTCGTGTTCGACGTGAGGTTTTCATCAATGGCCTCCGATCGGATGATTCTACGGGTGTTTGACATCAGCTCATTAATTCACACGCCGTAGATTGTACCTGTAGTACCTTGAGGGCCATTGTCATTATTGGTGGTACCTCTCGCGTCTGTTAACAGTTCCCATTATTGACTAGTAATCAGACGATGTTCATGCATGATTTGACTTCAGCTCATATGTTCGCATGCTTGAACTTGTACTTCTGTTCGGGTCGAGATGGAGCGCAAGACCCTGGATTGTGTCTGTTGTAATCCAGGCGTGATTCTTGATAAATGACTCATTCACTGGATGGCTGCGACCATACCTGAGTCAATTCATTGATCCTAACCAGATGGCTGCGTCCATACTACGGATATAGATTTTTATGTACTCTCTTATGGATGGCTGTGACCATACCATGTAATCATGTAATTGAACTATCAGTCGTATCTCTCAATGCAGATCCTCGGTGGCAGCTATATGTGTTCTTGTAAAGCATTTCACCCCTCTCCACCTCTCGGACCTCATGCTTTAGGGGGCATCTATTACACAGTAATTTGTCACCATTGGTCACCGTCTCTATCGCTCCGTTTCCGTACATTGGAGGACGCATTCCGGGACCTGTGAGTAGTGACATAATCCAAAAACACTTGCATTATGATCCCCTGAGTATGTACTTCATGTTCCCTGAAGGCACCTTCTGCAAATTATCCCTGAAAAGTGCTCTTTTTCCATTGGTGCGGGTCCACAGTGTCTCACCCACGCCAATCATGGAGATCCTCAAAAGAGGGCGCGACTATTGGCGCTCTGTCTTAGAGCAATGGTCGCGCCAACCAAGTTTGGTCATGTTTTTTGCCTTAAAGCACGCCCGACTGTTGTTTCCTTCATTACATGGAGCTTTTTGAGGATAAAAAATCAGTCTTATGATGAGTTCTATCCTATCTCCATCCTTAATGGCTTTTGGGGATAATGTTAATCCACAATGGGTGTCCCGGTTCATTTCTTGATTCATTGTATCCTCCTCCCTTATTCATCTATATAAGCTTGTCCTCATGCATTTGACAAGCTAGTTCTTAGTTCTAGAGTGCTGGAGTTCGGAGTTCTGAGTTCGTAATTCTTTGAGTATTGCTAGTTGTGGTTACGCTTGTTGTGAGTGATAGTGAAGCATAGAGAGGTTATGCTGCCGGGGAAGAGGTGTACTGCAAGACACACATAGCTGCTCGCCCAGCCCGAGGAAAGGTTCAACGTCAGAACCTTGGTTGTAACTTTTCCCGTCTATTATTTATTAATAAACGACTGCTATTATAGTTCCAATCTCATTGTCTATCATAGTGATGTTTGATTTATTTCCTTTCTGACTGAAATATAGTTGTGCCTTGGTGGATTTTATGCTTGTATTTGTTTCTTCCTTTGCATGTGCAGGTGTCCGTTTGCAAGGATCGCAAGGATTGTGACCTGCTGGAGCAAGGGAGCGGGAATACCAACTCTGCTTCAACTATAGCGTTGGATTCCAGGTTGGTCTTCTTAATTCACCTTTAATGTACAACTAGGAACTTGCGTGGAAGCGTGATTTGATTGTGGCTAGTTCTGTCTTAGGCTAGTGGGATCGCCTCTGTCCACAGAGGGGATTTACCTACCCAACACTCACGATCTCCGTGATTAGACACTTGCACATGCAAAGAACAACACGAAAACAAGCATAAAATCTAGTAGATGCAATTATATATCAGTCAGAAAAGATATAACTCAACATCAAACATAAGACAATGAGAGTGGAACCATAATGATAGTCATCTATTATTAATAAATAACAAAGAAGAATACAACCATTGTTCTGACATCAAATCCTCCTTTGGCTGGGTAGTCAGCTACACAAGTCTTGCAAAGCTTGTTGGGATGAGGAACAAGCCTCTCTCTCTTTGGGTGACAAGGATCTCCTTACTTAGATTTGGCCTTATGGGTGCAAAGAAGGCTCTTGCAGCTTCAAACTCTTGAACTCCTGGAACTACTGACTATTGTGACTGTAACTCTATGACTAGCTTGCTCAAGGCATAGAGGCAAGCTTTTATAGATAGAGAGGGAAAGAGATAGGATCAACCATATTATTCATGGAATTGGCTTTATCACTTGGAAACTTCCATGAAAGGTGGCAAACCACTTTCCCTTCTATGGAGATTCGAATCCAAACCATCCTAGCTCAACAGAGATTCAGTTGGTGAATGGGTTGAAGAGAAACTTCGGGAGTTTTTTGGTTGAAAACTTTACTCAATTCAGTTGGCGCGAGTGCGACTCTGAGACAGAGCGCCAATGGCGCGCCCTTTTTAGAGGATTTCCCTCATTGGCGTGGGCAGTGAACTGTGGACCCGCACTAATGAAAAAAGAGTTATTTTCATGAGTACATTGCAGGAGATGTATTCAGGGCAAATGAAGCTCATACCCAGAGGAATATAATGCAAGTGGTTTCAGGTCATGTCACTTCTCACAGGTCCTGGAATGAGTCCTCCCGTGTACGGGTAAGGGGTAACAGGGACGGTGACAAACGGTGACAAATTGTTGTGTAACAAGCGTGCAATATCTTTTGGGCTGTGGCATACCCAGACATATGACCACCACACGCTCCAGAGTGACAGTCATTTATAACCCTTTCAGCTTCCTTGTGAGTTAAGCAACGTCGAAACACAGAGTCCGCCCCATGGCGATAAAGAGTATCTCCAATAATCCTGAATTGTTGGGACTGGAAACGAATTTTCCAATGTTCTGACCTTGAAATTTCTGGCCGAAAGGATGGGTCTAGAGATAAATGATGATATCCCCATACCACGGATCTAAAGTGCTGATTAGAAACAAGGATTCGTCTGCAATGGACTCCTCCGCCACAGTTTCCGTGTCAGCACGCGGGAAGTCACACATTAACTCTACAAAAACTAAAGATTTCTTAGACTTGGATTTTTCGAATTCCAAGTCGAACTCTTGCAGGATAACAATCAATTTAGAGTACTTGCCCCCTAGCAATTGCGTGGTCAAAATATATATCATAGGGTTGCAATCCGAAATTACTGTAGTTTTACGTAGTAAAATGTAGTGATGAAAACGTTGGATAGCTTGAACGGCTGCCAATGCCAATTTCTCCACATGTGAGTATTTTAGCTCAGTTGGATTTAAAGTTCGAATAAGGTAATATATCACATGTTCAGTTCCGAATTCATCTTCCTGAACTAGGACCATTCCAATGGTGGAATGAGAGGCGGCGAGATACAAGAAGTAATCCTGGTTGTAGTTGGGAGGATGCAATAACGGTGCATGGGTCAACGCGTGTTTAAGTGCATCAAAAGATTTCTGAGCTATCTCATCCCAATAGAATGGAGTATTCTGTTTAAACAACCGGGTAAAACCCTTTGTAACCTCAGCATAGTTAGGAATGAATCGTCGTAAAAAAATTGATTTCCCTTGCAAACTTTGGAGTTGGCGAAGACTCGAAGGAGGAGGCAATTTGATGATAGCTTCAACCTTCGAGGGATCAACGCGAATGCCGGCTTTCGAAACTACAAACCCCAGTAATCGACCCATTTCTATACAGAAAACACATTTATGTGGGTTCAACCGAATCCGATAATGCCTACACCTCATAAAGATTGCTCGTAAATGGACGAGGTGATCAGCTCGATGTAATGAATGAGCAGGCAAGTCATCGAGATACGGTTGCACAATGTGCTTGATGTCATGAAACGCATAAGACATGGCCCTTTGAAAAGTTTCTCCGACATTCTTGAGCCTAAAAGGTAACTTGCAATAAGCAAATGTCCCCCATGGACAAATGAAAGCCGTTTTTGGTTGATCAGCAGGTAGAATATTTATTTGATTGTATCCGGAAAAACCATCCATAAAGGAGAATATTTCGCTGCCGGCACAATCATCAATAATTTGATCGATATAGGGAGTTGGGTAATTGTCCTTTGGACAGGCTCGATTAATGTCCCTATAATCGATACATCAGGGGAAATTTTAAGAACCCCCCCTAAATTTATAAATATAATAAATGGGCGAATCTCCATGGTATATAGGAAAAATGGAAGGCGAATTTATCAATAATATAATATGTATATATAATTTTTTGGCGAATCTCTCACCAGGCATGGCGAATATTTTACTCAATTATAAAATCTTGTAAGACCTTGGCGAGTCTTTCACTAAATAATAAAACTTTGTAAAGTCCTAGTGAATCTTAGCATAGGCTACATGCTGGTTTAATTCCCCCATTTAAATAGGCTACATTCCAGGTGAATACCATGGGTCAATACCATGTGCCATTTTGGTCAATACCATGGGTCAATACCATGTGCCATTTTTATTTTTATTAAGTCTAATATTAGGGTTAATAATGGTTTTTTGCATGGTATTAATAAAAATCTAGTCCATGGTATTTGTCCCATGGTGTTTTGGCCATAGGTTTCACCTAAATATAACCCATTTTTTGAGTGTTCGTAAATATAAGGTGACTTATGGAGTAAATATAAAAAAATATTTTATTTGTTTACCATACCTCTCGTTTATTTATATTTTTATTAATTTACCGTACCTCTTTTACAAATATGGTATTTGCCCCATTCACTTAAATAAAACCTCTTTCTTGAGCCTTCATAAATAGAACGAGGGTTATGGACTAAATATAAAAAGAGGTTTTATTTATTTACGGTACGTCTAGTTTATTTATATTTTTATTTATTTACCATACCTTTTGAGTAAGTATAAAAAGACGTTTTATTTATTTATCATACCTCCACTTTACTTATATTTTTATTTGTTTACACCCTTACATGTATATAAGGTGACTTATGGAGTAAATATAAAAAATGTTTTATTTATTTACCATACCTCTCATTTATTTATATTTTTATTAATTTACCATACCTCTTTTATAAATATGGTATTTGGCCCATAGGATTCACTTAAATAAAACCTATTCTTGAAAATGGGCGAATGGATTCACTTAAATAAAACCTATTCTTGAAAATGGGCGAATGGAAGGTTGAAGTCCTAATTTCAAGGGCTAAATTTACCTTTTTTACCCTCTCCCTTAAAATAAGGTGGGCTATTTGAGGTGATTTGTAAAAATGTACTATGATACAAAATATTCACCCACTAAAAATTTAAAACCCCTTAATTTTGCCAAAGGGCGAACATTTGCCGCTAAAATTATCCTTGCGATACATATTCTTATTGTTCCCCGCTTTTTGTTAACCGGAACAATATTCGATACCCAATCCGTTAATGGGATTGGATAAATGAAACCTGCTTTGACTAATTTTTCAACTTCTGCTTTAATTGCAGCAGCTTTTCTTGGGTGAATCTGACGCAAATGTTGCCGGACGGGTTTAGCGTTTGGGTAAGTCTTGATCTGATGAACAACAATCGCGGGATCAATTCCTGGCATTTCCTCATAGGACCAGGCAAACACGTCGCGGAATTCTTGAAATAGGGCCTTATATAGCTGAATTTCATCATCTGTACACGAGGCACCTATATGAATGTTCTCAACAATTCCGGGCTTAACCGAGATGTCAATAGGAATAGTTCGAGAGATGTTTCCCAAATTTAACTCTGAATCAGGATGGTTCATTGGTCTGAGGTTCCTTGACTTATTCAGTTGTAAAAATTGATGAGAAATCATTTTCAAAACGATCATTCTCGGGTAGGAATGAAGATCTGTAATGGAGATCTTCCCATGGTAAATCATCTACACATAGGATTTCACGAATTTTCTCATCAGAGTGAACAAGTTCAGAAAACATGATTAATTCCGAGTTTGATGTGAAAAGTGATTCCTCACGGACCACATTCATGAAGTCAATTTCGGTTGAATATGGGTCGGTAAACGATTGCACGGCCTCATACGCAATTTCATATGGACTCAAAGGCATGACATCACCAAATGAGTCTATCTCAGATTCAGAAGGAATGATCCAAGGATCATCATAAATAATGGTGTCTGATGTAATCATATGAATGGTTGCAAATGAAGACGATGCGTTGATCGAAGGAAAAGGAAAAGTTCCCAGTAAACCGGCATCTTTAACTATTCCTACTCCAACATCCTTATATGGGATAGGAGTTTTACCGACATGCTGAATACTCTCAGAAGAGGCTGGGTCGGATGAAAAGTAAGCCAGCTGGTCTATTGTTACAATCTTTCCATTATGTGGAAACTTTATTACTCGAAAGACCGATGAAACGACCGTTGTCATAGCGTAAGACCAACTTCGACCCAAGAGAAGGTTGTAATTTAGAGGGGCATCAACCACCTCCACATCTAGACTAACGGTTTTTCCTTCAACCCCTATAGGAAAATCCTGTAGAATTCCAAAAGGATGAAACCCACGGCCATCAAAGGCCTTTAGAATCATCGGGGATTGATTTAGTGAAGGAGAACCAAGCGATCTCCAACACTGTATCGACATAATACATGTTGAGGCTCCCTCGTCAATTACAGTCCGATGAATAGGTTTGTTTTTTACTATCACTGGAATCTGGAAAGCCATTTGATGAGACAAACGCGGTGTACTATTTTCTAGATCAAAAATTATTAGATTCAAGTCTTGAACATCAACAGCTCCTATAGCCAAGAAAAGTAATTTACGTTGTGTTGGACATGATTGCAGCACTTCCAAAGCCGACATTGCTGAGGGTGAAATAGCGAAATCCTCAACAATGTTATAATTCTGAGCTGCTCTCGCATGTGGATTGAAAGCTGACTTTCGAAGTATACCCTTGGCGGGCGGTTTGATTACCAAGTCTGGATTAGGTTTCTCGATCTGTAGTGGATCGGAACCGGGAGCTGAGGTTGATGGATTAGAATGAGAAGATTCTGCTTCTTTACCATCAACAGGACTTTTACTACCATAATCTTGCGATCAAGTCGCAATCCTAACATGGGACATCATCAGTATGGGTTCTTCATTGGCACTCGAGGACGAACCTATCATCTTACTATCTTGAGCTGGAAAAGGATCCTTCAAAATAGCAGGAGTTTGGGAACCTTTGACAATCTTCGCAACCTCTACATGATGAGGGCAGTCTCTTGTAAAATGTTCATCGTCACAAATGAGACAAGGATAACGAGGTTTGCGTTTTTCATCATTGGATTCCGATTTTTTCAGGTTTCTCCTTTAAATTTTTGTCCGTTTTATTATTCTTCTTTCCTTTCTTCTTCCCACCGGATTTTGATTTGGCTATAGATGATTCTACAACATGAATATCGGCGGAAATCTCTGCAGAAGAATCTCTTGTTGGGGTATCACGCAAGGTTATGATAGCGGAAGAATTCTTAGAAGACTTCTTCTTACTTTTAGTGTTAGCCGTGCCAATCATACCATCGGTGGCATGAGATCCCGAAGGAGCTGCAGCGATTTGATTTTGCTTGGGAAGATAGGGGATTTTCTCGTGTAACGTACCTGACTGAGTATAGACCAAGTCAAGGTATTGTGCTTGAGAAATTACTTGCTCCTCAGTAACAACTCTGTCTTTAGCAACATCTTCAGTGATCTTTGGCAACAAAGATTTTACAAACCACTCGGCCAAGATCTGATCCGGAATAAACACCTTCACTAAATGTCGTCGACATCTCCACTCATGAATATGATCTGAAATGTAAGTGGATGTCGATTGTTTTAACGAAGTTAACAATTCCGTGCCATTGTCATATCGGACTCGCAACTGAAAATGAGTTAAAAACGAGGTAGCTAACTGACTAAAATTATAAAAAGTGCCTCGCGGTAACTCAATGTACCACTTGGCCGCGAGACCAATTAGAGTGCACTGGAAAAGTCTAAGATGGATTGAATCATCTGAAATGGAGTTAGACGCACACCAGAGGTGGTAAGTCATCACATGGTTCGACGGGTCCTCTCCTGATTTACCTTCGAACTTAGGAATGTCACTGGGCAACTTATTCGACATTGGCGGCCAAAACGGAAGATAATTAATGGGATCGTTCGTTAGGCGCAACAAGTCCGGCAAGTCCAAAGTTGCGATAAAAGGTAACTGCCAATTAGGACCCTAAAACTCTGGGTCATGAGACCAGCCCCAGGAGGAGGATATCCAGGATAACTAGGAATAGGAATTGTGTTTGGGATATTGTATCCTCCCAGAAAACCACGATTAACCGAACCGTACTGGGGTTGTTGAGGTTGTTGATAAGTGTACCCAAGGTACGGTTGATACTGTTAGACTGGCTGATGCACAGCAGGACCGAATTGGTACTGTCCCTGGTACGGTTGATAAGTAAATAGTGGTTGACTTGTGACAACCGTACTTGAACCAGGTTGTCCTACAGGCATCTGAACCGAAGTTTGAATTGTAGATCCAGACAGTGGTAAATATTTCTGAGGAGTAGATACAGGAACAGTAGAAAACGGAGTTGTCGATACTCCAGAAGTAGGTGGGGTAGATTGAACAGATGTTACGGTAGTTGTAGCAGTCGTTTGGGGCGGAGTACGAGGTGTACTAGGCCCAGACTGAGAAACTACCAAAGGTACAGAAGTTTGAATGTTGGACTGGATGGGTTGCTGGGCTATACCAGAAAATAAGGGTTGTCCAGTTTGAGATGACAACTGTACATTTGGCTGCTACACCTGTTGAGTTTGCGATGGATCCCACACTATATTCATTCCGGGGTACTGACCCATAACAGGTTGAGAATACTGAGGACCATAACCGGGTTGAGGGTAGGATTGATAATTGAAAGGTACATTTCCTGTTCCTTGAACATACATTTGACCGGAGGGTGGTTGGAAACCTTGGTTCGAGTACTAACCTTGCGGTTGATACCCTTCAGGCATGTACTGATACTGGGGTTGACCTTGAGGTATAAATTGATACTGGGGTTGACCTTGGGGTACATATTGAGTCTAGGGTTGACCTTGAGGAACATATTGTCCCGTAGGTATGTACTGTCCTTGAGGTTTCCCCCCAGATGCAAATTGGGTACCTTGAGGTTGCCCCCCAGGCGAGAATTGAGGTTGCCCCCCAGGCGGTAACTGGCCACCTTGAGGTTGAGGATTGGGAATAGAACCTGACATCATGTGAATGTCTTCTACGCTCAACGGCTTAGTACCATTGCTTCCAGTTAATAACCCTTGCTCAATGGGTTAAGGAGATGCTCCCGAAAAAGTACCAGAAAGGGACTGATACCCAGAGGGAACATAAGGACCACCGTACAAAAAAGATTTGGGCGATTGAGTAAACATGGACGATTGATTCGACATATTTAACGAAGGATAATAACCTCTAGGTGTTGGCTGATAAGGAGTGCGAGGTGGTGAAAAACTTAACCCTGGGTTTTCTAAGAAATTAGTCAAAGAAAGATACCAAGTATTGCTCCTAGGTGGACTGTAAAAAATTGATTCACGCTCCCTTAGCTCAATAACAGGTTAATTTTCAGGGATAGGGATGCCTACTTCTTCTTTCGGAGTAGCAAGTTCTTCAATAGCAATAAGTCCAGAAGGAAGATCTTGGGTGATTACTCTTTCTACCCTAGGTGAACCAGGACCACTAGAAGCTGGAGAAATAAACCCCGATGTCGGAGTAGCAGCAAATTCACTTTCAGGCTCGGATATTTCAAGTTCCTCACTTATATCACTAGTAGATGAAAAGCTACCACTAACTTTGGAAATAGACACTGACTGTGGATTATAATCTGCCACTAATGGTTGAAAATCAGGATGTACTATCAAAGAAGATTCTCCTTCTTCAGGTGACCCAGCTCTACTATCTCTAGGAGTTACAAGGACTTTCAAGCCTTCAAGCTGGCTCGGTACTTCATCAGGAGGTTTTCCCCGAAGTCTATGGGACTTGCTCAGTAACTCAGCCACGTTTAAAAACTTTTGACTACTTCACAGGAAAACAAAGTAAAATCTCAATGAAAACCACCTAAAGTCTCTAAAGAACCAAACAAATTTGAATCACACGCCTAAATAATCTAGGAGATCAAACACACACAAATAGTAACTTTCCATACTAAAAACACTAGTTGGTGATGAAATCCAACGTCGCAGAGTTCAATACAGAAATGGCGGTTGGAACAGTTACCCCGGCAACCTGCTTAATGAATAGACTGGCACAAGTTCTTCCACTTAACCGTCTCGAGTGAAGAGAACCCCCCAGAAAATCCAAGTGAGTCTAGCCGACGTCTGCTCCAGGTACAGTGGGATCTTCCCACCACTGTCACCTTAGGAAGAATCCTAAAGAATATGGCCACTAAGGTTACCAACTGAAACAAATATACCTGGGGGAACAGTCTACAATCCGATACGCACGCAAGGGCAGAGTAGCAAGCTCAATCCCCTTGAAGGCTCCTTGACATAATCCAAGGTTTACCAACAAGTGACCCAATGCTCCTCGACAATGGTTAATCTGAGGTTTACCATTTTTAATACCTGAATATCTGGTGTCGTTCCCAATGAGGAAGGATTGATTCCCTCACTGGTTCGAACACGATCTCGTGCTTCTCCTTTAAGAGGAGCTTTCCCAGAGCATAAATGCAACAATTGGATTTCTTCCGTACCACAAGATACAACTACTTGTTTGTTTTTACTGTCTTGGAGAGTTAATTACTCTCCTACTCCAAGACACTAGCCTAAGCTATGTTGGTGTATCAGAGCCCTAGAAATAAAAATGTTACTAGATGAATTTTACTTTAAGCGTTATTTTTTATTGGTTTTTGTTTAAGTCAAAAGGTGTGGAGATGAAACTCGTGGTATGAAGACTCGACTCAAAATCACTAAAAATGCACCTAAGATTATTTAAACAATCTTTTTCTCTTCTATGAACTTCTAAACTAAGAAAGAGTTTGAGAATGCAAATTCTTTTGTAAACACAAATCCTTCTTAAGACACAAATTAAAAGAAGAGCTTTTGTTCTTTCCAATGCACTCAAAATGAGACAACTAATTATTTCACAAAAATTTCCCTTTTTCGTTTCAAAGCACTCAACCACTACAAAAAACAAACTTTTTCCAAAAGAGATTTTTTTATATTTTCTTATAAAACACTCAAAACTAATGAAAATGACTAACTTTGAGATCTATAAATTATAAAAACATATTTGAAGTCAAAGCCTACTAGATGTCTTTTTTAAGGATGTTTTACTTAGCTAGATGTAAGCTAAGGACCAATTTATGCAAAATCACAAATCAGTCAAGAACAACCAATTTTGTTTTCTTTTTGAAAATGAAAATCCAAACTTTTAAACACAAGCTTTTTGAAGTTTTATAAAGAGAAAACTCAAAGCGGATTCCTCAACAAGGGGAGATTTCATAAATGGTCAGACTCATAAGAAGGCTAGTAGACAATAAGGTGATCTGAAGTCCCTACAACTTCTAAGCTCAGAGCCACTACACAACCAAAATGAAAAACAAGCCCAACAATCAAAACTCCTAGGAATTTCACCTAAAACGCTAACACTAATGAAATCAACATAAGGAAAGCTTGTGACAGGTTATATGCAGGTCTGGGCAGTAGATAACAATTTCTAAACAAAAACTAAGCTGACTAACAGAGGAAATCTTAGGTTTTTCAAAATTTTGACAGGGTCCGTAGGCCCACAGTTGACACAGGTGCGGTCTCGCTCTGTGCTAAAAGCAAAGGTGCGGATAGGTACGCACTGTGTCAAATGGCTAGGGTGCGGTCCTCTCCCAAAGCTATGAAAAACAAAAAATAACCCTGGATCTACAAACTCTACCCAATTTTACACACAACAAGCCAAAAACAGAAACAAAAACACAGTTTCTCAGGTCAAAGTAAAAACAAGGAAAACAATCAATTCCCCAATGGAGTCGCCATTTTGTCACACGGAATAAGTCAATCTTGTGGACAAGATAGACCTTCCTAGAATCTAAAGAAGACCTAATGACAAGAAAACCAACCAGACACTATCTTTCTCTAAATATGCTTTTATGAACAATGGCAAACAAGTGTTTTTAGGGCCTACCTTAGGTCCAATGCAAGTTTGTGGATGACCTCGCTCCTTCAATCCAAATGAGCTCCTTTGTCGCGAATCTGCAAACACAAACAAGGCAAACAAATTAAATAACACCTAAAAAGCCAATATCATAAAACATATTTAACATGAAAGTCAAGGAGTCCATGAAACAAATAACATGAGATACTTGTTGAGAAAAATGAGTTTGATTGTATTAATTCAAAAGAAGAAGAACATTACAACCTGTGCCTTGACGCTGTACAAGCTTCTCCCAGGGTCCAGCAAGAAGTCTCCTCTACTTTGACAAGTTTCACTCACTCCCCAATGAAGCCAAAAAGGTATATGATCTCTCCTCTTAAGCTCAACTAGGAAGTCTTGATTTCACCAGCATTTACCCTAAAAAATGTTCAGCTTCTAACCTCTCCAGCAACCAGCCCAATGCCTGAATTTATAGTGCAATGGAGGGAGGTTACTAGGTCCTCCTCCAAAGGGATAAAGCCCTCTTTCAAAGGGATAGCTCCTCTCATCAAGGGATTAGCTCCTTCTCTTTTGGGATGCATGAACTGCCTCAGAGCGAACAATCCACGTCAAAATTCCTTCTAGAATCCTCTATAATTAAGCCAAAGTGAGTTTTTTAAGATAAAACTTGCACCTTTTGACTTTCACAGGGGTTCGCACCCACACCGTTAGGGACAGAGCGGGCAGGTCCGCAGTTTTTGTAAACAGAAGGTGCGGGACCGCAGGTAACAGTGAGAGAAAGTGTGGAACCAAAGTTTCATTGATTTTCAATGTCTTTCTCCCATTTTCAAAGCTTGGCTTGAAGAGCTGAGGTCTGAGACTTGCTTAGGAGGACAGTACAAGTGATGATAGACCCATACTGACTGTAAATAATCATGGTGACGATATTTTTGTGTAACACTAATCAACAATTAGTTTGTGGTAGGAGGAAGTTCACTTTCAGCAGCTCGGTGGCTAGCCGATGCATATCAGCTATGGAAGTGAGGAGGAAAGTGCAACAAATTTTGATGTAAGTGAAGGATCTTTGCCTCTTTTTTTTACTTTGTTTCAGTTCATTAGAGACAACTTTCGTGCAATCAGAAATCAACCGTCGATAAGTTTTCATTTGGACCATCTTGAGGGCAATGAAATCCTAGTTCAAGACTTCTCATATATAGATTTGCAGCCCCCGAATTCCATTGAATGTCAGGTGGCAGATAAAGACTTGGAAGTTGGAACATATGATCAAATGATACAAGATGATTCCATACCATTATGTTTTGAATCATTTCAGTTTTTGAACAGAATTTTGCATAGTATATCTTCAAATGAGTAGCCAATAGAAAAGCATGCAATCTCATCGGAACAATAGAAAATGAGTTGAAACAGTCTTTTCAAGTTTTTCATGATCCAATAGCTGATGTGTTGGATGATGTCTGCAGTCAAAGTCCTTCTCCATTAGCTAACTATGAGCTTGAAAAAAGTAATGATACAAACTTGATCTGGTAGCCGGTTTCTTTGTCGTTTTCAGCAAGAGTCTCATCACAAAGCTCAAATGAATGTTTGCATTCATGGTATTAGGAGAAGCAAAGTAATCCATTGGATGAGCTAAGTCCCAGTGCACATGAATTTCAAGATCCTTATGAAGTATTATCAGAGTCAGATAGAGCATCCATATTATTCAATCTGGGAAAATTTGGATCTGTTTACAAGTTTTCATGGGACTTGCCTTTCAGTAGTTCTCTCTTGTTGTTCATAAACAAGCACCTATGGAGAATTCAAACAGCAGCCAGAATGCTTACTTGGTTGCATTGGTTGTTTCATTTCACTTGATCAGGTGATGAAAGGAACAACTAGGGTAGGTTTTATTGAATAAGCTCCATTTTGAGAATCTTTTCCAGTTTGTTAGTTGTGTTTTAGTATTGAGTCAGATTTTAGTTGAATAAAGGTTAGTTTGTGTCTTTGAGTCATCAGTATTCAATCATGTATTTCAGATTGAGTTTTCTTTTTTTGTTACTCCATGCCCAATGGATAAGGCTACTTGGTCTATGGTGTTCTTGGCACCTACAAGGAGTTACCATCCCCAATGGAGACAATGTTAGAGTTAGTATTTGCAATCTTCCACCAATGATCAAATATTCTCTTATAAAGTGGTCTTAGGGTGTCAAAGTCAAATTTTATCATTTCAGTGAGTCTTCAAGTAAAATTTGTTCACTAGGTATTAGGTCTAGGATTGTTTTCACTCCTTCCTAAGTTTTCCAAGTATTGGTCCATGTCACCATTCAGCTGAGTGTACCATCATTCAAAGAGTTGTCATCATTATTTCAAGTTCCAATTGGTTATTTTACACCTTGTTTGTGCTTCAATTGTGCTTAGGTAAGGCTCATTTCCCTCTCCTAGGATTTTGAAGGTAATTTTTTCCTGATGGTCAAATCATCAACAAAAACCTGTATCCTAATTCTCATACACCTTCCCCTATCCTTAATATACCTTCTTGAACACTTCGCATCACTGATATCCATCAAATTCATCATTTTCCCACAAACCCTAGCCTATTGCTACAACTTGACACTTTTCTAGGTTAGGCCTATGTTTTGCCCTTTTTCACCCCTTCTCCTCACTTAATCCTTGAAATTCCACTTTCCTCTACTTCCTAGCATTCCTCCCTACTTCCCAAAATTTTCTCATTAATTTATAAGTCCATCATCCCCTTCATTTCCCTTTATTTCTACAAATCCCCTTGTTCCACACATTGGGATAGGTTTTATCCAAATGATGTTTCTGACAAATAAAAGATGAGTTTGAAAAACGTGAGAGAGGGTTTTTTCCTTAATAGACTCAAGAAAAAAAACCTCCTTCATTTTTTACACAGGTCTCATGGTTTGGGAGAAATGTCCAAAACATCATTTTCCTCAGGAGAGTTGCTGCACTTCTGGAGTGACTTTGGGAAATCAAGATTTATCCTAGATGGAGTGACCAAATTACTTTCTTGATGAATCAAATGTTAACTAGACACAGAGATATTTCCAATGAGTTATCATGAGCTCAATTTGGAGTTGAGGAAGACCTTCAAAAGTTGACTGTAACAACACTGCATTTTGGCAGCCTCATTCTGCACATTTTGACCAGTGTTGGGAAATTGAGCTTTTGACAGGGGAAATGAACTCCAAATTGAAAAATTCAAGATGCTCTAGAAATTAGACTTTCAAATATTTCCAACGCGCTATCCCTCACCTAATTTGGACATCGGGAAAGCAGTCCAAAGTTGTCTTGAAGTGGCGTTGCATTTCCGGAGGGTGGCATTGTGCTTCTGGAGCGGTGGCGTCGTGCTTCTGAGCGGTGGTGTTGTGATTTTGGCAAGAGAGATTAAAAAACCTAAAAATATAAAGGAAAATCCAAATTTCTCTCTCCTTACATCTTTGTAAGTAATTTGACATCCCTCACTTCATTTTTGGTTTGCAAATCCAATCTATAAGCATCATTTTCCATGTTTAATAAGAAACCCTAAAATCCTCATTTTTCATCCTAGCACATATCCCTACAGCTCTAAATTCCCCTATCCCTATTCTCCTATCACCTTATCCCTATTTACCTTTACCCCTATTCCATGTCATTCCCATTCCCTTTATCCCTCTTCCCCAAAAGCAAATTCTCAAGCAAACAAGCCCTCCCCCTCATTTCCTACTCCTCCATTCATTTCCTAGTCGCAAGCTCATATCCCATCCCCTCATTCCTAAAAATATTTTACTCATTCCCTTCATACACCTCAACCTTGCAAGCATGGACCAAGAGGACCGAGACTATGAGGAGGACAACACAGGAAGTGACACCTCAGCTGATGAAAGCTAGGCTAAGGCGGACTTTGAAAGGCAAATAGGAGGACGATAGACTTGGGACGCTGGCTTAAGCTTCCTTGGCTCATTAGAGAACATAATTATGGTGCTTCTCATTAATTTTGGGAAAATTTGGAGCAAGTTTTGTCATTTGCAAATTTTGGATTTCAATACACAGATAAACCGCCTAGAAGCGCAGTGCCACTGGCTTCGCGCTTTTCCTAGGGGAACCCAATGAAGACATGGTTTGCATTTTTGGATTAAGAGTGATGAGGACATGCATCATAGCAAGTTTCAAAGTTTTTGGGGCAGAACTTGTCCACCAAAAGGTCACAAAACACCCTAAAAATGACCTTTATCCACTTTTTGGACACATAGAAGCAGCCTTGGGAGAATCCCGTTTTGAGCGGACCAATGAGCTTCAAATGTATAAATTCTAGATTTTTTTGAAAGTAAACTTGAATACCTTTCCAATGAGCTATAATTGGCTCAATTTGGAGGCCGGGAGGGCCTCCAAAAGGGACCTGAAAGTGGCTTTGCGCTTCTGGCCAGTGGCGCTGCGGTTTTGGCAGTTTTGCTCAGGGTTGCTATTTTTCCCATTTTTTTACTGTAATCATGGATTCTCTCTCATGGTGGATGATTTACCATTTTAAGTGATGAATTTGCATGTAATTATGATAGATAAACAGTAATAGAGGGTAGTTTCATTGCTTTAGAAGTTAGTTTGAGCTCAAATGAATCAATTTTTCACTTTTAAAGGCAAGTTGTTGAGATGCCTATATTCCTATTTCTTGTTCAGTATCAGTTAGATTAGCTCCTCATCTTAGGGATTCGACCCCTGAGGATGGGAGGAGGTTGAATACATGTCTATATATTCTTCTTCTTTCTCTTGGTAGGGGGTTGGACTCAGTTGGATGCTCAGACCTTGATTGTACACCTTTTGTAAGCAGTTTGGCAGGAGATTAATAGCAGTTGCAGCTATTTTTATGGGATCTGTGTGGTATGAGTTTTAGTACAGTTTCTTCTTATGTGATCATATGTTAATTTGTTTTATGTATTCCATTCATCATTTCATTTCTTCTAGTTGAATGTTTTCAAGTTGATAGATAGAATTCATTATATCAGTGCTTTGCCTTGGGAAACCATTCATCATTTCATGTTTTCTGCAGTCTAGGAAGGATCCATGGTTTTCACATGCCCTTCTTAGCTTCTCACCAGTCTAAAACATCTCATCCCATCAAGCCCTTGAGTGCTAAAGCCTATTCCTACCTTACCCCATTGGACACCCTGCAATTCTGACTTAGTTCCTTAGACCTAAATTGTCCAGCTCCTCCTGATCCGGCAAAACCCTTACAAAATCCAATCAAAACCTTCGTGCTACTATGCCTAGCCTAAAATCCTTTACTTGATCCAGTCATCTTGGCTGAGATCCTTACTGAGAGAGCCCTCTCCCAGCCTAGTAGGGCTAACTACTTGGATAAGTGTGGTTTGTGGTTACCCTGGCATTGCCTTCCTTCAGCCTGAGGTTCAATCCAGGTGATAACATAGTGGCGACTCCACTGGGGAACATAGTTTTATGTTCCTCAGCAAAATGTATCAAGTTTAGATCTGATTGTTGATGGTGGACAATGATCAGACACAAGAAGGCTGAAATCATTCACCTGGTGACTCCAAATCAGTTTCGAGATCAGATCCAAGGACTCCACTGGAGGATGAACCCGACCAACAGAAACATGAAAGGACAATATGGAAAGATCAAGTATTCAAGTTGGAATTTCATCCAAGACATTATGTTCTTTGTTATAAATTATTTCTTCTATTTTCCCGAGAATGTCAAGAAGGCTTTACAAAGTATATTGTATTTGATAAAAGATCCTAGACCTGCATGTGATTCCTTCCCTTTGAGGATTGCGAATACAAAATATTCACATGCCTTTGATCTTGATCAAGACCCTTCTTCCGAATCTTATGATGACCGTCTTCAAACTGATGAGCCTCAAGAGGCCAAGACTGATTCTACACTTTCTATACATATTCCTATATCTTGTAAAATTCTGGATAGATACAAGCCTCTGTTTTTACCTCTTATATCCCATGCTTTCCCTAAAAATCATTACCTATATCTACCAAGATTATATGGTGAACATGACAACATCACTGCTGAGAGACATGTACTGAATTTTGAGTATTTTCTTGACCTTTTTGAAGTTGATGGAGAGGATGTCAGTATTAGGCTTTTTGCTCTTTCTTTGCAACGCAAAGTCAAGAGTTGGTTCAGAACCCTGCCTGATGCGAGCATTTCAGATTTCCAGCAATTCATCAAAGTTTTCCTCGACAAGTTGGTGGTCAAACAAAACCCTTTCTTGATTCTAGAAGAGCATAACCAGCTGAAAAGACAGCCAGGGGAGATAGTATAACAGTTCTCTGCTAGGTTTAACCAAGTCTATTTTTTGATTCCTTCTAATATAAGACCTCCCCCTAGATCTGCTCTCTTACACTACCCGGAAGCCTTTGATCTGAAAATGGAGTTTCAGCTGAGAGAAAGGAACCTTGCAACACTCTTAGTGATGCAGAACAATGTAGTAGATGTAGAGGCTAATTTGCTGATCATAAGGTGAAATTTGAAGAAGAAGAGATGAAGAACATAGATCCAGAGGAATCGACATATTTAGAGGTAAAGCTCGACATTTTGGTAACTACAGTGGAAGAGATGATGCAAAAGATCCCCAGAAGGAATGATTATGATGTTCAAGACCATGGCTCACTGATTGAAGAAGAACAAGTGGTTGATCCTAAAAATTTCCTTTCTTATCCCAATTGTCATAGATACGATAACGATTGTTTTATAGATCATCTTGGAGAAGAGAGATCTGTTGATCTGACATGTATGCTTGATGATGTGTTTTATACTGATGATTTGCGTAAGTTTGATGAGTATGATGATGATTATGTTCTCCTAACAGAAGCTAGTCTTGCAGTCAAATCAACAGCTAATTTGTGGTAGGAGGAAGTTCACTTTCAGCATCTCGGTGGTCAGCTAATGCATATCAGCTATGGAAGTGAGGAGGAAAGTGCAGTGAATTTTGAAGTAAGTGAAGGATCTTTGCCTCTTTGTTTTACTTCGTTTCAATTCATCGGAGACAACTTTCGTGCAATCAGCAATCAATCGTCGATAAGTTTTCATCTAGACCATCTTGAGGGCAATGAAATCCTTGTTCAAGACTTCTCATATATAGATTTGCAGCCCCCGAATACCATTGAATGTTAGGCTGTAAATAAAGACTTGGAAGCTAGAACATATGATCAAATGATGCAAGATGATTTCGTACCATTATGTTTTGAATCATTTCAGTTTTTGAAGGGAATTTTGCATAGTATATCTTCAAATTAGCAGCCTGTAGAAAATCATGCAATCTCATCAGAACCAATAGAAAATGGGTTGCAATAGTCTTTTCAAGTTTTTCACGATCCAATAGCTAATGTGTTGGATGATGTCTACAGTCAAAGTCCTTCTCCATTAGCTAACTATGAGCTTGAAAAAAGTATTGATACAAACTTGATCCGACAACCAGTTTATTTGTCATTTTCAGTAGGAGTCTCGTCACAAAGCTCAGATGAAAGTTTGAATACATAGTATGAGGAGAAGCAAAGTAATCCATTGGATGAGCTAAGTCCCAGTGCACATGAATTTCAAGATCCTTATGCAGTATTTTTGGAGTCAAATAGAGCATCCATATTATTCAATCTGGGAAAAATTGGATCTGTTTACAAGTTTTCATGGGAGTTTCCTTTCAGTAGTTCTCTCTTGTTGTTCATAAATAAGCACCTGTGGAGAATTCAAACCGCAACCAGAATGCTTACTTGGTTGCATTGGTTGTTTCATTTCAATTGATCAGGTGATGAAAGGAACAATTAGAGTAGGTTTTATTGAATAAGCTCCATTTTGAGAATCTTTTCCAGTTTGTTAGTTGTGTTTTAGCATTGAGTCAGTTTTTAGCTGAATAAAGGTCAGTTTGTGTCTTTGAGTCATTAGTTTTCAGTCATGTATTTCAGATTGAGTTTTTTTTTTTGGTTACTCCATGCCCAATGAATAAGGCTACTTGGTCTATGGTGTTCTTGGCACCTCCAAGGAGCTACCATCCCCAATGGAGCCAATGTTAGAGTCTGTCTTTGCAGCCTTCCACCAGTGATCAAATATGCTCTTATAAAGTGGTCTTAGAGTTTCAAAGTCAAATTTTGTCATTTCAGTGAGTCTTCAAGTAAAATTTGGTCACTAGGTGTTAGGTCTAGGATTGTTTTCACTCCTTCCTAAGTTTTCCAAGTATTGGTCCATGTCACCATTCAGCTGATTGTACCATCATTCAAAGAGTTTTCATCATTATTTTGTAGGTTTTAACCCCGTACAAAAATTACCTGCATACGAATTCTAAAACACATAAAATAAACAATGCGAGAGCATAACACATATACACAGAGATTTCCCCTGGATCCCAAAACCGGGACTACCACCTTGATTTTTCATTATTTTCCTTTCAATGTTATAATACATATTTATACATGCCAAAGAATCCAATACCATGGACCGAAAACCATCGCGTCCAAAAAACATGTGTGAAAATCATGCACAAAACCATAAGTGGGTCCACCCAACCTAACATGGGGTCCAAAACCAAAATTTTCTGGGGCACTGCCCCGGATCACATAAAGTGGGGTTACGGGTACACCTCAAACCCCCTATGACCCCGCCCTCCCACCCCCCACTACACAATCGACTGAATGAAGGGGGGCTCCGCCCCCCCTCTAAACCCCTAGTTAACTACTTGGGCTAGTCATGGAAAGAATATAACACAACCCAACATTCTCCCACTTTTTGTTTTCTTTCCACAGGGGGCCACAAGAGAGCTTAGTCATTTTTCCAGCCCTGAAACGCCCATTGTCTCTCTACACCAAGATAACTTCTCAGAGCTCACAGATTTTTTCAATGCATCTGCAGTATTCTTCAAAGTGTCCACCTTTACCAGCAACACCTTTTTGTCTTTTATCATATCCCTCACAAAGTGATATTGAACATCAATTTGCTTTGTCTTTGAATGATATGTGGGGTTCTTGGCCAAGAAAATTGCACTTTGGCTATCACATTCCATACCCTCATATGTGAAAGAGAGGGTTTCTTACCAGTCCATACCTCTTGTGGAGTATTATCCTCCAATGCTAATGAAGGTGACCAGTTGACTAGGTAACATGCAGTATCCACCGTCTCTATCCAGAATTCCTGTCCTAACCCAGCACCATTGAGCATGCTTCTTGCCCTTTCCATCTGTTATCACTTAGAACTAATAAAAAAAAAATTGTATATAGTTGTTTGTCCTAGTCCAAGTACGAAGGTCTGTGTCAAGTTGATTTCGTTTTATATGTCTTACTTAGGATTTGAGTGTTAAAGTTCTTAATTTAAAACCATACTCAATTCCTATTGGTCCTAATTCATCCATCATCGTTCCATAGTCATGTCCTATCCATGTCCAAGTCATCATGTCTTTTAGTGATTTCGCAGCGTAATCCTATTGGCCCGTTTCGCAGCGCAATTATGGTTTAGCAGTTTCGCAGCGTGTCATCATTAGGCCGTTTCGCAACGCATTATTAGAATTTCAAACTAACAGCGCTGCGAAATCATGGATTCAGACTTTTTGCAGTGAATCTTTCCTGAAAGGTCAAGTCCGTTATCCGAGTCATTAGTTGTGTCCACTCATGTCAGGTTTTGTACCTTTCGTATCATGTTTAAACACTCATTTGCCACTATCCCACTAATAGCTCTGTTAACATGCTCGGAAATATCATTCCCAAGGGATTTTACCGTGCATGTACTTAATGATAGTCGTAAATGCTGCATGAGTGACAAAGAATTTGGTTTTCAAGCGAGGTTGTTTTCAAGCGAGCCAGAATTCAAGCGAGGCTGAATAAAAAGGAACTGAACCACCATTGCAACTGAAGCTGTTAGACTCTGTGTGTGAAGATTTTGAAAGGAAAATGGAGAGAAAAGAACACAGATCCGGTAAGTGCCAGAGGACTGAACCTGAGGGCTTGGATATAGCGTTGAGGGATGAAGGCGTGAAGAAAGCGTTCAAAGATGCCGGCTGCTGGAACTTTTGCAAGAAGCTGCAAGGAGGACATGCGCAGGTAACCAAAGAGTTTGCGCTTAATTTCACTGGGTTAAATTCAAAGGTAGCCATGTTAGAGGTTCAGGTGTCTCCAGAAGCAATAGCTGTTGTAACAGAGATTCCAAGAGGACGGGAAGAATGGTTTAAAAATTTTAAGTTTGATATGAATCCCTGTAAGGAGATTTTAAAGGAGGCATATGTAAATGAAGACTTAACAAAAGCAGTGCCCAGAAATTATGTCAAGGAACATTATGCTCTTCTTCTCACTTGCATTCAGAAATACTTGACCTGTGAAGGGAGGTACAATAAGGTCTATTCTTACCATTTTAAACTGCTCTTGCATTTCACGGGAAAAATCTCCATAGACATTCCCTTTTATTTGTTTCGCCGTCTGAGTAAAATGTGTGATAAAGTGCAGTTAAGGAAAGAGGACTTTGAAACCTCTCTGTTTCATCATGGTTTGATTAAGTTGCTAGTTTTAGATGGCCTCCAAAAGATAGGCAGAGACTGGAATTCGTTTATTTTCATGGCCGGATTTCAAAGCAAGACTGGCCTTCCTCCACAACCAGTCAGAGAACTCACCATAGCTGAACTTCAAAAAGAGGCAAGAGCTAAAAAGCAAAACAAGTCAGAGCCAAGAAGACCAGTGAAGCCATTGATCATTCAAGAACCACCTCAGTAGTCAACAAAAGAAAAATCTCAGGATAAGAAGACTGTACCTGAAACAAGTAGAGCTGAAGCAGTTTCAAGAGTAAGGACAAGAAGCCAAATAAACAAAGAAAAGGGTAAAGCCATAGCTGTTGATGAGAGCCCAGTGTCTAAGGCAAGTTTGAGTGATTTATTACAGGCCATTGAATTTGAACAGTGTGAACCAGTTCATATTGATTTGATACAGTCACCGCAAGAAGGTACCAAGAAGTCTAAAGCCACAAAAAGGCTTAAATTTGAGGAGCCAGGTGAAGGATATATGTTCAAACCCAGAAGACCTATTACAAGGAAGCAAGTAAAAGAAGCGCTGTCAAAAACAGAGGAAACTAGGAAAGTTAAGAAAAATGACACAAGCAGAACAGCCATCACATCTCAAGGAGACAACATAGCAGTCATAAAGAACCAGTTGGAGGCAGCTAAATATGAGATTGCCAAACTGAAGCAAGCAGTTAGAAAACATGCAGATGTGTATACACATTATCGTAAAGCTCTGTGGGGAGGGACTGAAACCTATCAAAATCAATTGAATTCAGTAGTTGATGGCCATGCACAGTTTCATACATGGACAGTACCAGCCATCCAGGAGGCCAAGTACATAAGAAAGATAAATATGCACCTAAGAGCTGAGAATAAAGCTCTGAAGAAGAAGATTGAAGGCCTGAAGGTACAGCTGTATCAGTTATCTACTAAATGAATTTTCTCTTCAAGAGAGGTTTTGTTCCAAATTTTTGTCGTATCTGCTTAGTCTTATTGTTTTTGAAGACATGTAAATCCTTGGTATATATATGAAAGATCGAAGGAAGTTTTGGCAAACAAACGTTTTGGTGATAAAGGTCACGGGTCTAAGGTAAGCTGTTTCAAATAAAACAGCAGTTTCGTAGCGTGCTACAAAACTGCTGAAGGTGTGGATTTTAACGCAGAACAGGCAAGTTTGCATTTTGAGCGGAAATTTTGGAAAGGGAACGCCAAAAGAACATGCAAGATATCAGGTGGAGCTACAATAGCCGTTCAGATCAAGACAGGTGTACCTTGAAAAGGGTGGAATATTTTAACCCAAGTTAAATTTCTGTTATAAAGCCACTTTATCACCGTTCAAAGGGTAAATGCATGGTATACAAAGAACTGTTGTCCGCATACATATCTATTGATGCAGCCTCCAACACATCAGGAACGTGGCAGCGTTCCATATTTTGAGTCATTAAAAGCTAGAAGACATGCTGCTGTGCATTTGAGAAATTTAAGGAAAATTGGGGCCGAGAAGCAAGGGACATCTCCCAACATGACTGAGCAGTTAAAGGATTTAGCGTTCAAGGTCGATATGGAGTACTAAACATCCAGCGCAGCCATATCAAAAAAGGACCAGGTGTCAAAGAACAAGGAGAATTCATTATGCGTGGAAGATAGAGTTAGAGTTATAGTTAGTTTAGAACTCTTAAACACTGCAGTCAGTTCCTTATTGTATTTATGAGTTAGTTCAATAGCTAATAGGTGCCATTAGAGGCAGTTATCGAGCTCCCCTCATGCTGGAGGAGGAACCTCGAAGTAGTTATAATAATGATTCTATATATAGCTGAAACATCTATGTAATCAGGGTTGGAGATTTTATAAAACAGAGTGTTGTTTTGGCTTATGTAAAGAACTGAATTCAGTAATATAAGTTATCTGCTTTTCTTCTCAGGATTCATAAAGCATTTTCATGTTCAAGATGTGTGATTTTACTTTGTCTTTCATGTCTTTTTCAGTTGCTTAGATGAGTAATCACTCAGAATTCACTTATGCTGCTCTGACTTCCTGTACCCATCTATGAACTGTGGTTTTATAAGAGTTGTGTTTTGAACATTTAAATGTCACATGCCCTGACTTCTATGTAAAGGCAGTATCATCATTTGCTGAGGTTTGGTAGACTCCATAAGCCCAATGGAAACTTATGTAATGTTTGTCCAGCCTTCATATTTGTTAATTTTACTTCACAAGAGTTAGCCATCTTACTAATAGTCAAAATCAATAACCTTTTGAGAGAGCCCTCTCAGGCTAAGGAGGCTAAGCCTTAGTCAAAAGATTGGTCTGAAATAGTTACACAAGGTCTACCTGATCAGCAGCCTTTCAGGGCTTGATTTTTTGATAACATTTTGGTGCGTCTGCCGGGAGCCTGAAGATTATTCATTCCCGAAATTATGAAGCTGAACTTCTGAACATAGAAGGAGCTCAGAGGATTTTCGAGGCTGCATTCTACCTTGGTGACTCCAATCTTAAAGTTTAAAAGGTGGCTTCGAGAGGAAGATATACGAGTAATCCTGACCCAGATCCACCTACTCCTGTGGATAACCCAAACATCATCTCAAGGAGCAAGCAAAGATTTTCTGATATACCAGGTACTTCATCTATATCAAAATATTTGTTTCCTGAATTTTCTAGAAGTCCTGAAGATAAGATTGTAGATGATAAAATCCATGAGGTATTGTTGAGGTCTGAGAATGAAGAAGAGCTTATTGGAATCATTTTGGATTTACAAAAAAGAGGCATTGATACTTCATCTTTAGTGTCACAAAAGGATAAAGAAGAGTTTTGGGAGGTTGTTACTTCAGAATTGCTATTAGAGGAAGGGGACTTGAATCAGCTCAAAGAGCTTGACCCTTTTGAAGTTTTGCTTAAATCTAAAACTGGTTTACCTCTCCCAAATTGGAGTTCTTTTGTCAGTGGTTTACAAAGTCCAAATATCCCTTTTCGTACCCATACTTTATCTTCTGCCTCTGCTAGTCCAAATAGTCCTCAGACAACATCTCATACTAGTTCTGGTTCCACTGGTCATACAATACCTGTTATCACTGCTCCTCCTTTCATTATGGCTATACCTGCTAGGTATGCTCCTCTAGCTCTCCCTGTTGTTTTGCATGATCTTCCTAGTAAATATGCTGCTAGAATTCCAACATGGGGAGGAGATGAAGATATTACAGCCGAGGAACATGTGGATAGATTCAATGATTTTGTTGATAGGGAAGAAGTGGATGATGAAGATGTAAAATTAATATTGTTTGCTCAAACTTTCATTGGGGAAGTCCGAAAATGGTTTAAAGCCCTTGGAGCTGGTAGCATTCATAGTTGGGCTGAATTTGAAGATAGCTTTCTGAGGAAATGGGGAAACAGAACCAATCCTGTTCAAGCCCTCACTGAATACAATAGTCTAAGAAGAGCTCCAGATGAAACTGTCCAAAACTTTTCTAAGAGGTTTAATAAAGTATATAATTCTATTCCAACACATTTGAAACCTCCTGGAGCTTTGGCACAGTTGAGATATGCTGAGTCATTTGATTCGGATTTCTTTCTTTTACTCAGAGAAAGAGAGTCTGCTACTCTTGCTGACATGCAAAATGATGCAGTTAAGGTAGAAGTGAATATGCTTGCTGCTAAGAAATCAAAGATGGCAAAGACTAAGATAAAGGAAGAGGAGAAGCCTTCTACCTCTACTCAAGAAGACAAGTTTGAAACAATGATGAAAACCATGGAGAAATTGATGGACCGATTAGCTCTTGGGAATACTGCTGCTCCCCAAGCACAGCAAGAGCCTCAATTTAGGAACCCTCAGTTTAGAAGGCCTCAGAATCAGCAAAGGCCAAGAGACAACAGAAATCAGCAGCCAGATCCTCCAGTGAGACCTCCTTTCCAACAAAACTTGGTGGATGAAGAAGAAGAACCTGAAGTCCCTGAGGAATCTATCCATTGCTTTGATGAAGAAGACTCAGGAATTTTCTTAACTAAGGAGGAACATGATGAGTCCAACATGGTAAAATCAGAAGAGGAGCCTTCAGATTTCTTAAAGGGTTATCAGCATGCTATATTTGAGATACAGAAGCAGTACAATCTTAGAAATCGAGATGTTCCTATTACAGCAAACAAAGAACAGCCCAGGAAGAATATCTCAAAGGCAATTGAAGATAAAAGAAGGTAAAGGTGATTCCCCTCTTGATAAAAAGGATATTCAAACTCCTTCTCCTCCTAAAGAAGTTGAAAAGTCTACTTCTGTTTTTAACATTGAGAATGAGATTGCAAAAATTAAAATATCAGTCCCTTTCAATGAAATTCTCAAGGTAGACAAATATAGAAGCAAGATTGTTGAAATGCTTAATTCTCCACCAGGAGTGTCTGATATCCTAAATGTACAAGAGGATAATCCTATTATCTGTTTAAGTCCAAGACTTGAGGATGAACAAAATGATGAGTTTCCCCCTTTTTACATAAGCATTAATATTCATGATATGACTCTACATAATGCTATGTTGGATTCAGGGGCATCACATAATCTCATGCCTAAGGTAATCATGGAAAGACTGGGATTAGAAGTAAGTAGACCATACAAGGACTTATTTTCCTTTGATTCAAAGAGAGTTCATTGCATTGGTTTAATAAAATATGTTGTTGTGACACTCACACAAATCCCAGCAAAAACAACTGTCATGGACATTGTTGTTGCAGACATTCCACCTAAGTTTGGGATGCTTCTTTCAAGGTCATGGGCAGCAAAAATCAAGGGTACCATGCAAATGGATCTAACATATGCTACCATCCCAGTGTTTGGTGAACAAAGGAGGTTGTATCGTGAAACAAGGATGGCCTACATGGTAAGCAGCAAAGACAAGCCTCAGAATTTTCCTATTTACTCATGTGATACCGGTCTTGGATCAGCTATCCTTTTCAATGAATCAGTTGGAAAAGAATCACAAGATGAACATGCAGAAAATCAGTGTCAAGAAGGATAGCAAAGAGATGAAAGAGACATCACAGGTTGCTGGTCCTTATACTTTGATGGAGTAGCAGGAAAAGAAGGGGCAGGAGCTGGGATTTGGATCACTAGTCCAACTGAAGAAAGTAAGTTTCTATCATACAAACTAAACTTTGATTGTACCAATAACATGGCTGAGTATGAATCTCTGGTTTTAGGCTTGGAAACCTTGATAAAGTTGAAAGCGAAAAACATTGATGTTTGTGGAGATTCTGAATTGATTATTAAACAAGTGCAAGGTACATATCAAACAAAGGATGCAAGGATGAGAGCATACAGAAATTTAGTGTTGGAATTGTTGGAAAAATTTCAATCCTATTCCTTCAGCATAAAAACCAGACATCAAAATTCTATTGCAGATTCTCTTGCTGTTGCAGCTAGTCTCTTTATTATTCCCAAGCATTCTTCTGAGAGCTATGAAGTGGAGGTTTGCCATAGACCAGTCATCCCAGATAATATCATAAATTGGCAAGTCTTTGAAGATGATTAGCAGGTAAGAAATTTCCTTGAGTTGAAAGAAGAGTTTGAGCACAATCAAATAGATCAGCAGAATATGTTAACAGAGTCAAGGGAAAGTTCTGAAGTTTTACAGCTACAAAACAACCTAATCCCTAAAGGCCTCATTCCCCTTGAAAAATTATTTGATCAAAATGATGTGTTCAAAGCACCCAGATTGCAAGCTAATGAAGAGCTAATGAAGAGGAAATAGAAAGCTGTAATTTAGGTGACTCAGTTGTGCCTAAATTAGTCAAGATTTCAAAATTCCTATCAGCTAATATGAAGATCAAATATATTGAAATGATGAAAAAATTCGTTGATGTTTTCGCATGGAGCTATGCTGATTTGAAACAATATGATTCTTCAATTATACAGCACACCATCCCTATTAAGCAGAATGAGAAACCTTTTAAGCAGAAGTTAAGAAGGATTAATCCTCTTTTGATGCCACTGATTGAAAAAGAAGTGAAAAAGCTTTTTGATGCCAAAATTATTGTTCCAATCAGATTCTCAAATTGGCTTGCTAACTTGGTACCAGTCAGGAAAAAGAATGGGGAGATTAGAATTTGTATAGACTTCAGGAACTTAAACAAGGCTTCATTGAAAGATAATTACCCTCTCCCCAAAATGGATTTCATTTTGCAAAATATTGTTGGTTCACAAAGGATGTCTATGCTTGATGGCTTCTCAGGGTACAATCAGATCCTTGTTCACCCAGATGATCAGGAGAAGACAGCTTTCACTACACCATGGGGAACATTCATGTATGCAAAAATGCCCTTTGGCCTCATGAATGCAGGAGCAACTTTCCAGAGAGCAATGGACATTGCTTTCGCTGAAGAAAAGGACAAAGCAGTGGTGGTTTATCTTAATGATATCACAGTCTTTTCAAAGAAGGAAGAAGACCACTTAAAGCACCTTGAAAGGATCTTACTAAAGTGTAGGAGGTTTGGTATTTCTTTAAACCCAACCAAAAGTATTTTTTCTTTAACTTCTGGCAAATTACTTGGACATATTATTTCTGAAGAGGGAATTAGGATTGATCCTAATAGAGTTAGTGCAATTCAAAGGTTAGATTTACCAAGGAGTAAGAAAGAGATTCAATCCTTTCTTGGAAAGGTTAACTTTGTTAGAAGATTCATTCCTAACTTTGCTGAAGTGGTCAAAAACATAACAAAGATGTTAAGGAAAGGAGCAGATTTTAAATGGACAGCTGAAGCAAAGAAATCATTTGAAGAGATCAAGAAAGCACTCACTCAAGCACCAGTTCTCATCAGCCCGGATTTTACCAAGGAGTTTCTGATCTTCACATTTGCTTCTGAAGACACAATTGCTGGAGTTTTATTGCAAAAAGGAAGTCAAGGTATTGAACAGCCCATTTCTTTCTTTAGCAAGACATTGGCTAATGCTGAATTGAAATATAATATCCTAGAAAAACAAGCATATGCATTGGTGAAAGCAATTAATGATTTTAGAATTTATGTGTTGCACTCTCATATTGTTGCATACGTGCCAAACGCTGTTATAAAAGATATTCTTACACAAGCTGATCCAGATCGAAAAAGAGGAAAGTGGATAGCAAAACTGTTGGAGTATGACATTGAGATCAAACCCACCAAGTTGGTAAAGGGTCAAGGCTTAGCCAAATTGTTGACTCAGTCAAATCTGGATTGTATTGGTATCAATTTAAGCACAGAAATTTCTGAAAATGAAGAAGAGTTGGTCCAAATCAATGAGAAATTTTTGATCTCAGAATGGTATAAGGATGTAGCATTTGTCTTGCAGCATAATAGAGCTCCTGATAACCTTTCAAAATCCAAAGCTCGGTTCACCAAGTTGAAATCTCTCAGATATTTTGTATATGACCAAAATCTATTTTGGAAGGATGCAGGAGGAATATTATTAAATTGTCTCATTGAAGAAGAAGCTGATAAAGTAATTGATTAATTTCATAAAGGGGATTGTGGAGGCCATCACTATTGGAAAGCCACTACAAACAAGATTTTGAGAGCTGGATATTTTTGGCCAACTATGTTCAGAGATATTTATAAAAAGATAGCAACATGCCATGAATGTCAAGTATTTGAAGGAAAGAGAAAGCTCATACCAATGCCCTTGGTTCCTATTTATGTTGAAGCACCTTTCCAGCAGTGGGGATTAGATTTTATAGGGGAAATCCATCCTCCTTCATCAGGACAGCATCGCTGGATTCTCACAGCCACCGATTACTTTACAAAATGGATAGAGGCAATACCCACCAGGCAAGAAAATGATTCAGTAATAATTTCTTTCTTAGAAAATAACATATTATCAAGGTTTGGTTGCCCAATCAAGATCATCACAAACAATGCTCAAGCTTTTAAGTCCAAAAGAATGATTAATTTTTGTCATCAATATCACATTTCCCTTGGTCATTCCACTGCTTATTATCCACAGGGAAATGGTTTAGCTGAAAGTTCAAACAAGAGTCTTGTGAGAATTATTAAGAAGCTGCTGCAAGAAAATAAAAAGGCTTGGCATTTGAAACTGAAGTATGCCTTGTGGGCTTACCGGATTTGCACAAAAAGGTCCATTGGAACATCACCATATGAACTTGTGTATGGGGCAAAGGCTATATTTCCAACATCTCTCGGAGTACCAGTAATGAAGCTAATTCAAGGATTAGAAGAGGAACCAAATGTTGTACAACGAAGGATAAATCAGCTAATAGCTTTGCAGGAGGAAAGGAACGAGGTGTTTGACAATCATCAACAAAGCCAGAATAGGATCAAGAGAGCATTTGATAAAAAGATTAAAGAGGTCACATTCCAAATTCATGATAAAGTCCTGAAATGGAAAGCTAGAATTGAAGAGAAAGGAAAACATGGTAAATTCGAGAATTTGTGGAAAGGGCCATATCAAATTTCTGCTTTCCATGGGAATAACACCTACATTCTGCAAGAAGTTGATGGAACACCATATGCTGGAGGACCTGTTAATGGCAGGTTCTTAAAGCATTACCATTGATTGAATCTCAGCCAAGTAGCTCAAAAACATTGTATATAACCATTTTTATTAGTCTTTCTTGTTAAAGATAAATGACAAGCTGAACAGGAAGCTTAAGCCCGAGGTGAAGGCCCACAAAGCTAGAAAGGAATGCTTGTCAACTCTGTTTATGTTTTCAGAAATTGAACAAAGCACTGGACCTACGAGTTCTTAGTGTACTACAGGAGCACACTATCCCAAGTGGAGCCACTGTTATCACTTAGAACTAATAAAAAAAAAATTGTATATAGTTGTTTGTCCTAGTCCAAGTACGAAGGTCTGTGTCAAGTTGATTTCGTTTTATATGTCTTACTTAGGATTTGAGTGTTAAAGTTCTTAATTTAAAACCATACTCAATTCCTATTGGTCCTAATTCATCCATCATCGTTCCATAGTCATGTCCTATCCATGTCCAAGTCATCATGTCTTTTAGTGATTTCGCAGCGTAATCCTATTGGCCCGTTTTGCAGCGCAATTATGGTTTAGCAGTTTCGCAGCGTGTCATCATTAGGCCGTTTCGCAACGCATTATTAGAATTTCAAACTAACAGCGCTGCGAAATGATGGATTCGGGCTTTTTGCAGCGAATCTTTCCTGAAAGGTCAAGTCCGTTATCCGAGTCATTAGTTGTGTCCACTCATGCCAGGTTTTGTACCTTTTGTATCATGTTAAAACACTCATTTGCCAATATCCCACTAATAGCTCTGTTAACATGCTCGGAAATATCATTCCCAAGGGATTTTACCGTGCATGTACTTAATGATAGTCGTAAATGCTGCATGAGTGACAAAGAATTTGGTTTTCAAGCGAGGCTGAATAAAAAGGAACTGAACCACCATTGCAACTGAAGTTGTTAGACTCTGTGTGTGAAGATTTTGAAAGGAAAATGGAGAGAAAAGAACACAGATCCGGTAAGTGCCAGAGGACTGAACCTGAGGGCTTGGATATAGCGTTGAGGGATGAAGGCGTGAAGAAAGCGTTCAAAGATGTCGGCTACTGGAACTTTTGCAAGAAGCTGCAAGGAGGACATGCGCAGGTAACCAAAGAGTTTGCGCTTAATTTCACTGGGTTAAATTCGAAGGTAGCCATGTTAGAGGTTCAGGTGTCTCCAGAAGCAATAGCTGTTGTAACATAGATTCCAAGAGGACGGGAAGAATGGTTTAAAAATTTTAAGTTTGATATGAATCCCTGTAAGGAGTTTTTAAAGGAGGCATATGTAAATGAAGACTTAACAAAAGCAGTGCCCAGAAATTATGTCAAGGAACATTATGCTCTTCTTCTCACCTGCATTCAGAAATACTTGACCTGTGAAGGGAGGTACAATAAGGTCTATTCTTACCATTTTAAACTGCTCTTGCATTTCACGGGAAAAATCTCCATAGACATTCCCTTTTATTTGTTTCGTCGTCTGAGTAAAATGTGTGATAAAGTGCAGTTAAGGAAAGAGGACTTTGAAACCTCTCTGTTTAATCATGGTTTGATTAAGTTGCTAGTTTTAGATGGCCTCCAAAAGATAGGCAGAGACTGGAATTCGTTTATTTTCATGGCCGGATTTCAAAGCAAGACTGGCCTTACTCCACAACCAGTCAGAGAACTCACCATAGCTGAACTTCAAAAAGAGGCAAGAGCTAAAAACCAAAACAAGTCAGAGCCAAGAAGACCAGTGAAGCCGTTGATCATTCAAGAACCACCTCAGCAGTCAACGAAAGAAAAATCTCAGGATAAGAAGACTGTACCTGAAACAAGTAGAGCTGAAGCAGTTTCCAGAGTAAGGACAAGAAGCCAAATAAACAAAGAAAAGGGTAAAGCCATAGCTGTTGATGAGAGCCCAGTGTCTAAGGCAAGTTTGAGTGATTTATTACAGGCCATTGAATTTGAACAGTGTGAACCAGTTCATATTGATTTGACACAGTCACCGCAAGAAGGTACCAAGAAGTCTAAAGCCTCAAAAAGGCTTAAATTCGAGGAGCCAGGTGAAGGATATATGTTCAAACCAAGAAGACCTATTCCAAGGAAGCAAGTAAAAGAAGCGTTGTCAAAAACAGAGGAAACTAGGAAAGTTAAGCAAAGTGACACAAGCAGAACATCCATCACATCTCAAAGAGACAACATAGCAGTCATAAAGAACCAGTTGGAGGCAGCTAAATATGAGATTGCCAAACTGAAGCAAGCAGTTAGAAAACATGCAGATGTGTATACACATTATCGTAAAGCTCTGTGGGGAGGGACTGAAACCTATCAAAATCAATTGAATTCAGTAGTTGATGGCCATGCACAGTTTCATACATGGACAGTACCAGCCATCCAGGAGGCCAAGTACATAAGAAAGATAAATATGCACCTAAGAGCTGAAAATAAAGCTCTGAAGAAGAAGATTGAAGGCCTGAAGGTACCGCTGTATCAGTTATCTACTAAATGAATTTTCTCTTCAAGAGAGGTTTTGTTCCAAATTTTTGTCGTATTTGCTTAGTCTTATTGTTTTTGAAGACATGTAAATCCTTGCTATATATATGAAAGATCGAAGGAAGTTTTGGCAAACAAACGTTTTGGTGATAAAGGTCTCGGGTCAAAGGTAAGTTGTTTCAAATAAAACAGCAGTTTCGTAGCGCGCTACGAAACTGCTGAAGGTGTGGATTTTAACGCAGAACAGGCAAGTTTGCATTTTGAGCGGAAATTTTGGAAAGGGAACGCCAAAAGAACATGCAAGATATCAGGTGGAGCTACAATAGCCGTTAAGATCAAGATAGGTGTACCTTGAAAAGGGTGGAATATTTTAACCCAAGTTAAATTTCTGTTATAAAGCCACTTTATCACCGTTCAAAGGGTAAATGCATGGTATACAAAGAACTGTTGTCCGCATACATATCTATTGATGCAGCCTCCAACACATCAGGAACGTGGCAGCGTTCCATATTTTGAGTCATTAAAAGCTAGAAGACATGCTGCTGTGCATTTGAGAAATTTAAGGAAAATTGGGGCCGAGAAGCAAGGGACATCTCCCAACATGACTGAGCAGTTAAAGGATTTAGCGTTCAAGGTCGATATGGAGTACTAAACATCCAGCTCAGCCATATCAAAAAAGGACCAGGTGTCAAAGAACAAGGAGAAGTCATTATGCGTGGAAGATAGAGTTAGAGTTATAGTTAGTTTAGAACTCTTAAACACTACAGTCATTTCCTTATTGTATTTATGAGTTAGTTCAATAGCTAATAGGTGTCATTAGAGGCAGTTATCGAGCTCCCCTCATGCTGGAGGAGGAAGCTCGAAGTAGTTAGAATAATGATTCTATATATAGCTGAAACATCTATGTAATGAGGGTTGGAGATTTTATAAAACAGAGTGTTGTTTTGGCTTATGTAAAGAACTGAATTCAGTAATATAAGTTATCTGCTTTTCTTCTCAGGATTCATAAAGCATTTTCATGTTCAAGATGTGTGATTTTACTTTGTCTTTCATGTTTTTTTTTCAGATGCTTAGATGAGTAATCACTCAGAATTCACTTATGCTGCTCTGACTTCCTGTACCCATCTATGAACTGTGGTTTTATAAGAGTTGTGTTTTGAACGTTTAAATGTCACATGCCCTGACTTCTATGTAAAGGCAGTATCATCATTTGCTGAGGTTTGGTATACTCCATAAGCCCAATGGAAACTTATGTAATGTTTGTCCAGCCTTCATATTTGTTAATTTTACTTCACAAGAGTTAGCCATCTTACTAATAGTCAAAATCAATAACCTTTTGAGAGAGCCCTCTCAGGCTAAGGAGGCTAAGCCTTAGTCAAAAGATTGGTCTGAAATAGTTACACAAGGTCTACCTGATCAGCAGCCTTTCAGGGCTTGATTTTGTGATAACATTTTGGTGCGTCTGCCGGGAGCCTGAAGATTATTCATTCCCGAAATTATGAAGCTGAACTTCTGAAGGTAGCAGGAGCTCAGAGGATTTTCGAGGCTGCATTCTACCTTGGTGACTCCAATCTTAAAGTTTAAAAGGTGGCTTCGAGAGGAAGATATACAAGGAGTAATCCTGACCCAGATCCACCTACTCTTGTGGATAACCCAAACATCATCTCAAGGAGTAAGCAAAGATTTTCTGATATACCAGGTACTTCATCTGTATCAAAATATTTGTTTCCTGAATTTTCTAGAAGTCCTGAAGATAAGATTGTAGATGATAAAATCCATGAGGTATTGTTGAGGTATGAGAATGAAGAAGAGCTTATTGGAATCATTTTGGATTTACAAAAAAGAGGCATTGATACTTCATCTTTAGTGTCACAAAAGGATAAAGAAGAGTTTTGGGAGGTTGTTACTTCAAAATTGCTATTAGAGGAAGGGGACTTGAATCAGCTCAAAGAGCTTGACCCTTTTGAAGTTTTTCTTAAATCTAAAACTGGTTTACCTCTCCCAAATTGGAGTTCTTTCGTCAGTGGTTTACAAAGTCCAAATAGCCCTTTTCGTACCCATACTTTATCTTCTGCCTCTGCTAGTCCAAATAGTCCTCAAACAACATCTCATACTAGTTCTGGTTCCACTGGTCATACAATACCTGTTATCACTGCTCCTTTCATTATGGCTATACCTGCTAGGTATGCTCCTCTAGCTCTCCCTGCTGTTTTGCATGATCTTCCTAGTAAATATGCTGCTAGAATTCCAACATGGGGAGGAGATGAAGATATTACAGCCGAGGAACATGTGGATAGATTCAATGATTTTGTTGATAGGGAAGAAGTGGATGATGAAGATGTAAAATTAATACTGTTTGCTCAAACTTTCATTGGGGAAGTCCGAAAATGGTTTAAAGCCCTTGGAGCTGGTAGCATTCATAGTTGGGCTGAATTTGAAGATAGCTTTCTGAGGAAATGGGGAAACAGAACCAATCCTGTTCAAGCCCTCACTGAATACAATAGTCTAACAAGAGCTCTAGATGAAACTGTCCAAAACTTTTCTAAGAGGTTTAATAAAGTATATAATTCTATTCCAACACATTTGAAACCTCCTGGAGCTTTGGCACAGTTGAGATATGCTGAGTCATTTGATTCAGATTTCTCTCTTTTACTCAGAGAAAGAGAGTCTGCTACTCTTGCTGACATGAAAAATGATGCAGTTAAGGTAGAAGTGAATATGCTTGCTGCTAAGAAATCAAAGATGGCAAAGACTAAGATAAAGGAAGAGGAGAAGCCTTCTACCTCTGCTCAAGAAGACAAGTTTGAAACAATGATGAAAACCATGGAGAAATTGATGGACCGATTAGCTCTTGGGAATACTGCTGCTCCCCAAGCACAGCAAGAGCCTCAATTTAGGAACCCTCAGTTTAGAAGGCCTCAGAATCAGCAAAGGCCAAGATACAACAGAAATCAGCAGGCAGATCCTCCAGTGAGACCTCCTTTCCAACAAAACTTGGTGGATGAAGAAGAAGAACCTGAAGTCCCTGAGGAATCTATCCATTGCTTTGATGAAGAAGACTCAGGAATTTTCTTAACTAAGGAGGAACATGATGAGTCCAACATGGTAAAATCAGAAGAGGATCCTTCAGATTTCTTAAAGGGTTATCAGCATGCTATATTTGAGATACAGAAGCAGTACAATCTTAGAAATCGAGATGTTCCTATTACAGCAAACAAAGCACAGCCCAGGAAGAATAGCTCAAAGACAATTGAAGATAAAAAGGAAAAATCAAAGGTGGTTGAAGGTAAAGGTGATTCCCCTCTTGATAAAAAGGATATTCAAACTCCTTCTCCTCCTAAAGAAGTTGAAAAGTCTACTTCTATTTTTAACATTGAGAATGAGATTGCAAAAATTAAAATATCAGTCCCTTTCAATGAAATTCTCAAGGTAGACAAATATAGAAGCAAGATTGTTGAAATGCTTAATTCTCCACCAGGAGTGGCTGATATCCTAAATGTACAAGAGGATAATCCTATTATCTGTTTAGGTCCAAGACTTGAGGATGAACAAAATGATGAGTTTCCCCCTTTTTACATAAGCATTAATATTCATGATATGACTCTACATAATGCTATGTTGGATTCAGGGGCATCACATAATCTCATGCCTAAGGTAATCATGGAAAGACTGGGATTAGAAGTAACTAGACCATACAAGGACTTATTTTCCTTTGATTCAAAGAGAGTTCATTGCATTGGTTTAATAAAAGATGTTGTTGTGGCACTCACACAAATCCCAGCAAAAACAACTGTCATGGACATTGTTGTTGCAGACATTCCACCTAAGTTTGGGATGCTTCTTTCAAGGTCATGGGCAGCAAAAATCAAGGGTACCATGCAAATGGATCTAACATATGCTACCATCCCAGTGTTTGGTGAACAAAGGAGGTTGTATCGTGAAACAAGGATGGCCTACATGGTAAGTAGCAAAGACAAGCCTCAGAATTTTCCTATTTACTCATGTGATACCGGTCTTGGATCAGCTATCCTTTTCAATGAATCAGTTGGAAAAGAATCACAAGATGAACATGCAGAAATCAGTGTCAAGAAGGATAGCAAAGAGATGAAAGAGACATCACAGGTTGCTGGTCCTTATACTTTGATGGAGCAGCAGGAAAAGAAGGGGCAGGAGCTGGGATTTGGATCACTAGTCCAACTGAAGAAAGTAAGTTTCTGTCATACAAACTAAACTTTGATTGTACCAATAACATGGTTGAGTACGAATCTCTGGTTTTAGGCTTGGAAACCTTGATAAAGTTGAAAGCGAAAAACAATGATGTTTGTGGAGATTCCGAATTGATTATTAAACAAGTGCAAGGTACATATCAAACAAAGGATGCAAGGATGAGAGCATACAGAAATTTAGTGTTGGAATTGTTGGAAAAATTTCAATCCTATTCCTTCAGCATAAAAACTAGACATCAAAATTCTATTGTAGATTCTCTTGTTGTTGCAGCTAGTCTCTTTATTATTCCCAAGCATTCTTCTGAGAGCTATGAAGTGGAGGTTCGCCATAGACCAGTCATCCCAGATAATATCATAAATTGGCAAGTCTTTGAAGATGATCAGCAGGTAAGAAATTTCCTTGAGTTGAAAGAAGAGTTTGAGCACAATCAAATAGATCAGCAGAATATGTTAACAGAGTCAAGGGAAAATTCTGAAGTTTTACAGCTACAAAACAACCTAATCCCTAAAGGCCTCATTCCCCTTGAAAAATTATTTGATCAAAATGATGTGTTCAAAGCACCCAGATTGCAAGCTAATGAAGAGGAAATAGAAAGCTGTAATTTAGGTGACTCAGTTGTGCCTAAATTAGTCAAGATTTCAAAATTCCTATCAGCTGATATGAAGATCAAATATGTTGAAATGATGAAAAAATTCATTGATGTTTTCGCATGGAGCTATGCTGATTTGAAACAATATGATTCTTCAATTATACAGCACACCATCCCTATTAAGCAGAATGAGAAACCTTTTAAGCAGAAGTTAAGAAGGATTAATCCTCTTCTGATGCCACTGATTGAAAAAGAAGTGAAAAAGCTTTTTGATGCCAAAATTATTGTTCCAATCAGATTCTCAAATTGGCTTGCTAACTTGGTACCAGTCAGGAAAAAGAATGGGGAGATTAGAATTTGTATAGACTTCAGGAACTTAAACAAGGCTTCATTGAAAGATAATTACCCTCTCCCCAAAATGGATTTCATTTTGCAAAATATTGTTGGTTCACAAAGGATGTCTATGCTTGATGGCTTCTCAGGGTACAATCAGATCCTTGTTCACCCAGATGATCAGGAGAAGACAGCTTTCACTACACCATGGGGAACATTCATGTATGCAAAAATGCCCTTTGGCCTCATGAATGCAGGAGCAACTTTCCAGAGAGCAATGGACATTGCTTTCGCTGAAGAAAAGGACAAATCAGTGGTGGTTTATCTTGATGATATCACAGTCTTTTCAAAGAAGGAAGAAGACCACTTAAAGCACCTTGAAAGGATCCTACTAAGGTGTAGGAGGTTTGGTATTTCTTTAAACCCAACCAAAAGTATTTTTGCTTTAACTTCTGGCAAATTACTTGGACATATTATTTCTGAAGAGGGAATTAGGATTGATCCTAATAGAGTTAGTGCAATTCAAAGGTTAGATTTACCAAGGAGTAAGAAAGAGATTCAATCCTTCCTTGGAAAGGTTAACTTTGTTAGAAGATTCATTCCTAACTTTGCTGAAGTGGTCAAAAACATAACAAAGATGTTAAGGAAAGGAGCAGATTTTAAATAGACAACTGAAGCAAAGAAATCATTTGAAGAGAACAAGAAAGCACTCACTCAAGCACCAGTTCTCATCAGCCCGGATTTTACCAAGGAGTTTTTGATCTTCACATTTGCTTCTGAAGACACAATTGCTGGAGTTTTATTGCAAAAAGGAAGTCAAGGTATTGAACAACCCATTTCTTTCTTTAGCAAGACATTGGCTAATGCTGAATTGAAATATAATATCCTAGAAAAACAAGCATATGCATTGGTGAAAGCAATTAAGGATTTTAGAATTTATGTGTTGCACTCTCATATTGTTGCATACGTGCCAAACGTTGTTATAAAAGATATTCTTACACAAGCTGATCCAGATGGAAAAAGAGGAAAGTGGATAGCAAAACTGTTGGAGTATGACATTGAGATCAAACCCACCAAGTTGGTAAAGGGTCAAGGCTTAGCCAAATTGTTGACTCAGTCAAATCTGGATTGTATTGGTATCAATTTAAGCACAGAAATTTCTGAAAATGAAGAAGAGTTGGTCCAAATCAATGAGAAATTTTTGATCTCAGAATGGTATAAGGATGTAGCATTTGTC
The DNA here is from genome assembly GCA_031772625.1 of Pinus tabuliformis. NCBI lineage: Eukaryota > Viridiplantae > Streptophyta > Pinopsida > Pinales > Pinaceae > Pinus > Pinus tabuliformis. The sequence goes on along the minus strand of CM062806.1, from coordinate 44,733,543 downwards.
TTGCAGCATAATAGAGCTCCTGATAACCTTTCAAAATCCAAAGCTCGGTTCACCAAGTTGAAATCTCTCAAATATTTTGTATATGACCAAAATCTATTTTGGAAGGATGCATGAGGAATATTATTAAATTGTCTCATTGAAGAAGAAGCTGATAAAGTAATTGATGAATTTCATAAAGGGGATTGTGGAGGCCATCACTATTGGAAAGCCACTACAAACAAGATTTTGAGAGCTGGATATTTTTGGCCAACTATGTTCAGAGATATTTATAAAAAGGTAGCAAAATGCCATGAATGTCAAGTATTTGAAGGAAAGAGAAAGCTCATACCAATGCCCTTAGTTCCCATTTATGCTGAAGCACCTTTCCAACAGTGGGGATTAGATTTTATAGGGGAAATCCATCCTCCTTCATCAGGACAGCATCGCTGGATTCTCACAACCACCGATTACTTTACAAAATGGATAGAGGCAATACCCACCAGGCAAGCAAATGATTCAGTAATAATTTCTTTCTTAGAAAATAACATATTATCAAGGTTTGGTTGCCCAATCAAGATCATCACAGAAAATGCTCAAGCTTTTAAGTCCAAAAGAATGATTAATTTTTGTCATCAATATCACATTTCCCTTGGTCATTCCACTGATTATTATCCACAGGGAAATGGTTTAGCTGAAATTTCAAACAAGAGTCTTGTGAGAATTATTAAGAAGCTGCTGCAAGAAAATAAAAAGGCTTGGCATTTGAAACTGAAGTATGCCTTGTAGGCTGACCGGATTTGCACAAAAAGGTCCATTGGAACATCACCATATGAGCTTGTGTATGGGGCAGAGGCTATATTTCCAACATCTCTCGGAGTACCTGTAATGAAGCTGATTCAAGGATTAGAAGAGGAACCAAATGCTTTACAACGAAGGATAAATCAGCTAATAGCTTTGCAGGAGAAAAGGAACGAGGTGTTTGACAATCATCAACAAAGCCAGAATAGGATCAAGAGAGCATTTGATAAAAAGATTAAAGAGGTCACATTCCAAATTCATGATAAAGTCCTGAAATGGAAAGCTAGAATTGAAGAGAAAGGAAAACATGGTAAATTCGAGAATTTGTGGAAAGGGCCATATCAAATTTCTGCTTTCCATGGGAATAACACCTACATTCTGCAAGAAGTTGATGGAACACCATATGCTGGAGGACCTGTTAATGGCAGGTTCTTAAAGCATTACCATTGATTGAATCTCAACCAAGTAGCTCACAAACATTTTATATAACCATTTTTATTAGTCTTTCTTATTAAAGATAAATGACAAGCTGAACAGGAAGCTTAAGCCCGAGGTGAAGGCCCACAAAGCTAGAAAGGAATGCTTGTCAACTCTGTTTATGTTTTCAGAAATTGAACAAAGCACTGGACCTACGAGTTCTTAGTGTACTACAGGAGCACACTATCCCAAGTGGAGCCACTGTTATCACTTAGAACTAATAAAAAAAAAATTGTATATAGTTGTTTGTCCTAGTCCAAGTACGAAGGTCTGTGTCAAGTTGATTTCGTTTTATATGTCTTACTTAGGATTTGAGTGTTAAAGTTCTTAATTTAAAACCATACTCAATTCCTATTGGTCCTAATTCATCCATCATTGTTCCATAGTCATGTCCTATCCATGTCCAAGTCATCATGTCTTTTAGTGATTTCGCAGCGTAATCCTATTGGCCCGTTTCGCAGCGCAATTATGGTTTAGCAGTTTCGCAGCGTGTCATCATTAGGCCGTTTTGTAGCGCATTATTAGAATTTCAAACTAATAGCGCTGCGAAATCATGGATTCGGGCTTTTTGCAGCAAATCTTTCCTGAAAGGTCAAGTCTGTTATCCGAGTCATTAATTGTGTCCACTCATGTCAGGTTTTGTACCTTTTGTATCATGTTTAAACACTCATTTGCCACTATCCCACTAATACCTCTGTTAACATGCTCGGAAATATCATTCCCAAGGGATTTTACCGTGCATGTACTTAATGATAGTCGTAAATGTTGCATGAGTGACAAAGAATTTGTTTTTCAAGCGAGGTTGTTTTCAAGCGAGCCAGAATTCAAGCGAGGCTAAATAAAAAGGAACTGAACCACCATTGCAACTGAAGCTATTAGACTCTGTGTGTGAAGATTTTGAAAGGAAAATGGAGAGAAAAGAACACAGATCCGGTAAGTTCCAGAGGACTGAACCTGAGTGCTTGGATATAGCGTTGAGGGATGAAGGCGTGAAGAAAGCGTTCAAAGATGCCGGCTGCTGGAACTTTTGCAAGAAGCTGCAAGGAGGACATGCGCAGGTAACCAAAGAGTTTGCGCTTAATTTCACTGGGTTAAATTCGAAGGTAGCCATGTTAGAGGTTCAGGTGTCTCCAGAAGCAATAGCTGCTGTAACAGAGATTCCAAGAGGACGGGAAGAATGGTTTAAAAATTTTAAGTTTGATATGAATCCCTGTAAGGAGTTTTTAAAGGAGGCATATGTAAATGAAGACTTAACAAAAGCAGTGCCCAGAAATTATGTCAAGGAACATTATGCTCTTCTTCTCACCTGCATTCAGAAATACTTGACCTGTGAAGGGAGGTACAATAAGGTCTATTCTTACCATTTTAAACTGCTCTTGCATTTCACGGGAAAAATCTCCATAGACATTCCCTTTTATTTGTTTCGCCGTCTGAGTAAAATGTGTGATAAAGTGCTGTTAAGGAAAGAGGACTGTGAAACCTCTCTGTTTCATCATGGTTTGATTAAGTTGCTAGTTTTAGATGGCCTCCAAAAGATAGGCAGAGACTGGAATTCGTTTATTTTCATGGCCGGATTTCAAAGCAAGACTGGCCTTACTCCACAACCAATCAGAGAACTCACCATAGCTGAACTTCAAAAAGAGGCAAGAGCTAAAAAGCAAAACAAGTCAGAGCCAAGAAGACCAGTGAAGCCATTGATCATTCAAGAACCACCTCAGCAGTCAACAAAAGAAAAATCTCAGGATAAGAAGACTGTACCTGAAACAAGTAGAGCTAAAGCAGTTTCAAGAGTAAGGACAAGAAGCCAAATAAACAAAGAAAAGGGTAAATCCATAGCTGTTGATGAGAGCCCAGTGTCTAAGGCAAGTTTGAGTGATTTATTACAGGCCATTGAATTTGAACAGTGTGAACCAGTTCATATTGATTTGACACAGTCACCGCAAGAAGGTACCAAGAAGTCTAAAGCCTCAAAAAGGCTTAAATTCGAGGAGCCGGGTGAAGGATATATGTTCAAACCCAGAAGACCTATTACAAGGAAGCAAGTAAAAGAAGCGCTATCAAAAACAGAGGAAACTAGGAAAGTTAAGCAAAGTGACACAAGCAGAACAGCCATCACATCTCAAAGAGACAACATAGCAGTCATAAAGAACCAATTGGAGGCAGCTAAATATGAGATTGCCAAACTGAAGCAAGCAGGTAGAAAACATGCAGATGTGTATACACATTATCGTAAAGCTCTGTGGGGAGGGACTGAAACCTATCAAAATCAATTGAATTCAGTAGTTGATGGCCATGCACAGTTTCATACATGGACAGTACCAGCCATCCAGGAGGCCAAGTACATAAGAAAGATAAATATGCACCTAAGAGCTAAAAATAAAGCTCTGAAGAAGAAGATTGAAGGCCTGAAGGTACAGCTTTATCAGTTATCTACTAAATGAATTTTCTCTTCAAGAGAGGTTTTGTTCCAAATTTTTGTCGTATCTGCTTAGTCTTATTGTTTTTCAAGACATGTAAATCCTTGCTATATATATGAAAGATCGAAGGAAGTTTTGGCAAACAAACGTTTTGGTGATAAAGGTCACGGGTCTAAGGTAAGCTGTTTCAAATAAAACAGCAGTTTCGTAGCGCACTACGAAACTGCTGAAGGTGTGGATTTTAACGCAGAACAGGCAAGTTTGCATTTTGAGCGGAAATTTTGGAAAGGGAACGCCAAAAGAACATGCAAGATATCAGGTGGAGCTACAATAGCCATTCAGATCAAGACAGGTGTACCTTGAAAAGGGTGGAATATTTTAACCCAAGTTAAATTTCTGTTATAAAGCCACTTTATCACCGTTCAAAGGGTAAATGCATGGTATACAAAGAACTGTTGTTCGCATACATATCTATTGATGCAGCCTCCAACACATCAGGAACGTGGCAGCGTTCCATATTTTGAGTCATTAAAAGCTAGAAGACATGCTGTTGTGCATTTGAGAAATTTAAGGAAAATTGTGGCCGAGAAGCAAGGGACATCTCCCAACATGACTGAGCAGTTAAAGGATTTAGCGTTCAAGGTCGATATGGAGTACTAAACATCCAGCTCACCCATATCAAAAAAGGACCAGGTGTCAAAGAACAAGGAGAAGTCATTATGCATGGAAGATAGAGTTAGAGTTATAGTTAGTTTAGAACTCTTAAACACTACAGTCAGTTCCTTATTGTATTTATGAGTTAGTTCAATAGCTAATAGGTGTCATTAGAGGCAGTTATCGAGCTCCCCTCATGCTGGAGGAGGAAGCTCGAAGTAGTTAGAATAATGATTCTATATATAGCTGAAACATCTATGTAATGAGGGTTGGAGATTTTATAAAACAGAGCGCTGTTTTGGCTTATGTAAAGAACTGAATTCAGTAATATAAGTTATCTACTTTTCTTCTCAGGATTCATAAAGCATTTTCATGTTCAAGATGTGTGATTTTACTTTGTCTTTCATGTTTTTTTTTCAGTTGCTTAGATGAGTAATCACTCAGAATTCACTTATGCTTCTCTGACTTCCTGTACCCATCTATGAATTGTGGTTTTATAAGATTTGTGTTTTGAACATTTAAATGTTATATGCCCTGACTTCTATGTAAAGGCAGTATCATCATTTGCTGAGGTTTGGTAGACTCCATAAGCCCAATGGAAACTTATGTAATGTTTCTCCAGCCTTCATATTTGTTAATTTTACTTCACAAGAGTTAGCCATCTTACTAATAGTCAAAATCAATAACCTTTTGAGAGAGCCGTCTCAGGCTAAGGAGGCTAAGCCTTAGTCAAAAGATTGGTCTGAAATAGTTACACAAGGTCTACCTGATCAGCAGCCTTTCAGGGCTTGATTTTGTGATAACACCATCAATGTCTTATTCATTCTTTCTGCAACTCCATTTTGCTGAGGTGTATATGGAGTAGTATTATGTCGTGCTATACCACACTTCTTACAGAATTCTTCAAATTCCTTGCTGCAAGACTCTCTACCATTATCTGTCCTTAGCACCTTTATCTTCTTCTCTGTTTGATTTTCCACGAGAGCCTTAAATTCTTTAAACCTGTCAAAGACTTCAGATTTATTCTTAAAGAAATATATCCATGTATTGCTTGAGAAGTCATCTATAAATGATACATATTACACAGACTTCCCCAGTGATGGAACCTTCACAGGTCCAAACACATCACTGTGCACAAGCTCTAATATATGTTTCGCCCTCTTACTACTAGAGGGGAAACTCACCCGATTCTGGTTCCCATATACACAATTTTCACAAAAATTAAAATCCAGAGAGATATTACTCATACCTTCTACCATACCTTTACCATGAAGTATTTGAAGGCCCTTCTCTCCAATATGTCCAAGCCTTTGATGCCACAACATGGTCTTCTCTCCAGAGACCACTAGATTTTCTGCTCCACTTTCAGGAACCATAGAACTGTTGCACCTATCAATAATAGTGCTACCTTGCAGCATGTACAGAGTTCCAATTTGAACTCCCTACATCAATACCAGTTCTCCCCGAACCATTTTGTAGGTATCCTTCTTGAACCCTAGAAGCTAAGGATTTCTAGTGACAAACAAGACAATTAAACACTATCTTTCCCTAAATATTCATTTAGAATACAAGTAATCAGGTGTTTATAACATACCTTTAGTCCAACGCTTTGAAGTAGTCCAGTCTCTCCGATCCGGATGAGCTCCTCCTTCTCTTAGAAACCTGCATTCACTAACAAGCAAACGATTACATAGCACCTGAATAACTCATAAAATAAAACATATTCATCATAGACCAAGGAGTATATGAAACAAATCATGTATAACAACTTGTTGAGAAAAATGAGCTTAATTGTATTAAGTGGAAACAAAAGAAACCATTACAACTTGTGCCTTGGTGTTGTTCAGGTCCCTCCCAGGGTCCAGCAAGAGTTCTCCTTTACTTTGATCAGCTCACCCACTTCCAAATGAAGCTAAGAAAGGATGGGAATCTCTCCTCTCAAGCTCTATAAGGGAGTCCTAATTTCAGCAGCATCTACCCTTAGGAATCTTCAGCTTTCAACCTCTCCTCCCTCTGGCCCAATGCTTGTATTTATAGTGATTTGGAGGAAGTTAATCAGGTCCACCATGAATGGGATGAGCCCCTCTTTCAATGGGATAGCTCCCCTATTCATGGGATAAGTTCCTCTTTCATTGGGATGCATGAACCATCTGGAGGCGCTCAATCCACATCAAACCATCTTCTAGAATGCTCTAGAAATGACCACAAGTAACTTTTTTGAAGTGAAACTTGCGCCTTTTGACCTTTACAGGAGTACGCACCCACCCGTTTACAGACAGAGCGTACAAGTACGCAGGTATTGTGAACTTGGGGTGCGTACACGTAGGTAAGGCTAAGAGAAACTGCGTAACCAGAGTTAATTGACCTTTTTAAGGACTTTCTCTCTTTCTTGGAGTTTGACATGAGGAGCAGAGGTATGAGACTTGCCAAGGAGGATAGTATGACAGTTGATGGAGCCATACTAACTGCAAATAGTCATGGTGACAAATTTTAGTGTAACAACACTTACATCATCTAGCTTGCTTACAGAAATCATATTTTTGGCCAGTGCAGGAATATGCTGAACACCCGGAAGTGTTCTAACCCTTCCACCTTGCAACTTCAACTTTCCTTTTCTGCGACCAATGATTCTAGCCTTCCTATCATCCCCTAAGAAGACATCACCACCATCATATTTCTCATAATCGCAGAACTACTCTCTATGGGGAGTGAAGTGAAAGGATGCACCTGAGTCAAACAACCATGCCTCATGATCTACATGTGTACTTGAAGAAGCCAAGTACACATCCCCACCTTCATCTGAGGTGGTTTTCACCTCTGCAGAAGGAGCCTCATCAAATCCCTTTCCTTTGTCAGAATCTTTAGATTTACAGTCCCTTTTGTAGTTGCGTTCCTTTCCACATTTCCAGCACACCACCTTTACAGGTTTTCCTGGAGATTTATATCTCCCTCTAGATTTAGTTCTCCACTCGATGACTTATTTTTTCTTTTGTTCTAGGAATTTCCTCATACAGACAAGGCATCACCATTTTGGCTCTCCATATTTTTCCGTCTCATCTCCTCCGTCAGCAAGGCTGAGACTATTTCATCAAACTGCAAGGCAGTTGCATTACTACCTATTGCAATAACCAAACTATCCCACGAATCTGGTAGAGAACACAACAAACTAATGCACTTATCTTCATCTGAAATTTTAATATCAATAGATGCTAACTAACTTACCACAGTATTAAATGTGTTCAGATGCTGTGTCACTGAGTCTCCATCTTTTATCCTCAGGTTATACAACTTTTTCCGTAGGAATAGTTTATTCACCAGAGACTTAGATTGGTACAAAGTCCCTAACTTGTCCCACAAAGCCTTCGCCGTAGCTTCCCCTGATACATTCAGCAATACTGAATCTAAGACACACAATCGTATTGTGCTCTTTGCCTTACGATCCAACTTCTTCCATTCTTCATCGAACACTCCCGTTGGTTTAGTACCCGGATCTACCACGATCCACTGATCTTTATCCACCAACAGATCCTCCATCTTGAGTTTCCACAACTCAAAACTTTGACCATTAAATTTCTTGATCTCTATCTTTCCACTTCTCGCCATCTTGTTTCACTAACAGAATCGATCTCGCAGATCTCCCACTGAACAGGGTCTACCACAGGCCCAAGCGAAACCCCTCAATAACAAAGGCATCCCCTTGAAGCCAAAACAGCTCTCATACCAAATGTAGGTTTTAACCCGTACAGAAATTACCTGCATACGAATTCTAAAACACAGAAAATAAACAATGTGAGAGCATAACACATAAAACACATATACATAGAGATTTTCCCCTAGATCCCAAAACCGGGACTACCAGCTTGATTTTTCATTATTTTCCTTTCAATGTTATAATACATATTTATACATGCCGAAGCATCCAATACCATGGACTGAAAACCATCGCATCCAAAAAACATGTGCAAAAATCATGCATAAAACCATAGGTGGATCCGCCCAACCTAACATAGGGTCCAAAACCAAAATTTTCCAGGGCGCTACCCTAAACCGCATTAGGTGGGATTACAGGTACTGCTCAAACCCCCTGTAACCCCTCACCCCCCCCCCCCCCGGCCCCGCTACACAATCAGCGCAATGAAGGGGGGCTCGCCCCCCTCTAACCCCCCGATTAACTATGTGGGCTAGTCGTGGAAAGAATATAACACAACCCAACATATTTCAAGTTCCAATGGGTCATTTTACACCTTGTTTGTGCTTCAGTTGTGCTTAGGTAAGGCTCATTTCCCTCTCCCAGGGTTTTGAAGGTAATTTTTTTCTGATGGTAAAATCATTAACAAAAACTTGTATCTTGATGCTCATACACCTTCCCCTATCCTTAATATACCTTCTTGAACACTTCCCATCACTAATATCCCTCAAATTCATCATTTTCCCACAAACCCTAGCCTATTGCTACAATTTGACACTTTTCTAGGTTAGGCCTACGTTTTGCCCTTTTGCACCCCTTCCCCTCACTCAATCCTTGAAATTCCACTTTCCCCTACTTCCTAGCATTCCTCCCTACTTCCCAAAATTTTCTCATGAATTTATAAGCCCCTGATCCCCTTCATTTCCCTTTATTTCTACAAATCCCTTGTTCCACACATTGGGATAGGTTTTATTCAAATGATGTTTCTGAGCAAGAAAAGATGAGTTTGAAAAAAGTGAGAGATTTTTTTGTCCATCATAGACTCAAGAAGAAAAACCTCCTTCAGTTTTACAGAGGTCTCATGGCTTGGGAGAAATGTCCAAAACATCATTTGCCTTAGGAGAGTTGTTGCACTTCTAGAGTAACTTTGGGAAAATAAAGATTTTGCCTAGCTGGATTGACCAAATGACTTACATGATGAGTCAAATGCTAACTAGACATAGAGATATTTCCAATGAGCTATCATGCGCTCAATTTGGAGTTGAGGAGGACCTTCAAACGTTGACTGCAACATCACTCTGCATTTTGGCAACCTCATTCTACACACTTTGACCAGTCTTTGGATATTGAGCTTTTGACAGAGAAAATTAAATCCAAATTGAAAACGTCAATATGTTCTATAAAGTAGACTCAACAAGCTTTCGAACGAGATATCCCATGCCTAATTTGGACATCTTGAAGGTAGTCAAAATTTTTATTGAATTGGCGCCGTGCTTCTGGAGGGCGGCACTGCATTTCTGGAGCAGTGGCACTGCGCTTCTGAGTAGTGGCACTGCGCTTTTGGAAGAAGAGCTTAAAAACCCTCAAGCTCTCAAGGAAACTCAAAAATTTCTCTCTCCTTCCACTTTTGCAAGTAATTTTACATCCCTCACTTCAGTTTTGGTTTGCAAATCCAATCTATAAGCATCATTTTCCATGTTTAATAAGAAACCCTAAAATCTCCCTAATGATGCCTAAACCCTAAATCCTCACTATTCATCCTAGCACCTATCCCTACAACTCTAAATTCCCCTATCCCTATTCCCCTATCACCTTATCCCTTTTTCCCTTTACCCCTATTCCATATCATTCCCATTCCCTTTATCCCTCTTCCCCAAAAGCAAATTCTCAAGCAAACAAGCCCTCCCCCTCATTTCCTACTCCTCCATTCATTTCCTAGTCACAAGCTCATCTCCCATCCCCTCATTCCTAAAAACACTTTCACTCATTCCCTTCATACACCTCAACCTTGCAAACATGGACCAAGAGGATCGAGACTATGAGGAGGAGAACACAGGCAGTGACACCTCAGCAGATGAAAGCTAGGCTAAGGCGGGCTTTGAAAGGAAAAAAGGAGGAGGATAGACTTAGGATGTTGGCTTAAGCTTCCTTGGCTCATTAGAGCACATGATGATGGTGCTTCTCACCAATTTTGGGAAAATTTGGAGCAAGTTTTGTCATTTGCAAATTTTGGATTTCAATACACAGAAAAACTACCTAGAAGCGTAGCGCCACCAGCACAGCGCTTTTCCTAGGGTCACCCAATGAAGAAATGGTTTGCATTTTTGGATTCTGAGCAATGAGGACATTCACCCTAGCAGGTTTCAAAGGTTTTTGGTAGAACTAGTCCACCAAAAGGTCAAAAAACACCCTACAAATGACCTTTCTACCACTTTTTCGACACACAAGCAATCTTGGGAGAATCCGTTTTTGAGGGGTCCAATGAGCTTCAAATGTAGATATTCTAGGTGTTTTGGAAATTAAACTTGAATACCTTTCTAATGAGCTATCATGGGCTCAATTGGGATGTCGGGAGGGCCTCCAAAAGGCACCTGAAAGTGGCACTGTGTTTCTGGCCAATGGCGCTACACTTTTGGCAGTTTTGCTCACGGTTGCTATTTTTCCCAAAATTTGACTGTAATCATGGATTTTCTCTCATGGTGGATGATTTACCATTGTAAGTGATGACTTGGAATGTAATTATGATAGATAAACAGTAATAGAGGGTAGATTCATTGCTTTAGAAGTTAGTTTGAGCTCAAATGAATCAGTTTTTCACTTTTAGAGGCAAGTTGTTGAGATGCCTATATTCCTGTTTCTTGTTCAGTATCAGTTAGATTAGCTCCTCATCTTATGGATTCGACCCATAAGGATGTGAGGAGGTTGAATATATGTATATATCTTCTTCTTATTTCTCTTGGTAAGGGGTTGGACTCAGTTGAATGCTCAGACCTTGATTGTACACCTTTTGTAAGCAGTTTGGCAGGAGATTAATAGGAATTGCAGCTATTTTTATGGGATCCATGTGGTATGAGTTTTAGTATAGTTTATTCTTATGTGATCATATGTTAATGTGTTTTATGTATTCCATTCATCATTTCATTGCTTCTAGTTGAATGTTTTCAAGTTGATAGGTAGAATTCATTATATCAGTGCTCTGCCTTGGGAAACCATTCATCATTTCATGTTTTCTGCAGTCTAGGAAGGATCCATGGTTTTCACATGCCCTTATTAGCTTCTCACCAGTCTAAAACATCTCATCCCATCAAGCCCTTGAGTGCTAAAGCCTATGCCTACCTTGCCCCATTGAACACCCTACAATTTTGACTTAGTTCCCTAGACCTAAATTGTCCAGCTCCTCCTGATCCGGAAAAACCCTTACAAAATCCAATCAAAACCTTCGTGCTACTATACCTAGCCTAAAATCCTTTACCCGATCCAGTCATCTTGGCTGAGATCCTTACGAAGAGAGCCCTCTCCCGGCCTAGTAGGGCTAGCTACTTGGCTAAGCATGGTTTCTGGTTACCCTGGCATTTCCTTCCTTCCGCCTGAGGTTCAATCTAGGTGATAACATAGTGACGACTCCACTAGGGAACGTAGTTTTATGTTACTCAACAAAATGTATCAATTTTAGATCTTATTGTTGATGGTGGACAACGATCAGACACAGGAAGGCTGAAATCATTCACCTAGCGACTCCAAATCAGTTTCGAGATCAGCTCCAAGGACTCCACTGGAGGATGAGCCTGACCAGAAAAAACATGAAAGGGCAGTATGGAAAGATCAAGTATTCAAGTTGGAATTTCATCCAAGACATTATGTTCTTTTTTATAAATTATTTCTTCTATTTTCCCGAGAATGTTAAGAAGGCTTTACAAAGTATATTGTATTTGAGAAAAGATCCTAGACCTGCATGTGATTCCTTCCCTTTGAGGATTGCGAATACAAAATATTCACATGCCTTTGATCTTGATCAAGGCCCTCCTTCTGAATATTATGATGACCGTCTTCAAACTGATGAGCCTCAAGAGACCAAGACTGATTCTACACCTTCTATACATATTCCTATACCTTGTAAAATTCCGGATAGATACAAGCCTCTGTTTTTACCTCTTATATCCCATGCTTTCCCTAAAAATCATTACCTATATCTACCAAGATTATATGGTGAACGTGACAACATCACTGCTAAGAGACATGTACTGAATTTTGAGTATTTTCTTGACCTTTTTGAAGTTGATGGAGAGGATGTCAGTATTAGGCTTTTTGCTCTTTCTTTGCAACGCAAAGTCAAGAGTTGGTTTAGAACCCTGCCTGATGCGAGCATCTCAGATTTCCAGAAATTCATAAAAGTTTTCCTCGACAAGTTGGTGGTCAAACAAAACCCTTTCTTGATTCTAGAAGAGCATAACCAGCTGAAAAGACAGCCAGGGGAGACAGTATAACAGTTCTCTGCTAGGTTTAACAAAGTCTATTTTTTGATTCCTGCTAATATAAGACCTCCCCTGGATCCGCTCTCTTACACTACCTAGAAGCCTTTGATCCAGAAATGGAGTTTCAGTTGCGAGAAAGGAACCTTGCAACACTTGAAGAGATGGAGAACAGTGCAATAGATGTAGAGGCTAATTGGCCGATCAAAGGGGCAAAGTTGAAGGAAGAAGAGATGAAGAACATAGATCCAAAGGAATCGACATCTTTAGAGGTAAAGATCGACATTTTGATAATTGCAGTGGAAGAGATGATGGAAAAGATCCCCACAAGGAATGAGTATGATGTTCAAGACCATGGCTCGCTGATTGAAGAAGAACAAGTGGTTGATCCTAAACATTTCCTTTCTTATCCCAGTTGTCATAGATATGATAATGATTGTTTTATAGATCATCTTGGAGAAGAGAGATCTGTTGATCTGAAATTTATGCTTAATCATGTGTTTTATACTAGTGATTTGCCTAAGTTTGATCAATATGATGATGATTATGTTCTCCAAACAGAAGCTATTCTTGCAGACAAATTAGCAGCTAATTTGTGGCAGGAGGAAGTTTACTTTTAGCATCTCGGTGGTCAGCCGATGCATATCAGCTATGGAAGTAAGGAAGAAAGTGCAGAAAATTTTGAAGTGAAGGATATTTGCCTCTTTGTTTTACTTCATTTCAGTTCATCAGAGACAACTTTCGTGCAATCAAAAATCAATCGTCGATAAGTTTTGATATGGACCATATTGAAGAAAATGAAATCCTTGTTCAAGACTTCTCATATATAGATTTGCATCCCTCAAATGCCATTGAATGTCAGGTTGCAGATATAGACTTGGAAGCTGGAACATATGCTCAAATGATGCAAGATGATTCCGTACCATTATGTTTTGAATCATTTCAGTTTTTGAAGGGAATTTTGCATAATATATCTTCAAATGAGCAGCCTGTAGAAAATCGTGCAATCTCATCGGAACCAATAGAAAATGGGTTACAATAGTATTTTCAAGTTTTTCATGATCCAATAGCTGATGTGTTGGATGATGTCTACAGCCAAAGTCCTTCTCCATTAGCTAACTGTGAGCTTGAAAAAAGTATTGATACAAACTTGATCCGGCAGCCGGTTTCTTTTTCATTTTCAGCAGGAGTCTTGTCACAAAGCTCAGATGAAAGTTTGCATTCATGGTATGAGGAGAAGCAAAGTAATCCATTGGATGATCTAAGTCCCAGTGCACATGAATTTCAAGATCCTTATGTAGTATTTTTGGAGTCAGATAGAGCATCCATATTATTCAATATGGGAAAATTTGGATCTGTTTACAAGTTTTCATGGGACTTGCCTTTCAGTAGTTCTCTCTTGTTTTTCATAAACAAGCACCTGCGGAGAATTCAAACAGCAGCCAAAATGCTTACTTGGTTGCATTGGTTGTTTCATTTCACTTGATCAGGTGATGAAAGGAACAGTTAGAGTAGGTTTTATTGAATAAGCTCCATTTTGAGTGTCTTTTCCAGTTTGTCAGTTGTGTTTTAGTATTGAGTCAGTTTTTAGTTGAATAAAGGTTAGTTTGTGTCTTTGAGTCATCAGTATTCAGTCATGTATTTCAGATTGAGTTTTTTTTTGTTACTCCATGCCCAATGGATAAGGCTACTTGGTCCACGGTTTTCTTGGCACCTCCAAGGAGCTACCATCCCCAATGGAGCCAATGTTAAAGTCAGCTTTTGTAGCCTTCCACCAATGATCAAATATGCTCTTATAAAGTGGTCTTAGGGTGTCAAAGTCAAATTTTGTCATTTCAGTGAGTCTTCAAGTAAAATTTGGTCACTAGGTATTAGGTCTAGGATTGTTTTCACTCCTTCCTAAGTTTTCCAAGTATTGGTCCATGTCACCATTCAGCTGTGTACCATCATTCAAAGAGTTTTCATCATTATTTCAAGTTCCAATGGATCATTTTACACCTTATTTGTGCTTCAGTTGTGCTTAGGTAAGGCTCATTTCTCTCTCCTAGGGTTTTGAAGGTAATTTTTTCCTTATGGTGAAATCATCAACAAAAACTTGTATCCTAATGTTCATACACCTTCCCCTATCCTTAATATACCTTCTTGAACACTTCCCATCACTGATATCCCTCAAATTCATCATTTTCCCACAAACCCTAGCTGATTGCTACAATTTGACACTTTTCTAGGTTAGGCCTACGTTTTTCCCTTTTCCATCCCTTCCCCTCAGTCAATCCTTGAAATTACACTTTCCCCTACTTCCTAGCATTCCTCCCTACTTCCCAGAATTTTTTCATGAATTTATAAGCCCCTCATCCCCTTCATTTCCCTTTATTTCTACAAATCCCATGTTCCACACATTGGGATAGGTTTTATTAAAATGATGTTTCTAAGCAAGAAAATATGAGTTTGAAAAATGTGAGAGGGGTTTTTGTCCACCATAGACTCAAGAAGAAAAACCTCCTTCAGTTCTTACATAGGTCTCATGGTTTGGGAGAAATGTTCAAAACATCATTTGCCTCATAAGAGTTGTTGCACTTCTTGAGTCACCATGGGAAAATAAAGATTTCACCTAGATGTAGTGACCAAATGACTTTCTTGATGAGTCAAGTGCTAACTAGACATAGAGATATTTCCAATTATCTATCATGTGCTTAATTTGGAGTTGAGGAAGACCTTCAAACATTGATTGCAACATCACCCTGCATTTTGGCAACCTCATTCTGCACATTTTGACCAGTCTTGGGATATTGAGAATTTCATTGAGAAACTTAACTCCAATTTGAAAAATTCAAGATGTTCTGTAAAGTATACTCGAAAATATTTCCAACGAGATATCCCATGCCTAATTTGGACACAGGGAAGGTAGTCAAAATTTGTATTGAAGTGGCGCTGCACTTCTAGAGGGTGGCGCTGCGCTTCTGGAGGGTGGCGTTGTGTTTCTGGAGCAGTGGCGTTGTGCCTCTGAGTGGTGGCGCTTCGCTTTTGGCAGGAAAGCTTAAAAACCATCAAACTCTCAAGGAAACTCCAAATTGCTCTCTCCTTCCATTTTTGCAAGTAATTTCACATCCCTCACTTCAGTTTTGGTTTGTAAATCCAATCTATAAGCATCATTTACCATATTTAATAAGAAACCCTAAAATCTCCCTAATGATGCCTAAACCCTAAATCCTCATTGTTCATATTAGAACCTGTTATCACTTAGAACTAAAATTGATACATGTAACTTTTTATCCTAGCCCGATGACAAACGTCAGTGCTAGTTTAATTTTGTTTTAATTTTTTCCCTTAGAATCTGGAGTTTTGAAGAGTTTTTGAGTCAAGTTATTCTCAGCTCCCATTGGTTCCCCTCCATCTACCATTGTTCTATAGCCACCTGTTATCTTATGTCAGTCACCGTGCCTTTTTGCAATTTCGCAGTGCATCATGATTAGGCAGTTTCGCAGCGCATCATTAAAATTTAAAACTAACAGCGCTGCGAAATCATGGATTCGTACATTTCGCAGCGAGTCTTTCCCGAAATGTCAAGTCCGTTAGATGAGTTATAGGCCATGTCTTCTCATGTCAGCTCATGTACCTCTCTTATCACATTTTACCACTCATTGCCACTATCACCACCACTAGATCTGTTGATACGCACGAATTATCATTCCCAAGAAAGACAACCGTGCATAAATCTTAATGATGGTCGTAAGTCTTGCATGAATGAAAAATCTGCAAGATTACATCTTGAAAGATTTTAAACGGAAAAATTTAAAATTCAAGCGAGGCTGAATTCAAATAGAAGCTGAAACACAATTCCAACCGGAGATGGTAGTTATTGTTTGCGAAGGTTTGGAAGAATCAATGGAGAAAAAGGAGCACAGATCCAGCAAATGTCTAAGGACTGAGCCTGAAGGCCTGGATATAACGCTGAGAAATGAAGAGGTGAAGAAAGCATTTAAAAAGGCCGGGTGCTGGAAGTTTTGCAAAAAGTTACAAGGAGGACACGCATAGGTAACTAAAGAATTTGCACTTAACTACACAGGCTTGAATTCAAAAGTAGCCATGTTAGAATTGCAGGTTTCGCCAGAAGTGATATCTACTGTGACAAAGATCCCACGAGGACAAGAGGAATGGTTTAAAAACTTCAAATTTGACATGAATCCTTGTAAGGAGTTTTTGAAGGATGAATTTGTAAATGAAGATTTAAGTAAGGCAGTGCCCAGGAATTATGTCAAAGAATATTATGCTCACTTACTCACCTGCATACAGAAATATCTGACTTGTGAAGGAAGGTATAACAAGGTTTACTCTTACCATTTTAAACTCCTTTTGCATTTCACCGGGAAGGTCTCCATAGACTTACCTTTTTATCTGTTTCGTAGTTTGAGTAAGATGTGTGATAAGGTACAGCTGAGGAAAGAGGATTTTGAAACCTCTTTGTTTCATCATGGTTTGATCAAACTACTGGTTTTAGATGGACTCCAAAAGATAGACAGAGATTGGAATTCATTCATTTTTATGGCTAGCTTCAAAAGCCAGACTGGCCTCACTCCTCCACCTCCTAGAGATTTTACAATAGCTGAGCTCCAAACAGAAGCAAGAGCTAAAAGAGTTCCAAAGTCACAAGTAAGAAAACAAGTGAAGCCACTCGTCATCCAAGATCAACCTCAGCAATCAACTAAGGAAAAATCTCATGGTAAAAAGATTGTACCTGAAACAAGCACATCTGAAGTAGTCTCAAGGATAAGAACAATAAGCCAGATGAATAAGGAAAAAGGTAAAGCTATAGTAGTCGAAGAAAGTCCAGTGTCCAAGGAAAGTTTAAATGACTTATTACAGGCTATTGAATTTGAGCAGTCTCTACCAGTTCAAATCGAGTTAATACAGTCAGAACAAGAAAGCACCAAGAAATCCAAGGCCTCAAAAAGGCTTAAATTTGATGAGCCAGCTGAAGAGTTCGTTTTTAAACCTAGAATACCTATGACAAGGAGATTCTAGCAAGTACAGGAAGTACTGCCAAGGACAGAGGAAACGTCTAAAAGGCATACAAGGCATCATCTGAAGCTATCAACAGTCAACCAGGTCAAGACAGGTGGAGAAAATATATATTCAAATCCAACTTTAAATTTTTGCCCTAAAGTGAGCACATTTACCACAGTTCAGGATATATCAAACAGTTTACAAGAAACTTTTGTCTGCACACATGTACATGGGAAAAAGCTTACAACGCATCAAGGACGTGGCAGTCTGCTCCATTTTGGGTAATTAAAGGATAAAGGACATGCTTATTTGCATTCGAATATTTTGGGGAAAACTAAAGACCAGTAAACAGGGGTAGTTTCCTATCTTTCAGGGCATTGGAAAACATGTGTCATTGAAGACAACCACGGAGCCTTGAAGACCATCACAACTAAACTAGAAGGGAACCAGATGTCAAAGAACGAGGAATCATCTTAATTAAATCCATCATGCATGTAATATGGAGTTAGAGTCATAGTTGATTTATATCTCTAAAAAAAACTCCAGTCAACACTTTGTTGTATTTATTAGTTAGTTAAAGGGTTAATAGGTGTCATTAGAAGTAGTTTTCGAATTCCCCTCATGCTGGAGGAGGAATCTCGATCAGTTAGAATAAGAGCTCTATATATAGCTGAAACAGAAATGTAATCAGGGTTGGAAAAACTTTATAACAAAGCTTGTATTTGGCTTATGTAAGACTCATTTTCAGTAATATAATTTTGACTTTACTTCTCAGGATTCATGAAGGATTTCTTATGTTCAGAATATGTGATGTTGTCCTTTTCTTAATTCTTACAGTGGTATAGATGTATAATCACTCAGAATTCACTGAATGTGCTCTGATTTCCTATATACATTTATAAACTGTGTGGTCCCATATGATTTTATGTTCTGAATGTCTAAATGCTTAATGCCCTGACTTCCTTGTAAGGTTAAGTTCGCTGTTATATTGAGGTGTTGTTGACTCCATAAGCCCAATGGATAGTTGTTTTATGTGTTTCCAGCATTCATATTTTTCACAGTTGTTCTATAAGAGTTAGCCATCTTATCTTTAATCAAATCATTAATCCATCAAGAGAGAGCCCTCTCAGGTTGAGGAGGCTAGGCCTCAGCCTAAAGTAGGTTTGAAATAGTTACTTAGAGTCAACCTGACCAGCAGCCTATCAGGGTCTGATTTTGAGATAACAGAACCTATCCCTATAGCTATAAATTCCCCTATCCCTATTACCATATCACCTTATCCCTTTTTCCCTTTACCCCTATTCCATATTATTCCCATTCCCTTTATCCCTCTTCCCCAAAAGCAAATTCTCAAGCAAACAAGCCCTCCCCCTCATTTCCTACTCCTCCATTAATTTCCTAGTCACAAGCTCATCTCCCATCCCCTCATTCCTAAAAATAACTTTCACTCATTCCCTTAATACACCTCAACCTTGCAAACATGGACCAAGAGGACCGAGACAATGAGGAGGAGAACACAGGCAGTGACACCTCACCAGATGAAAGCTAGGCTAAGGCAGACTTTGAAAGGAAAAAAGGAGAAGGATAGACTTAGGATGCTGGCTGAAGATTCCTTGGCTTATCAGAGCACATGATGATGGTGCTTCTCACCAATTTTGGGCAAATTTGGAGCAAGTTTTTTCATCTGCAAATTTTGGATTTAAATACATAGAAAAACTGCCTAGAAGCATATCGCCACCGGCGCTGTGCTTTTCCTAGGGGCACCCAATGAAGAAATGGTTTGCATTTTTGGATTATGAGCGTTGAGGACATGCACCCTAGCAAGTTTCAAAGTTTTTGGGGCAGAAATGGTCCACCAAAAGGTCAAAAAAACACCCTAAAAATGACCTTTTTGCCACTCTTTGGACACACAGAAGCAATCTTGGGAGAACCAAGTTGTGAGGGGTCAAATGAGCTTCAAATGCAGAAATTCCAGATGTTTTGGAAAGTAGACTTGAATAAATTTCCAATGAGCTATCATGGGCTCAATTTAGATGTTGGGAGGG
Source organism: Pinus tabuliformis (assembly GCA_031772625.1). Taxonomy (NCBI): domain Eukaryota; kingdom Viridiplantae; phylum Streptophyta; class Pinopsida; order Pinales; family Pinaceae; genus Pinus; species Pinus tabuliformis. The sequence goes on along the minus strand of CM062806.1, from coordinate 44,714,012 downwards.
CCTCCAAAGGGGACCTGAAAGTGGTGTTTCGCTTCTGGCCAGTGGCACTGCTCTTTTGGCAGTTTTGCTTAGGGTTGCTATTTTTCCCAATTTTTTACTGTAATCATGGATTCTATCTCATGGTGGATGATTTACCATTGTAAATGATGACTTGGAATGTAATTATGATAGATAAACAATAATAGAGGGTAGATTCATTGCTTTAGAAGTTAGTTTGAGCTCAAATGAATCAGTTTTTCACTTTTAGAGGCAAGTTGTTGAGATGCCTATATTCTTGTTTCTTATTCAATATCAGTTAGATTAGCTCCTCATCTTAGGGATTTGACCCTTGAGGATGGAAGGAGGTTGAATACATGTCTATATCTTCTTCTATTAGGGTCCAACCCTAACCCCCATTATTTATGTAATAGGGTCGAGTCATAGTTATAGTTAAGTAAAGAGTCAATAAAGCCCATATTAATAATTGTAAGTGGTTGACCCGCATTTAAAGAAGGGACCACAGTTAGTTGCAAATGGGCCATGGTATTAATAAGAACCATGGTACTGACCCATGGTATTGCAAGTATGAATCCTATATAAAGGATCGAGACTCCCCTCGAGGAGCGTCTTGTCTTATTTTGTAATTGAGCCCAGCTCTATTGGAGGTTGCCCCCTCGAAGAGGCAAGTGAACATTGCTTTCCTTTCTGAATAATAAAATACATGCTGTTATTTCTTATTGTTCTGTGTTCTGGGTATATTTCTTCACATATTTTATATTTTGGTATCTTCTCGCAAGTCAAGAGCATAACAAGTGGTATCAGAGTGCTTTCCAAGGCCAGTGGGATCTCCATTTTTAGCAAAATTGTTTTTTGCTAGAGATGTGTTACGACGTCTTTAAACCATGGGATCTATCGTTGAGCACATAAACCTGCGGATTTGGGGAGGCATTCACGTGGGAAATACAAGAGGTGGTCACGCTTGTTGGAATCCCTTGTAACCCCTGTGGGTACCCTTTCAAGTAGTAGCGCATTAGACAGAACCGTGCACAGACTGTCTTCCAAGTACCCTCTACGTATATCGCAAGCCCCCTAGGCTCTCTTGAAACCTCACCATAGATAAAACGTCAGTCGTCTTTCTATTACAGTACACCGAGAATAGCACTCAGGGAGAATACTCACGCATATGATAGGGTAGTCAGGTTGTACAGCTAAGGGTATGGTTGATCCTCCTTGGTTAGTGCCCTAAAAGATTGGGTCGAGTACTACTGTCAGACCCTTATGTATATTGTGATCTGTAGCACCTGACACTCCTTGAGACCATAGTTCCCTTATCTCTCTCTAGATCACGCATCATCTTTGCCAGATCAGATCTAGCAAATGGGGTTCTGTCGCAGCCGCAACAATCAGTTCCGCCATTCATATCTCTCAGATCTTCCATTTAGATCTATCAGATCTGCCAATCAGATCTATCAGATCGGCCATTCAAATCTAGCAGTTCGGGTCCTATAGCAGTTGCAACAATCAGATCCGCCATCTAGATCTAGCAGCAAGGGTTCGATCACTGCCACATTCCTACTCATACTCTGCAGTTGAGGGTTCGCCGACAGATCTGACGATTTGTCTGGGCCCCTATACCTGGGCGTGATTCTCATAGGACATTGGGTGGAATTTACTTTTCTGGGAATCAGCTACTGTAGTATTCCTAAGCGAGGAGTAAACTCCTTTTGAGTAAAAAAAAAAGTCTGAGACCCTCTCGGGGCTCTTATAGGAGACTTGGCCCATAAGAATCAAGTCGATGGGCTAAGCAAAGTGGTACAATTCACTTGTTAGTGTCAAAATTTCGGGTGGTCCCAAATTTTATTTATTTTTTTCGTCGTAACGACAAGTGCAATGGATTGGTGCATGGTACAAACCAGAGCTCAAGCTATGGCCAATGAGAAGATCGACACCCTTGAACAAAATTTGGACACATTAACGAAGACGATCCAGACCTTAGCTGACACAATCACAAAGGGAAAGTCGGGGGAACAATCAGAGGCATATGCTTTTAATGAAAACATTGAGGGCGAGTCTAGCCATTCTCTTCACTTCTTTGGAAACCACCAACAGTCCCAGCCACGACCACCCAAGCTGGACATGTATAAATTTGATGGCTCTCATCTGACCACATGGCTAGCACAAATGGAGCAATATTTCACATTGAATCACATCAGAGATGATGTGACTCAGCTAAGTGTGGGTAGCATGTACTTGGACAATGAAAGATGGCAATGGTGGCAGTGGCATCAATGTTGCTATGGAAGGCCCGTGACTTGGCAGGTATTTGCAAAAACCCGTTCGGATCACTTTGAGCATGAATCTAATTTTTTGGGTCATCTTACTAAGCTTCGACAGACAGGAACAATGCAAGAATATATTACAACCTTTGAAACCTTATCCTTCCGCACAGGAGGTCTACGATATGAGTTCTACTTGGAATGTTTTGTCAGTGGTCTCAAAGAAGCCATACAAGCCCACATCTGACTGCAACACCCAATATCATGGCTGGATGCTTGCAAGATAGCTCGTGAATTAGAACGCGCATTAGTGGCCCATTCGACTCGTCCAAATTTCATAGCGAAAGGTCGCCCCACCCAGGCTCCAAACACTTAAGGTTCAAAAGGTGTCACCAGCAGAAATGGCAGAAAGAAGAAAGCAAGGATTGTGTTACTACTGTGATGAGAAATACTACCCGGGGCATAAATGCAAGGAACCCAAATTATTTAAAATTGATGCCACTGATCACAATTCATCGGACGAAGCCCCACCATTTGAGGAACCAGAGGAGGACAATGAGGACAACCAGCCAGACAATGCACTCCCAGCTACACTTGAAAAACCAGTTATCTCGCTTCATGCTTTGGCAGGGATTTCTTCTCCCCAAACTCTCAAAATCAGAGGTTTTACTAAGCATCGCCCTGTAGTAGTCTTGAATGATAGTGGAAGTACACATAACTTTATCCATCAAAGAGTCACTGAAGCAGTGCATTGTTTTGTCAGAGCAGTCTCTAATTTCCAGGTCCAAATTGCGGATGGGGGGACAATGAAATGTGAAGGCCATTGTGAAAATGTCGAACTTCAAATGGGGGATTATCAATTAAATACCCACATGTTTTCCATACACATGGGTGGGTGTGACATTGTCTTGGATGTTGAATGGCTCCGCACACTCGACCCAATCACAATGGATTTCCAGGAGTTATATATGAGCTTTAAGCAGAAAAACCACACACATACCCTCCGCGGACTCCAGGCGGGTGCTCCCTCTATCATCAACTCGCATAGGATGGAAAAATTGTTAGAAAAGGGCCACCATGGAGTTATAGCCCAATTTAGTTCCATCCAGGCCTTCGAACCCACTTCTCTTCATATTCATCTTGAGATGCAACATATCTTAAACAACCATCTGTCGGTCTTTGACAAGCCTCGTGATCTTCCACCCTCGAGAGGGGAACATGATCATAGCATTACTTTGGTCCTACGGCCCCAACCACCAAATGTGTGCCCATATCGATATCTGTTCGCCAAAAAGAATGAAATTGAAAAAATCATCAAGGAACTCCTAGAAGCAGGCGTCATTCGTCCTAGCATTAGTCCTTATTCATCGCTTGTGGTCATGGTGCTCAAGAGAGATGGGGAAAGGCGTATGTTTCCATACTTCAGGGCCCTCAACAAGCAAATAGTCAAAGATAAATTTCCCATCCCGGTTGTCGATGATTTTCTGGACGAACTAAATGGGGCTCAATTCTTTACAAAGCTCAACCTTCGCTCGGGCTATCACCAAATTCGCATGAAAGAAGTAGACATTCCAAAGACTACTTTCCGAACTCATGAAGGCCATTACGAATTCATGGTCATGCCATTTGGTCTTTGTAATGCCCCATCCACTTTTCAGAGCCTCATGAAGCACCTGCTCAAACCATATCTCAGAAAATCTGTCCTCGTTTTCTTTGATGACATCCTCATCTACAGTCGCACATGGGCCACACATCTCCAGCATGTAGATCTGCTCTTGCAACTGCTCCGGAAGCATAAATTATTTGTCAATATGTCCAAGTGCTCTTTTGGCATGGAAGAAGTTGATTATTTGGGCCACATTGTGGGGCGTGAAGGTGTCAGGGTGGACCCCAAAAAGATCCAGTCAATACAGGATTGGCTGTAGGAATTTATAGGGTAAGTTCCTTAGACAGAATACCAAAGGACACCGCTCACAAACAGATCACAGATCAATACACCAGTATTGCTCACGTGGTTAAAACCCTCAAAGAGGGAAACAGTCCATGGCCTGAGCCAACGCAGCCACTTCAGGCAATTTATTAATAAAAGAATGAAAATTTACATAAGCTTCTCTCATGAACGGTTACCCTACAAATGACCCTCCATGCTCTTTAAATAGAGATCATGGACCAATCGGGTGTTAAGCCACAGATCAAGTGTTGGTAATACCGAGGAGAGAATGAACCATCAGATCACTACATATCGTGACTGTCGGATTGTAAGTTACAAAAGTACATAGTAAAGAAACACACTTTACCTAACTCTACACTAGACCAAGTTATACTTAAATATTTCCTATGTGTCGGAATATCCTAACGTCCCCCCTTAAGAACAACTTAGGATAGAATTGAAGGATTTACAAATATGACACAATAGGAGAAGGAAGGAGGCACTAAAGCCTATCCCCCCTTAGTGACAACTTCCTGAACTCCAACCATAAATCAAAGTTTAGTAAACTTCGCCTCTGTGAGAGCCTTTGTAAATATGTCTGCAACTTGATCATCTGTTGAACAATATTGCACTTCAAGAACATGGTCGTGAATGAGCTTTCTGATGAAGTGCATGTGCATTTCAATGTGTTTGCTGCGCTGATGTTGGACTGGATCTTTGCATAGTTGAATGGCACTTTGATTATCACACCAAAGTGTAGTCGGATGCTGCTGCTGAAAGCCAAACTCTGACAGGATCTAACGAAGCCACAAGGCTTCCTTACTAGCTTCTACGGCACCACGATACTCTGCTTCTGCTAAAGAAAGAGAAATGGCACTTTGTTTCTTGCAAGCCCATGTAATAGGTCCTGAACCAAGAGTGAACACATAACCTGCAGTAGACTTCCGATCATCAGGGTCACCAGCCCAATCGGAATCAGTGAAACCAACCAATAGAGGAGATGCTTCGGCACTGTAATGAATCCCAAACTGAACTGTACCTCAAACATAACGAAGTATTCTTTTAGCTGATTTCCAATGAATTTCATGTGGGTTTTGCATAAACCGAGCAACAAGGCCAACAGCAAAGGAAAGGTCAGGACGAGTATGGGTTAGATACAAAAGTTTTCCTATAAGCTGACAGTATAAGGTAGCATCAACTTCAGGGGAAGTACAAATGACTCAAAGTTTGGCTCCAGATTGAAAGGGAGAAGGGGTTGGCTTACAGTCTTCCATGTGAAAATGGCGTAGAAGATCACATGCATACTTGGACTGGGAAAGGGAAATACCTTCCTTGGATTGCAAGACTTAAAGACCAAGAAAATAATGCAAGTGTCCTAAGTCTGTCATTTCAAACTTCTTTTTAAGGCTAGACTTCACATGGGTGATAAGGTTGGGATCACTACCAGTGAGGACAAGATCATCAACATAAAGAACAAGAATGATAAGAGACTTGCCCACTTTCTTGGTGTAGACAGTATTGTCAAAATGACACCTAGAAAAGCCAGTTTCTAAAAGAAAGCTATCCATTTTGGCATACCAAGCCCGAGGTGCTTGCTTGAGACCATAAAGGGATTTCTTAAGCCAACATACAAGGCTGGAGTCTGTTTGTATAAAGCCAATAGGTTGTTCCATATAGATTTCTTCATGCAAGTCCCCATGCAAGAAGGCAGATTTAACATCCATCTGATGGACTTCCCATTTGAAAGAGGCAGCAAGGGAAAGAAGAAGGCGGATAGAGTTCATTTTGGCAACAGGGGAGAAGGTTTCAGTATAGTCAATGCCTTCAACTTGTGAAAACCCCTTAACAACAAGACGAGCTTTATGTTTATCAACTTTCCCATCTAGTCCATACTTGGTTCTGTAAACCCATTTGCATCTAACAAGTTTTTGTCCCTTTGGTAGAGGAACAAGATCCCATGTATCATTTGCCAATAACGAATGATATTCTTCATTCATAGCTGCGTCCCAATCTGGATGTCCTGAAGCTTTTGCAAAGGTGTCAGGATCATAATTCGCTGAAGCTTGAGCTAGTAAAGAAGAGGCTCTATCGAACTAAGAACGTGTACATCGCTGATCTGTAGGATCACCAGAAAGATCACCTGCTGCATCCTGAGTAGCACGAACCCATTTTGGAAGCTGAGGAGCTGAAGGAGAATCCTGAGAAGGTGGGGGAAGATTGTCATCCTCGCTTTCATCATCTGAAGAAGAAATATTTTCAATAGTAGAAGAGATAGAGAGAGGTGGCACATCCGCCGAACTAGGCTCGCAGGCCGATATATTTTCAGCAAACTTTACATCTCTTCTAATGATAACATTTTTGGACTTAAGTGGAATAAGTCTATATCCTTTGACATCTTCAGAATATCAGACAAAAATACATTTTTCACTCTTACGTTCTAAAGCTTTATGTTTCTCATCTGGAATATGGGCCCATGCTTCACTTCCACAAACACGAAAGTGACTTACATCTGGTTTAATTGAGCTCCATGCTTCTTCTGGAGTGATATTCTTTAAAACCTTAGTAGGAGTGCGATTTATTATGTAATTTTCATAGTTAATTGCTTCTGCCCAAAAATTAAGACTAAGTCCTTTAGATTGAAGCATACAATTAGCCATTTCATTTAAGGTGTGATTCTTCCTTTCAGCTACACCATTTTGTTGTGGAGTATATGGAACAATATGTGGCATTTGAATTCCATTCTCAGTGAAAAAGTTGATGAATTTGTTGTTAACATATTCTTCGCCATTATCAGATCTTAACTTAAGAATTTGATGTCCATATTGTTTTTCAACAAAGGCCTTAAAGGCCAAGAACATGTTAAATACTTCACTCTTGAGTTTTAAGAAGTATACCCAAGTGCGTCTGGAGAAATCATCAATGAAAGTTAAGAAATACTTGTAGCCAGAGAATGAAACAACAGGAAGTGGACCACATAAATCACTATGCACAAGCTGTAAAGGGGCTGAGGCGTGCCAAGAGGCACGTTTTTCAAAACTATCTGGATGATGTTTTCTAAGTACACATCCGGAACAAACGCCATCTCTACAAGATACCATTGGAAGACCTGTCACCATATTTTCTTTACATAGATTCTGAAGGGAGAGATAGTTTAAGTGACCAAATCACTCATGCCAAAGTTTGCTCACTTCATCGTTATGAGCAACAAATACCGAGGTAAGATTTGATGACCCAAAGTTGTGAAACTTGTACAACCTTGTAGAATCATTAGTAATTCCAGTAGCTAAAATCTGTCGAGAATCTCTTAGGTCCTTAATTACAACATCGTGAGGTGAAAATTCAACGATTTTACCTTCACCTGAATGAGTTATCAGATATATAGATAGAAGGTTGCAAGATAAGGTTGGAACACATAATACATCATTAAATTAACCATTGTCTATATGAACAGTTCCAGTCCCTACAACACTAAGAGATATATCATCACCAACATATATATTTTTGGTGTTACAATCATTTAAAGAAGAAAACATGGATTTGTTTTTGGCCATGTGATAAGAAGCTCCAGAATCAATGAGCCACTCATGAGAATGAGAAGAAGAAGATACATTTAGTGCATAGCCAGACCGAGATGCTTGACAACCACATGCAGAAAGTGTTATTCCTGAAGATGAAGTTGAAGTTGAAGAGTGCTCCAAATGGATGTTATGCTTCTTCATTGCTGCTTCCAAGGCTTGCATCTTCTTAAAGCATTTGGATTCTAAGTGGCCATCTCGATTACAAAAGTGGAAATTTCTATCAGTCTTCTTCCCTTTGTTTTTATTTTCCTTATCATTTTGTTGAAATGATTTTTCATTTTGAGGTTGAAATTGCTTAGGACCCTTGTTTGGTTTAGGAACATTCCTTTTAGGATACAACCTCTTAGGATTCTTTGAATTTGGTTGCTGCTGGGCGGCTAACGCTTTCTTAGAAGAGTTTCCAAAATTAAGAAGACCAAGGTGTAAGAGTTTTTCTTGTTCTCTTATTAAAGAATCACAAAAGGAATCAAAGGAAGGGGACTTGTAGGCTTGTCCTTGAGAAATGAAGGCTTCTCTTGTAGAATGGAAGGTGGAAACAAACACAGAGTAGGCTAGTCCCAACTTAGTAAGAATGGAATAGATAAGGTTACTATCTTCTTTCTTAACCTTAACACCTTCCAAGAGAAGTCTAAGGGTCTTGAACTTGGACAAAAAATCTTCAATGCAAGAAAAATTATTGGGGTCCAATGTAAGCAACTCATTTTCGAGTTGATGGGCTTTAAGTTCATTTTTAATTCCAAAAACTTTAGTGATCTGCTTCATTGCTTCATCAGGAGTATCAAGTTCTGCAATATGGAATCTAAGATCTGGAGAAATAGACATCCCTATCAACCCACGTGCTTGATCTTGCCTATTTTCCCATTTAGCTGCCTTATCTTCATCTTTTGGTTTGGTTTCTTGGCCTGAGGCTATTCTTTAAAGACCTTTACTTCTAAGTAAATCCACAATGTAGGACCTCCATTGGAAGTAGTTGGTGTTGTCAAGAATAACTTGGCATGGACTTTCCATTTTAATATAAACTGAAGCTATAGATGCTGAAACTAAGTGTTCCAATGGAAAGATCTCGAAAAATTAGGCTGGTTCAAAAAAACGGCTCTGAAAACGGCTTCCGGATGAAGAAGTTATGGCTTTTTGAAGAAAATTTGATGAAGATGCCAATTAAGTGTGGGAATGTGCGGAAATGAATGATAATGTTATATTAAAAAAAATCCACCCCCTTTCCAAACTTAATCTAATTAGCTCAACAAAAAGAAGACTTGAACTCAAGACCTCTACTCTCATAAAGTAGCTTTGGACCAAGTGAGCTAAACTAAAAGTTTAGTAATTTTTGGAAAAGAGGAAGGGGGGGGGGGGGTTTCTTTTATATAGTCACTGAAGCTTTGGGCTGCGTGCTTGCTTGAGGAAGCCCTTTTTCCCTACAAAACAAAAAATACAAAACCCAGCACGAACATACAAAAAAAAAACAAACCTTACGGCTTGAAGTTAGCTTTACCCGGAAACTAAATATTTTCCTCAATGTTTCTAATTTTCCGAGATCACACTAAGGCGCAGCGGAAAAGAGCATACGCATGAGAAAAATCCTTCCTTTCTGTTTCTGATTTGCCCAAATCACACAGAGTCGCGGGGCAAAGAGCATACGCAAAAATGAAAGGTATAGATCCGGTAATAAAAAAACAAAGAGCTAAATAAACCGAAATAAACAGAGAGAAAATAACTGTAAACTGCAAATAAACATTGTATACCTCCAGATCTTAAAAATGACGTAACTAGGGCTACCGGAAACCTTTTCGCGTGAAACGAAAGGGGTTCCTCATTGGAACATATGCTCCTAACACAATAGAGTAGTCCTCTCGGCCCGAAATCAGTCAGATGCAGTTCTACCGGCTTCAGATTTGGATCACCAATGGATACGACCCTCAAATAGCTCTGAAACCATGTAGGAATTTACAGGGTAAGTTCCTCAGACAGAATACCAAAGGACACCGCTCATAAATAGATCACAGATCAATACACCAGTATTTTTCACGTGGTTAAAACCCTCAAAGAGGGAAATAGTCCACGACCTGAGCCAACGCAGCCACTTCAGGAAATTTATTAATAAAAGAATGAAAATTTACATAAGCTTCTCTCATGAATGGTTACCCTACAAATGACCCTCCATGCTCTTTAAATAGAGATCATGGACCAATCGGGTGTTAATCCACGAATCAAGTGTTGGTAATACCGAGGAGAGAATGAACCGTCGGATCACTACATATCGTGACCGTCGAATTGTAAGTTACAAAATGTACATAGTAAAGAAACACACTTTACCTAACTCTACACTAGACCAAGTTATACTTAACTATTTCCTATGTGTCGGAATATCCTAACATTGGCCTCAACCAAAGACCTTGAAGAGCTTGAGAGGATTTTTAGGTCTCACGGGCTATTATCGCAAATTTGTCTGCAATTATGGTCGCATTGCTAGACCCCTCACTCACCTTCTCAAGAAAAAATTATTTCTCTGGAATGATGAAGCGCAACAGGCATTTATAGCTCTCAAACATGCCATGTGTTCCACTCCCATATTAGTAGTACCCGACTTCACCAAATCTTTTGTGATTGAATGTGATGCTTCAGGTATGGGTATTGGGGCGATCTTAATGCAGGAAGGTCGACCCTTGGCCTTCACTAGCCAACAACTAAGTGGAACAAATCTGGGACAATCTACCTATGAGAAGGAGATGATGGCCATCTACATGCAGTGGATACCTAGCGACCATACTTATTGGGGTGGAATTTCCAAATCCTTACAGACCATCAAAGCCTTAAATATTTTTGGAGCAATGCCTATCCTCGCCAAAGCAAAATAAATGGCTCACCAAAATTTTGGGATATGATTATGAGATAATTTACAAGAAAGGGTATGAAAATGTTGTAGCAGATGCTTCATCACGCCAATTTGAGGAGGAAAGCACCCTGCTTGCAATATCCCTTCCCATTCCAGGATGGATTGCAGAGGCTTCGCAAGGAATGGTTTTCACATCCTTTTCTCTCCCAACTCATTAATAAATTGCAGGCGGATCCAAATTCCACAGGGTACTACTCTTGGCAGGATGAGATTCTTTGCTACAAGGGCAGAGTCGTGATATCACCAACATCCACCCTCAAAAGTTGCATTTTGGCGGAGTTGCACTCATCTCCTACTGCAGGCCATTCAGGCATTCAGAAGACTTATGCTCGCACTCGATGTTTATTCTTTTGGACAGGCATGAAAAAGGACATTCTTACTTTTGTAGCTGAGTGTGACGTATGTCAGTGCCACAAAGGACAAACAGTCAAATCCCTAGGCACATTACAGCCATTGCCCATCCCGGACTCAATCTGGACGGAGGTTTCTATGGACTTCATTACGGGTCTTCCGAATTCAGGCAACAAGTCAGTCATCATGGTGGTTGTGGACAGAATTTCTAAGTATGCTCATTTTTGCGCCCTACCCCACCCTTTTACACCAGCTTTGGTGGCTCAATCTTTCATGGACCAAATCTTCAAATTGCATGGCATTCCCACTTCCCTTGTGTCTGACCGTGACCCGATATTCACTAGTAACTTTTGGAAGGAACTCTTCAGGCTACAAGGTACCCAACTACAACTCGGTACTTCCTATCATCCCCAAACTGATGGTCAAACTGAAGCAGTCAACAAATGTCTGGAGACCTACATTAGGTGTTTCACTTCAGAAAAGCAACATCTATGGGTATAGTAGTTACCTCTAGCCGAATGGTGGTACAACACTAACTATCATGCCACCACAAAAATGACTCCATATGAAGCAGTTTATGGTCAACTCCCCCCTTCACCTACTTCTTATATCCAGGGATGCTCGAAGGTACAAGCAGTGGATCAACTCCTATAGAACCGCACAACCATGCTAGCCCACCTCAGAGATAATCTCCATCAAGCTCAAAACTGCATGAAGCAATAGGCAAATCAACATCATTCAGAATGCAAATTTCAAGAAGGGGATCAGGTATTTTTGAGGCTGCAACCATATAAGCAAACATCACTCAAAGACAAGGGTTGTCAGAAATTATCTCCAAAATTCTACGGACCGTATCAAGTACTTCAACACATTGGAGAAGTAGCCTACAAGCTAGCTTTTCCACCCACTGCAAAAATTCATCCAGTCTTCCATGTCTCATGCCTCAAGAAAGTGATTGGGAACCATTGCCAAATTCAAACCAGTCTACTGGAATTGGACAAAGAAGGTTCAATCTGGGTCCAACTTGAACAAGTTCTTGGCACGTGATAATAGCACCTGCGCGGCCGCACGATCAAGGAAGTCCTCGTCAAGTGGAAAGACACCTCTCTAGAATATGCGACATGGGAACCAGCCACTGTCCTTCAGAAGTTTCCGCAGCTTTAGCCTTGAGGACAAGGTTATTTTTATGGGGGATGGCATGTTAGGGTCCAACCCTAACCCCCTTATTTATGTAATAGGGTCGAGTCATAGTTATAGTTAAGTAAAGAGTCAATAAAGCCCATATTAATAATTGTAAGTGGTTGACCCGCATTTAAAGAAAGGACCACAGTTAGTTGCAAATGGGCCATGGTATTAGATAGATGGTATTAATAAGAACCATGGTACTGACCCATGGTATTGCAAGTATGAATCCTATATAAATGATCGAGACTCCCCTCGAGGAGTGTTGTGTCTTATTTTGTAATTGAGCCCAGCTCTATTGGAGGTTGCCCCCTCGAAGAGGCAAGTGAACATTGCATTCCTTTCTGAATAATAAAATACATGTTGTTATTTCTTATTGTTCTGTGTTCTAGGTATATTTCTTCGCATATTTGGTATTCTCGTATCTTCTCGCAGGTCCAGAGCATAACATCTTCTCCTTTCTCTTAGTAGGGGGTTGGACTCATTTGGATGCTCAGACCTTGATTGGACACCTTTTGTAAGCAGTTTGGCATGAGATTAATAAGAATTGCAGCTATTTTTATGGGATCCATGTGGTATGAGTTTTAGTACAGTTTATTCTTATGTGATCATATGTTAATGTGTTTTATGTATTCCATTCATCATTTTATTGCTTCTAGTTGAATGTTTTCCATTTGATAGGTTGAATTCATTATATCAGTGCTTTGCCTTGGGAAACCATTCATTATTTCATGTTTTCTGTAGTCTAGGAAGGATCCATGGTTTTCACACACCCTTCTTAGCTTATCACCAATCTAAAACATCTCATCCCATCAAGCCCTTGAGTGTTAAATCCTATGCCTACCTTGCCCCATTGAACAACCTGCAATTATGACTTAGTTCCCTAGACCTAAATTGTCCATCTCCTCCTAACCCAGCAAAACCCTTACAAAATCCAATCAAAACCTTCGCGCTACTATACCTAGCCTAAAATACTTTACCTGATCCAGTCATCTTGGCTGAGATCCTTACTGAGAGAGCCCTCTCCCGGCCCAATAGGGCTAGCTACATGGCTAAGCGTGGTTTGTGGTTACCATGGCATTGCATTCCTTCAGCCTGAGGTTCAATCCTAGTGCTAACAACATGGTCAAAAATAAACAGAGCTATCTTCGGAATATTTGAAGGAGAAAAGGAAAAAAAAAAAAAATTGACAGGTACCGAGAGATCAAACTTAAGAACGAAATTCTTAAGAACAACACCTACAATCAGTTTTGGAAGCGGACTTCCAGTTCACAAAGAAAACTATTATCAGTTTTTGATACAGAACAAGGAAATATGTAGATAGCCTTCCTTGAGGCCCAAATTCCACATCCCAGACACTAGCAGATTACAAGAGTAAAGTTTTTCAATTCAGCAACAAAGATATCCATCCCATTTACCAAATGGAGATGCATAAACAGACTAGTGAGATTATTTCCTCTACCTTAACTAATACTTCCATGTCATTGTCAAAGTTACAGGTTTCATATGCAAGCATTCAATCCCAATTGAAAATGGAAAAGGTATCTTCCTTAGGAAAGGATAATAGGATCAAATCTTTGGAAGATTTGGCAGTCAAGATAGGATATGATCCTAAAGATATAAATGCAGCAGAGGAGATCATCAAGAAGAAAAATCGTGCCATTGTAGCATTGAGAAAGCATCTGAAACGGTTATATAGCAAAATGACCTCTTCATCAGCTCAGAGGGGAAATACATGATGGCTGAAGCAATGACCAAGTTCACAAGCCTTGTTTCTAAGATAACACTACATATACACTAACAACATGCTTTATAAAGCTTCTCTGCAAGCCTAAGGGAGTGTTAGTGACCCCAGTAACTCTACTTGTTACTTCGGGGACAGCATTAGTGAACCCTAATGAGGATCTAAGGGTCAAAGGAGCGAATTGACTAAGAAATATCCCTACATTCTCTCCTAAATCTACTCAGAAAAGCAAGGAAACATCAAAGTTCGACCTATTTGAGGGATTTCTAATCCTAATGAAGAAGGCAAATGGGAAAGAGCTCAAAAGAATGGAAACATCATTGCTTTTACCTAAAGAAACTCATGGAGAAACTTGGCAACCCTAACCTCGAATGCTACATAAGCAGATCTAGGGCTTACTTGATTATTGAGCAGAGTCTCAGACCTAAGCATAAGAAGTTGGTAAGAAAGGAGAGAGAGAGAGAAGCTGGAGGGGTAAGGGAAGGCTGATTCAACCGATGGTTGTAATCACTCTTTTAACATTAATATAGAACTGCAATTGTACTGTCTACTCCGTGGTGTTGGTACTATAATTCATTTAATTGTTTTTTCAATGCCTTTTAGCATGAATAACTTAGTTATGTGCAACTAGATGTCTTTTGTATATTCATGTTTTAATTATCAAGGTTTTATGTTGTGAATACAATTGTCTGTTCTATGTGTAGGACTTGATCTTGAGCCGGCTTAGGGGACTTCCACCTAGCTACATAGTGCTCTCCAGAAAATCTACACGGAGACTCGAGGCAATGAATATGTTTTTCTTTGATAGTTATTTATTGAGTATGGACATGCATGTAGCTTTGTGACAGCTGCAGATAATCTTACAGTCTGCCAAGGGTCCCGGGAAGACCCTTGAGGGTTTCTTCATTCTCCATACATCGTGCATTTAATCCTATAGCAGAAACTACCAGCCACAAAGGATCCCTTGACTAAATATATTAAAGAAAATGAGACACAGAAGGCTAACATGATGAATCTAATCATAGAGCATAATGTTCAGATCAGACAGATGGAGGTAGAAATGGAGAAAATGATCAAAGAGAAAGAACAGAGTCAAAGGGTAGCCATAGTCCCCTTGGATGCTATACCCATCACTCAAGTCCCAACTACAAGAAGATCAACTACAGCAACTTCTTCAACTCAAGATACAAGTGTTGAACAGGTGACAAATACATTGTAAAATATGTCAATCCAGTCAGAAGAAATTAATAATTTGCATGGGCAGCTCAAAGCTTTGCAAGAACATAAAGCCAAAATTGAAGCTTCTCATTTGGTTGAAGTACAGAAGTCACAAAGACTACTAGAGAGGTTAGAGAGGGTGGAGAAGGATAAATCAATTGGTCAAACCTTGGCCCAAGCCAAGGAAACCATTTGGATGGGTATTTTGGACTTCATGAATGAGATTTGGCCATGCATCCAAATCATTTTTAAACATAAAGAACTGATACAAAAGGCCACTGAAACCATTGTGAAAGTATGGGAAACGTTGGGAGACATGCTTACAAAAGCTTCCAACATCATCAAATTCCTAAATTCAAATAATAAATATGAACTTGAAGATTTGGGAATTAGTGACAGGACTTCCACCATCTTGGAAGTCAAGAAGGTTTTGACTAAAAGAAATCGCATTAATCAATTGGAGGAGAAATGTGAAACACTAGAGTTGGGAGTGAACAGATTTTTCAATAGGATTGAAACATTAATTCAGAAAGGATTTCCCAGCATATATGTGATTAATGAAAAATTTATTACTCAAGAAGGTTATGTTATGAAGATGAAGGAAGTGGCGAGAAGCAGTACTAAATTCAGTGGTATAAAAGGAAATATGACAGCTAGAGCATTCTTAGAGACAATGGGAAATGACTTCTTTATCTAGAACGAAGTAAAACATATCTTCACAGTAACGCCAACGTTTGAAAAGTAGAATGGGGTTGATGAGATTTACCGAAGGGTAATTAAGTTAACCATTCCAGATGAAAAAAGGTGGGAGGAAATTATGATTTATTGGATTAAAAAGAAACTCGAATGCAATAAGAGTATCAGCCAACACGTCATCCATCACAACACCCATAACAACACAGTCATAGGCTGATTCAGCAACCGAATCCATCAAAACAGAGCCACCTCTTCATGCACCTATCCACCTTGCCTATGATTCTGCAAAAGATTGATTTTATTGTTTAGGGCAATGCTAATAATAAATTTGTCAATTGAGACAACGATTTTGTAAATCATTTTGTAATTATTTTTATAAAAACTTCATTGTTTGAAGTATTATAGGTTGATTGCTGAATATAATTTCCTTCTGTGAATTGTAATTTTCTAGTTGTTGGAAGCATCAATAATACAAGGACATTCTTCACAGGGTTCATACGGTGTACGAATTGGTGATGTTTTTTCTTTTGTTCATGTGTTTAATCATTGTCTCCTTTCTTTCTCATTTCTGAAAAGCTTAATTACACAACAAAAACTGTGATGAATAGGATATGTTATACAGAGAACCCTATTCTGGTTATTAGTAATTTATATGTTTTCTGTTGAAGTCAAATTAAGGAATCCTTCATTGCTCCTTAGTTTCTAACGAATCTTACATTTCTTTGTTTCATAAACCATTTAAAATTTTGAAAGATCCAACTAGTGCAACCTAGCTTGCCCTCTGAAACTCCTTCAAAATTTGATGCCGATCCAGTTAATCTTAGACTCCATAACCCAATGGAATTATAAAAATTTAATCAACCAATTAATCCAATAAAAAACAATCAGTACAGTCATAACTAGCCTAAAATTCACATCAAACATAGCCAAATTTTACAGAGAGATCCCTCTGTGAAGCTGGCAGGGCTAGATCCCAGCTTCCAAAGTGGTTTGATGTTGTCCTATGTGTTTACTCCCTCGACCTCAAAAATACGAAACGATAACCTAGTGGCGACCATACTGGGGAAGAATACTCTTTAAATTAAAAATAATTATTCCCTGGTAGTCAATCAGTATTTCAATAAATCAAAACACTAATATCACAATGAAATACATGATCTGAGGTTGTAATCTTTGTATATGTTTGAGTGTGTTATTAATTTTTAGTTGTGAGATAAGTTTTCAATAGATCTGGCTCCTAAAATAATTTTCATTAGAGCACACCCAGATCCCAACCCTGCTGAGTTTTTAGATAATCCATAGAAATTAGTGAGAAAGAGAAGTCTTACAGAGAGCTAGGGTAATAATAGTCCTTTGTCTAGGTTCAAATCTCTTCCTGGGAATAGTCCTTTATCTAGGTCTAACTCTCTTCCCGATAAGTTTGAAACTATTCAAGGCATAGAGTTTGATTTGCCATTCGAGCATACTTTGTTTAGGACAAAATCTAGGAGATTTGTAGATCAAATTGTCATTGATGAAGCTTTACTACGACCATATAAACTTGAAACTCAGCCTCCTAAATTAGATCATGATCTAGAATACCTACAACAATTTCATAAATTATAGGGTCTAGTGTTGGTTTTCTACCAAGCCATTAAAGAAGCTTATATTCAACAATCTGTTGAATTTTCAGCTTTAACAATTACAGCAACTTCTTTGTCCACCCAGTATTTCCAGCAAGTTAATCTACAGGCCCCTAGTCCTACTCATTCTATAGTCTCTACTTTTTCACCCACAAAAACTCAGACTGTTGTTCATACTATCCCTATAGTTACTACAACTACACCTTCCACGGGTCCATCTTCCGGTCAAATTCTGAGACCAGCCATGGTTGCTGGGTATGCACCTTTTGTGTTACCATGCCAGCGAAATGATATGCCTACAGACTATCAATAAAAAATTCTAATGTTTGATAACAATGGTTATCATACTACTCAGCAAACGTAGATAGAATTAATGATGTCTCTGACCTTCAAGAAGTAGATGAGGCTGATGTGAAGATGAGATTGTTTACTCAAAGTTTAGGAGGTGATGTTAAAAAATGGATTAAGAGTTTACGTGCAACAAGTATAGCCAACCTTGATGCATTCCATCAAAATTTCTTAGCTAGATGTGAAATCAAGAAAAATCCTCCTCAACTTCTGAATGAGTACAAAATATTTAAAAGGAAACACAATGAAACTATGGATGAATATTGTGAACGGTTTAACATTGTTTACAATGCAATTCCTACAAACATCAAACCCTCCCCTGACCTAGCTTTAATTGATTTCCCTGATGGTTTTGATGTAGACATGGAGTATCAACTTAAAGAGAGAGACCCTTCCACTTTAGAAGAAATGCAAGCCAATTTTATAAAATTTGAAGCTAACATCTTATCCAAGAAGGCCAAACTAAAATCTAAACGCGGGGTTACCATTCAAGAAGATCCTTCCACTTCTACCTCTGATCACAAAATTGATAACCTAGTAAGGGAAGTGGAAAATATGATGCAAAGAGTAAACATAAATGATCAAGCCCAAATGAGATAAAATCAAACTCCTCCTAAAAATATGAACCCAAACTTCAGAAGGAATATCCCCCAGATCAAACAACGAGAACAAAAAGGTCCAAACCAGTAAGTCCAGCCTCCTTTTCAGGAGAACTATACTGATGATGAGGGTAATATAATTGAAGATTTAGATGATAGTCAAATAAATATGATGGGAATAAATGATGATGAAATTGTTTTCCTCACTCAAGAGGAGTAAGAACTTTTCCTCCTAACTCAAATCGAACTTGACTCTAAGGAATCAGATGAATATAAAAAAGGTTTTGAGAATGACATTATGGAAGTCCATAGGTAGTATAACTTTAGGAGAAAAAAGACTTCAAACACTCTCAATAGTAAGAACTCTAAGAATCCTACTAAGAAATCCTCTAACACTGATGCGAGGAAAAACACAGACAATTCTCCTAAGAAAACTGTTGATAATTCTGGCAAAAAGAAAGTAGAAACTCCTACCAAAACGATAGTTGATAGTACTTCCAGAACTACTCAAACTGATATCTTGTTAGATAAACTTGATCCTATGGTGGAGTTGAGGTTATGTCAACAGTTATGGTTAACAGTTGTGGTTTTGGGCACCTAGTATTGGTGACTCATGGTACTAAGCCCATGGTATTACATGTAGTTGAAGCCCTTAAAAGGCTTGTGCATTCTCCATTGTAGGTAGCCATGGTTGAGCGGTGAAAGCTCAGGTTGTTGGCCAGCTTGGTTGTCTTTTAGCCAAGGACAATAATAGATTTATTATTGGTTGGTTTTTTCCCAATGGGGGTTTTCCATATAATCATGGTGTACATGGTTTGAATGTGTATTTCTTGACTGTTATATTTATTTCTCTTGAACCCTAACAACTAGTATCAAAGCCAAAGGTTGTGTATTGGCTTCAGAAAAATGATTTTGTTGCCAAGGGTTATTTGGCCTGGTCGACATAGAAAGGATTGATGCATAGTTTGTTCACAGATCTAATCTAAGTGCAACAAGAACAAGGTTCTAGAAACGCTCAGATGGGCCACTATGCCAACGCTGGAGAATGAACAAGTGAGCTAGAGTGAAGCTATGCATTCTGGCAGCGCTGCTCAAAGTAAATATGCGCTCTTAAAGGGCCTATGTTGGGCTTTTCATTCAAATGCCTAATAAATATTTTTCTGCAGTCATATCCATTTTACTATATGACACTTCCGTTGTAAGGATTGATAGTTGGATCGAAGAGGAGAAGTAGTTATCGTGGGTCAATAGGGCTTCCACGGAGTTGTGTCGATGTGATCCTCCACTTATCGCAGATCTATGGAAGAGATAGTCTAGAAGTTTCTATGGAGGGAGAGGAAGTTCTGGCACTGGAAAATGGAGTCGAAATATGATCCCACTGCCAAAATGCTCCTCGAGGGAAATGTTCTGCTACGGAACTAGCTAGTGTCAAAGGTTGCATAGATGGATCGAGAGTTATGTCAACAAATTTGATCGAGCGACAACAAAGCTGAATGAAAGAAGTCATCAGATATATTGAGTGTAATGGCTCAGTAAAAAGAGCAGCGACAATGAGTCATGACCGAGGATAAGAGAAATTTCATGATGGTGGAGAGTGACATAGCGAGGATATCTAGGGTTCAACATTGCAGCACCGATTCTCGTTGTGAAGGAGCTAGATCTGGTAAGATCCGGTGTGGATCTCAGGATATACTGCTAGGAGAGAGTCTGGCATGAGGCATCGATGCAACCAAGTAGAGGCGGATCAGGTTCTTTTGGATGCCCTTGCAGAGAGAAACGCTCTGAAGCTTCCTGTCCAGATCTGTAGCAAGGTCTTGAATGCCTTGCAACACGTCACATTGGATATGATCGGCCAGTGGCAGAAGATGTACACGTTTGAAGTGATGACAATGGCATCTTCGATAACTATGGTTGGGTCGAGCGACCTCAGATTTTCCTGGAGGAATCTAGGAAGCGGTGGCAAAGCGCCTAGATTTTCCAAGTGTCGGCAGGGTACAGAGGGCAGACCAAACCTTATTGTTTTTGGGTGAAGGCAGCGATGATGGGAGAATCGCGCCCGGGTCGTTGCTCATGTTGGGACACAAGGAGAAAGAGATCATGAATGCGTTTGAGGATGCTGGGATTCGACCTTCCGACGCCGAGGTGAAGCAAGATGCTGAGGAAGTTTGACAAAGACAGACAATTTACCACAGACATGATGGGCAGATATCTTTCTAACCTGGGGTTGAATCCTTCGACAGCAATAGAGAGAGCTCGGAGCAGATCTGTGTCTTGATGAGGTCGTAAGCGAGAAAGGTCAAGTGGCGTGGAAGAGAATGTTGATGCTATGGATATAGATCAACCAAACAAGAAGCATCGCATGTTATCATGCTCCAGATCCAGATCAAGGCCTCCTGGTGAAGTCACCCCAGGCGAGGGTTTCAAGGACTCATCTCAGAAATTAAAGGCAGTTAAACTTGGCAAGAAGGCAGCAAAGAAACGAAACAAGGATGCCTGCAATTGAGAGAGGATGGGTCAGAATAGCAGCAGCAATAAACAAAAAAAAAATTAATGAAGTCAAAATTATTGCATGTAAATGGGCATACTACTGTAAGACCTGGTAAGGCATGTGTACCCCTCGGTAATCACTAGTAAAGTCTGGGTTAGACCTAGGTGATAGGGGGGATGTCGGGTTAACAATACCCTAGGTAAAAATCTGAGGGGGGTAAGGGCTAGAGTGAGCAGGATTGTCTCACTTAGCAGGTTTGGCTAGAGTTAGTCAAGGAACCCCAAGTCAAGTTTAAGGGGGGAATTGTTAGATAAACTTGACTCAGGATAGAGTCAAAGTTGACCAGATAAAAATTGATGGTTTTGGGGCACATGGTATTGTGCACCCATAGTATTATGCCCGTGGTATTATATGTAATGGAGCTTATAAAAGGCTGGAAGGACTTCATTGTAATGTAGGCCTGGAGGTGAGCGGTGAAGGCTCACTTGGTCGGATTGGCCAGGGTTTTGGCCAATGCTAATGAGATATCATTAGGTTGGGTTTTTCCCCAGATTTGGGTTTTTCCCATATAAACATGTGTGTTTATGTGTTTATGGTTGTTGCTGGTTAATTTTATATTTATTCCTTTGGGTTTTCCTTGGCCAAATCTAGCCAAATCTGCCAAGTGAGCCAGCCACCACTCACCTCCAAGCCCTACCTAGTGAATGTTAGGGTATTTGATAATCTCACAAGCTGTCCTAGTTCAGCATGCTTCATCATACCACCACATGCATTCGCATATCACCCAAGCGGACATTCACACTTTACTAGTGATTTACTGGGGTACACATGCCTTACCAGGTCTTACAGTCATATACCCATTTACATGAAAATTTCCATTTTATTTTTATTTTGTTGCTATCTTGACCCACACACAACTTGAACTGTTGCAAGTTTAACCATGCATTTCACCCTGTAAGACTCCTATCCCACTATTTAACCCTTCTATTGTAACTGAATTTTTATTTAAAATTTCTGTTACTATTTCAAAATAGAAATTTTTCTTTAACCATAAAAGCCCTTCAACAAATTTCTCTAAAAAAAAGAATTACCCGACTTTATTGATTTTTAAATTTCCAAAAAATATTCCTAGGGCTTGCATTTTCTTCTTTAAAAATTATTCCCAGGGCTTGCATTTTCTTCTTGCTCCTCATTGAACGAGGCCTTGGCAAAGCCTTCAGACTTCATTTTCTTCTTTCTCCTCATCGAACCATCACTCAACGGACATCGTTGGTTTGTGCAATGAGCTATTGCTTCAACTAGCACCACCACTTAGTGGATGGGAACATTTCGAACAACTATCCAAGGCCCTTTCCAACCAGAGCTCTGATACCAATTGTTAGAAAATTATATATTACAGAGCAATGGAACACATAGAATATTCCATAAATATAAACACAGAAAACGCATAAAACCGGAGAGACACAGATATACGTGGTTCACCCAATTTAGACTACGTCCACCCCGAACAGCTAGTCCTTCCTTTCTATTATCCAGCAAAATTAAGAGACACAACTTGTAGCAGATCCGCTATAATATCCTATGTTTTCTCTCATAGTCTCACCTCTCTGTTTCTCGCTAGGAGAATACACATCTATTACATAGCCTCAATACAATGCCCTCCTACAAAGAGAGGGGTTGCCTTCTAGGGCAAAAAACCATAAACTAAACATAAGTTCTACCGTCAGATCATCCGCCTAATGAACAACCCAGATTGACTAGAAATTACTATACTTTTACAAGGAAATTTTACATATGTTTTTAGCTTCGGGGGCGCTGCCCCCAAAACCCCCGCTAGGGGACCACTGGCCCCCGGACCCCCCAGCTAGGCGGGATCGCCCCCCCCCCCGCGGGGGGTCAAGTCCCCCCCAAACCCCCGCGGGGGGGATAAGTCCTCCCCATACCCCCCCACGTGGAGGGGTGTACAAACTTCCTGGGGTATACATCTGGCTGAAACAAAGACCTATAAATAATCATGCTCCACACCCAACATATCCCAACCACAAGTCAGCAAAAGGAACCTATATCAAAAGAAATTGCTGATAAATCTGATTTTCCTATCCTGATAAAGATTCAAACGTCATTCAACATTTAGAATGAATTAGAAAAACTAAAAATTCCCATTCCTTTAATAGAGTTAATGAACAAGAATATGTACAGCCCTCAAGTGATGAAATCTCTAAACATAAGGTAAAATACAGACTCTATTAATTTGAATGATGAATCCTAAACTCTTTTTTGGGTTAGAAGTTGAGGGCAAACCTCAGGAAGGGGGTGTTCCTCCATTCTATGTTAGCCTAAATATTCATAATAAGATCCTCCATAATGTTATGTTAGATTCAGGTGCTTCCCACAATTTAATGCCTAAAGTTGTTATGGAGAAGCTAGTACTTGACATTACCAGGCCTTATAAAGATTTATATTCCTTTGATTCCAACAAAGTAAGATGTCTAGGTCTCATCAAAGACATGTGTGTCACTTCAGCTCAGATCTTGGCCAAAAGTCTGGTAATGGACATAGTAGTTGCAAAAATAACCCCTAAGTATGGCATGTTGTTGTCACACTCATGGAGATCAATGTTACAAGGGACCCTACAAATGGATCTGACCTTTTCAACCGTACCAATTTTTGGTCAGCAAAGAAGATTATATAGGGAAACTTTGATGAAATTCATGGTGAGTAGTCAAGAGAAGCCTCACAACTATCATGTTTACTATGTCCACTCAAATTTAGACTCTTTCATTCTTTATAATGATGGAGACGTCAACACTCAGGTTACCAAAGCAGAAACTGATACTTCTAAAATAGATGCAAACCAAACACAAGTAGTAGAACAAAACACTCTTCATCAACCTCTTTAGAACATGAGATTTGATGGCTCTTCTAGAAAAGATGGTTTTGGAGTAGGAATGTGGGTTGCAAACACAGGAAATAATCATGCTGAAGGTTATTCATACAAGATTAACTTTCAATGTACAAACAACATAGCTAAGTATGAAGCTCTTATATTAGGATTGCAATTGTTAAAAAAATTGGGTGCCAAGAGAATCTCCATTCAAGGGGATGTTGAGTTAATCATAAAACAAATTAAAGGAGAATATTCGGTCAAACATGCTAGATTGAGAGCATACAAAAATGTTGTGCTCAATTTTGTAGAGTTTGGTGGAATATAACCTTTCTACAATTCCTAGAAATCAAAATATCCTTGCAAATAGTTTGGCTTTTTCAGCCAACTCCTCTAAAATACCTTACCCTAATGGACAATATACAGTGGAAGTGAAACATCGACCAGTTGTACCAGATAATATGAAGTATTGGCAGGTGTTTGGCAATGATAAACAAATTGAAATCTTTCTGGAGTCTAAGGATGAATATGAAGAAGATAGTATAGACTTAGAGTGTGAATTAAAAAATCAAATAGTTGTACCTTCTAGAGTACAAAAGTAGTTAGACAACTCAGATGTAAATATACATATAAATAAAGTTGTAAATAAACTAGAATTGCTTGAGTAGACCCAAAGAAAGAAGAGTTTGAAACACTTCAGTTAAAGGATAATGTTTTACCTAGAATTTTAGTTCCACTTGAAGAATTATTTGATTTCAATGATGTAGCTAAGAAGCCTAAGATTGAGCTCATAGGGGCAGCAGTAGAAGAGTGAAACATAGGTAGTGAAAAATATCCTAAAACGATAAAACTATCCAAATCACTACCAACTGCTGAAAAACAAAAATACATTGCTTTATTCAAAGAATTCAGTGTTGTTTTTTTCTGGATCTATGAAGATCTAAAACTTATGATGTTGAGATTACACAACATAAAATTCCAATTAAAGACGATCAGAAACCATTTAAACAAAAAATTTGGAGAATAAATCCAGTTTTGATGCCTCTAATTGAGAAAGAAATTAAAATAATGTATGATTCTAAAATCATAGTCCCTCTTAGGTACTCTAAATGGGTTTCCAATATAGTACCAACTAGGAAAAAGACAAGTGAAATCAGATTATGCATAGATTTTAGAAACCTTAATAAAGTTTCCCTAAAGGACAACTACCCTTTACCAAAAATGGATCACATCTTATAGAAGGTAGTTGGATCTTCTAGGATTTCTTTATTAGATGGTTTCTCAGGCTACAATCAGGTTTTAGTTCATCCTTATGATCAAGATAAAACATCTTTTACTACTCCATGGGGTACCTTCATGTATGTGAAGATGTCTTTTGGGTTAATGAATGTTGGAGCCACATTTCAAAGAGCAATGGATATTTCCTTTGCTGATGAAATTGGCAGATTTATTGTGATCTATCTAGATGACATTAATGTTTATTCCAAGACTGATGAAGAACATTTGTTACATCTGAGAAGAGTTTTTGAGAAATGTAGAAGGTTTGTAATTTCACTAAATCCTAACAAAACACTTTTTGGCCTTGAAGAGGGAAAACTTCTAGGTCATATCATCTCTAAGGAAGGTATTAAAATTGATCCCAAAAGGATTGAAGCCATTTTAAAAATCAACCATCCTAGAAACATTAAGGAACTTCAATCATTTATTGGTAGGATAAACTTCCTAAGGAGATTCATCCCCAACCTTGCATAATTCCTCAGAAATATAACAAATATGTTGAAACGAGATTTAGAAATAAGATGGAACATTGAGGCTAGGAAATCATTTGATCAAGATAAACAAGCATTAACAAAAGAACCAATCCTAAGCAGTCCAAATTTCACCAAGGATTTTATAATCTTTTCATTTGCATCTGAACACACTGTTTCATTTGTTCTTTTACATAAAAACAATGATGGATTTGAACAGCCCATTGATTTTTTCAGCAAGGCTTTAAGAGATGTTGCATTAAAATATAACATATTGGAAAAACAAGTATTTGCATTAATAAAAGCAATCACATATTTCAGGGTGTATGTCCTCCATTCTCACATAATTTCTTATCTACCAAATGCTATGGTCAAGGATATTTTAACCCAAAATGGACCAGATGGTAAAAGAAGAAAATGGATTGCCATCATTCTTGAGTATGACATAGAAATCAATCCCACCAATCTTATCAAAGGACAAGGATTAGCCAAATTGATGGTCGGGTCTAACTTTAATGAATTGGATATCAACTTTGTAGCTGCATTAGATGATCAAGAGGAGCAGGCGACTCCACAATTAGATGAGGCTTTTATGACCTCACCCCGGTATGCAGACCTCATTTTTGTTTTATTCAATTTAAATGCTCCTCCTAGATTAACTAAGACAAATGCTAGATTTCTAAAATTAAAAGCAGTGAAATTTTGCATCATAGATAATGTTTTATATTGGAAATATGTTGGTGGTATTTTAATAAAGTGTCTATTGAAAGATGATGCAGAAAGAACAATGTAAGAATTCCATGAAGGTGATTGTAGTGGACATCTATACTAGAAAACCACTGCTAACAAGATCCTTAGAGCTTGTTTCTATTGGCCTACCATTTTCCCTGATGTTCATAAAAATGTAACCTCTTGCCACAAATGCCAAATATTTGAGGAGAAAAGAAAACTATTGCCTCTGCCTTTAAAACCCATATCTGTTGAAAGTTCCAACAATGGGGATTGGATTTTATTGGAAAAATCCATCCACCATCCTCTGCCCAACACAAATGGATCCTCACAGCTATCGATTACTTCAGTAAATGGATTGAGGCCACACCTTCCCGATTGGCTATGGATGTTCTTATTATCAAATTTATGGAAACCAATATCTTGTCTATATTTGGCTATCCCAACAAGATCACTACAGATAATGCTACATCTTTTAAGTCTAAGAAAATGATAGACTTCTGCAACAAGTATCACATTACTTTGAGACATTCAACTACTTATTACCCACAGGGTAATGGTTTGGTTGAATCCTCAAATAAGGGTTTGGTAAACATTATTAAAAAGTTGTTAGAAGATAACAAAAAGTCATGGCACAACAAGTTAATAAATGCACTTTGGGCTAATAGACTTACAACAAAGAAATCAATTGGCATGTCACCATACCAATTGGTTTATGGGATGGATGTTGTTTTTCCATATTTTTTAGGAGTTCCAATTATGAAAATAATTCAGGAATTGCAGGTTGAGCCTAATGACATCTAGAGGAGGATTAATCAAACTATTCAATTGCAGAAATCCAGGGAAGAAGTCTACAATAAAACCCAAGTCATCTAGGAGAATATCAAAAAGATTTTTGATAGAAGAACTAAACAAGATGATTTCACCTTGGGTGACAAAGTTTTAAAATGGGATTCCATAAGAGAGGACAAAGGAAAGCATGGAAAATTTGGCAATCTATGGACAAGACCTTATATCATTGATGCTTTCAGAGGACACAACGCATTTTTTTCTCAAACACCCAGATGGAACATAAATGCCTGGTGGACCTGTGAATGGCAGAATGTTGAACCGTTATTTCTCCTAGCAATAAATTTTTTTCTTACATGAAACCATTGTGAATATCATTTGTTTTATTGTTTTGATTGGGTTACCTATTGACAGAAGTTTAGGCCTGCAGAGAAGTCCCTAAGCTTCGATTGATATGTTGCCATAATTACTCCAACAATAAAATAAATCAAGTGTAGATATTGCTTAAATGGAACACTCAAGGCTACTAATCAAATGTTATTGGCACCTCACATGGAGAGTGCCATCCCCAACTGGAGCCACTGTTAGAGTCCTATAATTTATAGGATCTCTAGGTGATTGAGTATTTCATCTCAGAAATCTCATATTGTAAATAATTGTCAATCTACAAATGATTTCCAAAATAAAATAGAATAAAAATGAAAAGAGGGTATGAAAAAAAAGGAAAACAAAAAACATTAGAAAAGGGATAAAAGATAGAACCCCATCAAAGAAAGAAAAACAAAAATAAAATAATACTGAAATTGTTGCAAAACTAAATGCCACTACTGATAGATATTTCTCTTCATGATTGATAAACAAAGGTTGTGTGAAGCTTGTTTAAAATGCCACAATGACTAGTTATTTGTTTAAGCATACAGTATAACCATGGTTATACATGTTTGAAATTTTGTAAATTATATTAGAAAATAAAGATTTTCCAAACAATTTAATCTTGGTAAATCAGTAGTTAGGTAGAAAATGACATTGATTCTATTGTTTAATCTAAATCAATAGGAGAAATAAGTAATAGGATTTAACTTTAGTTTTTGATTTTTCATGAAAGAAAATAGTTATGGGTTTGCTAGTCTAAATGTGCCCCTTTAGAAAAATAAAAAATATTAGCTTAGTTAAAGGGTCAATAGAAATAGCTGGGTTTTATAAATGTAATTATGTGCCCTTTACCCTAAGTCTCGGTGACATTATAAAAGACAGGCACAATGGGATAATGTACATTCATGACATATTTTATATCCGAAGTGTTATCCTAAGTTTTAAAAGAAAATATCAAAGGTGCATATGGACAAAATTTTGTTGTCGTTTATGCTTAAAGGAGGCCGCAATCAAACACATCGAAATCCTCCTACCTTTCAGATCGACGACACACATTTATTTTCGACCCCCCTCTCCATCCTAGCTTTACCACCGTGGGGGGGGGGGGGGGTGGGGGTCTAAAAATACGGTATTGTGATGCACGAAAGTGTTCCCTCTGCGGACAGAGGCAACCCCTCTAGCCCTAGAGTGGGTCTGGTCACAAACAAGGACAGATCAACAATAGCTTTCCTTAAACAGTCATAGTTGGAGGCCTACCTCAACTGGTGATCGATAGAGTTCCATTGCGCTGCTCCAGCTTTCACTTCCTTCTCCCAAAGAGTGATCAACCTGAAACAATGCAAAGGAAATAAAACAAAACACGTAACCGGAATACAACGGTGGTCTATTTACTCACAAAGTCAAGAAGTCATGAGCTATCAAGTAAATTACATACAAGACATAGGAAAACATCATTGATTGTATTAATAATGAAATAAGAGTAAGCTTACAACCAAAGTCTTGACGTCGCAAGCCTTCTCAGAGGGATCCAGCCAGCATGTTCCTCAATCATTCACTCTATGAAGATGGATCTCCCAACATACAAGTCTCTCTGACTCACAAGTTTTACACAAAACTAGGGGCACTTCACAACCTTCCACAAGCTATCAACACTATCACACTAATCACACTCACACCAGCTACCTATCACAACAGTAAGAGCACTGCTCAATCCAATAATTTTCCAACTAGCTGATCATATCAAAGGTGAGTGTTTAAATAGGAGAAGGAGTCTCCATGAAAGTTGGGAGAGGGAGCTTATCATCAAGGAAGGTAGCTCAATTGACGGAACTTCCACACCAGGAAAGGAAGGGCGACACAAACTAGGCCAACAACCAGGTCTGGAGTCATCTGGAAAGATGACTGTTGGAACAAATCGGCCAATCTGGATCAGCGCGGGTACATAACTGGTCTTCAACGCTGACATCGCTATTGAGTAATATATCCAGTCAGGTCATCGCCAAATATTACAAGTAACCTCTCGTTGGGACAAAAAATTGGACCAGCATGGGAATCAGGTGTACTTCCGCGCTGACAGCGCATCTGGAATGTTTAGGAGAGCCCTTCAGCGCGTTTATTTGACACACAGACGCGATGAAGCAAAAACCTTTAGGAAAGTGGGTCATTTGGCAACATCAGAGAGCAAATGTCTAATATGAGCATGTTTGACTTGGACACATGACACAGTAGGAAGACTGGAATGGAGACAGTGAAAAATTACTGTGTAACAGATGCCCCCTAAAGTATGAAGCCCGAGAGAGTGGGAGGGGTGAAATTCTTTACAAAACGACTGAGCTAGAATACCATCTAGAAGGACCTGCAGGCGCAAGTACAATATCTCTGATAGTGAAGTACATGTCGTCTAGGCATGGATGCAGCCATTTGAAAGACGTATAAATAAGGACTGTGGTATGGACGCAGCCATCTAGCTAATGAGACCATAATAATGATAGGAAAGTGTTCCCTCTGCGGACAGAGGCAACCCCTCTAGCCCTAGAGTGGGTCTAGTCACAAACAAGGACAGATCAACAATAGCTTTCCTTAAACAGTCATAGTTGGAGGCCTACCTCAACCGGTGGTTGATGGAGTTCCGTTGCGTTGCTCCAGCTTCCGCTTTCTTCTCCCAAAGAGTGATCAACCTGAAACAATGCAAAGGAAATACAACAAAGCACGTAACCGGAATACAATGATGATTTATTTACTCACAAAGTCAAGAAGTCTTGAGATATCAAGTAAATTACATACAAGACATAGGAAAACATCATTGATTGTATTAATAATGAAATAAGAGTAAGCTTACAACCAAAGTCTTGACGTCATAAGCCTTCTCAGAGGGATCCAGTCAGCATGTTCTTCAAGCATTCACTCTTTGAAGATGGATCTCCCAACATACAAATTTCTCTCTCACTCATAAGTTTTACCCAATATCAAAGGCACTTCACAACCTCCTACAATCTATTGACACTCCCACATTTGTCACACCCACACCAGCTATCTATCAAACTCAAAGCACTAACAGCACTGCTCAATCCAAGAATTTTCCAACTAGCCACCAACTGATCATATCGAAAGTGAGTGTTTAAATAGGAGAAGGAGCCTCCATGAAAGGTGGAAGAGAGAGCTTATCCCCAAGGAAGGTAGCACAATTGACGGAACTGCCACACTAGGGAAGGAAAGGCGACACAAACTATGCCAACAACTAGGTCTGGAGTCATCTAGAATGCCGACTGTTGTAACAAATTCGCCCAATCTGGATCATCGTGGGTACATAACTGAGCTTCCACGTTGACATCGCTAGTGATCAGTGTAGCTAGTTAGATCATCGCCAAAGTTAACACATAGATCCGCGCTGATGCATAAAATCGGGTCATCGCGGGAATCATATGTACTTCCGCGCTGACAGCGTGGCTGGACTGTTTATGAGCGCCTTTCAACGTGTATATTAAGTCCATAGTCGCGATGAGGCAGATGACTTAAGAAAAGTGGGTCAATTGGCAACATAAAAGAGCATTTTTTCAACATGAGCATGTTTGACTTGGACACATGACACAGTAGAAGGACCGAGAGCGAAGGCGGTGACAAATTATTGTGTAACAGATGCCCCCTAAAGTATGAAGCTCGGGAAAGTGGGAGGGGTGAAATGCTTTACGAAATTAACTAAGCTGGAACAACATATGGAAGAACCTGCAAGTACAACTGATATCTCTGGTAGCGAAATACATGTAGTCTAGGCATGGACGCAGCCATCCAAAAGACATACGAACTAGGTCTGTGGTATGGACGCAGCCATCCAGCTAATAAGACCATGATAATGATAAAGGTATTGTCGTGCGGAAAGAGTCAATTTTGCGGACAAAACCAACCTCCCTAGAAGCTTAAGGCTTTCTAGTGACAAACAAGACAATTAAGAACAATCCTTCTCTAAATATGCATTTACCATATAAGAAATCAAGTGTTTAGATCCTACCTGTAGTCCAACGCTGTTGTAGTAGTCCAGCCTCGTCGATCCGGATGAGCTCCTCCTTCTCTTCGAAACCTGCATTCACTAACAATCAAATGATTAAATAGCACCTGAATATCTCATAGAATAAAACATATTTAACATATAGACCAAGGAGTATATGAAACAACTCATAAATAACAAATTTTTGAGAAGAATGGACTTATTTGTATTAATAGGAAACAAAAGAAACCATTACAACCTGAGCCTTGGTGTTGTGCAAGTTCCTCCCAGGGTCCAGCAAGAGTTTTCCTTTACTTTGATCAGCTCGCCCACTTCCAAATGAAATAAGAAGGATGAGAATTTCTCTTCACAAGCTTCTACAAGGAAGTCCTAATCTCAGCAGCATCTACCCTTAGGAATGTTTAGCTTTCAACCTCCTCTCCCTCTGGCCCAATGCCTATATTTATAGTATTCTAGAGGAAGTTAATCAGGTCCACCATCAATGGGATAAGCCCCTCTTTGGATGGGTTAGCTCCCCTCTTGATGGGATAAGTTCCTCTTTCATAGGGATACATGAACCATCTGGAGGCGCTCCATACACGTCAAACAAGCTTCTAGAATGCTCTAGAAATGACCACAAGTAACTTTTTTGGAGTGAAACTTGCGCCTTTTGACCTTTACAGGAGTACGCACCCATTGCTTTACAGACAGAACGTACAAGTACGCAGGTATTGTGAACTTGGGTTGCGTACACGCAGGTAAGGCTGAGAGAAACTGCGTACCCAGAGATAATTGACTCTAAATGACTTTTCTCTCTTTTTTGGAGTTTGACATGAAAAGCAGAGGCATGAGACTTGCCAAGGAGGATAGTATGACAGTTGATGGAGCCATACTAACTGCAAATAGTCATGGTGACATTTTTTAGTATAACATATTGCCCCCTAAAGTGCGAAGCCTGAAGTAGATTTAGTGTTTCATATCATCTAGGAAGGGTGAAGTACTTTATCATTTCAAGGATTATATTGTGGAGAGCCCGGTCAGAACCTGCAAATATTCAACACAAAATACATATATAAGATGATATCATTGCTGAGGTAGGCATTCCCATACTCAGATTGAAAACTTTAACTAACAATCTAACTACTGCTCTGATACAGGAATGATTTTGCAGTACATCACAATCATAGACACATGTAGACACAGTATGGACGCAGCCATCTGTTTATGATTAGTCTACTATATAATGAATACAAAACTCCTTGCAGCCTGGATGGTAGAAACTAGATCCAGGGTCTTGATTTCTACTTCCCGAATTGGTACGATTCTATCCATGCGAATAAATGAGTTGATGTCGAACATGGTAGAAACCACTTGATTACCAGTCAATGATGTAAACTATTAACAAGTATGAGAGAGACCACCAGTGATGTCAATGGTTCTCAAAGTACCCAGTACAATCCATGAGATGTGAATGAATGGGTTGATGTCGAACATGTCACGGAATCCTTCGATCGAAAGTCAATGATGTAAACTGTCTTCAAAGGCGAGAAACCTGCCATTGATGCATGCAGACTTCAAGGTACTGACGATTTCTAAGTCATCTCTCTAGATAATGTGCTGATGTCGATAGAAAGCGACCCATTGCAGGCAAGCCCACAACACGAAATCATAGTTCAAGTTGAAGAAATGTTGTTGTAAGGACTGACTCAGGGATGGTCAAAATGGATGACAAGTATTTTGCATATGGATGGTTTATTTGCAGAGACCTCTTGAACACATAACGACACGACAGATGGCTTGGCGACGATTGACCCAAAGTTAATACCCAGAAACGGTTGAAGACTTTCAAAGTGGTTTAATCAACTTTAAGACAAAGGATTTCCCAACCCAGGTGAGTGAAAAGTGTCGTGTTCAAGAGTGGTAATAAGGTTTTTTTGTGACAAAGGACAACAAATAGGTTCATTCTTCTCTCTTTTCCCCCACCATTTCTGGCAAGTACCTCTTTATTTTTTACAAGCTTGAGGAGGATAACATATGCTTGATTATAAGCTCATCCTTCGGATGAATCCAACTTAGTTTAGATTCGAACCCTAAGAAGGAGTGGTATGTTCCTGTTTGTAATCGAACAGGTCCTCTACTGTGAAATTTTAACGAATCCAGTATAGGAGAAACTCGGCGTTTTTCAATTTTAGAGAGTCTGAAAAAACTAAAGAAGACTCCAGGGTTGAACTTTTTTGTAAATTTGTGTCTCCCAAGCCCGAAAAAGTATAAAATAATACTTGAGAGAACCGCTTGATTTTGCGACCAAGGAGTACTTTCATGATTAGTGCCTCTGACCTGAAAAGTAAAAAGCGATCAAGGACATGTCGTTTTATTTCCAGTATCGAGTTTGAAACGACAAAAACCCGGCAATCTTTTCCTGTTTTTACGGTCAGAAAAGGGCTATAAGGGGACCGTCTTTTAATTCCATTTTAACAAGTGCAAAAGAAACGCTCGGCAATCTTTTCATGTTTTAGGAGTCAGAAAAGGGCTTAAAAGATGACTCTGATGTTTTTGTTCGTGAAAAATGATAATTTTCTCTGAAAGTCCTTTTTCCCTGCATAAAAACAACACATTACTCATACATGTTTAAGATAGGCAAAAATACATTGAAAAATATCCTTCCATGGTGAAAAATAAACAAACCTAGCATTCATTTATCCAAAAAACCTATAAAAAGACTTTTTACCATGTCATTTTTACCATTTTACTGTTGAGGGAGAGAAAAAGGCTTTTGGCAAGAAACTTCTCGTGGACTTTGCGAAGAATCCAACCGTTGAAATCAAGCGTCGTCTCTTTCAGGTATTCCACAACATCCTCCTCTTTGTTTTCATCCGTTTAGAATTTCATTTTAGGCCCTAGTTTGATTTTTTGGGGGCTTTGGGGTTTCAAGATCCGCTTTTCGGGGTACGCAGGTGCCCCATGGGTGACCTGCGTACCCCGACATTTTCTCCATTGGGAAAATGGCAGGTGTACGCAACCTACCTTCAGAGCAGTTGCATACCGACGCTCTGTTTCTGAATGCGGGGTGCGTACTCCGCGCAAAGCATTTTCAAACCCCCAAATTTCAAATTTGAACCATTAATTTTTGATTTAGTGAATTCTAATGGATGTTTTCTGGTGTGTAGATTGCCCACCATGCTTGATTGGCGCGAAAGAGAACACGAAGATGTTGATTTGGCCGCAATAGATCATCAACCTTCCATTGATGCTTTGAAGGCATGCGGTCTCTACAAATACTGGGCCATACCTGGCATGAGGGCCCAGGTGCCATTCTTAGAGTGGCTGGTTGAAAGGTGGAACGTTCAGGATCAATGCTTTTACATCGGAGGGAACCAGCTCGAGATAGAGCCCTCAGACATATATTTTCTCACTGGTTTGCCTAATAGGGGCGAGCAACTTTCTCTGTTTGGGACTAGACCGGGTGGCCAATCCCTTGCTAGTCTCCGGCTAGAGTGGTGCAATAATCAAAACCAGGATAAGGGGATAGAAATCAAATACATATCCCGACCTGAACTTATGGTAATTGCCTTTACAGTTACCAGACTCTGCGGCGCAGCCGCTTTGCACATTGCCACCGGGTCCCAAATGCGGATGGCGATTGATTGCTTCCGAGGCACCATTTTCAACTGGTGCGACGCTGTGTTGGCCAATATGAAGGGCCAACTGACTAGGGCAAAGAACGGTCAACTAAAGACCTTTGGGTATGGGCCTTTAGTTGTGAGCTTTGCCCTAGAGAGAGTTCCGATGCTGATCCCTCAGCATCTCACTGTTGCGGTTGGGCCTCCTCGGGAGCCAAAGTTGATGCGATGGGTTGCGGTGATGGCCCGGCATCCTGATGAGGGAGCGGGAGTTGTCCGATTTCCTACGGGTTACTTTCACTGGTTGGAGGACCAGGTCTTTGCGATCTAGGATTTTCCTCATGCCGGAGTGGATTTTCGCGGTGATCCGGACATGGTTCTTCCACAGGGAGAACAATGGGATGACAGAGGTACTTCATTTTTCACAAGTTTTTTAAATTATCTATATTTTTTTTGTTTTTATATATCGTCTCAAAACTGACAGTAAAAATTTTCAAAATGCAGATGTGGGTCCACGGCGTCCAACCAATCTCCGGCCTTTCAAGAGGAGACAACCAGTTGCACCGACATTGGTCCCACATGATGCGGCTGTAGATACCTTAGCTGAGTTGGAGCAGGATCTAGAGCGTCTGACGGCGGATATACCAGAGACTACTATAGATGATATTCCTATCAGACTTCAGCGCTATGTAGTCGCAGTCCTAGGACCTTTTAGGAGGTTCTTGTGTAGGGTAGCTCATGCAGTGGTGTCGTATAGGGAGCACCACCAGTGATTGGATGGTCACTTTTGTAGACACAGGTAACATTTTGGTTTTTTGTACTTATCATTTTTGCCGATCATAAGGTGTTTTGCAACCTATGATCGAAGTGATGATTGATGCTATGTGATTCGTTCTCCACATTTCACTAGTTTCAATCCCACTTCTTCACCCCTGTGAGCATCACCCAATGCAATGAGTGCTAAGTGAACTATTCAAAAATCATGAGAAATTAGTCAGTTACGACTACCTCTCATGGAAATGGTCATACGTTTGAATGACTTACTTAACGCAGTTGAATCCCAAAAATGATACCTATATCATTATTACCGGCTTATCTTGTTAAACATGTGTGATTAAATGTTAATGTTTTTAAATTTACATGTATGATTATCGCAAATGTCTGTCTAACATTCGAGAAGCAATTGCATCCGCTAATGTATTAAAAGACCTTGGAATATGTTGATATTCAATGTAATCAAATTCACGTTCCAAAAGACGCACTCTCAAAAATAACTTTAATAACACTGGATTTCTAATGGCATAAACTCTATTAAGCTGTAATACAACGAGTTCAGAATCTAACCTCACTATCAAACTCCGAGTCCCAAATGAAATGGATTCAGATAATAACTCAATCACTGCACTGTATTCTGCAATGTTGTTTGTTGTTTGGCCGAGGCTCACCCCATTCATAGAAACTAACTCGTCAGAGGGCGAATAGATAACCCAAGCTGCAGAAGAGACATTCCGTGTACTACGACAAGCACCATCAGCAAATCCAATATACGTTTGGAGAGGCATCGACATCTGCAAACATCAAGGGTAAAACCAAGATAAGCAGAATAACGACGAAAAACACACTTTCTAAGCTAAGCACATTGTATATACTAACAAACACACTAGCTAGAAAGAAAAATTAACCTAACTAACTTAACTAAAATCTTCACACCCACCATTTAAGCATAATACCTCTTTAGGTAAAGTCCATTTCTGGGTTTACCCAAAGAGTCCCCATCAAAATCAACCAGCTCATAGGCCCCTTTTGCTAGCTTTCGCTTAAGAATGTAGGGCCCATGCCACATAGGAACGAATTTTCCAGCACCTAATTTATCGTTAGCTTGATCATACAATAGCACTAGGTCTCCTTCCGAAAAATTTCGAGGGGTCACATTTCGATCATACTGAGCTTTCATTCGTTTTGCATGAGTCTCGATTGCCAGTGCAGCATCGCATCGAGTCTCATCTAATTGAGCTAAGTACAATAAACGCTTCTCCTCTTCGGAAGTAGCTGGAAGTAATTCGACAGCCATTTGAAGTGATGGGATTTCGCATTCAATGGGGAGCACAGCTTCCAAACCATAAACTAGTTGGAAATGAGTGAACCCTGTTGATGTTTTCACTGAAGTTCGATATGCCCAAAGCACGGAAAATAACATGTTGTGCCAATTCGACCGATGAATCCCAATGATTCGTCGGATCATGATAACCAAAACTTTGTTGATGGACTCAACCAGACCGTTGGCTTGTGGATAATAAGGAGTTGAGCTATCGTGACGCAAACCAAGCTGGCCTGTAAGTTCTGTCATCATAATGTTTCGAAAATGGCGCCCATGGTCAGTGATTATCGCTTGTGGGACACCAAACCTAGCAATAATGTGATTGAATACGAAAATTGCAGCTGTTTTGCCGTCTGCCTCGAATGTAGGCATCGCCTCGGCCCACATAGTAAAATAATCAACCGCAAGGATGATATACGCATGCCCCCCGGCCGAGTGAGGGTTACATGTAATAAAGTCGATACCCCATTTGGCAAAAGGACCGACGACAATTATAGGGTGGAGAGGAGCTGGTGGTGCGTGCATCTTGCGATCAAACACTTGACAGTTGTGGCATTTTTGGACCACAATGATACAATCTTTAAACATGGATGGCCAGAAATGGCCAGCACGCAACACCTTCTGAGCTGTGGCATACCCAGACATATGACCGCCACACGCCCGAGAGTGACAGTCATTCAAAACCCTTTCTGCCTCTTCGTGAGTTAAGCAACGTCGGAAAACCAAGTCCGCCCCACGGCGATAAAGAGTATCTCCAATAATTTTATACTGTTGGGACTGGAATCGAATTTTCCGACGTTCCGACTTTGAAGCTTCAGGCCGAAAGGATTGGGTTTGGAGATAGACGATTATATCCCCATACCACGGATCTAAAGTGCTGATGAGAAACAAAGATTCGTCCGCAATGGGTTCCTCTGCCACAGTTTCCGTGTCAGCACGCGGGAAGTCACACATCAACTCTGCAAAGACTAAAGATTTCTTAGACTTAGATTTTTCAAACTCTAAGTCGAACTCTTGCAGGATAACGATCCATTTAGAGTACTTGCCCCCTAGCAATTGTTTAGTCAAAATGTAGATCATAGGGTTGCAATCTGAAATTACTGTAGTTTTACGGAGAAGAATGTAATGACGAAAACGTTGGACAGCCTGAACGGCTGCCAGGGCCAATTTCTCCACATGCGAATATTTTAGCTCAGTGGGATTTAACGTCCTACTAAGATAATATATCACATGTTCCGTTGTGAATTCGTCTTCCTGAACTAACACCATTCCAATAGTGGAATGAGAGGCAGTGAGGTACAAAAAGTAGTCTTGGTTGTAGTTGGGAGGATGCAACAACGAGGCATGGGTCAACGCGTGTTTAAGTGCATCAAAAGATTGTTGATCTATCTCATCCCAAGAGAATTGAGCGTTCTATTTCAACAACCATGTAAAACCTTTTGTAACCTCGGCGTAGTTAGGAATGAATCGGCGCAGAAAGTTTGCTTTCCCCTGCAAACTTTGGAGTTGGCAAAG
This sequence comes from Pinus tabuliformis, assembly GCA_031772625.1. NCBI lineage: Eukaryota > Viridiplantae > Streptophyta > Pinopsida > Pinales > Pinaceae > Pinus > Pinus tabuliformis. The sequence continues at coordinate 44,675,371 of CM062806.1, read as the reverse complement.
ACTCAAAGGGGGAGGAAATTTGATGATAGTTTCTACCTTCGAGGGATCGACGCGAATGCCGGCTTTTGAAACTACAAATCCCAGCAATCGTCCCACTTCTATACAGAAGACACATTTGTGTGGGTTCAAACGTATATGATAATGCCTACACCCAATGAAAATTGCTCGTAAATGGACAAGGTGATCAGCTCGATGTAATGAATGAGCAGGCAAATCATCGAGGTACGGTTGCACAATGTGTTTGATGTCATGAAACACATAAGACATCGCCCTTTGAAAAGTGGCTCCGGCATTCTTAAGCCCAAAAGGTAATTTGCAATAAGCAAATGTCCCCCATGGACAAATGAAAGCCGTTTTTGGTTGATCGGCAGGTAGAATATTGATTTGATTGTAACCAGAAAAACCGTCCATAAAGGAAAACATTTCACTGCCGGCACAATCATCAATTATTTGATCGATATAGGGTGTCGGATAGTTGTCTTTGGGACAAGCACGATTGATATCCCTATAGTCGATACATATTCTTATTATTCCTTGTTTTTTGTTAACCGGAACAATATTCGATACCCAATTCGTTAAGGGGATTGGATAAATGAAACCTGCTTTCAACAGCTTCTCGAATTCTGCTTTAATTGCAGCCGCTTTTCGAGGGTGAATCTGACGCAAACGTTGCCGAACGGGTTTAGCGTCCGGGTAAGTCTTAATCTCATGGACAACAATTGCGGGATCAATTCCTGGCATTTCCTCATAGGACCAGGCAAACACGTCGCGGAATTCTTGAAATAGGGCCTTGTATGTTTGAATCTCGTCATCTGAACACGAGGCACCTATATGAATGTTTTCAATGATTCCGGGCTTGACTGAAATGTCAATGGGAACAGTACGAGAGATATTTCCCAAATTTAGCTCTGAATCAGGATGTTTCATTGGACTCTGAGCTTCTTTGACATATTCAGCTGTAAAAACTGATGAGAAATCGTTTTCAAAGCGATCATCCTCAGGTAAAAACGAAGATCCATGATGGAGATCTTCCCATGGTAAATCGTCTACACACAGGATTTTACAAAGTTGTTCGTCAGATGACACAACTTCGGGAAAAGCTATTAACTCCGAGGTTGAAGTGAAAAGTGATTCCTCACGGACCACATTCATTTGGTCGATTTTGGTTGAACGCAGGTCGGTAAAAGACTGCACGGCTTCATAAGCAATTTCATATGGACTCAAAGGCATAGCGTCACCAAATGAGTCTATTTCAGATTCGGAAGGAACGATCCAAGGATCGTCGTAAATAATGGTATCTAATGTAATCATATGAATAGATGCGAACGAAGACACGGCGTTGATTGGAGGAAAAGGAAAAGTTCCCAGTAAACCGGCATCTTTAACTAATCCTAAACCAACATCCTTATAAGGTATAGTCGTTTTACCGACATGCTGGATACTCTCTGAAGAGGCTGGGTCGGATGAAAAGTAAGCCAACTGGTCTATGGTCACGATCTTGCCGTTATGTGGAAATTTTATTACTCTGAAGACCGATGAGACGACCGCTGTCATAGCGTAAGACCAACTTCGACCCAAGAGAAGGTTGTGGTCTAGAGGAGCATCAACCACCTCCATATCTAGACTAACGGTTTTTCCTTCAACCCCTATAGGCAAATCCTATAGAATGCCAAACGGATGGAACCCACGGCCATAAAAGGCCTTAAGAATTGTCGGGGATTCATTAAGTGAAGGAGAACCAAGCGATCTCCAACACTGTATCGACATAATACACGTGGAATCTCCCTCATCAATTACAGTCCGATGAATAGGCCTGCTTTTTACTATCACTGGAATCTGGAAAGCCATCTGATGAGGTAAACGCGGTGTACTATTTTCTAGATCAAAGATTATCAGGTTCGGGTCCTGAACATCAACATCTCCTATAGCCGACAAAAGTAATTTTCGTTGTGCTGGACATGATTGCAGCACTTCTAAAGCCGACATTGCTGAGGGTGAAACAGCTAAATCCTCAACAATGTTGTAATTCTGGGCTGCTCTCGCATGTGGATTGAAAGCAGACCTTCGAAGTACACCCTTGGCGGGCGGTTTAATTACTAAGTTAGGGTTAGGTTTCTCGATCTGTAGTGGATCAAAACCGGGAGCTGAGGTTGATGGATTTGACTGAGAAGATTCTGCTTCTTTCGATCCATCAACAGGACTTTTACTACCATAATCATGTGACCGAGTCGCAATCCTTACATGAGACATCATCAATATGGGTTCTTCAACGGCACTCGAGGAAGAACCTATCATTTTGCTATCTTTCGGAAATGGATCCTTCAAGACAGCAGGAATTTGGGAACCTTTGACGAGTTTCGCAACCTCGGCCCGATGAGGGAAATCTCTTGTAAAATGATCTTCTTCACAAATAAGACAAGGATAATGGGGCTTGCGCTTTTCGTCATTGGTTTCCGACTTTTCTGTTTTCTCCTTTGGAGCTTTGTCTGCTTTATTCTTCTTCTTTCCTTTCTTCTTCCCACCGTTTTTTTATTTAACCGTAGATGACTCTACAGCGTGAATATCAGCGGAAACTTCAGCAGAAGACTCTCCTGTCGGGGAGTCTGGTAAGGTGGTAATGGGCGAAGAATTCTTTGAAGACTTCTTCTTACTTTTAGTATTCATCGTACCAATCATGCCATCAGCAGCATGAGATCCCGAAGGAGCAGCAGCGATTTGATTCGACTTTGGAAGATCTCGGATCTTTTCGTGTAACGTACCCGACTGAGTATAAACTAAGTCAAGGTACTGTGCTTGAGAAATGACTTTCTCTTCAGTAACTACTCCGGCCTTAGCTACGTCTTCAGTAATCTTCGGTAATAATGATTTAACAAACCATTCAGCTAATATTTGGTCCGGGATAAAAACTTTCACTAAACGCCTTCGACGTCTCCATTCATGAATATGGTCGGAAATATAAGTGGACGTCGACTATTTTAATGAAGTTAATAACTCGGTGCCATTATCATATCTGACCGGCAACTGAAAATGTGTTAAGAACGAGGTAGCTAACTGACTAAAATTATAAAAAGAGGCCCGTGGTAACTCAATGTACCACTTGGTCGCGAGACCAATGAGCGTACGCTGAAAAAGACGTAAATGGATCGAATCATCCGAGATAGAATTTGAAGCACACCAGAGGTGGTAAGTCATCACGTGATTTGATGGATCCTCTCCAGACTTACCTTCGAACTTGGGTATATCACTGGGCAACTTATTTGGCATTGGCGGCCAGAACGGAAGATAATTTATTGGATCGTTCGTTAGGCGCGTCAAGTCTGGTAAATCCAAAGTTGCGATAAACGGCAATTGCCGATTAGGATCCATAAAACTCTGAGTCACAAGACCAGTCCCAGGAGGAGGATATCCAGGATAACTTGGAACAGGAATCGCATTCGGGATATTGTATCCTCCTGGAAAACCAGGATTAACCGGACCGTACTGGGGTTTCTGTGGTTGTTGATAAGTGTACCCAGGATACGGTTGATACTGGTAAACCGGTTGTTGGACAGCAGGCCCGTATTGGTACTGTCCCTGGTACGGTTGATAAACAAATTGTGGTTGAGAAGTAACAACCGTACTTAAACCTGGCTTCCCCACAGGCATCTGAACCGTAGTTTGAATCGTGGATCCAGACAATGGTAAAGATGTCTGTGGAGTAGTGGCAGAGACAGTAGAAACCGAAGCTGTCGATACTCCAGAAGTAGGTGTGGTGGAAGGAACAGATGTTGCGGTAGTTGCAGCAGTCATTTGAGATGGAGTACTAGGTGCAATTGGCGACTGAGTAACTACCGAAGGTACATAAGTTTGAACATTAGACTGGACTGGTTGTTGGGGTTGACCAGAAACCATAGGTTGTCCAGTTTGGGATGACAACTGTATGCTTGGCTACAACACTTGTTGAACTTGTGATGGATCCCACACTACGTTCATTCCGGGGTTTTGACCCATGACAGGTTGAGGATATTGAGATCCATAACCAGATTGAGGGTAGGATTGATAATTCAAAGGTACATTTCCCGTACCTTGAACATAAGATTGACCTTGGGGTGGTTGATAACCTTGAATCAAGTACTGACCTTGGGGTAGATACCCTTGAGGTAAGTACTGATACTGGGGTTGACCTTGAGGCATATATTGATACTGAGGTTGACCCTGGGGTACATATTGAGGCTGGGGTTGACCTTGAGGAATGTACTGTACCATGGGTACATACTGTCCTTGAGGTTGCCCCCCAGACGCAAGTTGTGTACCTTGAGGTTGCCCCCCGGGCGTTAATTGAGGCTGCCCCCCAGGCAGTAATTGACCACCTTGAGGTTGAGAACCGGGAATTGAACCTGACATCATATAAATGTCTCCTACACCCAACGGTTTATTACCATTGTTTCCAGCTAATGACCCATGTCCAATGGGTTGAGGAGATGCTCCTGCAAAAGTACCAGAAAGTGACTGATACCTAGCAGGAACAGAAGGACCACCATACAAGAAAGATTCATTGGGTTGAGTAAACACGGATGACTGACTAGACATATTTACAGGAGTATAAATACCTCCGGGTGGATAAAGAGTACGAGGTGGAGAAAAACTTATCCCTGAGTTGTCTAAGTAATTAGTTAACGAAAGATACCAAGTAGTACTTCTAGGTGGACTGTAAAAGATAGATTCACGCTCCCTTAGATCAATGGTAGGTTGATCTTCAAGAATAGGGCCGCCTACTTCTTCTTCTGGAGCAAGTTCTTCAATAGCTATCAAACCAGAAGGAAGATTTTCAGTGATGACTCTTTCTACCCTAGGTGAATCAGGAACACTAGAAGTTGGAGTAACAGGTTCAGATATTTCAGGTTCTTCGCCTATATCACTAGTAGATGAAAAACTACCAGCAAGCTCGGAAACTGCAACAGCTTCAGGATTATAACCTGTTTCTAAACTTTGGTAATCTGGATGGACTACCAACGAAGACTCTCCTTCTTCAGGTGAACCTACTCTACTGCCACTAGGAGGAGTTACAAGGACTTTCAAACCTTCGTAATGACTCGGGACGTCTTGAGGAGGCTCACCCCGAAATCTACGGGACTTCCTCAACAAATCGGCCACGGTAACAATCTCAGGAGACTGGCCCCGAAGTCTACGGGACTGTCTCGGTAATTCCGCCACAGTTAAAAACTTTTAACTACTGCACATGCAAACAAAGTAAAATCTCAAAGAAAACCACCTAAAGTCTCTAAAGAACCAAACAAATTTGAATCACACGCCTAAATAATCTAGGGCGTCAAACCATGCACAAACAGTAGCCTTCCGGACCGAAAACACTAGTTGGTGATGAAGCCCAACATCGCCGAATTCAGTACAGAAGTGGTGGGTGGAACAGTTACCCCAGCAACCTGCTTAATGAATAGACCGGCACAAGTTCCTCCACTTTAACCGTCTCGAGTGAAGTGAACCCCTCGGAAAATCCAAGTGATTCTAGCCGACGTCTGCTCCAGGTACAGTGGGATCTTCCCTCCACCGTCACCTCGGGTAGAATCCTAAAGATAATGGTCACTAAGGTTACCAACAGAAACAAATATACCTGGGGGAACAGTCTACGACCCGATAGCACGCAAGGGCAGAGTAACAAGCTCAATCCCCTTGCTGGCTCCTTGACAATAATCCAAGGTTTACCGACAAGTGACCCCAGGCTCCTCGAAAATAATCCGAGGTTTACCGTTTGTAATACGTGCGTATCTGGCGTCTTTCCCAATGAAGGAGGATTGATCCCCTCACTGGTTCGGACACGGTCTCATGCTTCTCCTTTAAGAGGAGCTTTCCCAGAGTACAAATGAAACAGTTGGATTTATCCTACCACAAGATAAGCTACTTGTTTGGTTTTACTGTCTTGGAGAGTTAATTACTCTCCTACTCCAAGACACTAGCCTGATCTATATTGATTTTTCAAAGCCCTAGTAAATAAAAAGTTACTAAGTTGATTTTACTTTAAGCGTTAATTTTTATGGCTTTTCTTTAAGACAAAAGGTAGCGGAGATGAAACTAATGGTGTGTAGACTCGACTCAAACCACTAAAAAGATGCACTTAGGATGATTTATACTAATTCTCTTTTTCAATGAATTCCTTAGCTAAGAGAGTTGGAGAATGCAAAATTTATATAAAGACAACTTTCTTGGCAATGAAAATCAAAGAAACAATCTCTTTATCTTTTCCAAAGCATGCAACACATGACCACTAATTATTTTGCGAAAATTCCCTTTCCTTTCAAAGACTCAAATGCCACTAAGCAAACTTTTCTTTCAAAAGAGAGTTTTTGGATTTTTTCCTACTTAACAAAGCATTTAAAAATCAAAAAGAAAACCTTTACAAATCTATCAAATCAAAGCTACTTAAAAGCAAATCAAAAGAAATTCACCTAATAAGCAAATCTAATGAGGCCAAAACCTACAAAGTATGATCCCAGGATGTTTTACTCAGTCGTGATTTAACTAAGGACTAGTCAATGCAGAATCAAAAACTAGCCAAAAACAAACATAAAATCTTTTGTTCTTTTTCGTAAAATGAAATTCACAGTTCAATCAACAAACTTTTCCGAGATTCGGCAAAGAGACAAAACAAAGGTAGATGTCTCACAAGGGTAGATTCTATGAAAGGTCCGACTCCTAAGAAGACTGCAAATACCAGGGAGATCCAAGGTTTTACGACTTCTAAAGCCAAAATCACTACAGGACCAATGCAAAAATCAAACCCTAAGGCTAGAACCTCTACGAATTCCACTAAAACACTTGACACTGACGAAACAAGTTCAGATGAAGATCTCTGGTAGGTAACCAGTGGATCTGGGTGGAAAAAACAAATTAAAAGCAAAATCTAAGAGGCAAAAAGGAGAAAATTGAAATTTTCTCAATTTTGACAGGGTACGCAGGCAACCTGTTTACACATGTGCGTGTACGCTCTGTGCACAAAGCCGCAGTGCGTACAGGTACGCACTGTGCTCAACTCAGAGGCTGCGTACTTCTAGCAAAACTAAGAAAAAGTAAAATCTAATTTAACCCTAAGCTAAGCCACCCAAACACACAGTCAGACAACCAAAAACCAGAAAGAAAAAGACTTTTCTCAGATCAAAGTTTCAGACAAAGGAAAAATCATTCACATCAATGGATTCCCTAGCGGAGTCACCATTTTGTCATGCAGAAAGAGTCAATTTTGCGGACAAAACCAACCTCCCTAGAAGCTTAATGCTTTCTAGTGACAAACAAGACAATTAAGAACAATCCTTCTCTAAATATGCATTTACCATATAAGAAATCAAGTGTTTAGATCCTACCTGTAGTCCAACGCTGTTGTAGTAGTCCAGCCTCGTCGATCCGGATGAGCTCCTCCTTCTCTTCGAAACCTGCATTCACTAACAATCAAACGATTAAATAGCACCTGAATATCTCATAGAATAAAACATATTTAACATATAGACCAAGGAGTATATGAAACAACTCATAAATAACAAATTGTTGAGAAGAATGGACTTATTTGTATTAATAGGAAACAAAAGAAACCATTACAACCTGAGCCTTGGTTTTGTGCAAGTTCCTCCCAGGGTCCAGCAAGAGTTTTCATTTACTTTGATCATCTCACCCACTTCCAAATGAAACAAGAAGGATGAGAATTTCTCCTCACAAGCTTCTACAAGGAAGTCCTAATCTCAGCAGCATCTACCCTTAGGAATGTTCAGCTTTCAACCTCCTCTCCCTATGGCCCAATGCCTGTATTTATAGTATTCTGGAGGAAGTTAATCAGGTCCACCATCAATGGGATAAGCCCCTCTTTGGATGGGTTAGCTCCCCTCTTGATGGGATAAGTTCCTCTTTCATAGGGATACATGAACCATCTGGAGGCGCTCCATACACGTCAAACAAGCTTCTAGAATGCTCTAGAAATGACCACAAGTAACTTTTTTGGAGTGAAACTTGCGCCTTTTGACCTTTACAGGAGTACGCAACCATTGCTTTACAGACAAAGCGTACAAGTATGCAGGTATTGTGAACTTGGGTTGCGTACACGCAGGTAAGGCTGAGAGAAACTGCGTACCCAGAGATAATTGACTTTAAATGACTTTTCTCTCTTTTTTGGAGTTTGACATGAAAAGCAAAGGCATGAGACTTGCCAAGGAGGATAGTATGACAGTTGATGGAGCCATACTAACTGCAAATAGTCATGGTGACATTTTTTAGTATAACAGGTATGGTCACAGCCATCCATGAAGACTCAGGTATGGTCGTAGCCATCCATCAATGAGTCATGTAATCACAAACCAATCCATGCAGCTCGAACATGTGTAATCTGAGTTCGGGGTCTTGAACCCAACCAATCATAGTACAAATCCTAACATGCAAATAAAGGTGCTGAAGTCGAGCATGAGAGGAAGTCACTGATTATTGGTCAATGGTGGAAACCATTAACAAGCATGAGAGAAACCACCAATAATGCTAATGGTGCTCAAGGTATTGTCCAACACAATCCACAAAGTGCGAAGAATGAGCTGAAGTCGAACACTCGTGGAATCACCCAATCAATGACCAATGATGAAAGTCAACCGTCAGGTACGAAGAACTTGCCATTAAGGCATGCAAGCTCTAAGGTACCAAAGGGGATCTCTAGATCGTTCTCCTGGATAATGAGCTGATGTCGACAGGAGACGATCCGTCGCAGGAGGGCCATGATGTTTCCCCCATCAACGACACGAGATAAGGAACAAGTGGTAGATGGTGAAACAGAGTATCAGAGGAGACAAGGGAGGTAAACTGCAAAATGATTATACTCTTGAACATATCAGCAACACGACTCCAGAGGGTGGCAGCATTCAGATACCAAGGGATCAGAGGCATGATGGAGACAGCGTGAAGCGGATGGAATGAATCTAAATGACAACCCAACCCGCAGAAGGCCAAATGACAATGTATGGATGTCCCAACCCGAAGAGAATCAAAAGTATCGATGTTCAAGAGTGACTAGCTGCCAATCAACGATGATTTCCAAATTTTCCCCCACCATTGCTGGCAAGTACCCCAATTATTTTTTAAAACAAGCTTGAAGCGGATAGCATATGCTTGCGATATAAGTCCGACCTGTGGTCAAATCCAACCTAGTAATAGTTTAACGAGCCCTAGGGAGGAGAAGCTCGAGTCTCGTCATGGTGATGAATCCAATGTCTTCAGGGTTTAACGAGTCTAACATAGGTAAAACTCGGAGCCTTTTTTATGTTTAGAGAGTTTGAAAAAGACACGGAAAAGAAAACTCTAGAGGGGTCCTTTTTCGTATATTTGTGTCTCTCAAGCCCGAAAAAGTATAAAACGATACTCGAAAGAACCGCCCGACCATTACGATCGAGGAGTACTTTTCATGATTAGTGACTTTGACTCGAAAAAGTAAAAAAGCGATTGAAACCACGTCGTTTCGTAACCAATATCGAACCCGAAATGACAAAGGTTAGGCAATCTTTTCACATTTATACGGTCGGAAAAGAGCTGAAAGCAGACCTCCATTTTTATTCTCTTTAACGAGTCAAAAAGGGAAAAATACTCGGCAATCTTTTCATCTTTTACGAGTCAGAAAAGAGCTTAAAGGAGACTCGTCCTAGAGGAACGAGTGGTATAAAGGGTAGCAACTGGTTCCGGCAATGGTGGAACTGCTCAAAACATGTGATGGTCAAGAGGCTGGCTAATAAAACCACTCATCGCTATGGTTCCTCAGGAAAGGAAAAACAACCAAGTGAAAGAATATGATTGGCCAAAGAGATGGTGGCGATGGAATGAAACAACCAAGGCTCATCTAGCAGAATTTAGTAGATAAAAACGGAAATCACGAGATGTAAATCAGGTATGGGTTCATTTTCACACAAGCTTGAACCATGGAGAACTCTGCTTGGATTCGGTTTCATGTTTACACAAGCTTGAAACGAAAAACTATGCTTGTGATAAGTCTGCATGCCCCCAGCCATGAAACGAAAAACTATGCTTGTGATAAGTCCACATGCCCCCGGGCATAATGATGCAAATCAAGGTACATGCCCCCCAAGCTTCATTGCATTCAATGAGGTGGATGGAATGAAGGTTCACTTTCGAGATCTTGGAAAGACTTGACTTGGATTTTATGAGATCTTAATCAAAGACTCGATTTGGAAAGGGAGCTATTTCATTTTTTAATGAGGTTGACACAGTAAAAGAACTATCCTCATAACCCTTGTTTCATTTTTTAACGAGGTCGACACAAGCTCAGAACTATCCTCGGGACTCCTTGTTTCATTTTTTAACGAGGTTGAGACAGGAACAAACTATCATCATGAAACTCGGTTTCATTTTTTAACGAGGTTGAGACAGGAACAAACTATCCTCGTACACCATGTTTCATTTTTTAATGAGGTCGACACAAGATAAGAACTATCCTCAGACACCTTGTTTCATTTTTTAACGAGGTTGAGACAGAACAAACTATCCTCATGAAACTCAGTTTCATTTTTTAACGAGGCTGAGACAGGAACAAACTATCCTCGTACACCTTGTTTCATTTTTTAACGAGGTCAACACAAGATAAGAACTATCCTCAGACTCCTTGTTTCATTTTTTAACGAGGTCGACACAAGATCAGAACTATCCTATGCACTCCTTGATTCATGGGCCAGATGAGAACATGGCTCCCAAGAGGTCTTCACTAGATGGAAGAAATGTACTTTGGGAGGAACACATGTCATGAGGCACAAATGACAGATCAGGTTCCAATGCCCACAGTACACAATGTACGAGACCATCTGCATGATCCTTAGCAGAGGCGGAGACAGAATGGGTAGCCACAAAATTGACCTATGGCAAAGAAGGTACTGCTTGTGAGCATGAACCGATAGGGGACGACAGCGGCACAAAAGACAATTGATAAATGGTCACCATTCTTCCATCGTACGGAAAGCAAACCACATGGAAAAGTGAAGAGACAAGGGCCCCCATGGCATAAACATAGTCACAGCCAAGGAGAAGACTGAAATCTAAAGCACCTTGGACAATCAATATGTCTATATAGATGGTTTTGCCTCCCAAAGTAACAGAAAACTTTGGGAGGATCCCTAAAGGTTGACTGGGTCCTCTGTCAAACGCTAACAGATTCTGCATGACTGGCACAAGTTTTGGGGAGCCCAAAGCTTTCCAAATAGTGGAAGGCATGAGACTAACCGACGCACCCTCATCCAAGACAGTGCCAGGTACTGCCTTATCATAGGCATGTACTGTAATCTAGAAAGGCACATAGGATGGAAGGCGGAATGCAGTCAAATGACTCCAGTCGAAAGAAACGACCGAACTACTTGGTGGGGGAATCGTATGATTTCCCCCCTGCTCTACAGGAACTGAAGAAGGACCCTCTTGACCAGCAGGGATAGGAGGGTCGTTTTCGGACTCAGGAGAATCTAATGAGACAAGAAGAACATGGGCATGACGCTCTTCCGAAACAGAGTGATCAACAGGTGGTGAAACCAAGTCGATACTCTCTGACCAATGGTTGGTCTGGAACAGGCTTAGCACAACCAGGTTCGGAAAGAGGAGGACGAACAAGAGAAGAATCTAAGTCAATCTCTTGGTTGACAGGGAGAGGGTCTGAAGAGAGCCTCTGATAACCAATGGGGAGTTGGGGTGAAGAAGCTATAAGACTTTACAAAATGGCGGAAGCTTTATCCATGAGCGGACAAAGGTGAAGAGGATGGTTGCCTTCACATAGCCTACAGGGGAATCGAATCTTCCCTTTCTTCTTACCGTTTCCAATTGATAGGGTAGCATCGCCATGAACTTCAGAGGATGATGAGGGACGAGCCGGATCATGAGACCATACTTCTAGGATCCTTGGAATGCCAGGACAATTGCGAAGAAGATGGTCACCCTTGCATAATATACAAGGAAACTTAACCTTCTGTGGAGGAGCAGAAGGTGGTTCGACCTGGGATGGACTCGGAGCAGTAGCTGCACAGGTGGCCTTGCATTTATTGGACTTCTTCTTCTTCTTCTTCTTAGTCTCCTGGTTACTAGATATGGAGCTTTCACCAGGCGAAGGAGGAAAGGAGGAGGAAGAAACAGGAGAAGAGGGCGTAGGCTCAGCCTTGGAATCACCATGTCGAGGTTCGGACGAAGGAGACAGCGGAACAGGAGTCATGACACTCGGGACCACTGAGGTTGAAAACAACCATACGGGCAAACCGATGGTTAACCCAAGCAAAGACAATGTTGCCATATACGGAGCACCGACATTTCCAAATGAGGGAAACGGACCAGGATTGCCATCTGGGGGGAAACCTTGGCCGGTAGACTCGGGGAATGTTTCCATCGAGAATGAGAAAGAACCCTACTCAAGCTAATGCAAACAAGATCTAACAGGGTAAATGTGAATCGTGGCCGAATAAATTTTAAGACACATGAACAGAACTGGACCTTTTCATCTTTAAAGAGTCGAGAAAAGGAAAAAAAGATGACTCTAGTCACCTTCGAATATTTAATGAGCCTGAAGTGACAAGTGCTCAGATGGACCTTTTCTTTTAAGGAGTCTGAAAAGGAACGAAAGTGACTACTCTGGAGAACTAGGCAAAAGGTTTACCAGACAAATCCGTAAAACTGCATATACAACTTGGCAGTCATATGAAAACCAAGGACTTTCCGTACGGCAGTCAATCCTCCCGAATGTTGTGTTCGGTGCATTACGGCTTGTAAGGCGACAGACATGGCTTCCTAAGGATAAAGGATGATAACCTAGTGGGGTCTCCCAGCATATACTTGATGGTACATGGGAGCACAATTCAGTGCTAGACCACTATTGAGTCACAGAAGGAGGAATCACCCAACCTTGAGTGGAAACAAAAGTGACTAGGTTTAACGACGCCGGAGCATGTCTCTAGCCTACACCTCTAAATGTGTGCGTTATGCTCCAATGCGTTGTTAGGTTTATTCAGTTCATTTTAGATTTGATCTTGAATTATGTTTCAGTTTCCAGGCGCTACCGTATGTATATCAAAAACCTAGGATGCAGCTAGAATGAGTAAAACATCTTTTATTTCGATGAAGACCTACTTACAGAAAGGTAGAGAGTTCATTCCCAAACCAAGACAAGCGAATGCAAACACTAGGAAACACAATGCATCAATACACTAATCTCACGATGCATCAATACTACTAATGAAAGATTTAAAATTCGCTTTTCAATTTCTCAAACATGAAAATTCGTAATGCAAATGTACTTTCACTTTCGTATGCTAAATGAATGAAAACTTTTAATTTTTTTATTTTTTTTGTGAATTCAAAGAGACAAACAAGCAAGTGTGAATTGATCGATCCAAACAATTGTGATCTATGCTTGGTAGTGAAGAAATCGAATCAACATAAAAAATTGGTTCAATAATCGACACTAAAAATCAACCAGCAAGAAAACAAGCAGTGAAAAAGCCTCAAGCAAATCAATAAGAGGGTTGTGGATGAACCTTGAATAGACAAGTAACCCAAGCAAATGGTTTCTCGACGAAACTTCTAAAGGGCTAGGTCACATGGTCTAAAAACACAAGACTCACTCAATGAAATCAAAGAGACAGTGCCCCTAACCAAAAGCAATTAAAACAAGCTAATGAGAGACAAGAAACAACAGGGGATAAGCAAGATTGATGAATTCAGGAGGTAAATTTATAAAAACAACTTTTCAGGAATCATCGCAAGTTGTACACTGACAACTAGAGATGTCATTGCTAGTTTAGATACCATCGCTAGTGATGGACAGACAACTAGAGATGTCAACGCAAGTTTTACACAGAAAACCTGAGATGATCGCGGAAAAACACCTATTTTCCGCGATGATGTGATTTCAAGAGTCGTCACGGGAATCAAACTAGAAAACCGAGATCATCGCGGGTAAAAGCTACAAAGTGGCGATGACATCGCGACTGTTAGGCTTTTTTCCACGATGATGCAAAAAACAATGACAAATGAACAAAAACTCCCAAACCAAAACCAGTCAACCCTTCAATCAAATAGAGGTATTTCCCAGATCAACCCAGGAAACTCAAAAGACTGATAATTAATCCCAAAACTTCAAGAGAGGCCAAAATCAAAATCAAAACAAGAGAAAACAAGAGAAGAACATAGGCCAAACTCCCCAGTGGAGTCGCCAATTTGTGATGCAGGAAAGTGTTCCCTCTGTGGACAGAGGTAACCCCTCTAGCCCTAGAGTGGGTCTAGTCACAAACAAGGACAGATCAACAATAGCTTTCCTTAAACAGTCATAGTTGGAGCCCTACCTCAACCGGTGGTCGATGGAGTTCCGTTGCGCTGCTCCATCGTTCGCTTCCTTCTCCCAAAGAGTGATCAACCTGAAACAATGCAAAGGAAATACAACAAAGCACGTAACCGGAATACAACAGTGATCTATTTACTCACAAAGTCAAGAAGTCTTGAGCTATCGAGTAAATTACATACAAGACATAGGAAAACATCATTGATTGTATTAATAATGAAATAAGAGTAAGCTTACAACCAAAGTCTTGACATCGCAAGCCTTCTCAGAGGGATCCAGCCAGCATGTTCCTCAAGCATTCACTCTATGAAGATGGATCTCCCAACATACAAGTCTCTCTCACTCATAAGTTTTACACAAAACTAGGGGCACTTCACAACCTTCCACAAGCTATTGACACTCCCACACTTGTCACACCCACACCAGCGATCTATCAAACTCAAAGCACTAACAGCACTGCTCAATCCAAGAATTTTCCAACTAGCCACCAGCTGATCATATTGAAAGTGAGTGTTTAAATAGGAGAAGGAGCCTCCATGAAAGGTGGAAGAGAGAGCTTATCCCCAAGGAAGGTAGCAAAATTGACGGAACTGCCACACTAGGGAAGGAAAGGCAACACAAACTATGCCAACAACTAGGTCTGGAGTCATCTAGAAGGCCGACTGTTGTAACAAATTCGCCCAATCTGGATCATCGCGGGTACATAACTGAGCTTCCGCGCTGACATCGCTAGTGATCAGTGTAGCTAGTCAGATCATCGCCAAAGTTAACACACAGACTCGCGCTGGTGCATAAAATCGGGTCATCGCAGGAATCAGATGTACTTCCGCACTAACAGCGCAGCTGGACTGTTTATGAGCGGTTGGACTGTTTATGAGCGCCTTTTTAGTGCGTATATTAAGTCCATAGTTGCGATGAGGCAGATGACTTAGGAAAAGTGGGTCAATTGGCAACATAAAAGAGCATTTGTTCAACATGAGCATGTTTGACTTGGACACATGACACAGTAGAAGGACCGGGAGCGAAGGCGGTGACAAATTACTGTGTAACAGGTATTATTCATTGGTCCCCATCATTACGTTGTGTCCTCTCCTCATTTCGAACCCTCCCTAGCCTATACCACTTACCGCCTCCTACCCCCTCCGAAAATCGTTTTCTCCATTATCCTTTTTCCATGTCCCTACCCAACACCTCCACCACTCCTGTCGCACCACGTTTCCTATTCATTGCCTAATTAAATGTTTTCCTGGCAAAATTACCGTTGAGTATTTAATTTTTCCTTCCTGGGTAACCGTTCAACTATAACATTCCTATGCCACCCTCCAACAGAACCTATCACCCCCCTTTTAAAAACCCTGAACCGTCTTCATTATACCTTTCACTCGCTTATTCTCTATAATTCACAGGTTTTCTGCAAAGCGACCACTTTCAAATCATTTGCTAAACAGATCAAATTATCAATGTTTTGTCTCCCCTCCCTTGAAGGCTCACAACCTGAAATTGTTCCCGATAAGCTTTTCCTTCCATCACCATTAATCATTCACTAATCTAACCATGCCTCCAAAAAGCAAGAACTAGGAGAACCCTTTTAATCCATTAATCCCTCCACCTATAGATTTAGACCATATTCCATTAGCTGATAGGTATTACGGGATCAGTGAGACACAGTTTGACTATGAATTTTTGGAGCTTTACTGTTGGCTGGAGGATAAACATATTGATAAAACAGATGAAATTGGACTCTAGGATTCCAATCTTCCTCACTATATTTTCCCTGTGACTTTCCATGCCCCTGAATTCACCAGGACATGCCAAACCTGTTATGTTCCCAGCCAAAGAGCCATTATGAACACATCTAGTGAAATCCTTTTTTCAAATACTGCCCAACATGGAAAATTTTAGGGGCTAATGTTTGCCTAGTGGGCTAATTTTCCATGATTTTTCCACAAAAAATATTTGCCAATTTCCAATGTTTATAAAAGATGATTCACCCAAATTTTAGAATATAAAATTATTTTATCTTAAAAATCACCAACATTATATAGAGACTAGATATAAAATCATTATAAATTTGAATAGTTTTATAGTGAGATTCTCCAATTTTTTTAAACTTCAAGAAAAATTTCCATCCTTAAAATTTTCCTTGTTGCCCAATCTATTAGCCAGGTGATGCTACCTCCACCTGTGGAAAACATTGCCCCATTTTCCTTAGAAGGCCTCACCGAACTCTATCAAAAGCTTGATTTTACCAGAAGGGCCAAGATTTTTTTATATCTTCTTACCATAAAATGCCCAATTGCCAAAGAAGAATCCTCCATACCCTTCCTCAATCTTCCATGATCAAGCTAAACATATCATAACCACAATTTCATACATTCTTGGTTATTATTTTGATCAATGGCTGGATGAACCCATTCTAGGCTTCCTTTCCATCTTTTCCACAGATAGAAAACCATCTATTTTGTTTAATTTCAGTCAATTCCTAGTTGATAACATCCATGAGCAGTTTCTTAAATTTCCAACAGAACAAGTGTTTAATTACACTTCAATTTTAGTTTATATGTTTCTATATTATCAAGCAGATAGGTTCATGTTTTCCATGCAGAAGCTAGATGAAGAGGGAAACCAGCAGCCTATAATATTTTGGACTTCTTTAGTGATGAAAGAGAAGCAAGAATTCTCCTATAAACAGTTCATTGAAGAGTTTGTTCACCAAGCTATGAATATCCTAAGCATCTCAGCACAACCCAGAATCAGTGAAGACATCAAAAGGATTCTACATTTGACAGATCAGGCTGAGACTAGAGAATGGTATTTATACCAGAATTACACTGAAATTAGAGTTTATGGATGCGAGTTAGCACCATACAAGCTCCCAAAATACCTCCCCATGAGGATTTTTTCCCTTGAATATATCATACAAATGCTAAATTCATATGATATTCACTTTTTAGTGGCAAAGAAGAAGTCCCAGTTTCGGATAAAGATACATGTGGGCCCTTTCATATCCAACACCAAATCAGTACGAGAAGAAGCAGATAAAATCCTTAAAGAGATGAAATTTAGCCTGACTTTCACATGGTCTTATGACCCTTGGGGTGTCATTTCTAAGTTGAGAGTAGAAAATAAAAGTACTCCATGTTACAAATCCATTTGGGCATATCACTCCCATCATCCAGATCAATGTTTTAGGGCTCATCAAACCCTAATTTTAGTTGCTACATGCCCTAAACAAGTCAACCTTTTGAATGCCTCCTTCCCAGACAGTTTCATGACTTGAAGACATGCTAAAAATATCTCTAAAGGGACCAACACAGGTAGGTCCATGTATGGGTGCACTGCAGAGTAGTTAAGTCCATGCTAGGGTGCTCTGTAGAGCACTTCAGCCCCCTTTGACCTGTGTTGGGTGATATTGAGAGATATTCACATAGAGTTTGGGGAATATTCTTATCTCTTGGAGTCTTCTAGAATTTTCTCTCACTTATCAACTCCTATGAACTCGAAAATGGATGAGGAATGAGTTAAGATGCATCCTATCCTCTCATCCCTTCCTCCATGGAACTAATTCTAAGTATAGAAGGCCATTTAATACCCCCATTTATGACATAACCTCCTCCATCTTCCTATACATTAAGCACTCATCTAAGTGATCAAGGGCTGGACTTGGATGAATTGTACGGAGATAATGTTGCTATGAGAATTGACTTTGAGACAAGTGTTGTTACGCTGCCGGAGTGTCATGTTTATGATGTGATGTGGATGGGATCAAAGCTAGAGTAGTGACTTCGAATCAGACTTCATGGTTGTAATTATTCCTTCTATTCAATAAAGTATTTGAACCTTTTTCCATATGCTTATCTTGATATATGATGCTTATATGTGTGAATGTATTTGATTCCATTTACTTGTAATCAATAGATATTTTTCTTTGATTGGTTCTTTGCCTTCTGTTGATGTTTACAGGTACTTCTCAAGCGTGTTAAGTACAGGAAGGAGCGATGAGACTGATACAAAGGAGACAAGAGGAAAGCGAAACTACAAGTAGGCTTTCTCATCCTCTTTGTCTTATCTATTGCTTATAGGAAAAGGCTAAAGTGCTTTCAACTATTGTTCTAGATATGGCTACTTATCTAGGGAATAAGTATTATTCATAGATACCAAATTCTCCAAAACAAATTGGCAACTCCATTGGGGAATATCATCCTTCCTAGTAGCTTACCCACCTCCTAGGACACTCTTGCAGACCATACTTGTTTTCATTGATTGTATTTCAGCTCTATTGCATTGAATTTTGGTCAAAAACTGTGTCAATTTGCCACTTGAAATGGCTTACTGTCACCAGCACAGGCTTGTGAGAGACACAACGCACTAAAAATAACCCTTGGCTTAGGTACAGTGCTCTAAAGCGCACTGTTCCCACCTTTTCTAGGGACAGTTTCCCACCTTTGGATTAGTTTTAGTCAAATTTCTTCTGTTTGATTGCTTGCTGATTGGTCAATGAATGTCATGTCTTAGAAAACAAGCTTTTATCTCCTTTTCTAGCCCTACTTTGACCTAGTTGATTATTTTTTCTTAATTGTTTTCATTTTCGTTATCAATCCTAGTCAAAGTTAGATTATAGTCAATTAATCTTTGTTCGAAAGAAAGTGTCGTAAAAGTTTTCTTTTCCTTTGAAAAAGAACTATTGTAAAGTCTTCGTTCTTGTAAAAAAGGTTGATTGATTGTATGTGCATTAGTTTCCTTTTGTTCATATTCACATTAAGGAAATCAAAAAGAAATACATGCATTTTGCATTAAAAAAATTTGTGTGCTCATAGGAATAGTTTAGGGAAATTGCATTAGATTGTTCTCTTTGCTCTTTGATCGAAAGAAATATAATTGCTCTATCCCTATAGCTAAGATTTTCATTGTTAAATTGAATGGAAAGAATGCTTATCATAACAGTTGCATTTCTAGGAATTTCAAAATACATCACGTGGTGAACTTGAAAAGAAAATTCCTAAGCAAGATCAAGTTAAAATTAACCTCAATTTACCTAACGGAGCATTGTCACCTAACGAAAAACATTTAGTGGTTCTAGGCTAGAGACGTGTTCCGGCGTCGTAAAACAAAGCATCTATCGCTAATTTGTCAGCAATACATCCTGAGTGTGATACCTCATTCCACGTATGTGAGTATATCGTAGCTCGTCCACATACCTTCGAGTATATAGGGCGGTGTTACAGTACGTAAAGTATATGGGAATGCTCTCGTTGTTGGCTTGTATGGGCCTGACCCAGGTTTAGAGATGATTTAGCCAAACAAATCCCAATACTACTGGCGCTTTCGGCAACAGTCCGTGGAGCGCGGATTGAGGTCTCACCCGAAGTAGTATGGGAGGGTACTAGAACTAGGTTTCCGCACCCTAGATATGTCTGATGGTTTTTGGGTGGTCCGCAGTTTGACCCTGCGCACGTCGCTATGCACATCTATCAATCCCTCGCAGCCTACGATGCTGCCTTCACACAGCCCTACTTGAGGCGTGATCCATGTTATTACCCAAGTTCCTTACTATTAACCCGATATTATCCGATTACTTAACTTATCTGTATGAGCTCATTATACCTACCAGTGTTCAGTATTCATATAAGTGCGCACGATAAACAAAACAGTATAAACGCATAGAAAGTAATACAAAAGTAGATACACAATATTTGGAATCAAAGTTCTCTTTATTATTCTTCTTCTTGGGTTACAGACTCTACTCCGACCTGTGCACTCAGCTGCAGGGGTCCGTGCACTCAGCTGCGGACTCTACTAGGCCTCTGCACACTCAGTTGGAGAGCCTCTTCCTACTACTACAACCCAAGACACTTAGACTTCTTCTCTATCCGCTACTAGATAATTGCATCCATTACACTAATCAATCCATCTCTCCTCCTTACAACTTAGAGCCTCGCTTTATTTATACAATCCCATGGTCCGCAGACCATGGGTAGGCCGACATGACATTACATTATATTACAAAACTTAGGGTGAAAAACCCTATGACTCAAAATACATTTCGCGCTCCGTGCCCGCAATTCGCAGTCTTACAACATTATTTGACCAAAACTTGGGTTTTGAGCCCCAAGACATGCTGTGGGGGGATTCCATGCCCAACAGGCCCCCAAAACAAACATCGTGCTCGCCCTTGAGTCACTCTGTCGGCCTCTGGTAAGTCTCAGTTGATGCTCGGGAACTGGCTATCCCCTGGCAATTCCCCCACTACCAACAAGATGGATAAGAGAAACCACACGTAGTGGAAGGTCTTACCCTGTTCCTGGGCCTCCTGGTAGTTGATCAAAAATTCTTCATAGAGAAACTCAGCCCAATTGAACTGGACCCCTTCCGAACATTGTTTCATCAGGCTCCTTGTTGTGGAGGTAAATCCCCTCTGTGGACAGAGGTGATCCCTACTAGCCCAGACCGGGTCTAGCAACAATCAAACAATGCTATCACGCAAGTTCCTAATTGCAAATTAAAGGTGGATGATGAGAACCTACTTTGATTCCAACGCTAATATTCGTAGAAGAGACGTTGCTCTCGTTCCTTTGATTCGGTCGGTCACGATCCCCACGATCCCCGTGATTGGACACCTGCACATGCAAAGAACAACACAAATACAAGCATAAAATCAAATAGATGCAATTATATATCAGTCAAAAAAGATGTAACTCAACATAAATCATTACAAAGGACAATGAGAGTGGAACCATAATGATAGTCATCTATTATTGATAAACAACAAAGAAGAATACAACCATAGTTCTGACGTCAAATCCTCCTTTGGCTAGGTGATCAGCTACACAAGTCTTGCAAAGCTTGTTGGGATGGGAAACAAGCCTCTCTCCTTGGTGACAAGAATCTCCTCACTTAGATTTGGCCTTATGGATGCAAAGAAGGCTCTTGCAACTTCAATCTCTTGAACTCCTGGAATTCCCACTATCACTAGCACTCTGCTGGAACTAGCTTGCTCAAGGCAAAAGAACAAGCTTTTATAGATAGAGGGGAAGGAGATAAGATCAATCACAATTTCCATGGGATTGGCTTTATCACTTAGAAGCTTCCATGAAAGGTGGCAAACCACTTCCCTTCTATGGAGATTCGAAGCCAAACCATCCTAACTCAACACGGATTCAGTTGGTGAATGGGTTAAGGAGAACCTTCGGAAGTTTGTTTGTTAAAAACTTTACCCAACTGGGTTGGCGCGAGTGCGACTCTGAGACAGAGCGCCAACTGGCGCGCCCTCTTTAGAGGATTTCCCCCATTGGCGCGAGCAATACACTGTGGAACCGCGCCAATGCAAAAGAGGTCTTTTTATGGGTATTCTGCAGGAGATGTCTTCAGGGCATATGAAGCTCACACTTAGAGGAATATAATGCAAGTGGTTTCAGGTCATGCCACTTCTCACAGGTCCCGCAATGAGTCCTCCAGCGTGCAGGAGAGGGGTAACAGGGATGGTGACAAACGGTGACAAATTACTATGTAACACTCCTGTCTCTAAATGTGGGAACTTCTCACTATCCACGAGGTCCCAATCTTCAAATTTCAAGGTAGGCACACATCCTAGGAGCGGACCCTCAAAGGTAATTCCATCGGGGAGGAGCGGGGTCTGGAGTGCACTCTTTTTTGCATCCAGATCCTTTGGTACCTTAGATTTCCCTTTTCGCGAAGGGACATACACGGGCAATTTTGCTGCAGAGTGCATCGGTTGGATGTTTGCCTTCCTCTACCTTAGAAATCAGAGCCTGTAAGTCCTCCTCCTCTTCATCTGTCTCAATGGTGATAGCCTTGCCCTTTTCCTCCATTGATAGCTTACCGAATCGCAGATTCCTCGGGGACATGTGGATTGGTCCCATTGCCTGCTTATCTTTTTTCGGTCTCGGTGTCCGAGGTGATTTCGGGATTTCTGGCGCAACCCCAGTACCTTCAAGAATATTGTGTACCGTATGGGTTGGCGTGGCCTCTCCAGCGGTTCCTTCTTCAAAGCCCAAACCTCTCCTGGGATCCTTCATCTTTTCTGTATTGTATGTGGTCTTTCACAAACTTAGGGGATTAAATATCGCTCGGTGCTTAACACTCTGTGCTCTATTCAACCACTCAAGTCTCAAGTGAACAGGTGTTGTTTCGTGGCTAGCCCCTGGAGTTTTATAGCGCATTTTGAATTCAAATTCAACCTTTCCCCCCAATTCTGGACCATCAATGCTTTCTTGGCGGCAAATTTTCCGAAATCTTGCCCATAACTATTGTCTTAAATGTCCGTCGCCCACTCCATTTGGCCTCAAACCGGACATCTCGTCATGAACAGTGACACCAACGGTCACTTCCCAGCCTACCCACGTGACAGCTCACCCCCCTACACAGGCACGAACTTTGTGACCCACTGTTCTTGTGCACATCTATCAGAGCGCGTAGCTGCCAGGCAGAATCATTTATAGTCCTACACTCTCTTCCAGCTCCCTAGAGTGCTAAGACTGTTCTTCCTACAGCTAGTCAGGTGGTTGCACCGCCTGTGTGAGGCTCCATCTCGCCTTCCAGTATAGTCTGCAGAAAATCCTCAATTTCCCTCGTGATAGCCGGCACCGCGCACTCTATTGTATGCAGTGCGTTCCCCTGGTTACTGCATTTGGTGATATGTGGTCTTATCCATAGCAGCATACTAATCAATTCTTCGTGATAGTCTTCTAATTCATTGGTATGATCATCTGCACCTTGCCTTGCCACCCTTGGTTTATCGATGAGACCTGCTTGCTTGATCTCGTTTTCTAGCCTCTTGACCTTTGCGTCCATCAAAATGCTCTTCTTCCTTAGTCGCACCCGGTCCTTTTCGAGTTCGCGAAGTCTAAGGTTCCCTTGTCGAATGGCTTCCTGAAGCCTTATGTGTTCTACCTCACGTAGTTGTGTGATTTCTTCGTCCTGGGCTTTGCGCACTATCACACCTGTAGGTGTTATTATGTGTGGATTCATTGTTGCATGCCCCTTAGAAATTACGGTCCCTACCCTGTTCCTCAATTGTAGAATTGGTTTTGCAGCCAGGGTTTTGTACATGGTTCTATATGCCCATCAAACCACTAGTACGTGCAGGTCCCAGCCATTGTGTATCACCTGGTGAACCTTGTTCAGCACTTCGCACACCCTGTTGAATTTTTCTCCAGGGATAGCCCTTGGCGCGCTTCGCCTTTCCTGTTGCTGCATTTTTTTTATTCTCTATTCTAGGAGTGGTGTGTGCTTCTGCAGGCTTCATGTCATATGTTTGTACCCATTGGGAAAGGTGGGCACGCAAGTTGTTCTACCCCTGATAACTAGCTCTCATCCTTAGTTGGGTTTTCCAAATCGTAGGCGCATCATCCTCTTGCATCTGCGCCAGCCCTCAAGACTTCTCTGAGGTGTATCCCACCATCTTGCAAGCCTCGCGCGCAATGCCCATTTCATAGCATCGAACCGCTGCTGTTTTGCTACTGCGCTTTCAAATTTGTTCAGGAATTCATCCACTGTTGTCAACCCATCATATGTAGGCAGATCCCTTACCTCTGTTGTCACACAGTGGAATGATCTAACCATCATGTTGCAATTAAGTGTTGTTACTTCGTGCGGCCGATTCTGCCATCGCTCTATTTCTTTGTCTGAATCCGAAGTGCAGGAGCTTTCGTGCTCCCACGAAATCCTACCATCTACAGTCAAGTTCACCCAATCCTATTCTCACACAGTTATCTTGTAGATATAATCGAGATCTTCATCACTATCATTGTCGCGCACTGGTTCAGTGTATCACGCTCCTTCGGTTTGATCTAGTGGTACTACTACGCGTAGTGACTTTTTCTCAAAAAACATTTTTCACTTCTTCAGATTTATGACTTTGTTCATATTGGTGGCCCAGTCTATTCCTAGTAGCACAGGATAGGGATTGTTGTCATCAACAATCTCTATCACTTCAAAATCCTCCTGTGCGCTCGCACCTTCAATATCCAGCGTTACCCCTTGCAACCTTCCCATGGGCAAGATCTTTTGTTGTTTCACCACTCACAACTAAATAGGAGACCATTGTAGTGTGGGTCTGCCCATGTGTTCCCATTTTTGTTTCGGCAGTACATTCACATCCGATCCGAGATCCACGATTACTTGATCCATTTCATACTCGCTGATTTGTGCAGTCAACCTCATTTCCCTTCCTGTGTGCAATGCATGCTTTCCAAGTTTCCGGACGACGCGCGGTTCTCCTAACCCTGCGCACCTAGTGATAATTTCCTGTAGTCCTTTTACTGCCTTACTGTCGCGTAGCAGTTTCATGCATGTCTCCAGAAAGGTAGTGAGCATTGAAGGATCCATCCCTGGTTCTAGTTGATCCTTACTACCTGAAGTAGAGGCCTTTGTGAAGCTCTTCTTAGCTTCCATGAATGTCTCCTTCGTGCATTCCAAATCAAATCAGACTTCCTTTGCAGGAGCCTTGCGAACCCACGCACTTTATTCTGGCTACTTACCTTTATCATCGTCAGTGGTCATACCACTCCTGAGCACTATGTTTACATTCATATATTCTTCGAGCGGCTCAGACCTCATCATCTGCAAAGTATGAGTCGGAGGAGGCTGGAGTACCCATTTTTCGCGCAACCTTGCTATCAATGTAGGGCAGTCTTCTGCCTCATGATCAAACTGAGTATAGTACAAACATGATGTCATTGTCGGGATTGTATAATTGCGGGCATAGTGCCCTGGCCTCCGCAATTGTAACAAATTAGTTGTCTACAACACCTTCCTGGTCCCATTCCACCTCGACCTCGTCTGCGCCCCTGAAATCTAGTGCGCGCCATTCCTATTTTTGGGTCGAGGGCTCACGTTTTGGTCTACACCCTGTAGGCAGGAGTCAAATCCATCATTAGTCCGTAGCTTCTGCAGGTGCATTCATCATGGCCTACCGACCTGCAGAAATTACAAAACAATTGTTGGGGCATTTGTGTATACTTCTGCAATAGATGACAATTATCCCTAGTGTGTTTCCCTTCTATCTGATAGATCGCACACCATAGTGTAGGCGTTGTGCTTGGTCTTGCTTGTGCCTTAGGTCTTAATGGCATCGACCCTCCTCCCGCCAAGTAATTCACGAACACTAGATAGTGGTCCTTGTCATGCCCCTAGCCTTTGAATTTTATGCACCATACCTCCTCGCGCACCTCTGGCCGAGGTGTCCAGTCCTATTTCAAACTCTACATCTCCAAACACAGATTTTGCAGTTGCACGTGGATTTATTGGACTCCCAGACCAGGGTCTTGTATATGGGTCTCATGCAATCTCATTGCCATCTCCAAAGCTTCGGCCTGGGTGGAAAGCTTTTGTTGTGACAATGTCATCCTTAAATGCGGTGTTAGTGACGGTACAAACCACGTGTGGTGTTGTCCATCCATCAAAGTCATGGTGGCATCGTGAGTCATACCCTTTAGTCTTTGGTCCAGATCCCAGGGGGTCTCGCCTGGGAGTATCGCGATCTCCTTAAAACTGATAATTGGTTATGTCTCTGACTTTGGCCTTCTAAATTCCTTGTTCAACGCAGTCTGGATTTCTGTGATTCCTGCATTTGGATGGTCATTAGAATGCTTAATGTACCATGTTAAGGCGTGATCCTGTAACGCGCTTACCAGCGCAGCCTTTTTGATATTGTCATCCACGACTCCTTGTCCTTCCCATACCGCACTTACCACGAACCAAAATTGGTATGAATCTTCATTCCCTACTCCTCTGAATACTAGTAGTTTGATCGCACTCGCCATACTGAACTATGATGGTGGCAGAGGTGGGGTGGGTGGAGATGGATGTGAAGAGGGTGAGACGGGTGGCGGTGTAGGTGGAGGTGGTAAGCACGGAATTCGCTGCCTTATCAGACTGACCACACTTCTCGGAGAAACTTTCACGAGCTCTTCCTCACTTTCCTGCGAGGGTGAAATTAAGGGACTGGTTTCTAATTCTTCACTACCTCCACTTCTGTAGATCTTCCCACTTCGCGTAGTCCCAAACATTAATTTATTCGCATAACTCGCTTTTCACACAATAGCATCTTAATCCAAGTGTTCAAAGATTTAATATACTTACCTCGCGGTCCTTTGAGGAAGCGTCACTCCACCTCACTATAGCTGACGGTCATATCTACCGTGAACTTAGTGATAAATCCTCCTATAATTCGATCGAGCCAATGGTCCACAGCTCGCGCGATCTTATCTCTTGACACTTCTAGTCTGCGCACTAATTCCGGAGTCCACACGATTGGTTTGTCGAGCCTACACCTTCCCTGGCTGTCTGCTAGCTTCGCAATCCACTCATATAGCTCAGAAGGAAAGGATGCAAAGAAGTGGATTTCCGTATATAAGTAGCACTACAACCACTGTTCCTTAGATACTCGTGGATTCCTGTTTTCCTGCACCGCGAACTCGTGAATCTTCTTGTCCAACCACCCTTCAATTTATTTTTTTCTTGGATTCCAGTGACACGACATCAGACATCCCTTATGCAGATCCTGGTCCCGGCAATGGAACCATTTGTTGGCTTGTATGGGCCTAACCTAGGTTCAGAGATGATTTAGCCAAAAAAATCTCGGTACTACTGGCCCTTTCGGCAATAGTCCGCAGAGTGCGAACTGAGGTCTCACCCGAAGTAGTATGGGAGGGTGCTAGAACCATGTTTCCGCACCCTAGAGATGTCTGATGGTTTTTTGGTGGTTCGCGGTTTAACCCTGCGCACACGTCACTATGTGCATCTATTAGTCCCTCACAGCCTGCGATGTTGCCTTCGCGTAGCCCTGCTCAAGGCACGATCCGTGTTATTACCCAAGTTCCTTACTATTAACCCGATATTATCTGATTACTTAACTTATCTGTATGAGCCCAATTATACTTAACAGTGTTCAATATTCATATAAGTGCGCACGATAAACAAAACAATATAAATGCATAGAAAGTAATACAAAAGCAGATACATAGTATTTGGAATCAAACTTCTCTTTATTATTCTTCTTCTTGGGTTACAGACTCGACTCTGCCCTACGCACTCAGCTGCAAGGGTCCGCGCACTCAACTGTGGACTCTACTAGGCCTCTGCGCACTCAGCTGCAGAGCCTCTTCCTACTACTACGACCCAAGACACTTAGACTTATTCTCTATTTGCTACTATATCATTGCATCCATTACATTAATCAATCCATCTCTCCTCCTTACAACTTAGAACCTCACTCTATTTATACAATCCCATGGTTCGCGGACCATGGGTAGGCTGACATAACATTACATTACATTACAAAACTTAGGGCAAACAACCCTATGACTCAACATACATTCCGTGCTCCACACCCGCAATTCGGGGAGTCTTACAACATTATTTGACCAAAACTTTGGCTTTGAGCCCCAAAACATGTTGTGGTGGGATTCCATGCCCAACACTCGTTGTGCGGTTTTGCATTAGACAGTGCTTATATATATTGGGCCTCCACGTACTTTCAGGTATATATGGGAGGACAACACTAGGTTGCTATCCATCCTTAGTTAACTGAGTCAGCTGCCTTGTACACTATGATACACCGAACATAGTATTTGGGGAGATTTCCTACCCTTACTTCTCGGTTCACTGAGAGGTATTCTGCAATTCACATTTATTTGGTAATCCCTTTGCCTAGATAACCCCTCTTTTGTTTTGTTTTGTTATTTTGATTAAAATAAATTTAATTGACCACGGATAACATCCTCCACGCTCACTCCTTAGTTGATCTTAGGTTGAGACATATGGATACAAATCTGGAGTCCACCGATCAACGAATTCCTTTTGATGGGAATCCTAGTCCTTTTCCTCCTTTTGGATATATTGGTGCTCCTTATATGGCTACATTATCCCTTACAGGATTTACCATTGGCTTGCCAGTATGGTTGTTTTCAACCTCCTTGGTTCAAAATGTCGTGATTTCTCTGCAATTGAGTACTCCTCTAACTGGATAAAATCCACCTCCAGTTGATCCTAAAGTTGACCCTTTTCCTTCTTCTTCGATTGTTTCTTCCTCCCCTTCTTCTTCTTTGCCTGGTGAAAGTATTGGTACTAGTAACCAGGTGGCTAAGAAGAAGAAGAAGAAGAAAATTCAGCAAAGGGGCAACCAAGCAACCATTGTTTTGAATGCAACATTTGATGAGAAATCATCCGTCAAGCCTCACAAATTTTGATATCCATGCAAACTTTTTGCGGGAGACCATCTTCTTCGAAATTGTCATGATATTCCTCAGATCTTAGAAGAATGGTCTTCTCATTCACATCATCTTGTGTCATCAACTTCTGGAGATCACACTAGTGACACACCATCAACTAGTGGTAGTAAATTTCATGGAAAGAAGGGCAAAGTTAAGTTTCCCTGTAGTTTATGTTAAGGGAATCACCCCATTCACCTTTATCCCTATCTGGATGAAGCCAAAAAAAGTGTTGGATAATCGTCCTGCTTCTCCACAGTGACTTCCATCTAGTTACAGGAGACTCTCCCTTAATCCTTCACTAGTTGATGAAGTGACTGACCCAAATCAATCGTCGGTCAATCCCACTCTCTCTGAATGTGAATCCCATGAGTCTATACTTGGCCCATCACAGGTCGAGGAAACAGTTGACCCGATTTCACCTTCAGTTAATCATACCTTTCCCAAAGAGAGTGAATATGATACCACTCAAGTTCTTTTCATTTCTTCATATTCCAATGAGCTTGGGGTCAATCCTCCTGTTCCATCAAGACAGGAGGAAAATCCTCCCGCTCTCGTAACTCAAGGGGTTAATTCTTCCATACTTACAGCACCTTCTCCAAGTAGTTTGGTCACTTCCTTTGATTGGAATCGAATGGCAGGATTCAATCTTCCTTTTTATGTGCCTTTCCAGATCATAATACAGGTTTGTAATATGATTGTATCTGGCACTATTATAGATGAAGGTGCATCTGTGAGTATCCTTTCCTCCACTTCTTGGCAAGCGCTCGGTTCGCCGTCACTTGTGCCTATTATCTAGAATCTGTTGACTTTTAACAGAGGAACCAATCAACCATTAGGGATCCTTCCTCAGTTGCCTATTACCTTGGGAGGAAAAATTGTTTATCTCAATGTGATGGTAGTCCCAGGCCCTTTAGATTACAATTTACTTCTTGGGCGAGACTATGTTTATGACATGGGAGCTATTGTTTCAACACTCTTTCAAGTGATTTGTTTCCCGCATTAAGGCAGAATTGTCACTGTTGACCAGCTTTCATTTCCCGGTCCAAATATGGCTTCCAGTCAACCATCTTCCCTAAATGTTCCTTTTGTACCAATGGTATCATTCCTGCCACGGGTTAATTATGTGGCAACCAGTTCCATGCCTACATCAACTGACGATCAATTTAATGATGTAATAGGGGCATTAGAACTAGATCTCTCTAATGGATTCCTTACTACGGATCCCTTCCAGAGCATGTTTCTCCCATATGATGAGAACCTCTTGGAAGTCATGACCTCTTATGGGTCATGATCAAAGGAATATGAGGATAGTTCCTGGTCTTGTGTCAACCTCGTTAAAAAATGAAATAAGGAATACGAGGATAGTTCCTTATCTTGTGTCATCCTCATTAAAAAATGAAACAGAGGATATGAGCATAGTTCCTTGTCTTGTGTCAAGCTCGTTAAAAAATGAAACAAGGAATATTAGGATAGTTCTTTTACTGTATCAACCTCATTAAAAAAAATGAAACAGGTCCCAGAGCATAGTTCCTTGTCTTGTGTCAAGCTCGTTAAAAAATGAAACAAGGAATCTAAGCAGAGTTCCTTGTTTTGTGTCAAGCTCACTAAAAAATGAAACAAGGTCCCCTGGAGAAAAGTTCCAAGTCGAGTCTTTGATTAGATCTCGTAAAATCCCAGTCAATTATTTCACATGATCTCGGATGTGAAACTTCATTCCATCCACCTCATAGCCACGAGTAGTCTACTTAGGTGAATGCAATGAAGCTTGGAGGCATGCACCTAGAATCAAGCCATCATGTTGGGGGCATGTAAACAAATCTCAAGCATAGTTTTTCATGGTTCAAGCTTGTGTAAAAATGAAACTGAATCCAAGCATAGTTTTTTGTTTCAAGCTTGTGTAAACATGAAACTGAATCCAAGCATAGTTTCCTATGGTTCAAGCTTGTGTAAAAATGAACCCATCTCCATTTTAACCCTCGTGATTTCCATTCTATCAGCCTCTTCCGTCATATGAGCCTTGGTTTTTCTCCTTCCATCGTCACTATCTGCTTGGCTGATCATACGCTTTCACTTGGTTGTTTTACCCTTTTTGAGGAACAGTTGCAATGAGTGGTCTTATTAGCTAGCCTCTTCACATAAATCAACATGTTTTGAGAAGTTCCAACATCATTGGAACTAGTTGCTACCCTAGACACCAGTCATTCCTCAAAGTGGAGTCCTCTTTAAGCTCCTTTTAGACTCTCTAAATATGAAAATATTGTTGAGCACTTGTCCTTTTCATCTCATTAATGGATTGGAAATGACATCTACTCAGTATAAGTTTAACCCCTTTTCGGTCTGAAATAGATTAACTATGAAAAAGGAATAAGTTGATCGAACATGATCAATAGGTTCTCTCTTGTATCGTTTTATGCTTTTTTGAACTTGAGAGACAAATCTACGAAAAAGAACTTGTGGAGTTTTCTTTTTGTCCCTTTTAAAACTCTCTAAACAAAAGGACCGAGTTATCTTTGTCCTTAAACTCATTAAAACATCAAATAGCGACAAAATTATCCATTTAGAGAAGACCGAGTTTCACCTTCGCTAGACTCATTAAAACATCACATAGTGATGGATTCACCTGAAGGGTGGAATTATACAACAAGCATATGTTATCCTCCTCAAGCTTGATAAAAAATAAAGAGGTCCTGGTGAGCAATGACTGGGGAAAATGGAGAAAGGGGTAAACCAGTTTATGGTGGCAGGTCGCTATTGAGCATGACACTCACTTCATCACTGCGACTACTTACGTTGGGTTATCAGCTTGATGGTTATCATACCATTGGTCTATCATACCATACATCCCTTTGTTTTCGGTCAATGCTACCAATTCATTTCAGTGTCACCGACATGTTCAAGAGAAGTCATCCAATTAAAATTCATCCTTTGCAATACCATAAACCTTAATTTTCATGAATGCCATTCCTGAACCTTATGTCATCAGTCAAATTCTGTCTCCAAAATCATTACACTCATTTCAAGTCGATGATTTTGGATACATCAAGGCCCTCCTGTGACGAGTCGCTTCTTGTTGAAATCAGCACATTATCAAAGAAGTAGACTTAGAAACACCCTTCCAGTACCTTGAGGCTTGCATACATCAAGGGGAATTTTCTCGCTTTCAGCGATAGGTTGACATCACTAGCCTTCAACCGAAAGACTTTGTATGGTGTTCGACATCAAAGCATCCATTCACACCATGCAGAATGTACTGCAGTACCTTGAGGATCATTATCATTATCGGTGATTTCCCTCGTGTCTATTAACAATTTACATCATTGGCTGGTAATTAGATGCTGTCTTCCCATGTTCAACTTCAGATCACATATTCACATGGTTAGACTCGTATTTGAGCGAACGATTGAACGAGATAGAAGACCCCGGTCTAGTTTCATCCATCCGGGTTGCGATTTTAGGAATACTAAATCATATGTACAATGGCCTTACACTGATGGTCATCCATTCATGGGTCTATATCTATAGACGACTGTCTATGTACACATAATGAAAGTTTATATGTTGAGCATGGGTATGCCTTCCCTCAACGATTCATGAAAAAAAATCAAAATATCACGATATATATATTGTAATTGATGTAGGTCACCTTCCACTTCGAAACCTTCTCATCACATCGTAAAGCATTTCATTCGACATTTACATTTTTTGACTTCATGCTTTAGGGGGCAGCTATTACAGATCCATTTGGGCATCACTCCCATCATCCAGATCAGTGTTTTAGGGCTCATCAAACCCTAATTTCAGTTGCTACATGCCCTAAACAAGTCAGCCTTTTGAATGCCTCCTTCCCATATAGTTTCATGACTTGAAGACATCCTGAAAAGATCTCTAAAGGGACTAGCACAGGTAGGCCCATGTAAGGGTGCGTTATAGAGCAGTTAAGTCCATGCTAAGGTGCTCTGCAGAGCACTTAGGCCCTCTTTGACCTGCGCTAGGCGAGATTGAGTGAAATTCACATAGGGTTTTGGGAATATTCTTATCTATTGGAGTCTTCTAGAAGTCTCCCTCACTTATCAACTCCTATGAGCTCGAAAATGGATGAGGAATGAGTTAAGATGCATCCTATCCTCTCATCCCTTCCTCCGTGGAACTAATTCTAAGTATGGAAGGCCATTCAATACCCCCATTTATGACATAACCTCCTCCATCTTCGTATAAATTGAGCACTCATCTAAGTGATCAAGGGCTGGACTTTGATGAATTGTAAGGAGATAATGTTGCTATGAGAATTGACTTTGAGACAAGTATTGTTATGCTCCTGGATTGTCGTGATTTCGATGTGATGTGGATGGGATCAAAGTTGGAGGAGTGACTTCGAATCAGACTTCACGGTTGTAATTCTTCCTTCTATTCAATAAAGTATTTGAACCTTTTTCCATATGCTTATCTTGATATATAATGCTTATATGTGTGAATGTATTTGATTACATTTACTTGTAATCAATAGATCTGTTTCTTTGATTGGTTCTTTGTCTTCTATTGATTTTTACAGGTACTTCTCAAGCATGTTAAGCATGGGAAGGAGCGACGGGACCGATACAAAGGAGACAAGAGGAAAGCAAAACTACAAATAA
The DNA here is from genome assembly GCA_031772625.1 of Pinus tabuliformis. Lineage (NCBI taxonomy): Eukaryota > Viridiplantae > Streptophyta > Pinopsida > Pinales > Pinaceae > Pinus > Pinus tabuliformis. The sequence goes on along the minus strand of CM062806.1, from coordinate 44,642,177 downwards.
GCCTTCTCATCCTCTTTGTCTTATCTATTGCTTATAGGAAAAGGCTAAAGTGCTTTAAACTGTTGTTCTAGATATGGCTACTTATCTAGCGAATTAATATTTATTCATAGATACCAAATTCTCCAAAACACTCCATATATCCCTACCTCAAGGCCTGAGATAGATAAATATGTGAATCAGTCAGAATGGGCATAGAATACATTGCAAGAGGTTGAAGAAAAATTGTTTTCTACTCCAAATTTACATACTCCCGCTCCTCAAGAGAAAAAAAGTAAAAGACAAAGAGAGGAGGAATCATCATAAAAAAACAGGTAGTGAGGCCAAGGGTTTCAGAATTAGTTACAGGAAAAGAGCTAAGGTGACTACTAGGACAGATGCAGAAAAGGAGGTAGAAGATCAAGTTGCCATCATAATTGGAAAAACACCATCTACAAGCAGCAAGTTTGTTACATCTCCTACTGGACCTTCAATAACACATGGTCAAAAATAAACGGAGTTCTCTTCGCAAGATGTATGAGGAGAAAAGGAAAAAATTGTTTTTGACAGGTACCAAGAGATCAAACTTAAGAATGGAATTCTTAAGAACATCGCCTACAATCAGTTTTGGAAGAAGACTTCCAGTTCACAAAGCAGACTATTATCATTTTTTTATACAGAACAAGGAAATATGCAGATGGCCTTCCTTGAGGCCCAAATTCCACATCCCAAGACACCAACAGGTTACAATAGCACATCGTTTGAATTCATCACCAAAGATATTCATCCCATTGATCAAATGGAGATGGATAAATAGACTCGTGAGATGTTTTCCTCTACCTTAACTAATACCGCCATGTCATTGTCAAAGATCTAGGTTTCATATGCAAACATTCAGTCCCAGTTGAAAATGGAAAAGATATCTTCCTCAGAAAAGGACAATAGGATCAAATCTTTGGAAGATTTGGTAGTTAAGATAGGATATGATCCTAAAGATATAAATGTTGCAGAGGATATCATGAAGAAGAAAAATATTTACATTGCAGCATTGAGAAAGCAACTGAAACTACCAGCCACAGAGGATCCCTTGACTAAAGATATTGAAGAAAATGAGACACAGAAGGCTGACATGATGAACCTAATTGTAGAGCAGAATGTTCAGATCAAACAGATGGAGGTCGAAATGGAGAAAATGATCAAAGAGAACGAACAAATTCAAAGGGTAGCCATAGTCCCCTTGGATGCTATACCCATCACTCAAGTCCCAGCCATAAGAATGGGAATTGCAACAACTTCTTCATCTCAAGCTACAAGTGTTGAACAGGTGACAAAGAAATTGGAAAATATGTCAATCCAGTTAGAAGAAATTAATAAGTTGCATGGGCAGCTCAAAGCTCTGTAAGAACAGAAAGCCAGAATTGAAGCTTCTCATTTGGTTGAAGTACAGAAGTCACAAAGGCTACTAGAGAGGTTACAGAGGGTGGAGAAGGATACAACAATTGGTCAAACCTTGGCCCAAGCCAAGGAAACCATTTGGATGGGTATTTTGGACTCCATGAATGAGATTTGGCCATGCATCCAAATCATTTTTGAATAGAAAGAACTGATACAAAAGGCCACTGAAACCATTGTTCAAGTAAGGGAAAAGTTGGGAGACATGCCTACAGAAGCTTCCAACATCATCAAATTCTTGAATTCAAAGAATAAATATGAACTTGAAGAGTTAGGAATTAGTGACAGGACTTCCACCATCTTGAAAGTCAAGAAGGTTTTGACTAAAATAAATCTCATTGATCAATTGGAGGAAAAATGTGAAACACTAGAGTTTAGAGTGAACATATTTTTCAACAGGATTGAAACATTAATTCAGAAAAATATTTCCCAGCATATATGTGATTAATGGCAAATTGATTACTCAAGAATATTATTTTATGAAGATGAAGGAAGTGGCCATAAGAAGTATTAAATTCAGTGGTATAAAAGGCAGCATGACAGCTAGAGCATTCTTAGAGACAATGGAAAATGAATTGTTTATCCAGAACGAAGTAAAACATATATTCATGGTAAAGCCAACATTTTCAAAGTATACTGAGGTTGATGAGATTTACTGAAGGGTAATTAAGTTAACCATTCTAGATGAAAAAAGGTGGGAGGAACTATATGATTTATTGGATTAAAAAGAAACTCAAATGCAATAAGAATATCATCCAGCACATCAGCCAGCAAAACAACCAGCACAACACAGTTATAGGTTGATTCAACAACTGAATCCATCAAAAAAAAGCCACCTCTTCATGCATCTATCCACCTTGCCTATGATTCTAAAAAATATCAATTTTATTGTTTAGAATAATGCTAATAATACATTTTCGGTTGAGACAGTGATTTTGTAAATCATTTTGTAATTATTTTTATAAATACTTCATTATTTGAAGTATTATAGTTTTATTGTTGAATATAATTTCCTTTTGCGAATTGTAATATTCTAGTTACTGGAAGCATCAATAATAAAAGGACATTCTTCAAAGGATTCATGTGGTGTATGAATTGGTGTTGTTTTTTCTTATGTTCATGTGTTTAATCATTGTCTTCTTTCTCTATCATTTCTGAAAAGATTAATTACATAACAAAAACTGTGATGAATAGGATATGTTATACAGAGTACCAGATTCTGGCTATTAGTAATTTATATGTTTTCTGCTGAAGTCAAATTAAGTAATCCTTCATTTCTCCTTAGTTTCTATTCAATCTTACTTTTCTTCTGTTTCATAATCCATTTAAAATTTTGAAAGATCCAACTAGTTAAACCTAGATTTCCCTGTGAAACTCCTTAAAATTTGTTGCAGATCCAGTTAATCTTTAGACTCCATAGCCCAATGGAATTATAACAATTTAATCAACCAAGAAATCCAATAAAAAACAATCAATACAGTCATAACTCGCCTAAAATTCACATCAAACATAGCTAAATTTTACATAGAGATCCCTTTTTGAAGTTGGCATGGCTAGATCCCAGCTTCCAAAGTTGTTTTGATGTTATCTTATGTTTTTACTCCCTCAACCTCAAAAATACTGAACAACAATAGAATCCACCTAGTTAGAGCCCCAAATTAGACTCTTTTCCTTTTGGAATGGTGTTTCCAATTGGTATTTTTGGTCATGATACCCATAAAATGGATTTTAGATGGACATGGAAAGAAGGGTGATAAGAAAATATGATGATAATAGACTAATATAAAACTAATATAAAGAATAATATAAAACTCAAATAATCTAATCTACTTTACTTTTCCTAGGTTTCTGAAAACATATGTGATAGAATGATAACGTTATTTAATGAAAATAAATATTCTCATCAACCAACATTTTATAATATCGATAAAGGTATTAATTTGATTAAATAGTTAATAAAATTAATATTAAGCTCAACACATTAAATACTTATTTTGTTGTTCACTATATCAACAATAAATTGATTTCACACATCAATAGTGATCATGCTTAAATCAATAAACATAAACACATGAACAATGTTTAATGAACTAAAACACTTCCTTTACTAATAAAAATAAAATATAACAGTTAGAACTACCCGATCTGTAAACGATTTGTACATGATGGAATTGGAATGGTTCAGATATATTATAAAATTAAACTTTAGTACAAAATTGCAACAAAAGTTATCATTTTCTCCAAAAATAAGAACCCTTTGCATGAGTTGGAGAGAGTGATTTATAATATTCTTAACAATAGAAGAGTAAAACTAATTCCCCTACAAATTCTCAACTAAAAAATAAGAACTATTACAAAAAGTAAACGGTTACAATAGTCTCAACTAGTTAAAGTTAAGCCAATAGTATGCAACCATTGCCTTTGAATCTCTAGAAGTGGTGACAACTCTCGAGCAAATAGAGGTTTATTGCGTACCTGACAGCTAAAAATATATATGCTTTCAAAGGTGGAAGCATTTGAATCGATATATTGGTAAGTTCCTTAAGGAATAGACAATGGATATGATGTTTAATCAATAATTTCCAATTAAGGTCAAGATTGACCTTATTTAATTGGTCAATTCAACAATTTCAATTCTTTCTCCAAACCATTTTTTTACAATTTCTCCACATCTAGTAGTGAATCATCTGGACAACTGGATATCAAACTTGATTCAAGTAAAGAGTCTATAACAGACTCTACTAACATTATGAAAATCATGTGTGTCACTGACCATCTTCTTTAAAAAACGAATCTTGGCTTTCTAGATTTTGAAAATAATAGGCTTCTACATTTCATCAACTTCAGGAAAATCAGATTTCTTTCCCTCAACGTTGTTATTCCATTTCAATAGTATTTTTAAGTCTCATTTGGAAACATCATAGTAGGTGTCCATCTCAATTAATTCATCAGTTAGCGCATCTTCCATCTTGCACTATGCTTGTATCAAACTCAGCTTATCACATAAAATATTTTGTTTTTTTTTGGAGCCGAGAATTAAGTTGATAAGCTTCTTCTTTGAATTTGGCTAAATGAGGGGTTCTAGCATGCATTTGTTCTATATTCTACTGTAAATATTTCACCTATCCATATTTTAACTTCATATTTTCTGCATCCTGGATTTGGAGTGTATTAAATTGTCTTTGCAACTCTATCAATTTGATATCCCTTTTATTTAATTTTGCATGTAGTTGTGGTTTCAATTGTTCCCTTTCTTTTAAAAATTCTTGCTCCATGGAAGCTATTTTTTCATTCTTTTACTTTACTAATGAATGTACCTCTACTGCTTTTTCAATAGTGGTAGAGGCATAGGTACCTATAAACTAAATCAATTTACCAAGTTCATCACTAGGGGTGGTTGATGATCCTTACCAAATAACTTCAAGAGAAGTAGTGTGAGGAGATTTTTCTAATACCAATTCTTGAGATTCTTCTAAATTTTTATTTTTCCATCTCCTTCTCACTATATATTTATGAATTGGGCTATAGAAAACATCCATAGGAGGAATCTTCTCAATATTGAGGAAGATTTCAAAGGTAGGATTAATAGGGATAATTTCCACACTAGGATTAGTAGCCAAAGGTGTTTTCTCTAGTGTTGATTGTTCTAAGAGAGTCTCTTACACAATACTAGAAATATTTTGTGAATCTTGTTGTTGGGAAGAAATTGACTTCTCGTTGTTTGTGATTTTTTGTGCGCCTTCCCTTGGCTTAGCAATAATTTGCTCAAAATTTTCCCATACCTTTTGTAATTTTGGGTCTTTTGTGTGAACTAGCACTTCAGGGTTTATAGAACTTGTTGTCCCTATTTTTTCTTGTTGAGTGGAAGCCATAGTGTGTTTCAGGGATGTGCCCTTTTCTAAAGGAACCTACAATAAATTCATAGGAAAAAGGGCCAACCTTGAATTCCTGAAAGTCAAGAACTGCTCCCACTCTTTCACTAATAGTTTTCATCAACACTTTTAGGATTGTATTATATGAGAAGGCTTTAGCAAACAAGTCATAAAATGTATATTACTCATGAAAAAATCACCTAATAGCAATGGCTAGAGGGATTTGACGTGCTACTCCATCGGGATCATATGCTCTAGCACGAATGGTATGCAATTTTAAAGCCTCTATGGATGTTATTTAATTTTATGAATGACCATAATTGCTTAAGTTATAAATTCCTATGGGAAGAGGAAACTGAAGCCATACCCTCTTGTTACAATCTTTTAAAGCTTTAGTTATCCCATTGGCTATTTTTTGGTAATCCACCTTTATGCATAATACTTTGTCATGAATATAGAGGGGTAGGACATGTTGTGCACTATAGCTTCCCCAAACTCTGAAAGTAAATAACTCTTCACCGAGCCAATTCTCAATTTTCTTGAGGCTATTCATGGTTTCCGGAGAAATTCTTGGTGGCTTCGCTTCAAAAAATATTTCATAAGTAGGAATAACAATCTGATCACAGATTTCGTAAAAATGGTCAAGAAAATTGGATTCCCAAATAAAACTGTGATAAATGTGAATTAGTATAGGATCAGAAGGATCCCATTTCCATCCGATGGTCGGGAAATCCAAAGAAAAGCAAAGGAAATCCATGATGTAGGCAAACATATAAAATGGGGGAATCATGTTTTCATAAACATTCTAAGAGCTACAAAAGGTTAGAATATGTTTGCTAGAATATCAAACAATAGATTGTCCCAATTAAAAATGTAACCCTCAGATGCCCCATCAATTAAAGAAAAGAAAGCATCGGGAAATACAAAAACATTGGGGTAATAATATAATCTGCATATCATGGTGGAAATTTGATTGAAGGCGTAGAAATCGTAGCTATAAAATGCTTATTATCTTCCTCTATTTTGTGTTTGTTTATCTATTTCTTCCATTAGCTTATGGAATCAAAAACCTGTCCATGCTTCTCGACGAATTCTTACACATACTATTTGTTGAAACAGCAATGGGTTCAGAAAAATGGTACATAAAATGGAGTTCTTATGGCCTGCAAGAGATAATAACGATTCCCCGTTTGGTTTGAAACCTTAATTCTCTAATATTTGCAGTCTCAACTAACCACCTAACCATATCAGTGTAGGGCATTAATCTAGGCCCTGTTGCAATTCTATGCAATAAATATTTTACTGTGTCTTGAGGGGTTGCCTCTGAGGTAGGTGTTTGGTCATCATTTGTAGCAACCTTTATTGTAACATGAGCTCTTCATCCTAAAATTATTTGTAAATATGATCCCATTAAGAGTTTCCTAAGTGTCTTGTATAGACTATTTCTGTGAAAAGAGATGCATTTGGAAGCTTTTCATTTACAACTTCACTATATGAGCCAGAGGGTTGTTGTAGAGGAGCCTTTTTTTTTTTTTGATATAGTCATATTCATTTCTTATGAGCGAGAGGTATCAGAGCTCACCTGCAAGAAATTTTGGAAAGAACTGAGAAAATTAGCTCGTAGGAGAGAAAATGGGAGAAACAATGGAAATGATTTCTTAATTGGCGGTTTTTATTTTCATTAAATTAACTAGCTCTTATCATAAATTTTCCAATGCAAAACTATAATTGGAGCTATTGATTGATTGGAAAATAGATATGTGGTAGGTCACATGAAAGGAGCCATGTCAGGGCCCTGGATTTAAGTGCCCAGAAGGAACTGTAAACTACCATTTTATAAAATAGTCATGTTTTTGGGCTTATGAGTAGTAGAGGAGACAGAGTGAACATAGTAGTCTGGAAGGGAGAGCCTAAATACAATTAGAAAAGGGTTTTGGGCATGAGATGTGTGGGGTGCATAGAATGGAGAGAGAATTACCCAGAGTTCATGTTAATTTGGAAGCTCAGTGACAAATTCCAACCATGAGACAAGATTCCTCTTTTTTACAGGACTAATTTTGATTATTGAAGCCCTCAAACTGGACAAGGGAAAGTGTATTTTTGAACTAAAACCCACATGTGCACATTTGATCAGGTCGAACCTAAAGAAAATTGGGCACCCTTGGAAGGTTATAGATACAAGTGACCGCAACCTCATTTAGAAACAATCATTATGGTCATTCTTCTTCTTTCTTTGGTTTTGGTTGCACGAGTTTAAGATGGTTCGTGGAAATTTTTCTCTCACGGGTCTGAAGCTCAAACATGTGTTCTAGGATTTTGGTTCCTATCAGAAAGCATGAAATAAGGAAATTTTGGTTGTAACTATAGGCATGAAGGCCTATGCGTGCATTTAAGGGTTCTAACCGCACACACGACATTGTCTCCATGTGGTTGGGACCTAGGATTTTGGTTTATCAATTTACTGTAAATTTTGCTCATCGACTACAACGTTCAATAGTTGACCACATAAAATGAAAGTTGATTGAATGATTCTGAAATAGGGTTTTGGTTATTGGCATTTGTTGGGCGTGGGATCCCCCAAGGGAAGTTTTGGGGCTTAAAGCCCTGATTTTGACCAAATCCGATGTAAAGACTCCGTGTTTTGTGGGCGCGGAGCGCAAGATTGTAAATGAGTCGTAGGGTTTTCCACCCTCATCTTTGTAATGTAGTGTCAGCTTGAGAGTTCTACCCATGGTCCGCAGACAATGGGATTGTATAAATAGAGCAAGGCTCTAAGTTGTAAAAGTAGTTAATGAAATCAAATAAGGAATGATGGAATAGAAGAATTGGGTCTGATCAAAGTGTAAAGTCATGTATTTGGGTCGTAGAGTAGGAGAAGGCTCTACAGTTGTGTGCGCAGAGGCCTAGTAGTCCACAGTTGAGTGCGCGGACCATTGTAGCTGAGTGCACAAGGTGAGTCGAGTCTGTAACCGTTGAAGAAGTAATAAAGAGGAGTTTCATATCATTTCTGTGTATCTTTTTATGTTTTATGCATTAAATTATATTGGGTATGAATTGTGAGTTTATTGTTTAATTGTTGTGCAAACTTATATGAATGTGATAAATAAGCAAATATAAGATAAGTATCTATTTATGCGAAGTTAACTACATTTATAAGAAGATAAGTAAGATCCGCGGTGTGACTTAGGGAAAGAGCGCAGATCGTTGCCTTAGCAGTGCGAAATCACCTCAGACCCTGATTAGGGCTGCGCGAAGGCGATTATAACAGAGTGCGAAGACCTCACAGGACAGGAGAGTGCGCGAAGTGACCTGCACGAAGTCATTCCTGGTTGGACTAAGTCGACCCTTCAGACATCTCAAGGGTGCAGAAACTTGGTTCCAACATCCCCATACTGCTTCGAGTGAGACCTCAGTCTGCACTCTGTGGGCTGTTGGCAAAAGGGCCAGTAGTACAGGGATTTGTTTGGCTAATTAACTCCGAACATGGGTCAAGCCCCCTCAAGCCAACAAATAGTTTCGTTGCCAGGACTGAAATTTGCATAGAGATGTCTGATGTTGTATTATTGGAATCCAATAAAGAAGGAAATTAAAGGTTGGTTGGACAGAAGAATTCACGAGTTCGCGGCGCAGGAGAACAGGAACCCACAACTATCAAAAGAAGAGTGGTTAGACTGCTACCTGTACACAGAAATCCATGGAATCTTCTTCGCATCTTTTCCCACTGATTTGTATGAGTGGATCACGAAGCTACCAGATAGCCAAGGAAGGTGGAAGCTTGACGGTCCTATTGTGTGGACCCTAGAATTGGTGCGCAAATTAGAAGCATCGAAGGATCAGATCGCACGTGCTGTTGACCGCTGGCTCGATCAAATTATAGGAGGATTCATTATTGAGTTTTCAGTTGACACATCGGTTAGCTATAGTGAGGCAGAGCGATGCTTTCTCAAAGGACCGTGAGGTAAGTATGTAAAGTCTTTGAACACTTGGATTAAAATTTTATTGTGTGAGAAAAGGGTTATGCAGTTACCTTGATGTCTAGAGCTACGCAAAGCAAAAAAACCTACATAAATGAGGGGAGTAAGGGACCAAAGAATAGCCCTTTGATTTCACCTCCGCCAGGGGGCGAGGAAGAGCTCGCGAAGTGCGATCAATCTGATAAGGCAGAGAATCCCGCGAATACCACTCCCACCCACACCGCCACCAACTTCACCACCATCAGCTCCATCTTCACCCGTACCACCACCGCCATCGTGATTCAATATGGCAAGCACAGTGAAGTTTCTTGTGTTCAAAGGTTTGGGGAATGAGGATCTGAACCAGTTCTGGCTCGTGATAAGAGCCGTATGGGAAGTGCAAGGAGTTACAGATGACAATATCAAGAAAGCGACACTGGTTAGTGCCTTGTAGGACCACGCGCTAACCTAGTATATTAAGTACTCCAATGATAATCCAAATGCAGGAATCGTAGAGATCCAAACAGTACTAATAGAGAATTTAGCAGGCCGAAGTCTGAAGCACAGTTGATCATTGGATTCAAGGGTATCACGATGCTACCAGGTGAAACTCCGTGGGAGTTGGATCAGAGGCTGAAGTGTATGATTCGTGGAGATAATATGAATCTGACGAATGGACAGCACCGCGAATGGTTTTTAGCGTCACTAATGCCACATCTGAGGAGCGTGCTGTCACAATATAAGTTAACAACTCAGGTAGAAGCCTTAGAGATCGTGATGAGGCTGCATGAAACCTCGATCCAGGATCCTAACTTTGGAGTTCAGTAGATCCATGCGTAGTTGAAGAACTTATTCCTCGAGATGCGGAGTCTGAAACAGGATCGGACAGCTCGACCAAAAGTGTGTGAAGAGATGTGGTGCGTAAAATGCAAGGTTCAGGGCCATGAAAAAGACCACTGCCTAGTGTTCGCGAATTACCTCGCGGAAGGAGGGCTGATGCCGTTAAGGCTGGAAGCACAAGCGGGACCGAGTGCGGTGCCTGCTTTGTGGTGCACAATTTGTTAAATAGGAGGAAAGCATGCTATGGACAACTGCCATTTGTTAGAGAAGTACACGCAGAATTCGCAGCAATTGTTCTGTAACTTTTCTAGGTCGATGGTACACGATGAGCGCACTTGTAGGAGTTATGAGTTGATGATGGACAGAACTCCTGCCTACAGAGTTCAGGTTGAAACGCGGCCCCTAGACCAGAGTGCACGAGTGGCGCAAATAGGATTTCAAGGGCGCGGATGAGGCCAAGGTGGAGGAGGACCAGGAAGAGGTCGTGGATAGATAATATGCTACAATTGCGGAGGGCCAGGACATTATGCCCGCAATTGTACGAACCCAATGCGTCCATCATATCTATATCGTACCTTGTTTGATCATCAGACGGAATATTTTCCTACGCTGATAGCTAGGATACGCGACAAAGGAGGTATAACGCCTCCCCCGACTCAGAACCTGCAGATGATGAGGTCAGAGCCACGTGAGGAGGATCCAAATGTGAATATGATGCTCCGAAGTGGAAACGTGACAGGAGATGACAAAGGCAAACAACCAGAAGAAAGTACTTAGGTTCACAAAGCTCTGACGAAAGAAGCAAAGTTTGATTTGGAGCGCTCTAAGGAAACCTTTATGGAAGCTAAAAAGAGTTTTGTTGATGCCTCCACTTCAGGAAGCAGAGATAGATCGGAGCCGGAAATGGACCCATCTATGCTTACGACGTTACTGGAAACATGCATGAAGTTACTGCGCGATAGTAAGGCCGTAAAGGGGTTACAGGAACTCATTAACATATGCATTGGGACCGCGCAAGAAGAATTGCGCGTAGTCCAAAAGATTGGAAAACACAAGACAAGAACGGGGAGAGAGATGAGGCGAACCGCGCAGATTGGGGAATACGAGATGGACCAAGTAGTTCTGGATCTAGGATCGGATACGAACGTCCTACCAAAATAGATGTGGGAGCGAATGGGGAGGCCTATGTTGCAATGGTCCCATATTCAGTTGCGAATGGCGAACCAACAAAAGATAATACTCATGGGATGATTGCAGGGAATCACTGTGGATGTTGAGGGAGCGAGTGCGCTAGCAGATTTTGAAGTGATAGAGATTGTTGATGACAACAATCCCTACCCTGTGCTCTTAGGAATTGATTGGGCCACTGACATGAACGGGGTGATTAATCTGAAGAAGCACAAAATGATCTTTGAAAATAAGTTACTAAATGTAATCATACCCTTGGACCCCGCTGAAGGATCACGCTATATAGAGCCAGTGCACGACTATGAAAGTGACGATGATTTGGATTGCATCTATAAGATAATAGCGTGAGACCAGGACCAGGTAAACCCTACCACAAAAGGGCGAATTTCATGGGAGCACAAAAGCTCCTGTACTTCAGATTCAGATGAGGAGATAGAGCAGTGGCAGAACCGTTACACGAGGTAAGCACGTTAAACTGTAATATGATGACAATATTGTTGTGCTATGTATCAATGGAAACAAGAGATTTACCTACTTACGATGGATTAGGAGAGGTAGATGCTTTCCTAAACAGATTTGAAAGAGAGGTGCAAGAGAAGCAACAATTCGAAGCCTTGAATTGGGTACTGTGCGCTACGCCCGCGAGGTGGTGGGGTACGCACAAAGGAAACGTTGATGATTGGCGCGCATGTAAGAGGATGACAAGCACATGGTTTAGGAAGCATATGGGGCGGCCGACAGCTAGATACAATGGCTAGGATGGTCCGCGTGCACATCTGTCAAGATGGGTATAGACCTATGGTAAAAAACCTGCGCGGATACACATAAACTGCGCGTTGGAAGAGACGGTCAATAAGCATGTGTTGTGGGGGAAACCACACAACTGGATTTTCAGGTTGGAACAACAGAATGTGGAAAGAAAAAGCATGCAGAAAGCTATCCGCATAGAAGCCTTTCACGAAGTGTGTGGAGCGCTGAATAAGGTATGTAATGCGCAACGAGATGATTGGGACTTGTGCGTGCCAAAAATCCTATGGGCTTATAGGGCAACGTGCAAGAAACTAACGGAACAAACGACTTCTAAGTTGTCCTATGGATCGAACGCTATAATTCCAATGGAGTATATCATGCCTAGTCCATGGATAGCAGCACCCCCGAATATGACAGTTTGCGGAGCCTCGGCTTCAAGAACTCATGAAGGAAATAGTTTGGTTGAGGGAGAAAAGCACCATGGTGGAAGTAGAAGTCAAAAAGCTTGAGGAAGGAATATAGAAGGACTTTCTTGATAAGAAAACCATGGTGATCAAACAGAATGCGCGCGAGTACATGGACGAATTTAGGGACTACCACCGAGGGTTGATCATTTTAATGCCTTGGATTGGACCGTATGTTACTAAAGGGGTCACTGATGGTGGCACAATGTAGATGGAAAAGTGCGCGATGCAGATAGTAAAGTTAGAAGGTGAACTTTTCCCAAGGAAACTGAGTGATGGTCAGTTGAAGCTATATACAGGTTTCATGGCCACCTAACTAGCCATCGAAAGCACAGTCTTAGCGCCCTAGGCACTTGAAAAGAGGCGCGGGACTATAAACTACTCTGCCTGGGAGCTGCGCGATGTCAGGGTTGCATGCAGATGCGAAGTGTCACAAGGTCCGCGACGGCGCAAGGGTAGCTGCAAGTGGTTACGCGACGTCGAAAAAGCAGGGTTGTTGAACCTACTCTGGGTGCCGCATTATCATCGCGCCCCAGTGACTATCTTCATCATCAGGAAGCTGCTCTACCTAGTGCATGATGGGTGTTTGTGGCTGGAGGAGCCCATCCCCATCACAGACCACCTGATCCATAGAATTACCTGACTCCCTTGTAAATAGGAAGACCCAGCAGACATTTTGGAGGATAAAAGCAGTGATTTGGCCATTGTGGAGGCCATGAAAAAGAAATATAAGCTGGTAAAGAAAAAGAGGGGATACGCAATCTCCAATATCAACGACAAGGCATTCAAAGTCGCGACTCAAATACTGGCGGGTAAGGTCATGCGGAAGTGTCACGTGGATGAGGTGCCCACGTCGGTGGTTGCACTTGCCGAGAAGTGCGCAGAGGGGGTCCAGTTTAACTGTTCTGAATACATGTGCCAAGAGTTCCTGGAGAATTTCCGCGAGACACAAGAACAGGGGAAAACCTTCCACTATGCATGGTTTTTATTGTCCATAGTGCTGGTGGCTGGGGAATTTCCTAAGGACAGCTAGTTCCCCCAAATTGTGAGGGATCTCCCAGAGGCCGCGAAGTACGCTTCGTTGTGGGCCACTAAAGACGCGTGCAGGATCCGAGATAGTAAAATATTCTGGGTGTTCATGGAGATGAACATCAAAATGGGGATTAACCGCAAGTCGCGGTTATCGCCCACTATCTTTAACAACTTACAAAGCTTTGCAGAGTTTAAGGCGAACTTCCATCACGTCTACATCAGGGCGCAAGGACCCCACAAAGATGTGGAATGAACTACCATACATGGCCACGGATGATGTTATCTTCGATGTACTTGAGGCGTGGCCGTTGGTGTGGCACACTCCAGCCATCTCCGTGGTGGAAGCAGGAAAGTTTACTGCACATAAAAAGAAGGAGGAGGCAAAACTGCGGGTAGTGCAGTTGGCAGAGAAGAGAAGAAAAGAGACAGCAGCAACAGAAGCACAGAAGGCATCAAATAAGGAGTGGGAGGGCCAGAAGTCGCCTTCGCCTGAGCAGGAACAAGAAATGGAGACAGAGATAAAGGAGGGTGGCGCAGACCCCGTACCAGCATCTACATAGTTGAAGAGCCAGTGCCCGAGAGAGCAGATGGGGCAGCAGAAGAAGTCAAAAGCCTCCAAGACTTCTTTTGACCCGATCACCCTCACTGAGGGAGATCTACACGATATAGGGGAGAAGGTGTGTGACGTCACCGCGGAGGCCGTCCAACGGTTGGCGAAGGAGAATCAGATTGTGTTTGGGGGCCTCCGGGCACAGATTGAGGAGTTGCAAGTGTGCACTCCTCAGGTTGATACTCTCTCAACCAGCCTCATAGTAGGAACGGTTGTGGCTGAGGAAATGTTGTGCACCTGCATAACCAACACAATAGTGCAAGCAGAGGGGTCACTGGTTCTAGAAAACGAGGTCGACAGGCCTATGGTCAATGCGTTGAAAGGAGTAGGAATCAACATCACTGCGGTCCCTTGCGAGACACCCTATGTCCTGCAGGATGGAGTGACTGCAGAACTGCGGACCAGGGAGGGTCGCGCATTACAGGTGTTAAGTGAACAAAGAATCAACATGGACCAGTTGAGCTTGCAGCACGACGAGGTCATGTCCCAAAACAAGCAGATAGTGCAGGTAGTTGAAAATTCCTGCCAGATGGTCCCTAAGTTGGCCATCCCATCAAAGGCACAAGCAGAGGCGCGCATTCAGAGGTTAGCTGAAGGGGTGCGTGAGGCGCGAGACGAGATGGTCAACGTTCAGCTGGAGCTAAACCTCTAGATAGCAGAGCTGCAATTGAAGGCACAGTCTTCAACTCCTCTAGAGGTGAGAGAACAGTGCACCAGTGCCATCACCATGTGAATAGAATAGATCAGCGGTGCAGTGAGGGACTGCACCAAAATGTTGGAAGAATCATTCGAGTTTCTCACCGCTCTGCAGGAGGACACAATCATACAATCCTTGGAGACGAAGGCACGTGAGCTGCAACAACAATATGACGACATAAAATGAACCACGCAAACAGTGGCCCTTACATAGAGGCTCGCGCGGCTATAATAGGCCAAGGCACTTAAGGAGCAGGTAGACGCAGCACGGCACAAAGAAGCGGTGTTAAAGGCACGCATCCAACCATGGATTGATGAGGCATTTGTCATCACAGCAACGATTGAAGGCAAGCTCGCGCAGACGCAGTGTTGCAAGAGCACATATAGGGAAGCAGTTCAGATACTACAGTCGCTGAACAACGCGTCGAGGAGATACAGTAGGAAGCCACTCAGTGCGCTGCCAACCTCGCAATGGTCTAAGCAGAGTTGGGAGGTCTCCACGCGAAGATCTCTGCACCGACTGAGTGACTAGAGGGCGAGTCACAATGTTTTTGTTGGGGGCTTGTTGAGCGCAGGATCCCCCAAGGGAAGTTTTGGGGCTTAAAGCCCAGATTCTGACCAAATCCAATGTACTCCGCGTTTTGTGGGCGCAGAGCACGAGATTGTAAATGAGTCGTAGGGTTGTCCACCCTCATCTTTGTAATGAAGTGTCGGCTTGAGATTTCTTCCCATGGTCCGCGGACCATGGGATTGTATAAATAAAGCGAGGCTCTAAGTTGTAAAAGTAGTTAATGAAATCAAGTAAGGAATGATGGAATAGAAGAATTGAGTCTGATTGAAGTGTAAAGTCGTGTCTTTGGGTCATAGAGTAGGAGAAGGCTCTGCGTCTGTGTGCACAGAGGCCTAGTATCCCGCACTTGAGTGCGCGAACCCCTGCAGCTGAGTGTGCAAGGTGAGTCGAGTCTGTAATTGTTGAAGAAGTAATAAAGAGGAGTTTCATATCATTTCTTTGTATCTGTTTTTGTTTTATGCATTAAAGTATATTGGGTATGAATTGCGAGTTTACTATTTAATTGTTGTGCGAAATTATATGAATGTGTTGAATAAGAGAATATCATATAAGTATCTGTTTATGCAAAGTTAACTATAGTTATAAGAAGATAAGTAATATTCGCAGTGTGACTTAGGGAAAGAGCGTAGATCGCTGCCCTAGCAACGCGAAATCACCTCAGACCCTAATTAGGGTTGCACAAAGGCGATTATAACAGAGTGTGAAGACCTCACGGGACGGGAGAGTGTTTGAAGTGACCTGTGCGAAGTCATTCCTAGTTGGATTAAGTCGACCCTTCAAACATATCAAGGGTACGAAAACTTGGTTCCAGTATCCCCCCATACTACTTTGGGTGAGACCTCAGTCCGCAAGCTATTGCCGAAAGGGTCAGTAGTACAGGGATTTTTTTGGCTAATTAACTCCAAACCTGGTTTAGGCCCCTTCAAGCCAACAACATTATCGGGTTCATATCATGATGTTTATTAGTTGATTTTTCTACACAAGTTGATGATTGAAGATATGGATGAGCGTATTATCTTTTGCTAAATCATTCAATGACAGTCTAATAAGAAGAAGAATTTGACAGAGTTTTCCCCATAGTGGTTTTTTCCCTAATCTCCGACCAATCCTGGTGTCCCTATGTGTGAATTATTTTCTTCTATTATTCCTCTATGTTTTGTTCCATTGATGATCATGTTGTTCTTTCTACATAATTGCATATCATTGTTGAATAATGTTGTAAATATGAAGAATGATATGATGTTATGGGGTGAATTTAATATGGAAATAATGGAATGAAATTATCAAAGAAACGAACATTATAACCCTCAAAAAAATTAACATGGTATTAGAGTTGGGTTGAAGAAAACTCATTGAAGATCGCCCCCCTATGAAGACACCTTTGACGGAAGCATGAGAATATGGAGGAGACCTAAAATAATTCTAGGGTTTGAAGGAAAGCCTAGAAAATTTGGTTATTAGGGTTTGATGGATATTATGAGGTTAGGGTTTGGGATAAACCCTATTTTATGACAAATATTTAAGATATGAAATATAGAAACCCTAGCATGATCAATGTGGAGATGTTCAAGCACTTGTGAAATGTTTGATGTAGCACTAGATGGGATAGTCTCAATTAGGCCTTAGTTATTGATGAAGTTTATGAATATATTGAAGGAAACAATGTTATAAGGTCAATGGACACACACAACTCTTTAAGGTTGGTTCAAGAGGGATATGTTCGCCTCTCATTGAATATAACTATTTTTCGATTTATATTACTTCTTTATGTCTTTAATTTTTTTTAGATTTATTGATTTGATCAATGATTATGCTTCCTGCGTGTATATTTGAGTATTTGGATACTTCTAACCTCTTGATAAGATGTGATAAGTAGATCCTTCTTAAGGATCACCTGAAGTGTAGGAAAGTATGGCTAGCGCAGGAAGAGAAGAGCTAGTGCTGGAAAGGAGGCACATGATGAAAAGTTGAAAAAGTCTTCTAGCTGCCAATAAGAAGGTGCACAAGTATCTAAATACTACAAGGTATATATGGTGTATTTTTTTAATATTATGTTTCAGCTGTAAATATTGGATGGCAAGATAATCCATAAGGTGTGATGGAAATATCACCTTCATGAATGACTCATATATCATATGAAAGTAAGTTTGATTTTGTTAAACACACATGGACAGCAAGAGAGATATGAAAGATAAAACATGCAATACAATTTTATTAACAAATGGTTTACATTTATAGTACATGTAGTGACCATTGGGTTTCACATCCCAAGGTCTCTTGGACTGCTTTGGTCTATTCGGCTTCCACACTAACCCATTAAGGATTAGGTGTCCAACATTCCCCCCCTTAATTCGAAGGGTTCTGTATGAGTCCAAGACGAGAGCTGTAATACAAAATGTGCAAAAAAATGCATGGCAGCACTAGGCTGAATGTGCTCTCTGAAATGTTGGTATAAAGAGCGGTGGTTTAAGGATGACCACCAACACTGGAACGCTTAGTGCAGTTCCCAGAACTCTTCCAAAACTGGCAAGAAACTGAAGTTTTCTGCTAGAGGAAGTGATCATATTGTTTTAAAGAGGGAAACCTTCAACCATAAAAGGGAGGTCTCACCCCGCATAAAAGGTAAAACTTCAACTTGAAAAGGGAAGTCTCAACCTGTGATGGTTTAAGGATAACCAACAACTCTGGAATTCTTAATGCAATTCCTGGAACTCTTCCAAAACTGGCAAGAAGCTGGAGTCTTCTGCTAGAGGAAGTGTTCTCAATTTTGTTCCTGGAATGCTTCCGAAACTGGCAAGAAGCTGAAGTCTTCTGCTAGAGGAAGTGTCCCAGATTGCCAACTGAAGGCATGTTCAGGGGCATCTTTGTCTCTGGCTCCAACTCTAAAACTGGTGTGGCAGGTTGTGGGTCAGGCTCGCTTGATGTGACTTTGAAGCTTGTAGATGACCATCATTTCCCCCCCTGTCAGATACAAGGCGAGAAGATCGAGAAAACTCAACTGCAAGACTGTTCAATACTCTGGAACAAATTTTGACATGTGTTTGGAATATCTTCTTGGCTGTTGATGCCCATTTCCAAGAAGCGATCCATCCAAGATGAATCTTTGTTCTTGTAGGACATTTGTTTCTGAAGCATCTCTGTGAAGAATGGGTGGTTTTATGACAGTGCTTACATGGATGAAGATCAAAACAACGATCTTTCAGATGGCCAACTTGGTCACATTGTTGGCATTTCACAATCTGTTGTTGTTTTTGTTGTTGTTGCTGTGGAAGAGGAGCAGAATCTGGAACAGCTGGAGATGAACTGTCATGAGGAGAAGATGAACTGTCATGAATGAATCCAGCGCTCTGAAACTGAATGGGCTTTGAGTAATCTGGAATATGAAAGGACAAGTCCTTGTCATATCCAAGACCAGTTCTGTGCTTGTTGTGGACAAGCTGTTCCCAAGGTCTGATGGTGGGCTTGGGAAGTGCAGACTGAGTTTCTGCATCTGCATGTACAATTGCTGCTTTATTGGGCACTGGATCTGAATGAACTTGAACAATATTGACTTGCTGTTTATGGGAGTCTGTTTCATTGTTCTGAACAGAAACATGTTCAGAATGACTCTTCTATTTTAGTTCTTCTTGTTGTAGCTGAGATTCAAGCTGCAAAAAATCGATCTTTTCCTGTGCATTTTGTAGACATGTCTGAATTTCAGAGAGAGAGCCTTTGCTTATTTGTAATGTGTCATCAACAGTAGATTGTATAAGAGTTTTCATGAACTCTAATACTTCAGTAATTGTAGTCATTTTTTCATATCCTCCCAATAATGATATGTTTTGGTTAGATTCTTCTTCAATTTCTTCGGACTTTTTTTATTGCTTTCTTGAAGAATCTATGTTTGTCGCCAATTTCTCATAGCCTCCCATAAATGATATTTTCTGGTTAGGCTCTTCAATTTCCTCCTTAGGTTTGTCAGGGTATTGACATAACACTCTTAAAACAGAATCTGCGGATTTCTTAGATTTTGAAGAAATGTTACTATTTTTCTTATCATTTCCAGGATTTTCTTTTGAAATAGTAGACTCAGCCTATATTCACCTAAAGAGAGCAACAATGTCACCTTCAACAGATGAGTTAGATGATTTATTCATATCTGGATTGGATCCATCATTAAGAGATGACATTGGAGATCTCCTCGCATATGTAGATGATGATCTCAGAGAAAGGCAATGATCTCTTTTACTGTGGTTTACATTATCAGTTTCTCCAGTAACATTCTCTAAATCAAAATTATTCTGCACCTTTTCAGCATCATTGTTCTCCTGCTTTCTGTTCCGAATACGCCCTCCTTCCTTTTTAACTACAAAAATTGAAATTGGGGACTGTCTATTGAAATTAGAGGGCATTCTCCTTGGGAAGGAACTGATGCTTAATGCCATGTGTTCCACTTGTGATGAGGAAAAATCAGTTTCTCTCCTCCTGTTTCCTGATGAATGAGATGCTCCAAAAGAAAACATTTGACTCCCATCTGCAAGCTCTTTAATAGTGGTGATGTCCCACTCTCTTTTGCACATGGCTCTCGCTCCACTTAAACCTATTGGAAAATCCCCTCGAAGACCATTGTTAGCGTGACCTGGGCCCAATCTTGGGTGACCACTGCGGTAACAGGGTATGAAAATTGACAGCGTTGTCATCTTCAGTACAAAACGAGGATGAATCTGCAATCCTCAGTGATACCCAAAAACGAACATGCGGGTAACGCCTTTGAAATTAAATAATGAACATAATCTGTAGTCACATTAATGAAACAATTGATTGCAGTCGAGCGGATTCCAAGTCGTTGAGTAGATTAATGAAAAGGTTGATTATCGCTGAGATGATGCCAAGCGCGAGTTGGGACAAGCTGCAAAAGGTTCAATGGAGCATAGCGGTGGCAATCATTAATGTCAGCAAATTGGCAGAGCTCAAGTGCGCAGGAGTGTTAGGTTTCCTTGGGAAGATAAAATGACCAAGCCAAAATAGGAATTCTGAGATTTCGTTTTGAATCAAAACCAGCGTTACATATTAAAACTGCATGAGATGCCAGGCCAGCGTTTTCAATGAGATGTCAGCCGGGACAGCGCGGAGAGCGTTATATACCAGCGTAGCATTGTATATTCAGGTGCAGATTGAGATGTGGGGGCCTTCATCATTTCTTTAAACTTCGAAATGATATGTTGGATCTCGTCATTCACATTTAAAGCCTAAAAAGCATGGTCTCATTATCACCGGCTCTCTCCACCATCCTCTATATAGTAGATTTTGATTGCTGGCATACCTGTCCGTGTGGAAGAGGAAGAGTCACCTCGAGCTGCTCCAGAAGATGCCCTTGTCAGGAACCGCATTATGAAGCCCTCAAATGCCCGGTCGTCTGATATAGCGCTGTCCAGAAATGCTTGTCTCCACTCCAGTCTTGGTCTAGATGTCTCGAATCAGTTCTAGAAGTAGATTTGACTGTTGTAAGGGAAAATTCAGGTGCATGGGAGAGCGTGAACCCTCTTTGGATAATTGTCTAGTGATTAAGAACGGTGGGAGGTTCTTTCTTAGCACAACCTTAGAACTGCTAATACGCCTTTACCTAAGCTCAGAAATTGAGGTAATTGAATAGCAGCTACAGTAAACAAGAATTTGTCAAACATGTCCCATACATATGGCTGTAGGTATTTTGTGTACTTCTGATTTTTCAAGTAGTGTTTTACAACAGTTTAATAATGCCCAAAGGTTGGTGTTCCAACCACAGTATATAACAACCAGCAATTTATAATGATGAACAACTCAAACAGATCACTTTAATGTGTAAACTTCAATCAGCACGGTGACAAACATCTCCATCACAGATAACTCCAGCGGGTTTGCTGTTCTCGTCAATCGCAACATCTGCGTTTTTTTATGTCCTTCCTTACTCGCAGTATCTGCCTTTTCATGCGTTTCGATTTTGTTCTCCAAGCATCACCTTAAATGATGGATACAGACGACCATCTGATTTCAAATCTATCGACCCAGGCTAGAGCAATCATTCACGAGTGTATATTCTCTTGAATGTCAATTGAATTCCCATTATAGAAACCAAAGCATCGTCTCTGAAGACAACAATTTATTTATTGTAGCTGCAGATGAACCTCAATTAACAAAGTTCAATGATGAATAAAGTGATAGGAAGGCATTCTCAAACACATTTAATGAGTAAACCTGGTGGAGCAATATATTAGCAGAGTATAGCAGCGTTCAACATACTTCAGACTTTGATAGCAGCGTTCAAGAAATTATTTAAGAACAACCTCGTTCCTCGTTCCTGCGTGGAGGCATTAGATACGAATCCCAAACCGGTGACCAGAATCCCTGAGCAGCGTACAAATTTAGAATACCTGCGTTTCTTACAAAGCAGGAGCAACGCACAAATCAACTGTTCAACACAGCATGACAATATTCCACCGAAACTTCTTCAGACAATATTCCAGTGCTGAAACCATTCCTCTCTCAATGCTTTCTGAATTTAGGCAGGAAGACTGCGCAGTAGATAAAGAGGACAAAACAAACTCACAGAAAATGACCACAAAAATTAGTGGCTTAAATTGGAGCAAGACCAGCAATCGCCTGCTCTGATACCATGTTAAACACACATAGCAAGAGAGATATGAAAGATAAAACATGCAATACAATTTTATTAACAAATGTTTTACATTTATAGTACATGTAGTGACCGTTGGGTTTCACATCCCAAGGTCTCTTGGACTGCTTTGGTCTATTCGGCTTCCACACTAACCCATTAAGGATTAGGTGTCCAACAGATTCATGGTACTGATGATGATATGGTTCACTTGGTATTGTAAAATTATCTTACATTATATTAGGTCATGATAAGGCTACTTAGAAACATTTATCCTTTCATATATTGGTATACTTGATATTTGACAAGCGTCATTTTTTTAGACATAATGGAGTTTATGAACTTATAAAGAAGGCTAGCACATTATATATATGGTAGATTGATTCTATTTGTGATAAGCATGATAGCCATTATTATGGAATTGTAACAATAAGATTGATATTCGAGATCATCTTATTGACCTTGTGTAGATTTTTTATAAGCTCGGTGAATTGGATAATGTGATGATTGGATAATATGATAAAGAAGTGTAGTGATTATGATCTTTGAAGTATCATAATACACATGTCATCTTCCCTAATCATATGACTCTAACCATTGATGAAATTTTGATGTCATGTTCATATGTGATGATGAAGTAGCTAATGTTGACATGTTATAACCATGATGAATATATGTGCAAGAACCTGATATAGTTAGATTTCATGATCTAACCATTTTTTTTATGCTTGAAAATATTATGATTGATAGGTTGATGAATTGAATAATAATGTCTAAGGTTGTTACACATTTAGAGGGAGAATATATCCATAATATCCCTACACCTATTATAATTTGGATAGAAAATTATTTACTGTTGAGGTATGATTTCTGGACATGAATAAACTAAATATCTGATATTGTTGGTCTGCAACAATTTCTATTCTTAGAAGAGATGGTTTCCTTTAGTTTAAGCCCCAACCACATGGAAGCAAGAATATCGGTGCGTTTATAAGCCTCTCAGCCACACAAAAGAAATCATATGTGTGTAGTTATGCCCATAGGTCACAAAATCTGAAACCTCATGCACAAAATTAGAAGTGATCCTAAAGCATGAAAGTCATATAGATATGGAGCACGCAACAGAAAGTGTTATGAGAAAGAAATTTTGAATTTTTTACTTATTATAGAGAATATGAATGTGTTGACTAAACTTGTGTTTGCAGGTGACCAGAATACGCATATCAATGTGTCATTTTGATTCAACCATTGAAGCTAGTGTATGGTAGTATTTGATAACGGTTACAAGGGTTTGATAAGATTTGGTTGATTGGTATAGATGAGCAGCATTAGGAGTTTTGACATGATTCTTGATGATTCATATCTATATATATATATATATATATATATATATATATATATTGTCTTATGGATTGATTGAATTCACAATGATAGCAAATTAGGGTTTTTACTTGATGACTAATAATTTGACTTGAAAATTGATGATTTGCCTTGATGAAAGTTCTAATGTTGGAATCTATTTTGTATTGGCCTCATTGTTTTTGGCACATTGGTTGAAGTATAAATAGTTTCCCCTGATGGATAAACAATATAAACAATATAAATATTGGTTGAATGGATGGAACGTATATGACTTGTCCCTGATGTATGCATTCATATTTAGTGACAGAAAAAAAATTCATGATATGATTATATGGATGGCCTGATGAAATGACAATAGATGAAGTCATGACTTGGTACTTGGATGTGATATCTACTTTATACTTACTCTCAAGATTTTGACATAATGATATTGGCAGAACCTTTTATGATTTTGACATTAGCTTTGATTTAGCATCTAAAGCTTGATAAGTTGACTTAGTTGATTTGATTGATATTGATTTGTGTAAGGTTGATCATATTGGTTTGCTCAAGTGTTATGCTTCTAGATAGCATTGTATCATTTGAAGCAAGCTTCCCGAGCCAGGTATGTATGCATTGAAAGTTACCTGGTTAAGCAAGGAAGATGTGTCAATCCAAACCTCTACTTAAAAGGTGGTCCAAGGTATGACTTTGATTTTCATTTTATATGTTAACGGCCTATTCTTGATAGTTAATGAACCTCTAATGATCAAAGTAAGAGGGAGATGGCCTCTAAAGTTCAAAATGAAGAACCGTGGCATGATGAATTATGCTCTAAAGTTGGGAAAATAAATTATATATTGTGAAGTTATTAAAGAAAGCGAAAATATAAATATGTGGACATTCTGATTGAATTTCAAGAATTTCTGAAAAGATATTATTGAACCTAACTTGGAAACTGATAGTTGATTGAAGCATTGATGTTTCACCCATATGTATATGCACGCACGCATGTGTGTGCGTGTGTGTGTCTTTTGCATAAAACCTGATTGAGTCGCTTCATACACATTGAGTTTCCACCAAGCACACTTCGATATATTTACATGAGACGATAAATTTTTGGTCTGAGATATCCTTCCTATGATATGTGACTACATCGATGTATCGATATTGTTTGGGATCATTATTGATGAACATGGCCACATTTGGGTGTTGTTTTAGTATGAGATCTGCCATGGTAGCCTTGGATGAGAATTCCATAGCTTTAAGCATGACCGAGTTGAGTACAATGTTGTTGGCATGACTAGCTATGCGGCAGGTTGAAGATGCTCTCTGGAGAGTTGTTTGAGCAGGTTGTAGATATGATAGGGATACATTGTGATAATGTTGAATAGGATCTAAGTGGCAGATAATCCTGTATATAGCAAGGAATTATATCTCTTTATATTTTGAGACAATGTTTACGTACAAGACAAGCTTAGGCTTATGGTTTCCACCTCCACGAGAGGGAGGATGAATAAGCTATCCTTCTGTGATATATATTTTTGTTCTAAAATAATATTTGATTTGACGTCTTATATGAATAGGATACTACTTCTATTGCGATATCATGATTAATACGATATCAAATATGAGAACGATCATATGTTTATGATATATAGAGAGTAGGACTAATCGAGAACACTGAGCTAGCTCATCTCCCCTGTTTGAGCTCCCAAGGTGAGGAATTGAGATGGAAGGCTCCTGGGGTTGAGGGATATTTGGACAATAGGGACGTAGATGTTGCTCCCCTATATGTTACCCATAGGGTTAGAGATGTTTCTTACCTATATTGGTATTTTAATAGTATACCTTAGTTGGTATCATACCCAAAAGCAAGGCTTATTGGGAATACTGCTCTGAATCTGGCCAGCGGGTTGAGAATGTACTTGGAGGTGTACAATCCAAGATAATTATGATGCGGGTGTTCTACAACATTTCTTAAGGGTAATTGTTGGGAATATTTGTGGGAAATAGGATGGGTTGAGATATGTTCCCCTACATCACCTATTGCTCGATATGGGGTTGAAGATGTTTCTCCTGATGAAATTCTGGGTTAAGATGTGCTCCCCAATGTGGTTCTAGGTTCATATGTGCTCCCTGATGATACGTTATCTGATGTTTCATGGGTGGTAGCACTGGGATTCCCACTGGCAGTGATTCTAAGTTGAGATGTACTCCCCGATGTAGTTTCAGGTTGAGATGTGCTCCCTAATAATGTTTCAGATTGAGATGTTCTCTCTGACGTGATAAAAGGTGGTAGCTTAGGCTCCCCACCTATGTAAAATTCTTCTTCTTCTAGATTCAAGAATGTTGAACATATGAGTAGGGACAATCAATAGATAAGAAGGAATAAGAAAGATATGAACCAAGATGAGCATTGATGAGATTTGATGACAAGATACTTGAGATTGGATATGATTTGATGATAGGATTCTTGAAATGATTACATGACATAGTTTGAATTTATCGCTAGTTGAGAGGGAGTGTTAATTTGGCAGCTCAGTGACAAATTCCAACCATGGGATAGTATTCCTCTTTTCGAGAGGACCAACTTTGACTATTTAAGCACTCACTTTGGATAAGGGAAAGTGCATTTTTGAATTAAATCCCAAATGTGCACATTTGATCATGTCAACCCTAAAGAAAACTAGACGCCCTTGGAAGGCTATAAATACAAGTGACCTCAACCTCATTTCGAAACAATCATTATGATCATTCTTCTTCTCTCTTTGGTTTGGCTCGCATAGAGTCTGGCATGGTTCGTGGAAAATTTTCTCATACAGGTCCGAAATTGTAGGGTCTAAATCTCACACGTGTGTTCTAGGGTTTCAAGGTCTGAAGCTTGCACGTGTATGAAATTTCAATTGTAATTATAGGAATGCAAGCCTATGCATGTGGTTGAAGGGTTTCAGTTGCACACATGACACTCTCTCCATGTGGTTGGTACCTAGGGTTTAGTATTTCTCGTCGACCGTAGAGTTCGGTAGTTTACCACAGACAGTGACAATTGATTGTGAATTAGGGTTTTGTTTATTGGCATTATTTGTTTCATATCATGATTTTGATTAGTTTATTTTGATGGATAGGTTTATGATTCAAGATATGGATCAGTGTACTCCCTTTTGTTGAATCATTCAAAGAAAATCTAATAAGAAAAAGAATTTGAAAGGGTTTTCCCCATAGTGGGATTTTCCCTGGTCTCTGACGAATCCTGGTGTCCCTATGTGTGAATGTTTTTCTTCTATTGTTCCTTTATGTTATGTTGCATTGATGATGATTTTGTTCTTTCCACATAATTGCATATTTTGTTGAATAATGTTGTAAATTTGAATAATGATATGATGCTATAGGGTGAATTTAATATGAAAATAATGAAATGCAATTATCAAAGTAAAGAACAATATATCCCTACGAAAAATTAATCGCCGAGATGCCCAGAGGGAATTACAAATGGTAATTCAAAAATTTACGGGCTTTTGGGTTCACGAGTTATTGAAGAGGAGTGGTCACATTATCCATATGATAGTGTGGAAGTATTATATTGACAAGAGTGGGGGCCAAACCTTTAATGCGCACAAGTTGAAACTTGTGATGACGTGGAACCTGCATCCTACGTGCCCGAAAGATTTTCAAATTAGAGTTTAAAGAGTTATGGTCTTCTAGGTACTAAAGTGCCTTGTTGTTAAGTCGAAATATTAAAAAGAGCATTTTTTCAAAGGATTTGGTAATAGTGGTCAAGGCTACGGTGGTTCTCAAAAGGAGAATATTTTATTATTTTAATGTGTTTTGAAGCAAAAAGAGTTTATTTAATGGTAAATTATAAACTTAAGAAAAACAAAAAGGTCCCCATTATTATTATGGTGAACAATTAAAGGAGGTTGTTGTTTTCTACAACAAAATGCAAAGTGGGTTACCTTTATAGAAAAAATTGTTATTTAACAACAAGTGCTGCAACGTCTTCATCTACTAGGTAGTTTCATTTTTATTTTAATTTTTATTGAACTTAAATTAATTATCATGTTTAACCTCTATTAGGAATTAGTGAATTACATGATTTATTCACCCATATCACTAAAAGGTTCTTATTCTGTTGAAGTTATATTCCAATGAAGTTTTCCAACCTTGGTGGCAACCAAGGCTTATGAAATTCCATTTTGAAGGAGTGTTTCTTTTTAGAACAACTTAAGGAAAAATATTTTATAATGGATAAAATTGTATTATATCCAAAGAAAGTCATCGTGTGGAAAATATAGAAGGAAATACATAGGATTTCTTAATTTTAAAACTAAAATTATTTGAATTTCATAGTGAATGATTAATTTACTCCTTAAGGCTAGTACTCCATTTCATACACCTTTTCAAATTGCATATCTTGTCTAATTCAACAATTTGGTTTTTCTGATCCTAGCACATCTAGGGGTTAGAATAAGGAAACTTGTTAATCAGTGGATCTCATGGGCGTCCTTACTCACAATCTAGCTTAATTGAACATTGGCTGAAGTTATTTTTCAAAAAGATTTGGATATTGAAGGACATGGACTGATGGTCATAATTATGTTCATGTTATAAAACATCTTGGAATGGTAATGGGGAATTTTCCTTGTAGAGATAATTCTTTATTTAAATCTGAATTAAATTCAAATTGTGATTGTTTTTTTTAGCATTTAGTTTTACTATTATCCAATTGGAATCTTAATATGATGAAAACTAATTATGTGTCACTTATCCTCACTATGTTTTTGTTCGTTTTCTGGGATCATTTTATTGATTAATTAGTAAAATATGGTTGAATTAATTCACCATATTAGATTTGGCATACATTTATTTAATTATGGGTGATTGGAATAGGATAGATTTCAGTTCATTTCATCTTGATTGTCAGCTATTTTCCACTAATAAATATTATGCAGCATAGCTTCCATTTCATTTGAACATGTTGACATTCAACTTTGAATTTTTGTAGGGCTTGCCTTAGAATCACTTCTTGGGGTCATAGCATTGGTATAGTCTAACATTAAACACTCTAAGGTAATTATTTTATTTATTTTATTATTGGTGATTTTAATTTTCATAATTTAAATATGTTGTACAAATTGAATTAAATAATGTTCCATTAAAATTTAGACTGTTATTTTTAGGTTAGTTTATGTACTTCTAATGCTTGGTTAAATGAAAAGTGGTATACAATAACATATGACCCCAATGTGTGTTACAACTCCAACAAGTTATACATGCAATATGAATTCATTGGACAGAGTTCAATGTTATTTTAATTTAATCATCATATTCTCATTCATGTCTCATGTTCTTAGGTGCATAGCGACAAAGAATGATTATTAGGTCGCTAAGAATTACTCTCACTACTATAGATAGGGGGTTTTAAGACATTCATTTGAGAAAAATTTGTCATTTCATCTTAAAATTATTATTTTTTCTCAACTAATTAATATTATTTTAATTATTTTAAAATAAAAAGTATTTTACAGTTATGTTACCTTTCCCTACTCAAGATATCCAATTATGGTTTAAAGAAAATCCTAGGGTTTAATATGTGGTTATTTTATGCCAATTGAGGGCTTATAGGACAGTTTTTTCATAAAATATTACAGATGCCAAGACTTTATTCTGAACATATAAAAGTTTGTTAAGAAAACATATGTGAAAGTGTAGATTGTATTCAGAGAGGAGACATTCAAAGAGGAAAGTGTGCAATGTATGAATGAGATTATATGAAGTGGAAACTTTGAAAAGTCTCATTCAAATTGTATGCCCCCTCATCCAATTTGGATCTTGCCCTTTACATTAACTTGTGCCCATATTTTAATTCATGTTAAATCCGACTATTTATCTGCATCTGGTATTTCTCTCAGTGAATTGAAAAGTCGCAGTTTGAGCCCAATTTATTGCCTAGGTGTTTTTATTGGATTTTGATCTAGTTACCATTTTTTATTTATAAGAAAAAAAGAGCCCAATTGATCCATAAGCAGCCAATAATTGAGTATTCATTGCAGTAGTGGCATTTTCATCAATATATGATCATTGTGTTTTGAAAATAGTGCATTATTTTAATATGGGCTCAAAACACAAGCCCATGGTTCCTCAAGAAGTTGTCCCTATTATTGTGGGGTTGATATCCTTTCCCTCATTATGTCTATGGAGATCTTTCCCTAAGCATAACAGTGTCGATGTTTTCCCTTACGATCCCTTGTGCAAAGGACTGAGGTTAAGAGGGGATACCAATATTGTTGTGCCTATGAGGCCTACTTTGGTTTCAAATAATGAGAGCGGTGAAGTAAACTTTGATTCGAGTGCGCCTCTTCTATTTTCCTTGGCAAACATTCAAGATGCTATTCTGAAGCATTGTTAGGTGAATGTTCATTAGAATTCTATGAGCCATGTTTGAAGGATGTCGTTGTTGTGTTTGGGTTGATGGTTGCAGCTACTTATTTTAATAGTTGGGTGTTTTGTCCCATTTATTAGGTTGCTCAGGGAAAAATGTTTTGGGCACTTTTTGTGTTGGGACACTACAGGTGAGTTTTCGTGCTCCTTATGTCTCTTCTCTACTTTTTCCAGTATTTCTCTGAAAGTAGTGGTTGTTTTAGCTATTAATGGATCGATAGTTTGGATTTAATAAGTAATT
Organism: Pinus tabuliformis; assembly: GCA_031772625.1. Classification (NCBI taxonomy): domain Eukaryota; kingdom Viridiplantae; phylum Streptophyta; class Pinopsida; order Pinales; family Pinaceae; genus Pinus; species Pinus tabuliformis. The sequence goes on along the minus strand of CM062806.1, from coordinate 44,612,119 downwards.
AAATAATGGGTTTTTTAGTTGTTAATGGGTTCATGGTTTGGATGTAAGTAGTACTTAATCGTGGCCATTATAGTTGTTCATCGATTGATGGTTTGAATTTAACAAGTTCTTAAATAATGGTTATTTTAGTCGTTAATGTATGGACTGGATTCAAGAAGAACTGATCCAAATGGATCCAAGAATGCCCTCTAAGTCTTCATGAATCTATAAAAAATCATGCCAAAGCCAAAAATCCCTTAAAGGATCGAAAACAGCGAAAGAGGGACACCCTTAGCGGGGCAGAGAAACACTCTCGGGAGGCCCAAAACCCATGAAATCAATAAAAAGACAGGCGGAATAAGTGATGCACAGTAACCGTCTAATCTAGCCGATCAACGGTCCAGATCGAATCAGTAATCACAATCGGCAGTGACCTTTGGAAGAGATCGGCGGGATCCACATGAGTCTTGCGACTGCGATCGATGGATCACTATCAGCGAAGACTATCGGCGAGAATCGGCGCTTTATATATATATTGTGATGAGCAAATGGCAGAGTTAATTTGGATCGTTGATCGAGCGCACAGATCGATGGCCCATATTAAATCGGTGGATCGTTGTCGGACTATACAGAGGAGCGCTTTATAATGGCCTGAGGGTTATTGTGATGAGTAATTGCGATATATCGCATCGCCGCATCACATCGGAACTATGCAGTGGAGCGGGGTTGATACCCATAAGGGCAGCGATATTACGGACCTGATAATCAGATAGGCAGAATTGCATATATATTTAAGTCCAGAAAACTACGTTTTCCTTAGTAAATTGCATTTTCGCGAACAAATGAAAAACCAAAGGGAAAGGCGCCGATGCGATGTTGCGGACCCGAGAGGGTTCATTAACAATATTAGACAGAATTTCAAGTCCGGAATGCACGGATTTATTGTGTTTTAGTGTATTTTCGTATTAAATGAAATACAGAGGCAGAGACATCCCGATATGCGATATGCGACCGGTGGGCGGACCCGATAGGGGATTAAACCATATTTAAAGGACTTTAAAGTCCGATATATCATGTTTTGGTGGATTTTTCATGTTTATGCCTATTTCTCTGTGTTGATGAAAAACGGTTGTGTTTGGGAATCTGATGGAGTTCAAGGGACCCAGGCATTCTTCCGTTACGGAATCGGTGGCCACCTCCCCTTCAAGCGTTATGCCATACCTGGGAAACGCTAGAAGAGGGATTCGAACGGACAGAGGCCCGGGAGACTAAAGGACAAGGAGATGAAACGAACAAGCAGCCCAGAATGGCTTTAAAAGCCACAGATAGAGCGCAAACAGGCAGGCAGTGTTCAAAAGAAAATGCGAGACAGAGTTTAGAGCAGATTGAGAGTTGTGTGGGAGTCTGTGTACTCAGAGGAAGCTTGAGGGATTCAAGTGAAGCTCTTGTTATTGTAATATGTTTGTGTGTGAGGCTCAAATTGAGCTCACTGTTGTAAACAAAACTCTGCTTGAAGACATAATAGAGAGGCCACCACTGAAGGCTGGACCAAGAGATGTAGCCTAGGAGTATTGGGTGAACTCCTTATTAAATTTGTTGTGTCATGTGTTATCTATTATGTTTGTTTACTACTTCATTGTTTGTGCATTTCGCAATCTTATCGATCCATTGCATATAATGACATAGACTAATCCATGCACATAAGTCTGTAATACCTTATTAATTATCTTAGATCTCATTTTCAGATCAAGTGGTATCAGAGCTTTAGGTTGCTAAGGTTAGACAAGCTTGTGTTGGACTGTTTGTGAATGATAACTAGATCAAAGCTTAAATTAGGAAAAGGAGAATTGGTTGAATCTAACCCAGAAATTGGTAGAGTCTATACTAGGAGGAAAATGTCAGAAGAAATTCCCTTGGAATCAGACTCTCAATTCATGGACAGTTTCATGACTATGAGAGCCATGGTTGAAGAAATGTATAGAGAATTCAAGAAAGGTCGAAGTGAAGATTCTTCAACTTCGGAGCATGACAAAGGAGCAAAAGAATCTCTCCTAAATGACCATTCTAAAGGCAAAGGGAAAGAAGAAAAGCTTCCCACACCTCCTGATAGTCCTGAAAATAAAAAGAAGAAAGCATCTTTGATTAAATTAGATGTTAAATTTGATTTGCCAATATATGATGGAGAGTTAAATGCAGAGAAGCTGGATAACTGGATTAGGCAGATTGATGTGTATTGCAGGGTGCAGAGCATTGACTCAGACAGAAGTAAGATTCAGCTGGCCAGCCTACACCTTGGAGGAACTGCCTTGGTATGGTGGGAAGGCAAAACACAAGCTGACTTGAAGAAGCATGGTAAAATTCTTTCTGTCTGGAGTGAATTTGTTTCTGCAATTAAAAAACAGTTTCATCTACTAGATTATATGCAGCAAGCTATGATGAGTTGGCAAACTCTTCGCCAATTAAAAGGGCAAAGTGTACAAAGTTACACCCAAGAGTTTAGAAAGAGAGCTTTGATTCTAGGCATTTCTTTAGACTCACCTGAAACTTTGCTGAAGTATATAGGTGGTCTACATAGTTATTTGAGACATACCATTCTCATGTTTAACCCTACTAGCATCGATGAGGTATTTGTCCAGGCTACCCATCTAGAAGCAAGAGGCAAGAATGTGAACCCAGAGATTGGGGGACCATCCAAACCCACTACAAGCAAGAACAAGGAAAAGAGGAAGCAGAAATGGAAAGAGAGGAAGGCCAATATTGCACAAAAGGCCAAACCTTCATGCACTCATTGCAAGAAGGATGGACATGATGATGAACATTGTTGGTCTTTGCATCTGGAGCTAAAACCCAAGAAGTTCGATGGCAAGAAGAAGAAGGTTGTTGCTGCTGTTCAGAGAGATTTGGGGTCAGACTCAGGTGATGAAACAACCATCATAGACACAGGCATAAAAGGTAAAAATTCTGAAGCATCTACTAGTAATTATGCCCAAACTATTGATAGTGAAGAAAATGAGAGAAGAAGACATGAGCTTTTTCATATTAGAGTTATTTCCAAGCATCAAAAGATTGATACTTTGTTTGATAGTGGCTCACAAGTAAATTTAATTTCTGAAGCAATTGTAAAGAAATTGGGACTGCTAACCACACCTCACAAGAAGCCATATCCATTAGGTTGGGTATGTGATAAAGCAAAACTACAAGTGACTAGACAATGTAAACTTAGGTTTTCTTTTGGGTCAGCATTTGTGGATGAGGTTGAGTTAGATATTGTTCCCTTGGATATATGTGGGATTGTTTTAGGAAGTCCTTACTTGTATGATAGAAAAGCCATATTCTATAGAGTTGAAAATAAGTATCAACTTGTTAAAGATGGAATTGAATATATTGTAAGAGCTCATAAACTTAAGAATAATTATACTCTTATAAACTCAGGGCAGATGAAAAGAATTGTAAATTCATGCAAGAAATTTTTACTGATAGTTGTAAAGGAAAAGAAACCTGAAAAACCAATATATTTGAGGGTTGTGATGCTAAACAGCAAGCTGATTTAGAAAAGGTTGTTTCCGAATATGATATATTATTTCAAGAACCTAAAGGTCTGCCACCAAAAAGGGAAATTGTACATGATATTAATTTGCAGCAAGATGCTCCATTGCCTAACATCGGAATGTACAGGTTATCCGCTTTAGAGAATGCAGAAATCAAGAAGCAGGTATAGGAGCTTCTCGAGAAAGGGTTCATAAGACCAAGCAAATCACCATGCAGATCTCCAATCGTGATGGTGAGAAAGGACGATTTGTGGAGGATGTGCATTGACTACCGAGCACTAAATAAAATAACGATCAAGAATCTTTATCCCCTTCCTCGCATAGATGATCTATTAGATCAGCTAAAAGAAGTTGTTTACTTTTCCAAGTTGGACCTACGTAGTGGTTACCATCAAGTCAGAGTAGCAGAGCAAGATGCATGGAAGACTGCTTTCAAAACAAAGCAAGGGTTGTATGAATGGCTAGTTATGCCTTTTGGCTTAACTAATGCTCCTGCCACTTTCATGAGAGTAATGAATGATGTACTCAGGCCTTTTATTGATGATTTTGTAATTGTATATTTGGATGACATTCTTGTATTTAGTAAAGCATGGGAAAAACATTTGCAACATGTAAAACAGACTCTAGATGTTTTGAAAAAGGAAATCTCTATGTTAAATTATCAAAATGTGAATTTGGAAAAACATCTTTGAATTATTTGGGTCACATAGTAGGGGGGGTGAATTGAAGATAGATCCCTCTAAGGTCGCAGTCATTGTAAACTGGCATAAACCCAAGTCTTTTACTGAAGTTAGAAGCTTCCTAGGGGCAGCACAATATTGGAGAAAGTTTATTGCTAACTTTTCCTTAATTGCAACTCCTTTACATGCATTGACAGGATTGAACAAGGTGTTTCAGTGGGGAGGCAAACAGCATAAAGCCTTCAACACCTTGAAAGAAAAAATTAGTACAGCACTAGTACTAGCATTGCCAAATCTTCAACAATCATTTGAGATCGAAACTGATGCCAGTGATTATGCCATGGGAGCAGTGTTGATGCAACATGGTAAACCCATATGCTACCATTCTGAAACTTTTAATTATGCAGTAGTTAACTATCCTACCTAAGATAAATAATTGTATGCATTAGTTCAGAGTGTGAAGAAGTGGAAACATTACTTAATGGGTAAAGAAACAATAATACATACTGATCATCAGCCACTTCAGTACTTGCACTCACAAACTAAGTTGCAGCAAACAAGACACTATAGGTGGATGGGTTTCCTATATCAGTTTCATTTAGTCATCATATATAAAAAGGGCATACACAATAAAGTTGCAGATATGTTGTCCAGACCAATCATAAATGCATCTACTATACTTGAGCATAATTCAGTAATGCATGAAAGCTACATTGAACAATATGCTCAAGATATAGACTTTAAAGATGTATATGCAGCTTTAAGTAATGGCAAAAAGGTAGAAGAAGTGGATTACTATATTAAGGACCAACTCTTGTATCATTTGGGAAAGCTATGCATTCCACAAACAAAGAGAATTAATATAATTAGGGAAGCACATACTTCTCTGATATCAGGTCATTTTGGTGTAAGCAAAACAATTGCACAACTACAAAGACTCATTGGCCAGAAATGTATGAAACGGTTTCTAGATATGTAAGAGGGTGTACCATGTGTGCTAAAAGCAAGCCCAGCAATAGAAAACTAGGCTTGTACACTCCACTACCAATCCCTTCCCGTCCTTGGGAAAGTGTTTCCATGGACTTTGTTGGGGGATTGCCAAAATCTAGAAAGGGGCATGACTATTTATATGTTATTGTGGATAGGTTCAGTAAAATGTGTATTTTAATACCTTGTAATAAATAGATTACAGCTGAACAAACAGCGAAATCGTTCTTTTAGCATGTCTAGATGCATTTTGGGTTACCCACTTCCATAGTATCTAATCGAGACTCTCGGTTTGTTGGGAAGTTTTGGTCAAGTCTGTGGAAATTAATGGACACCAGACTGAAGAAAAGCACAGCCTTTCATCCACAGACAGATGGCCAAATAGAGGTAGTCAACCGAACAGTGATCCAGTTGCTCAGGGGTTATTGCAGCAAGCATCCCAAGCTTTGGGATGAACATTTATGTTATGTGCGACATGCTTACAATCGTGCTAAACATTCGTCTACACAGAGATCTCCTTTTGAGACCTGTTTTGGTTTTATACCAAGGTATCCCTTGGATTTTGTCTTTGAAAAAGATATAACAGTTGCTGGACACAATGATGTGGATAAAGCAACCAGATTCGTTGAACATATCCAAGAGATTCATCAGGCAGTGCAGGGACAGCTGGAAAAGAGCCAAGTCAAATACAAGGCAAGGCATGATAAACACCGGGTGGAGCACAGCTTCCAAGTTGGCGATCAAGTATGGCTATATATCAGCAAGGACAGAATGCAAGGTGAAGGAAAGATGTTGAAGCCAATAAGGTATGGGCCTTTAAGTTACTTGAGAAAATTGGTGAGAATGATTTCCGCCTTGGTCTACCAGCATACATGCACATCTATTCAGTGGTAAATGCAGAAAATTTAAGACTGTTTGAACCTTCATTAATTGAAAATCCTGAAGAGCAAAGTCAATTTCCTTCCACTGATGATCTGTTGCCTAAATACCTCAATAAGCTGCAGGAAGATACAGTTCTGGACAGGAAGGTGAGGACAACGCGCAGAGGAGATATTGAGTACCTAAGGATTGGACTCAAAGGTTCAAAACCCAGCAGTGCAAAATGGATAGAGATTGGACAAGTGAGGCAGCAATATCCTCACTTGATTGATGCTTGAAAACCAACTTTTGGTGGTCCAAAAGCCTTTTTCAGTGGGAAGGCGTGATCCAAATGGATCCAAGAATGCCCTCTAAGTCTTCATGAATCTATTAAAAATCATGCCAAAGCCAAAAATCCCTTAAAGGATCGAAAACAACGAAAGAGGGACACCCTTAGCGGGGCGGAGAAACACTATCGGGAGGCCCAAAACCCATGAAATCAATAAAAAGATAGGCGGAATAAGTGATGCACAGTAACCGTCCAATCTGGCCGATCAACGGTCCAGATCGGATCGGTAATCACAATCGGCGATGACCTTCGGCAAAGATCGACGGGATCCACATGAGTCTTGCAACTGCGATCGGCAGAGACTATTGACTAAGATCGGCGCTTTATATATATATATATATATATATATATATATATATATATATATATATATATATATATATATATATAGATATATATATATATATATTTTGCGATGAGCAAATTGCGAAGTGAATCTAGACCGTCGATCAAGCGCGCATATTCACGGCCCATATTAAATTGGCGGATCACTATCGGATTATACAGAGGAGCACTTTATAATGGCTCGAGGGTTATGGCACTTTATAATCTGTTTGTGTGTGAGGCTCAAATTTAGCTCACTGTTGTAAACAAAACTCTGTTTGAAGACATAATAGAGAGACCACCACTAAAGGCTGGACCAGGGGATGTAGCCCAGGAGTATTGGGTGAACTCCTTATTAAATTTGTTGTGTCATGTGTTATCTATTATGTTTGTTTACTGCTTCATTGTTTGTTCATTTCGCAATCTTATCAATCCATTGCATATAATGACATAGACTAATCCATGCACATAAGTCTGTAATACCTTATTAATTATCTTAAATCTCATTTTCAGATCAAGAACTTTTCCTGATTTATGTCTCATTGTATTACTTCAATGATTTGTGGCCCATTTATAGATCCCATCACCCTGGAACTCTTTGTTGGTTGGGGTGTTATAGCCAAGAAAGTTTTGAAAGGTCTTCTCTTCATGGATTGGGTACTTCCAGGATACATTGTATAAGGAGCACTCAAATCTCTCCATATCCTTCTAGAATCTTGTAGACCATGAATCATCGAAAATTCCATTTGCAATCCTCAAATCATCATTTCAATCCTCAAGTTATATTTTGAGATGCCAAATTAGTTAAGGATTGCAGTTTTTGAAGACTTGGATTTCAGATTTTTGAGATTTCAGTTTTTTACGCTCTTCCAGAAGGCATTAAAAGGTGTTATGTATTAAGGAGGTGATGTTAGAAACAATACTGAGAGAGGGGGGGGTGAATCAGTATTAGTCAAACCAATACTTTTCATACTCTAATTTATATACACTACTTCAATGAACGTAACTCGCGTGTATACGCAACTGTATTTAAGGCAACCAGCGTATACACAACGAACTTATGATTCAATTAATTCATCATATGTTGATCTTTAATCAGTGCATCAGTACTTCATTAACCATATAAACAATAACCATGTGCAGTAATAACAGAACAAACCATCACACATAAGAAACACACATGAACACCAAGATTTAAGGTGGAAACCCAATGCGGGACAAAAACCACCTGTTGTTGTCTTCTTTTAATATAAGAAAAAATTGTTTACAATCTTGTATTGGTGCAGACTCATACCAGTACGCAGGCACCCACCTATATAAGGCTACAACCTTCTCTTGTTCTCCAGCTTCTACTAGAAGGGAGCTACAACCCCCTAGCTCTTGTACTAGCCGATCCATTTACTAGTACGTAGGCGCTGACCTACAAAAGGCTCCAACCTTCACTCGTTTTCCAACTGCTACTGGAAGGGAGCTCCAACCCCCTGGCTCTTGTACTAGCCGATCCATTTACTAGTACGTAGGCGCCAGCCTACAGAAGGCTCCAACCTTCACTTGTTTTCCAGCTGCTACTAGAAAGGAGCTCCAACCCCCTCTCTCTTGTACTTGCCAATCTATTTACTAGTACGTAGGCACCAGCCTACAAAAGTATCCAACCTTCACTCATTTTCCAGCTGCTACTGGAAGGGAGCTCCAACCCCTTGGCTCTTGTACTGGCCGATATGTTTACCAATACGTAGGCGCTGGCCTACAGAAGGCTACGACCTTCTCTCTTCCTCCAGGGACCACGTTTCATAAGTTTTCAGACTGGATGCTCCTAGTACACAATAATTCACATGAAGGCCTTGTTTCATCAAATTTTCATATTGGACCCCTCAATAACATTGAAGCTCAGAATCAATCACCACTGCAATACAACCATCAAATACATATGCATCAACCAATCACTGAAACTCAATCATCAATCTTGGAATCAACCACAATTGAATCAATTACTGGAAACCCATCATCATTGAAGCAAATCACAATCAATCAAACTGAACATTCAAAACATTGTCACTAGAATACAATCACCAGAAGACAAAGCAGAACCCAGAACTCTGCATCAACAACCAGAACCAATTGCAACTTTAAACATCATATTTCATAATGTATGCGCTACTTCGATGTTATGAACCAGTGTGTATATGCGCTTTTACCAAAGTGAACCAGCGTACATATCTGCAAATACTAACTTAAAACATCAAAACTATTCCAAACTTTAGTCATGCCCAAATCAGAACATTTACAGTGTAAATCATGTGTTAGTATTTAGATCTAGACTATCCATGATCATACCACATAATAATAATTCATTTTAGGCCTTATGATCCTGATCCATCATCCATCATCAACCACACAGGTGCATCCTTAGTTCAAATCAAGCAAAGCATCAGAAACCCATAACCTGCATATTTGATCTAACACTTCATAATATATTCCCTACTTCCACACCTTGGCCTAATGATCTTCTCCTCCTTATATAGTTTTAGGCCTTTCTCAATACCTCAGACCAAAACCACTTAGGACCAATAACTCGGGCCAAATACCTGTTGACCTAGGTAGTCATTGATGTGAATATGGCAATATTCTAGATACTATATGATGATATGAAGCCAAAGGAAAGCAGAGCAGATCCATGAAGAGACAGGAGCAAGGCCATCAGGATAGCCAAACCATAAGCAAGAGTCTGTTAACAGAGGAGTTAACAAAGGAGTCATATCAAGGTATATTGCAGAATATCAGAGCAAGAGAGGCATGTCGGAAAAGGCAGAAGCCATCAAGGTATGAAGGCATCAAGGGGAGGTCATTGAAAGACATTGCAAAGCCAAAGGAAGACATTGGAACCTGAGGAGCCACATTGGAGCAAGAGGTGCCATATCAGAAGATCATTGCATGTAATACATGCCCAAGAAGAGCCAAGAGGAGCAAACAGAGCAAAGAGCAGACAAATCCATTGGAGGAAGCAATCAGAGCTGTCGGAGCCATCGGAGGAAGCAGACAGAGCTATCGGGAGCTATATAGAGTATATGCATGCAAATACACTATCGGAAGCAGAAATCACATATATGCGTGTAATTAACTATTGGGAGCTATCGGAGGAGCAATGGATGCATTTACACTATCGGGAGCTATCGAAGGAGCAAAGGATGCATTAACACTATCGGAGGCGGAAGACTTAGTTATAGTGGAATATACTATCGGAGTGGAGAAGTTTATGTATATAGGTGCATATATATATATATCGGCGACAGTGAAATCGGCGGGTTCTACCATGCCATCACCCCAAAACCCCCGACTGCGATATCTATATGTATATCATACAACTGCAATACATGCGGACCCACTGCAACATTGTGCTATGGTTTAATGCTATATCGCATCCACCCATCGCAATAATACACAAAGGGTTGTCACTCTCCCGAGCACCGATTGCAATGTATGTCACGGACCCGATGGTCCGATTGTAACACAACTCAATGCTATATCGCATCCGCAGGAGGATCGGCCCGTCGGCCATCGGCAATGTCATGGGGTCAATGTATAAAGGACCCCCGGAAGCCTCATTTGCCAATTGCAATTGCACAGCTGGACCCGATGGGTTTTATAAACCCAACTGTATAAACCTTGAGTTCCGCACGTAAAGGTTTTTCAATATATTGGCGAGTTTCGGTGTAAATACAAAAATACAAAGGAAATGCCCAAGGCGATAAAGACCGGACCCGAAGTAGTTATAGATGCGGGTAAAATGTTTTTTGAAGTCCGCCCATTAGAGTTTTAAGCTTGTTTTTCTCATATTCCTGTATATTTGAATTTATGCATTACGCAGGGTTTTACGGCCAAAGATGCATATAAAATGCACCCAATAGTTCAGAAGGCCTGAACGATAGTTCAATGAGCTAAATCATGGCGATTGAGACTGCGGTTGAGACGTGACATCTCCATTAAATTGTAAATCCTGTGCATGTCCATTATGATTAAAAAATGATGAGTGTTGTTACAGTGTAAAGTGAAACATAATTTCTCTGTGCATTGTTGGACCTCTCTTATGAATCTACATGTCCCCAGAGAGTCGGTGAACTCGCACAGCGCAGAGGAAGCCACAGCGACCGAGGAGGGAAGTCGAAGGATCAAGTGAGGCAGAGGAAACAATAGGGACCGAGGAGGAAGCCAAAGAGGCGGTGGTAAGCATAAACAAACTGTCAGAGGCAGGTGGGATTCATAAAAAACAGGAAAAACAGAGAATAAAGTGAGGTTGAACGTTGTTGATACAGTTGGAGGAAACAGAGGCAGCGAGAGGGTCCAACAGAACAAAAAAAAAGTTGAAGGACCAACAGGACAGGAGGCATTTGAAGGGTGAGCTTCTCAGCTAATCGTGTTACCATGTGAAAGAATTAATCAGGCAGAAGTAGCCGACAAAGAAATAGTCATGCTAAAGCATTCACTGTGACAAAAATAACATATGCTTGAATAGAAAGTTGGTTCTTATGCGGAGCTTAGTGCAGCTAACAGTGGACTCACTAAAGCTGTGTGGAGACATTATCAAAGGTCATGAAGGCTATCGGAGACTCTCTGTGGGCAGTATGAAGAGTTGTAAAGACTCCTTCATGAGAAGACTGGCTGTCATTGATGCTATAGCATGGAGACTACAGTGAAGCTGTAAACAGACAGAACTCAGTAATGAAGAGTTCTAAGAGAAAAACATTACTATCAAACGTGCCTTGACAAGATTGGGTCGGAACCCTTGGGGCTGGTGCCTCAGAAGCAAGAAGGATTGGAGTCCTTGGGGCTGGTGCCTCAGAAGTAAGAAGGATTGGAGTCCTTGGGGTTGATACCTCAGAAGTAGGAAGGATAGGTGTCTTTGGGACTGGTGTTTCAGGCACTGGAAAGGATTGAAGTCCTTGGGGGTTGGTGCTCCTAAGTCCAAGAGTGTTGCTTTGGTGAAACAGAGTTGGAGCTCTGAATGTTGGAGCCTCACGAAAGTCCAAGTTGGTGCTTGGCAACTGATTGCAACCACCTATATATTGTATCTATTTTACTGCAAAAATTATATTAATAAAAGCATTTATTCTTGTTGTTCATCTTGTGTTTTGAATAGAAATGTTTTAACTAGTAAAACAATAGTCAGAAAAAGAAATACTAATTCACCCCCCCTCTCAGTATTTCCAACAATACCTCAAACCAGTACCTCGGACCAAATACCTCGAACCAATACCTTGGACCAAAACCTTGATTCTCCATCCCATACGCGCTTTTCCTTCTGTGAAAGTGCGTGTATACGTATACGCTCCTTTTGTTCTTTTAACCCTCACGTATATGCTACGTGGACAAAGTGAACCAGCGTATACTTCTTAAACTATTATCTTTCTTCAATCTCTGGAGTCTGATCTGTAATCCTTTGTTGTTAAATTATTGCATTGTGAACTATCATCTGTGTGAGTTGCCATCAAGGACAACACGTGTATCATAATGCCAACAATCTCCCCCTTTGGACTTGATGGCAATCACAACACCAAGATACTCTCCCCCGTTGACATCAAGGGCAAAGGGCGGACCAAGATATTCTCCGCTTTTGATATACATTATGTTGTCCATGCTCCCCCTGAGTACATGGTAAAATCTCTAATTAAGCTCCCCCTTTGTACATGCTGAGATGCACTAAACCGTTCATACTCCCCCTGAGCACATGCAGAGTCTGCAAAAATATTTTCAAAAGAATAACATGACTCTATAACTCAACTAAGTATTACCTTCCTATCACCAATGACTCATACACACATCAATCTCCTAATCAAGTGGGGATACACCAATTTTGACTCATCCACCCAACCAAGTGGGGATATACCAAATGTTTATACATGACTGAAATAGAAATTATTACATCATCCTTCCCATGCATAGTGGGGTTACAAATTAGGTCTTTTCATGACCTTTACATCAAATGATATACATGACATTTATAACAAGGACAACCGATCTAAACAAGACCATGATAGTCATCAGCAACTATCATACACCATATATGATCTGCACCATCAGCATCTATCAGCAGCATCAGGATCAACAGCCTGTATATTTCCATCATCAAAAGAGTCACTTGAATCAAAACAACTATGTGGATCAAGCAATATAAGTATCTTCATGTACCAAGATCTTCTAACATAATGCCAACAATGCATTATTAGAAGCATATGCTCCCCCTGAACTTGTGCCAACTGTTCATTGTCAGATCTGATCATTGCAAATATCAGTAAGAATCATCAAGGCATCACCATCAACCAGTTATTCATCAACTTATTAACAACTTATGAGGGCCAAAAATACTTCCACATATCATCAACAAACTGTAACCATCATCAATTAGAACAAAACAGATAATTGATAATTGACTTAACCATATTAGATCACTTTTATGAGTCTTTCCCACTGCGTATGAGATTTAGAACACTGAAGTTTCATACTTTCAGCTCCCCCTAAGTCTGTTATGTCTATATTGTGTTATGCCACATCTTTCTAGTTGTACTTGTTTCTTCTTCCATACCTTGGAGTGTGATGATGATTTCTCTTTTTGGTGTCACTACAAGAAAAAAGGACATTCGTGAGGGGCAAAAAATGTCACTATAAGCTCATTGGTGACAGTCAAAAGAGCCTTCGTCATCAAAAACTAAACGTCACTCAAGGTGGCGTTGCCAAAAGTATAGGTGTTGTGGTGAAATTCGAAGTCTATCACCAATAATGATTTATAATGACGGATAGCGACTGTCACCATTTCATATGAGCAATGGTGACGAACCATAGCCTTCGTCACCAAAAACTGAACGTCACCAAAGGTGGTGTCGCCAAAAGTATAGGTGTTGTAGTGACATTCAAAGTCTGTCACCAATAATGATTTATAATGACGAATAGCGATCGTCACCATTTTATATGAACGATAGTGACGGACCATAGTCTTGGTCACCAAAACTAAACGTCACCAAAGGTGGCGTCGCCAAAAATATAGGTGTTATGGTGACATTCAAGGTTCGTCACGAATATTGATTATAATGACGGATAGTAACCGTCACCATTTCTTATGAACAACAATGATTTATTGTGATGAATATTTCATGGCCGTCACTATTGGTGCATATATATGGTGACGTTCGTTGACTGTCACCAAAAGCTGCATTGCTATAAGTATAGGTGTTGTGCTGACATTCAAGTTCTGCCACGAATAATGACAGATAGTGACTATCACCATTTCATATCAACAACAACGATTTATGGTTATGGACCTTTGAGGGTCGTCATTATTGATGCGTATATATGGTGGTGTTCGTTGACTGTCACCATTTCATATTTTGGTGAGGGTCGAAAAATGTCACCAAAGCTCATTGGGGAGAGTCAAAGAGCCTCCGTCACCAAAAATTGATCGTCGTCATTCCATATGGATGTCAGGGCACGATGGAATCGAACCACCAACCTCCTGCTTTACAAGCATGTGCTCTTCCATTGAGCTAGCACCCTTTAAAGAATTAGACTTCTAAAAATTAGACCTTGAAACTTCATAAATTGTAAATTCTACAACTTACAATAAATTAAAGTCGCGACGATATTTTACTAAACAAGTAAAGCAACATCGAAGCTGCAGGTCCCTACCTAATGGTTATGGAAGTTATGAAAAGTGGGTGGAGAGAAAAATAGTTATGTATAAGAGAATCAATATGCTCATTTGAATACTCAATTAGAAGTGAAACTCTGAAGACATTTATAACTTATAAATGACCTATAACTAGCAAATGCACCAAATATTGCAAAGGAAATGTTATAAGTGGATAGCATATGGAAGAAGAGCAATGTAACTCATGCAAGACACAATCCAATCCAAGTTAATATAGTTGAACAGTTATCAAAATCATGCAGCAACTATTCCTTGAAACAAGTGTTAGAATTACAAGGGATCTGCATATCTCAAAAATTCAGTGCTTCAATAATCACAATTTTATCAGTAAATTTGCAATCAAATTGTTGATGCACACAAATATATCCAAATGAAATTTGTTAACCATTCAACGTTCAAAATTTTACTTTGCTTCAACTATTTGTCGAATAGCTAAAATGAATGAAGAACAAAGCACTTTGTTTGATACAAATACAAGCATAATTATGAATATTCTACAAGCAACCAATCTAATATGATCTAGATTTTGATGTAGTTTCTAAACAATTTTTATATATTTTGAGAAGATATTGTCAAAGACAGTGACTGGAAAACTTGGCGAGGGGCCCAAGAATGTCTACTCACAATGAAACTAAGAGTTAAACTGAAAAATAAACATGTGACACAATGTAGTATTATTTTACAAAGTTGTTCATGATGGACTACTCAAGAAGGCAAAATCACAAGATTTCTTGTCTGAAGAGAAACTAGCTATTTGTAGATTTTGTGTAATGCATGGAACTATGAAACAATGATATAAGTACACACATAATGGCTATACTTTTATTTTCCTCTTCAAGTACACAGATTACCAATTCCCTAAGTTTAGAGACTTAGCATATGCAGATCGGAACTTTACCTCTTCAAAGGGACAACCAAAAAATTCTCACCAAATGCTATATGTAATAACCAAATAAATAAAGCTGAAATACAGGAACCGTAAAATATTTAGAGTACCTACCTGAACTGTTGCGTGCTGCCTGCTCTGGTGATGATGCTGCGGCTACTCTAATCCAATTACCGGAAGACCAATTTCCACCCAGCCAGACTGAGCAGAGCCTGGCTGCTCAATCCAGTAAGCTTCCCAACAGAAGCTCACTGTCCCCCGTGCCCAGAACCTCAGACGGATTAAAGCTCTTCCAATGGCAGAGCTCTCTCACTGCTGAATTCCTCCTCTGGTTTCAAACTCCGTTTTTCCTCCCCGTACTCGGTTCATATTTCCGGTTTTAACCACGGGCTTGGCGGTGGCCGCCCTCCTGCATGCAACCACCGCCTCCCTCCCTGATGCCACGCTCCTGTCCACGTCCCTCAGACCAGGAGCTAATCCCTGAGTTTATTATGAATCCTTCACTTTATTTGATTTTGCCTTTAAATCGTATTCAGTTTAAGATAATTCATTTTGGTATTTAAATTTTAAATTTATAAAGTTTGATTGGTATTTTTTTTAATATAAGGTTTGATTTACATCCATATTTTAAATATGAAGTTTATTAATATTATTTTAAATATAAAGTTTATAATTTTATATTAGTTATTTATTTTTATTATTTCTTAATTTTTATAAATGGGTCGTTACACTATAATAGGCATACCAAAAGAAAAGTAATAATCCATAAAATGTGAAAATTATTATCTTACCATTCAATCATCTTTTGTAGTGTCACAAATCTTCCCATTCGTGTGAAGAGCAGAGGTAATATAAATAAAGTAAAAACAAGGTACACAAAGAAAAACAGCAAGGTCTATCAACAAAGAAAAGAAAATTTAAAATAGTCAAAACAAGAGCACATATAGACATACATCCACAACTTGATACAATTTGCCACCAAACTAAACCCCTTGCCTAGAGAAGTACCACTTGAGAGTCGGTTCATATTAAATCTTGATGGGGAAACTAGGGTTCAAGCAGGCAAATTTGGGAATAATGGGGTAATAATGAATCACAAAGATAGTATCATTTTTTATTTCTCCATTGGCATATAAAACAAAGGCTGAATTTGAGGCTCCAATTCAGGGACTAACTTATGTACTAAATAAGGCAAGGGACTAACTTATGTACTAAATAAGGCAATGATACGCTCAATATTGAAAGAGGCTCTACTCTCCAGTAATCAGGTTTCAAATAAATCGGGTATCAAATATAGGAGTATTCAGGATATCTTGTAGGAAATTAGGTGTCTTGTTGTGAAGATTCGTGTAATAAGGTTTTCCTATGTAACAAGATGGTTCAAAAAATGAGGAACCAGATAGGTAACTAAGGAGATCATTTGGGACTAAAGAAAATTTAAGTGAGAATTCAGACCCCTCCTTGTTGGAAGAAATTAAGAGAACGTGCAACACGTGGGAATATTGGCACCTCTAGTCATGTTAAATGTACAATTCCTTCAAACTTGTTAGCTCACCAAGCCATGGTGACATCACTTCCATGATACAGCCACTAGGAAGAGACTGTATCATGTGACGTGACTTAATGTTATAAAAGGTGGAGAAAATAGTCAGAGAATGTAGGGGATTGACAACGAATGGAGTTGAACAAAGAGGATTGGCATCATGAAGTTAAGGTTTTTAAGAACATTGAGTTTAAATGGAAAATTCTACTGAAGCTCCTATAGGATAATGATGCAAAATTCACAGATGGAAAATCACAAACTTGGAGGACAACATCACAGATGACAACCTGAATAATAATAATAGACAGAACCATTTAAATGTGGACCAAGGTATTGGCAGTTCAACTATCTAAGAGAGTTGGGGGGATGTAGCAAACATCAGGGCCAGACTCTTCAGTGATGATGGATGAGAGCCAAGGTTGCAAGTCATTGTATTCGCAACCAAAATATGAAGAGGTTTCTTTATTTTTAAATTTAATTACAAGATTATTGTTCTTTGAACTTTAATGGGTTTTCCCACATAGGTTTTAAAAATTACAGTAGAACTTAACTTCATACAAGATGTTTTTTTTTCAAAATGGACCTAGATCCTTCTGCTCTATTTCCTTTTTATTTTGGTTATTGGGTGCAATTTGAGGCTATAGTTTTTTGGGAATTATTAAGTGTTACAATTAACTTTTAGGATTATCTATGATTTTGGTCTAATGGACCATATTTGGCACCGCCCAAAAGAATTCCACAAAATTACTAGAATGGAGGGGAGTGAAAGGCAAAAACTCGACTCTCTATGTGCCCTGAAGAATGGGTAGCCCCAACCCACACGATGGTCTTGTGTCAAAGCCTAAAGGGAATTGTAACACCATAAATAAAGTTAAAGTAATCCATACAAATGGATACTCACTAAGAATTCTTTGAAATAAAAAAATATGGTGAAATCTACTCTATGCTTACATATCAACCTTCCTATTTTTGTTTTCTTTTTTGAATTTAGTCCAGGTGGGGGTTGGGGCAAGGGTTGAGTGTTGTGTTTTGTGGAGTTTTTGGGTGAAAAATATTGTTCATAACTTTTTGTGCAATGGGTATGGTAGTTGATACTGTGTTGAAATGATAAATTCGATGTTATATGTTCGAATGTGTTGATGGATTCAGAATGCTTGAGGTACTATTGTATGGGGGTTAATGGATGCTTGTGTTAAATTCAACTTAATTGGTGTCATGTATAAAAGGCAAGGTAAATAAACATAATCATCAACACAATATAGAAGCAATCACGCACACTAACAACCCCATAAATACCCTAGGAAAACCCCAACTATGGGGATAACCCAACTAACGGAATTCCATGAAAGCCTAGCCAAGCTGGTAAACCCTTGGCCCCTTACAATGGGCGGGGAACCCACACTTGCTCAACCTTTGGCACATTACAATGGAGACTAATAAGCCTATTTATAAGCTTATTTCCATCCAAATATAACTAGCATAATACCATGGGCCCAAAACCACTAGCTATAGACTATCATTCCCGAGTCAAGGTGAATCCTAACAATTGAATCCCCTTAACTAGATTTGTTGTACCCTTGTTTTAGGTCATTGTTAATTTGGTTTTTCCATAAATATATTATTAAAAATGTATTTTATCTTCTTTACATTAGAAGAGAGTCAAGACTGTGTTGAGTATATTTAACACATGGATCTTCTAGTGAGAATATAAGTATCGATCATTATTTTTTTTTACTAGGCTTCAGTTTATGCTGCTGGAGATAGTGCTTCCTATGAAAGAGTTGTTGAGTTTGGTGATGATGTTGTCATTGTTGCGTAAGTTTCCATTTTTTTCTAGCTTAATTGATGGTTTTTCAGGAAATCTCTTCCAACGCTTTGCATTTTATCATATGTGGTTGATTGAGTTCAGAGTTTTCCTAATTCTTGTTGATTAGCTGATCAACACCTAGTTTTTCTCTATCTGATTGTCACTTTTGCAAGGCTTATCATACCCCTATTTGCAAGGTTAAATGTGGAGGATTTAAGGATACTCTTACCGATGACTTGCTTGCTCCTATTTTTAAGGTATGGATCAGTGGTTACACCGATAAATTGATTCATGATTTTTTTATGTAGTTTGAAAATTCTCCCCCTAACCATTATGGTCCATGAAGCATGAGTGCACAAATTTGTCTCTGAATGTTCTCTAGCTTCCTGCAAACATTGATTGAAAAGACTGGACTTAATCCAGTTGAAGTTGGTGATATTGTAGTGGGTATTGTTCTTGCACCTGGATCTCAACATGCTAATGAGTTCAGGGTGGCTGCTTTTTATGATGGATTCCCAAGTGTATATCCTACCATTTCATGTGTCAAATGAATTATTTTCTTGTTGGATGCCTGAGTTTTTGTGACAACTGCATGTTGCTTACCATGTCATCTCTCCGGAGACTATACATGTCAACACTGTCAATAGACAATGATCTTCAGACCTACAAGCAATTGTAGATGTTGCAGC
Organism: Pinus tabuliformis; assembly: GCA_031772625.1. Lineage (NCBI taxonomy): Eukaryota > Viridiplantae > Streptophyta > Pinopsida > Pinales > Pinaceae > Pinus > Pinus tabuliformis. Next base: position 44,592,773 of record CM062806.1, on the reverse strand, counting down.
TACAATTAAAGCTGGGTTTTATGACATTGGTATGTCAATATATGTTTGCTACCACTGGATTATCATAGCAAGTTTGAGTTTAGATAAGTTTATGATTTCAATTTGTTTTCTTCAAGCGTCAGTGCAGGAGTGGAGTTAATGACTATCAATCCTATGGTGTGGGAAGGTTCTGTCAATTCAAAGGTAGGCATCAATAAAAGTTAATGATGTTGTAAACATAAGGCTTTTAATTTTGTCAATAGTTTCAATTTGATGTTTTTGTCCATACTCTTTTATGTCTTTAATATAGCCTTCATTCATATATATATATATATATACACACACACACACACCTGCACAAGGATAGATATATAAGTACTTCATTAAATATTTGTGTGAAAGGCACTGATGGCTTTTGCTGCCACTTGCAATAGGTTGAATTTTTCAGAAAAGCACAAGATTGTCTTTTGCCCATGGGTATCATCTCAGAAAATGTAGCTGACCACTATGGAGTTTCACGTCAAGACCAAGATCAAGCAGTGGTATATGGATGATATTTTAAGATTTTGATTTGAGTGAAGTCAATGTTGGTGCAGTTCATACGAATTAATCAGTGAAAGTAAGGAATGGGAGTTGAATATTAACTGCTATAATTGTTTTTCACGTTGAATCTCCTAGGCGCACAATAGCAGCAATAGTTGCAGGGAAGTTCAAATATTAGATCATCCTAGTTGAAGCAAAGGTACAAAACACCCATGTTCTGTAATTTCCAAAGTTGGAGTCGTCGGAGAGTTGTCGCAATGGTACTTAATGTATTTCTTGTTTTTGTGTTGAAGATTGTTGATCCTAAAACTGGGGATGAGAAGCCCATGGTGATATATATGGACGATAGATTTCATCCTAATGCTTCTCTTTATGATTTAGGGAATCTCATAGATGCATTTAAGAAGAGGGGAAGCACCACTGTTGGTATAGAGTTTCTTTCCCAATTGCATGCTAAGCATGTTTTCTATGTTGTTGATTTTATCAAAAAAGTTACAACATGCTAGATTTTCTACCATTGTAAAGCACTGGATGTTGAGTATTCAGTCTGTGTCAGTTATGTCTATGTTCTGTTTCAATCTCACAAAGGAAAATCAAGCCAAGTAAGTGATGGAGTTGGTGTTGTACTGTTGATGAAGAAGGCGGTGGCCATGCAAAAGGGTGCACAATGAACAATAGAAAACAAGTTGATCAATGCATGAAGTTTCATTATAACCACAAATATTCTTAATGGATGAGCACAAATCCTCATCTTGCTGAACCATCTATTTCCCACCTCTCTTGCCTCCACCTTCTGCAAAATGTTCTGAACTAAAATCCCACTGATGCAAAAGTTCATCTCCAACTATAACATTGTTGGGATCAATCCAAATGCATAAGTGCACCACTTAAAAGGTTGTGCTTTACTTGTAGACTTTTACACATGCAAACCTATTCATAAAACAAAATAGAATTTATATAACAAAAAGTTTACAGGCTGAGACAAAAAGAGTATTAGGGACCCATATCCTTTTCAGATTGTATCAATCATGCCTCAAACAACTATGTAGACTTAATGTCTCTAAAAATTTTGTTTCAGCTTAGCTTGAGAATATAGGATTTCCTACCTTCATGCATATGGGGACTCAAATCCAGTCATAAATTGGCTTAAAAGAGCCTCTAAACTTTTGAGCTACCACTTGCAGCCTCTTTTTCAAAACATACAACTTACCTTCTATTTTTATGTTTTTTTTGACCAGGAACAAGAATCAAGAAGTAGGTAGATTGTCCAAAGTCGACTTGGAAATGGACCCAGCCTCATTGAAAGTCACAAATTCAAAGGAAGGCCAACAAACAGAATTTCTTCATGACACTTGGCACTAAATAATCTTGTTACTCTCTCTATGTTTTTTTCTCAAATATGACAAATGATCTTATGAGTGTTTTCAACAGTTCTATATGGTCATTTTGACTATAACAGGGATGTAAATTATATAAATAGGGGCAGGTAAATGATTAAATTTTGGATTATGGACAAAGGGTCTGTATAGATAATAGGAGTACAGATGTATCCTTTTGAGAGGGTGGTCACTTGACAAATCACATGGCTACAAATGCTTTTAAGGTTTTGTAGATCTGGACTCTTCTCGACAAATAGTTTTTGAGGCTACTTGGCCTTTAGGAATGCCTACTGGCATATATGGATGTAATCTTATTATCAATATAAAATTATTGGATTTTTTTCCCAAGAAAAAAAAAAATCTACCTACATGAAAAAACAAGAGAATAGCATATTACTTTGAAACTACATCTCATCGAAGACTAGCACAAGACATGTTCTAGTAGTAAGCTATGCAAAATGAGATGTTTATTTTTTTTCACATGTAACTTACAACCCCACCTTCAAGCCACCTGTTAGTCTTTACAATCTCCTAGGCTAAAAAGGAAATCAACAAGGGTAACCTCAAACCACTTCAGCTCAGTAGCTAGCGCTACTAAGCATGAGAGGGATCTCTCTAAGTCTCTTATCAGTGATATGACTTTAAAGCAAATGGATTTTAGACTAGATATGAGTATTTGTTTGTTTGTTTGTGTAAATTTGGTTTTTTTTTAAGGATCTGCTGAACTTAAGGTTTGGAGCCACAAGTAGGTCTACGTTGTGGGAATGCAGGAGCAAACATAAGAAGGAGATAGATGTCAGAAACCATGGTGTAATTTGAGTATTTGTCAGTGTAACATAGAGGATATAGAGTGGAAGAAACTAATGAGCATAAATAAACATGATTTCATTAGCTTAGGAAGACAAAACACATAATTATGAAAACCAGATCAGAGCTTGAAAAACAAGAATTCTGAGTATTTTACCACAAGGCATTCATAGAAAGAAGAGATATAATGTAGATAAAGATGTTTAGACCATGAGAAAACAAAAAGAATGAAGTACAAGCACCATGAACTCACTGGGCTAGATTTCCTTGAGAATCGCTGCAACCTGTATCTGTATTAGCTGAAAGATTATTACAATGCAAGCCTTCTTCACAAAAAAATCAACCCTCTTCTCCTGAAGTGAAATAGTACTTTTAGACACTCCTAGACCACTTTCCCACCTTCAGGAGTCGAATTCCTTGGTGGAGGAACTAACTCCAAGATTCTCTCAACTAACAAGTGAGAGTGAGAAGGTGCAACTCAAACACCTCATGAAGAGTTTGTTTAGGAGTTTGTTTTTTTTTATGAGCCCTAATAAACATCAAAAACAATCTATGATATACATTTATTCATGCCTACATCACCTAGCCTCGTAACTTGTGCCATTACATAGAGAATCTTGACTTTGACCAAGTCAGACTAGAAACTAGAAATTTTACACAGTGAAATTTTGCAAATAAAAACACAGAAAGTGCAGAAGCGCAGCGCCGAATTTGAGCTGACTTTTAGGTGCCTTCCAAGGGTCAAAATGCAAATCTGAGAGAACAATCAACTAGCCCTTCAAATCTAATTTCCATAACAGTTTGAATTTCTGAATTTGGAGCATGGGAAAACCTTCACAAATCCATTCTCCCAAGGTCACTCCAGAAGCGTAGCGCCTGTCAAAAAATGGTCCAGAATGCTAGTTTTTTGCCACTTTTTTGCATTTTTCTCCAAAACTAAGCCACCTCTGCAAAATCTGGGCAAATGGGTTTTTAGAGTATGTCAATACCTTTCCGAAAATGTAGACATTTCCTCAAATGGAGCCCTGAGGAAAAAGCGCAGTGCCTGGAAAGGCAAAATTTCTGGATTTAGACCAAAATTTGCCAAAAAACTCAAAATGCTCAGAATTAGCTCAAAATTGGAGGGAAGGTGTAAAAATGAGTTTGTTATAGCTTCATGGATGCTTCAGCAAGCATCTCCAACTTTCTCTCATCCTTTTTATCTTTTTGGCCTCATTGAGCTTGTTTTTAAGTTGTTTCACTTTAACATTGGCGATCATGCTTTGAGCTTGATAATGATGCACTATGTGTCTGAGCATTTGATTATTCTTTGTTTGCCTTCTCCAGGAGCTTCTCTAAGTGTTCATTTACCCTGTTAAGCCAATATTATTTATCTTGATGTACCTCTATGGAAATCCTTTCTTCTAGGTCAAGGTCTTCATTAAGCAATATTTGTTTTTGTTCCTCTTGCAAAGCTTCCTTGAGACCTCTGGTTCTTGGTCTTTTCCTTTTCCCTTTCACCTATGATGCTTCAGGCTCGCTTGATGGCACGATCTCCTTACCTTTGCCAATTTGCTACATTAACTTAGTTTTTTCCTTTTCTAGGATCAACTCTTTTGCTTTGAGTTGAATTTTTTCCTATTCAAGGAATAATATCATATACTTTTCCCTTTCCAGATTTATTGCCAGCTCCTTGATTTGGTAGTCCTTGTCCCTGATAGTCTGTCTCATAATTGAAGTCTCATCTTCCTCCTCTAAATCAATAAGCTCAAATTCGTGCTCAACTGTCTCCTTATCCTTTGTTGTCGATTCCTACTTTGTCGATGAAGAAGGCTTGGCCCCTTTCTCTTTGTGAGAAGAAAACACAAGCCTCTGCCCTCTTTTATACACTTTGGTCACCTCTGGCTTAGGTAGCTGAATCTTCTCTGTTGTTTTGCTAGATGACCCCATCTCTGTTTGTTGTTTTGGTGCACTTGGGGACTGAGATGCTGCATTTTCCTCATGCCATTTTAAAGTTGTTTCTAAAAAGGCTTCCCAAGCCATACCCCTCTCTGCCAACTAATGAAGGATAATGGTTTTGATGAGATTGTGATGAAACAAGCTTGGAAAGTGCTCTTTGTCCTTTAACTGTATCTTTTCAGACATTTTTTAAATGCTCCTGAATAGGTCATTGCACATGTTGAGCGGCTTTTGAGATGTGAAGTGCATCAAGAGGCGAATATGATAGGCATACAACCTAGAGAATCTACCTTCACTGGGAAAGAACCTCATGATGGTTTTCATTAAAAGGGCATACTTCTCAAGCAAATATCTGAAAGGCATGAGGTGAGTATGTGCATCTATGTATGGAGTATTTAAGAAGGGCTTGTAGTTTTCAAGATCTAGACTCATTCCCTTGAACCAAGATTCGCCATTGTCTGGTAAACCAGTTGCTAGTGAGATGGAGGCCACTGAGAAGCTAAACTCAATACCAGCAATGACAGCAATCTCTCCTTTCAGTTGTGTAGCTACCCAATCTGTCAACTACTCATAAAACCCTGCTTCACTTACTCTTTTACAAAACTCCAAGCAGTGAACATCCTTAAAGCATTGCTTGATGAAAGGAGAGGAGTTGATTTGGTTGCAATCTGATGGTTCATTTCTGAGAATCCTCCCTCTTTTATGTTGTCTCTTTCTTTTTAGTGAAGATTCAACCTCCATGATGACACAAAGTCCTAGCAGCAGGAAGTGAAAATAGATGTGAGGTGAGAATGAAAATGAAGTGATATCTGAGAGATTTTGACAAAATGATGGGAGGGGTTTTATGAAAGATGAGATGGCTTTGAAAAACTGATGGAAATGAGAGAGGAAAATAGTGAACAAATGTGGCTGCTTGTAAGTGAGACCAAGAAAGTTTATGATGAGATTTTCCCAAAATAACTCTAGGAATGAGCTAGGGTTTTGTTTTTTTTTTAGTGTTTAAACTTTGTTTGGAGGTGGATGAACTGGTCAAAATGACTCATCAGACATGTGCAGGTGTAGAATATCAATTTACATGTTTTGGAGATGAAAAGTTATGATGACCATTTCTACGTTAGCATTTCCCATGGAAATTTTGCTACAAACCCTAGCTTGAGAAATTATGGACATGGAATGAAATTGGGAAAGCAAATAGAGAGGGAAATGATATACTTACTTGTTCTTTAGCTTTAGAAAGCTATTTGACCGAGCTTGTAAGCAAAAAATTTGGAATTTGGGAAAATTTTGGGTGAGTTTTGGGTACTCTGTCTTGCGCACAGCACAGTTCTTCTACACGCAGTGCCAAAGTGCAGCGCAGTTCACCTATGTGCAACGCCTGCCTCCTAAGCGCAACGCCTTCAATTTTTGGCCAATTTCTCCTAGGGAAACAAGTTTTTTGCTTTTCTGGGTGAGTGAGCTCGATGATGAGGAGTGAATGGGATATAAATAAAAAGGTTATGAGTCTTTTTGAGTTTATATAGGGATAATTTCTTCACTTTTTCAAAAAAAAGAAAAGAAACCAACCCTCCTTTGTGAACTGATTTCACTTTTTGAAGACAGATTTTACCTTTACCATTGCAAGTGTGATTTTTCTTTCCTGAGTCTTGGAGCTTCCTTCTTCTGAAACCTTTGATGTCATGAAAATATGAAAAGTGTGTGAATAAACCATGATCAATTCATCAACAGTTGCTTTGTCATGTATGACTTATTTTTGGTTTTTTTATGGAAATGGTGGACCTTAGGGACCCTTGTGACCTAATGGATGACCTAAAGACCTAATGGAATGATGATGATGACTTGACCCATTTTCATGTTGAAAGATTCATAAAGTATGATAAGCAACCAGCATGAGTGAAACTTCAAACAATGGCTCCGTCTTTGGACTGACCATATAATGACCAAATTCGCTGTGTAAACCTAGTAACATAAAAATTTGATGATGAAAGCTTGAAAAGAACATGGTAAAAGCATTTTTTGATCAAGATGACAGGCTAACGACACTGACACTAACATTGGCTCCAACTGGGGATGGCAGCTCCTTACAAGTGTCAAAAACACCATAGATCAAGTAGCCTTATTTATTGGGCAATGGAGTCAACATGCATAAAAACTGAATTTTACTTGAAACTGACTGACCTTTTGACATGACAAAAGAACTAAATAAAAAAGATGAAAACAATACTGACTCAAAGAGTCTTAGGGCCTTCACTTTGGGCTTCAAACTCTGATGACAGCTATCTAAAATGCTAGAAGTAAAATACACACCGTATGTACAATGATGATGACCTTTCAGGATTTTAGACATAGTAGTGCTTGAGAAGCCTACCATTGGTCGCCCCTCCTAAATAATCTTTTCCATCCATCTCTTCCAACAAGAAAGCATTCTTTCCTCTAAAAGCAGAAATTTTATATGGTCCCTTCCATAAGTTCTCAAACTTACCATGTTTGCCTTTGTCTTCATTTCTAGCATCCCATCGAAGGACTACATCTCCCAAATTGAAATTGTCTTCCTTGGTTTTGCGATCATAAATCTTTTTTATTTTCTCTTGGAGTTTGGATGTGTTTTGAAAAACTTCTTCTCTTGTCTGCTATAAATGAATCATCTGGTTTATTCTCCTTTGTATGTCATTAGTTTCACTATCCAATTCCTGTAGGATTTTCATTACTGGGACAGCAAGAGATGAAGGAAACACTGTGTCAACTCCATATACCAGCTGGAAAGGAGACATACCTATTGACTTTTTGGTGTTGACCCTGTCCGCCCACAAAGCATTGATGAGTTTTTTATGCCAATTCTTCTTGTTCACCTCCAGGACCTTTTTGATGATGTTAACCAAAGATTTGTTGGAAGATTCAGCCAAGTCGTTCCCCTGTGGATGATAAGCAGTAGAATGTCCTAGCACAATATGATATTTGGCGCAGAAATCCACCATTCTTTTTTATTTAAAAGCAACAGCATTGTCTGTTATTATTTTTTGTGGGCAGCCAAATCTAGACAAGATATTAGACTCCAAAAATTGAATGATGACAGAATCAGTAGCTTGCCTGGTCGGGATAGCTTCAATCCACTTTGTAAAGTAGTCGGTGGCTGTTAAAATCCATTTGTGTTGTGCTGAAGATGAAGGATGGATTTCGCCAATGAAATCAAGACCCCACTGCTGGAAAGGAGCTTTGGGAAATTCCGGAGGAGGATTCAAGTGTCGCAAGACATAGACAATGTTGGAGTACCAAGGTGAAGACATGAACATATCAGACACTTGCAAGAAAGGGTCCTTTTCTTCTGATTCTTCTGATAGTGTAGCCATCAACTTGTTCATGTAGATTTGATTCCGCCATAAGCTTGGCTAACCCTTGTCCTTTGATGAGCTTTGTAGGTTTGATCTCCAAGTCATATTCCAGCATCACTGCAATCCATTTTCCTCTTTTGCTTTCTGGATCTGTTTGTACAAGAATTTCCTTTACCGTTGCAGTAGGGACATAAGCAATAGTATGTGAATGTAGAATATAAACTCGGAAATATTTGAGGGCTTTTACCAATGCCAATGCCTATTTCTCAATGATATTATATCTCAATGCTGCATCTCTTATAGTGCGACTGAAGAATGCTATAGGCTGCTCATTTTTCTGATCTTTTTTCTGCATTAGGACTGCTGCTAATGTGTGCTCAGAAGCAAAAGAAAAAATGATGAAATCTGAGGTATAATCTGGGCTAATCAAAATAGGAGCAGTAGATAATGCAAACTTTACCGCATGAAATGATTTCTTAGCCTCCAAAGACCACTTTACCTCGTTGTCCTTCTTCAACATATTTGTCATTTCTTTCAAGTGCTCAGCTAGATTAGGAATAAATCTCCTCAAAAAATTAATTTTCCCATTGAACGACTGAATCTCTTTCTTGTTCCTAGGGAAGTCTAATTGCTGAATAGCCTCCACTCTGGCAGGATCAATGCGGATGCCATCTTTAGAGATGATGTGTCCTAGTAGCTTACCTTCTTCCATGGCGAACAAGCTCTTCTTTGGGTTAAGTGAGATGCCAAATTTTCTGCATTTCTGAAAAACAATCCTTAAGTGATGCAAGTGATCTTCATCAGATTTTGAAAATACTGTTAGATCATCAAGATAGATAACCAGAAATATATATTTTTCATTTGCAAATGCTATGTCCATAGCCCGTTGAAAGGTAGCTCCTGCATTCTTCAGCCCAAAAGGCATCTTGGCATACATGAATGCACCCCAATGCGTTATGAAGGTTGTCTTGAGCTGATCATCTTTGTGTACCAGTATTTGATTGTACCCAGAGTATCCATCCAACAGTGACATCCTAGGGGACCCAACCACCTTCTGAATTGATCCATCTTAGGTAGAGGATAGTTGTCTTTCAGGGACACCTTATTGAGATTTCTAAAATCAATACATAGATGAATTTCCCCGGTCTTTTTCCTCACGGGTACTAGATTAGACATCCATTCAAAAAACCGAATAGGAATAATTATTCCAAACTTATAAAGTCTATTTACCTCTTTTTCAATTGATGACAACAATTTGGGATTGATTCTTCTCAATTTCTGGCAAAATGGCTTCTGATCCGGCTTTATAGGAATGACGTGTTGAATGATACTCTTATCATAAACATTCAGATCAGAGTAATCCCAAGCAAATGCATCAGCAAATTCCTTAAAGGCATGTACTTACCCTTTGTTTCAGGAGATAGAGACTTTGATAGTTTGACCAATTTAGGATTTTCAGTTGTGCCAATGTTGACATCTTCTACTCCCTTTTCAATAGGAACCATGGTGGGCTTCTTGGCAATATCATCCCTGTCAAATAACTCTTCCAAAGGCACCAAGCCTCTTGGAATGTTGTTGTCCTTGAGCTATAATACTTCAGTGTCAGCTGAATGGATGTGGGAATCATCAAAATTGTATGCATCATCAATGTGAGAATTCTGAAATTCTCCTTCCAACTGCAGAAAACTATTTATTTGCTTATCATCACCAAATACTTGCCAAAACCTCATGTTATCTAGGACAGTTGGGCGATGCTTAACATGGATGGAGTACTTATGATTAGAATGAAAAGGAATCTTCACCATACTGGTTGTAGTGGCAAGTGAATCAGCTATGACATTTTGAGTTCTAGGAATAAGAGATAATGTATATTCTAAAAAAGTTTTGAGAATATCAAGTACAGCATTGCGATAAGCTCTCATTCTTGGGTGTTTGGCCTGGTATTCCCCTTTGACTTGCTTGATCACTAACTCAGAGTCGCCATAAACATAAATCTTTTTTCTCCCAACTTTTTCAGAATTTTGAGGCCAACAATCAATGCCTCATATTCCGCCTCATTATTTGAACATTCAAAAGCCAGCTTGTAAGAGCTCATTCTCACATTCCGAGGGATTTTGTTTGGCTGATGTAATGGCCCAAGTATCCAAACACCAATTCTTGCTCCTTCTCTTCCTGATGCACCATCAAACTCCATGGTCCAAAGACCATTTTCTTCGTCTGGAAAAATAATTTCTGAAGACTGAATTTCTTGATTTTTAGGATTTTGAACGGCTAGCTCAGAACTTTCTATTTTCTGCACTATTCTTTGAATCTCCTCAATAGGATTTGCAGGCTGTCTACATTCCTCACCAACCTCTTTACTTTCTGCTGTGATAGTTTCATGTATGCTGCCCATTAGGTTGGGAACTTCTGAAATTTCTACTAACTGACTTTCATCATCAATAGAATCCATATCACTAAATAGAATGAAAGAGTCAAGATCAGTATGAACAGCATGTATAGGATGATTGACTAGCTTTTCCTTACTGTTGATCATAAATTTCATCTTTTTTCTCTATAAAGTTTCTGGAGCTGTCCAAAAACAGGGATAGTGGCGTATGAAAAGTCAAGCTGCAAAGTGCCCTTTAATTTTTCTCCCCAAGATCTTGAAAGCAACATGCCAAACCTAGGAGGAATATCAGCCACTACAACATCCATAAGTACATTTTTGGCTGGGATTTGGTCTAAGGACACTACCAAGTCTTTAATAAGACCAAGGCATTTCACTCTTCCATAATCAAAAGAATAAAGATCATGGTAAGGTCGGGTGATGCTCAGTCCTAGTTTATCCATGATGGCTTTAGGCATCAAATTATGAGAGGCGCCAGAATCTAGCATAGCATTATGAAGGATAAAGTCATGAAGTTTAAGACTCAAATAAAAAGGAGGAATTTCACTATCTTCAGGAGCTCCTTCTAAGGCTGGACCAAAAAGGATGGTTGGCTCATCATCAGCTACATTGATTGTATCAGACATCTGATCAACCCTAAGCATTTTTGCAATCTGGAATTTGTATTTGTCATTCCTTACCAATTTAGTGAGGGGAATGGCTATCTTTAATTTAGAAATTTCATTTTCCAAACTAAAAAGATTAGATTGCTTTTCTACCTCTTTTGAAGCAGTGTCCTTCCTTTCTGTTTGGCCTTTAGCTTGAGTTTCCTTCTTTTGGCTTTCAATTTGCAATTCTTTGTCCTTCCTTACATTGCTAGTGGAGGCTTCATTAGTTTTATCCTGATTCTGTGTGACAATACCTTTGTCTTTATTCTGGCCTGCAGGAGTGGTTTCTTTGCTTGGTGCATCCTTTTGCAAATTTTGTCTTTTCTGAGTTAGAGTAACAGGCACATTTATGTTCCTTAAATTGTACTACTTTTGGAGATGATTGGGGGCATTTTGATACCCTCTTTGGTACTCTTCAGTCCTATCAGCCCACAGATCTTCGCTTGCAAGCACAAATTGTTGATCATTTGGTATAAAAGAATCTTCAGAAAACTAATCTTCTTCTGTTAGGAAAGTAGGCAGTTCATCTTCTTGAAAGAAGTGATTTGCTTCTACAATTTCTTCTTCATCTTCTTCCTGACCTTCAGTGTAGTTTTGTTGAAATGGAGCTTTTACTTGACTTTGAGGATCTTGATTTCGCTGCTCTTTCTGTCGATTTCTAAACTGTTGTTGTTGTTGTCCGCGAAAGTTAGGATTCCTCACTGATGGTTCAGCTTGTCGATCAGTTATGGATATTTTATCCATCATCCTTTCCATAGTTTTTATCAGACTGTCAAGCTTTGCATCAGAAGATGATGCAGGTTCTTCTCTGAAAACAACTCTCTTCTCCGCTCTCTCTGGCTTTGATTTTGACTTCTTAATGAGCAAATTGGCTTCAACACTGATTGCATTCCACTACATCTCTTCAAGAGTAGTTGGATCCCTTTCTCTGAGCTAGTAGGCCATATTTGGATCGAAAGCATCAGGATAATGAAGAAGAGCCAAACCAGGAGGAGGTTTCATATCATCAGGTATAGAATTGTACACTGTATTAAATCTTGATGTGAATTCTTGAACTGTTTCATTGGGGTTCCTTTTCATTGAATTATATTCAGCCAATATCTGTAATGGATTTTTCTTCTCTTGCCAACGAGCTAGAAATAATTCAATCAATCTTTGAGAACTGTTAATGGAATTTGCAGCCAGACTTCAAAACCATTTCTTAACATCTCCTGAGAAACTCTAAGCAATAATCCTCATTTTGGCAGTTTCCTCATCAATTTCTTCTAAATAAATGAAGTCTATTAACTTGTCAACATGCTGTTGAGCTATAATTTCTGCACTTCCATCAAACAAAGGAAGTCTTTGACCATAGTTCTGAGGCAAAGCAGTAAGTTGAGCAGGCAGTAAGAGAGGCGCAAATCTTGCCATGACTGCTGGAGAAAGTGAAGGTGTTACAATGGATTGTGTAAGTATAGGTGGTGATGCTGATGAGGATGATGGAACTACTAAAATGGGTTGTAGAGGCAAGGATGGAACGAATGGGGGAGGCAGGAAAGATGATGAAACTAAAGCTTTAGGAGATGTGGTAGATGAGCTTGGAGGTGAAAAAGAGGATGAAGTTGTGGCTAGGTATTCAAATTGGTATTGAACAAAAGCTTTTTCAGTTGTGATCTGGAGTTGGTCAGCAAGGCTTTGAAGCTTATCAAAGTTTAACCACAGTTCATGATCAGTCTTAGCAGACAAAGATTCTGAAGAAAAAGAGTGAGTTTCAACCTTTAAAGGTTCTAGTGTTGTATCAGAGATGCAGGAGTCAGACTTGGACCTTGTAAGTGATAATTCTATCTACTCTTCAAATGGAATTTGCTTAAAGGCGAATAGGTTTTTAGGCAGAGAAGTTGTTCTTTTAATTTTACTAACTGCACTTTTAGTGATAGGTAGCCTAAGTTTTCTGAGCAGTCTTTCAGGGTCTTCAACAATGAAGGGTGGATTTGGGTCAGGATTTGACCTGGTATTCCTTTTAGAAGCCAGAATGTATACACCCTAAACTGATGAGATTTATGAATTCATCCTATCTTCGGATACTGGAAACTGAGAGGTCCAGGACCAATTCTTTGAAAGCTCTTAGATTTTTCCCAAGAATAATTTAACAGTCGTTTCCCCAACAACGATGCCAAAAATGTTAGTCCTTACAATCTCTTAGGCTGAAAAGGAAATCAACAAGGGTAACCTCAAACCACTTCAGCTCAGTAGCTAGCCCTACTAAGCATGAGAGGGATCTCTCTAAGTCTCTTATTAGTGATATGACTTTAAAGCAAATGGATTTCAGACTAGATATGAGTATTTGTTTGTTTGTTTGTGTAAATTTGGTTTTTTTTAAGGATTTGTTGAACTTAGGGTTTGGAGTCACAAGTAGGTCTAGGCTGTGGGAATGCAGGAGAAAACATAAGAAGGAGCTAGATGTCAAAAGCCATGGTGTAATTTGAGTATTTTTCAGTGTAGCATAGAGGATATAGAGTGGAAGAAACTAATGAGCATAAATAAACATGATTTCATTAGCTTAGGAAGACAAAACACATAACTATGAAAACCAGATAACAGAGCTTGAAAAACAAAAATTCTGAGTATTATACCACAAGACATTTATATAAAAAATAGATATAATGTAGATAAAGATGTTTAGACCATGAGAAAACAAAAAGAATGAAGTACAAGCACCATGAACTCACTGGGCTAGAGTTCCTTGAAAATAGCTACAACTTGTATCTGTATTAGCTGAAAAATGATTACAGTGCAAGCCTCCTTCACAAAAAGTTCAACCCTCTTCTCCTGAGGTAAAATAGTACTTATAGACACTCCTAGACCACTTTCCCACCTTCAAGAGTCGAATTCCTTGGTGGAGGAACTGACTCCAAGATTCTCTCAACCAACATGTGAGAGTGAGAAGGTGCAACTCAAACACCTCATGAAGAGTTTGTTTAAGAGCTTGCTTCTTTTATGAGGCCTAATAAACATCAAAAACAACCTATGATATACATTTATTCATGCCTACATCACCTAGCCTCGTAACTTGTGCCATTACATAGAGAATCTTGACTTTGACCAAGTCAAACTAGAAACTAGAAATTTAACACAGTGAAATTTTGCAAATAAAAACACAAAAAGTGCAGAAGCGCAGCGCAGACTTTGAGCTGATTTTTAGGTGCCTTCCAGGGGTCAAAATGCAAATCTGAGAGAATAGTCAACTAGCCCTTCAAGTCTAGTTTCCAGAACAGTGTGCATTTTTCTCCAAAACTAAGCCACCTCTACAAAATCTGGGCAAATGGGTTTTTAGAGGATGTCAAGACCTTTCCAAAAATGTAGACCTTTCCTCAAATGGAGGCCTGAGGAAAAAGCGCAACACCTGGAAAGGCTAAATTTCTGAATTTAGACCAAAATTTGCCAAAAAACTCAAAATGCTCAGAATTAGCTCAAAATTGGAGGGAAGGTGTAAAAATGAGTTTTTTATAGCTTCATGGATGCTTCAGCAAGCATCTCCAAGTTTCCCTCATCCTTTTGATCTTTTTTGGCCTCCTTGAGCTTGTTTTTAAGTTGTTTCACTTTGACATTGGCAATCATGTTTTGAGCTTGATAATGATGCGCCATGTGTCTGAGCATTTGATTATCTCTGTTTGCCTTCTCCAGGAGCTTCTCTAAGTGTTCATTTACCCTGTTAAGCCAATATTCTTTATCTTGATGTACCTCTAGGGCAATCCTTTCTTCTAGGTCAAGGTCTTCATTAAGTGTTAATTTTACGTATGTTCTATGCTAGAGAAATTTATTTCAATTTCTTTTCCACATTAGTAATCACATCAGCATAAAGTAAACTTCAGATAGAACATAAATATAAATTGCAGAAGACAGGCCAAGACAAGAGGACACAAGATGTGGCGCTAGCCAAGGACAAACCCCACAATGTGGGGAAACCCTTGATCAATTCTTCTTTTATGTTCTTCAAAGTTCAGCAGAGAAAGTGAGAGAGATAGTACATTTACAATAGAAGTCAATCACTTTGACTTTTGATATTGGCATGAGATCAGTTGAAGACATATTGCTTCAACTGATTCTCTAAGGTGACTCATTCACCTATCATAGTGCTGCATCTCATCTATTTGCTGCACATTACCGTGTGACACCTTGCTGTACTATCACATGTGTTGAACCTTGATGACTGAGCTACTCTCATCTTCATGCTGCTCATCATGCTACATCTTCCATGGTCTTATTCATCATCAAGTTGCCCATGCTCATGATCTCATTCATCATTACGCTGCCCATGCTCATATCATCATGCATCATTATGCTGCCCATGATCTCATACATCATGTTGCCTTCCTTCGGAGACAAATGCTCCGGCTGTTTCGACAATCCCCGGTAGTTCTGGCTTTTTCGGCAGTTCCGAATTTTCCGACAATTCTGGTAGTTTCGGCTCTTCCGGCTTTTCCGACATTTCCGGCGTTTCCGGCAATTCCGACTTTTCCGGAGTTTCCGGCTTTTCTAGCAGTTCTGGGTTTTCCGGCAGTTCCGGCTCTTCCTGCTTTTTCGGCAATTCCGGCTCTTCCGATGTTTCCGACAGTTCCGGCAGTTCCGGCTTTTCCGGCAGTTCCGGCTTTTCCAGCTTTTCCAGTAGTTCCAACTTTTCCGGCTTTTCCGGCAGTTCGGACTTCTCCTTAGGATCTCTCCTCCTACTAAAACCCAAAGACAAGTAGAGAGAGGAAGAGACCCAAGTGTGTGTAGAAATGACATGAAGTCTTCTTCTATTTATACTAAAACGTAGAGGTTGAATAGACATGACTGTTGGGCTTTTGATCCTACATAAGTTGTTGGCCGACTTAGCAATTTGTCCATAACATAAATAAATTCATAACTTCATAAATACTTATCGGAATCAGATGATCTTTAGATCAATCCTACACCTCTCAATGAGAGGAATCTAATAAATATATCAGCTACCATAAGTAATATGACCCACGTGGAGTTTGGCCCTAGATTCCAATTTTAACATTAAGCAATATTTGTTTTTGTTCCTCTTACAAAGCTTCCTTGAGACCTCTGGTTCTTGGTCTTTTCCCTTTCCCTTTCACCTGTGATGCTTCAGGCTCGCTTAATGTCACGATCTCCTTACCTTTGCCAATTTGTTGCATTAACTTAGTTTTTTCCTTTTCTAGGACCAACTATTTTGCTTTCAGTTGATTGTTTTCCTGTTCAAGGAATGATATAATATACTTTGCCCTTTCCAGATTTATTGCCAGCTCCTTGATTTGGTAGTCCTTGTCCCTGATAGTCCATCTCATAATTAAAGTCTCATATTCCTCCTCTAAATCAATAAGCTCAAATTCGTGCTCAACTGTCTCCTTATCCTTTGCTGTTGATTCCTGCTTTGTCGATGAAGAAGGCTTGGCCCCTTTCTCTTTGTGAGAAGAAAACACAAGCCTCTGCCCTTTCTTATACACTTTGGTCACCTCTGGCTTAGGTAGCTGAATCTTCTCTGCTGTTTTGCTAGATGACCCCATCTCTGTTTGTTGTTTTGGTGCACTTGGGGACTGAGATGCTGCATTTTCCTCATGCCATTTTAAAGTTGTTTCTAAAAAGGCTTCCCAAGCCATACCCCTCTCTGCCAGCTGATGAAGGACAATGGTTTTGATGAGATTGTGATGAAACAAGCTTGGAGAGTGCTCTTTTTCCTTTAACTGTATCTTTTCAGACATTTTTGAAATGCTCCTGAACAGGTAATTGCACATGTTGAGCGGCTTTTGAGATGTGAAGTGCATCAAGAGGCGAATATGATAGGCATACAACCTAGAGAATCTACCTTCACAGGTAAAGAACCTCATGATGGTTTTCATTAAAGGGGCATACTTCTCAAGCAAATATCTGAAAGGCATGAGGTGAGTATGTGTATCTCTGTATGGAGTCTTTAAGAAGGGCTTGTAGTTTTCAAGATCTAGACTCATTCCCTTGAACCAATATTCGCCATTGTCTGGTAAACCAGTTGCTAGTGAGATGGAGGCCACTGAGAAGCTAAACTCAATACCAGCAATGACAGCAATCTCTCCTTTCAGTTGTGTAGCTACCCAATCTGTCAGCTGCTCATAAAACCCTGCTTCACTTACTCTTTTACAAAACTCCAAGCAGTGAACATCCTCAAAGCATTGCTTGATGAAAGGATAGGAGTTGATTTGGTTGCAATCTGATGGTTCATATCTGAGAATCCTCCCTCCTTTGTGTTGTCTCTTTCTTTCTGGTGAAGATTCAACCTCCATGATGACACAAAGTCCTAGCAGCAGGAAGTGAAAATAGATGTGAGGTGAGAATGAAAATGAAGTGATATGTGAGAGATTTTGACAAAATGATGGGAGGGGTTTTATGAAAGATGAGATGGATTTGAAAAACTGATGGAAATGAGTGAGGAAAATAGTGAACAAATGTGGTTGCTTGTAAGTGAGACCAAGAAGGTTTATGATGAGATTTGCCCAAAATAACTCTAGGAATGAGCTAGGGTTTTAGTTTTTTTTAAGTGTTTAAACTTTGTTTGGAGGTGGATGAACTGGTCAAAATGACTCATCAGACATGTGTTCAAGTGTAGAATATCAATTTACATGTTTTGGAGATGAAAAGTGATGATAACCATTTCTACCCTAGCATTTCCCATGGAAATTTTGCTACAAACCCTAGCTTGAGAAATTATGGACATGGAATGAAATTGGGAAAGAAAATAGAGAGGGAAATGATATACTTACTTGTTCCTTAGCTTTAAAAAGCTATTTGACCAAGCTTGTAAGCAAAAAATTGGAATTTGGGAAAATTTTGGGTGAGTTTTGGGTACTTTGTCATGCGCGCAGCGCAATTCTTCTACGTGCAGCGCCAAAGTGCAATGCAGTTCTTCTACGCGCAGCGCCAAAGTGCAATGCAGTTCTTCTACGCGCAGTGCCAAAGCGCAGTGCAGTTCACCTACACGCAACGCCTGCCTCCTAAGCGCAGTGCAGTGTATCTACGCGCAACGCCTTCAATTTTTGGCCAATTTCTCCTAGGGAAACAAGTTTTTTGCTTTTTTGGGCGAGTGAGCTCGATGATGAGGAGTGAATGGGATATGAATGAAAAGGTTATGAGTCTTTTTGAGTTTATATAGGGATAATTTCTTCACTTTTTCAAAAAAAAGAAAAGAAACCAACCCTCCTTTGTGAACTAATTTCACTTTTTGAAGATAGATTTTACCTTTACCATTGCAAGTGTGCTTTTGCTTTCCTAAGTGTTGGAGCTTCCTTCTTCTAAAACCTTTGATGTCATGAAAATATGAAAACTATGTGAATAAATCATGATCGATTCATCAACAATTGCTTTGTCATGTTTGACTTATTTATGGTTTTTCTTATGGAAATGGTGGACCTTGGAGACCCTTATGACCTAATGGATGACCTAAGACCTAATGGAGTGATGATGATGACTTGACCCATTTTCATGGTGAAACCTTCATAAAGTATGATAAGCAACCAACATGAGTGAAATTTCAAACAATGACTCCATCTTTGCACTGATCATACAATGACCAAATTTGTTGTGTAAACCTAGTAACAGAAAAATTTGATGATGAAACCCTGAAAAGAACATGGTAAAAGCATTTTTTGATCCAGGTGACAGGCTAACGAGACTGACACTAACACCACCCATCCTCTAGCCAACGAACAAGAAAGGGATAATCCTCACAAATCATAAAGAGTCTCAATCAACCACTAGCTCACGAAGAGTGAACACATCACAAAGATTGAAAATGGTTGAGGTGAATAACAATTTCTTCTTAACCACTTGAGATAGACTCAATTCACAAGATGAATTGATTATTATATTAGACAACAATCATAATACATGGTGAAAATCACCAAAATTTCCTATATAGATTAGTTAGAAAAACAATCTCCAACCAATAAACCTCAATCCTAAAGGAGAATGGCATTCTTTATTTCAAACAAAAAAATAAAAAATGATTGTTGCAGAGAGGGAAATCACCACGGAATATGATGGTGATTCCAAGATGAATAGTTGACAACAGTAGGCTCGATATGTGCTTGGTATATTAGTTGTGAATGTTCTATGTTTTAGGATTACCAAAATGCTAGGTAAGATTTGCCCAAAAAAATAGTTTTTAGACTTCAAACTTGCCAAAAAAATTAAAGTAATAAATGAAATTTCACAGAATAGTAATTACATAGATTTGGAAGAAAGGATTAATAGGTGGAAACTCTATGCCTCAAACAAAATATCCATTTGATCTAGATGAGATCACTATGAGTAAAAACTCCCAATGTCATCGTCATTGTATTTGAATAAGATGCACAATCAATATGTTATCGGTGCATGCTTTAAATTAGAACACAATTTAGAAAACAAATTACATATAAACCTGGTTCAGCTGAGAAATGTCATCAATTGATGAAGTGATACACTTGAAGGACCTCAAAAATTGTAACCCGTAGATATGATTATATGAAGTTTAAACTTCAAAATTACAGTGACTTTGTAGCTAATTTCGAAATTATGGGTCTCCAACCATTTACCTAAACTTACAAAATCTGACATCACGATTGTAACTTCACAAAATACATACTGGGTTTTTCCTGGACATGTGCATTGAATAAAGAATTATGGATCTCCAAAGGAAATCTAGGTAACTAGTGGAGTAGCAGTGACTGAAGATGACAGGGGTATGGTAATCTTTACTTGTGCTCTAAAATGGCCTAGACATTAATAAAAAAACAGAGAACAAGATTTTTCAAATAGAAAACAAATTATTGGAATCTTCCGAGTTTAACAGAGGAAGGCAAGGATTTCATTTGTTTTTCATGAAAGAAGTACAAAGACATTAGGAGGAATCTAAACACTGTTGGAGATAGAATGTTTAATCAATCAGTTAAAATAGACAGAGAGCTATCTCAGGTTAGTGTTGTTACCTTTCAGGATATGGCTAAGGCTCTGAACTGAGCTACTCAAACTGCTACAAAATTTGAGGGATTTTTCCTTGCTATCGTCATGGCTCTTTTGGATGAACAGGATACAGATTATTCTGAAAAATAGAATGAATAAAGTCGGATAGTAACATTTTTTTTTTATTTTTTGTCAAAGTAGCTCAGTCACAGCGAATGTCTGTCAACACCAGTGTTGTTAAAATCGCGATTTTTTCGGAAAATCGCGATTTTATCCCCTACCCGCTTAAATCGCGATTTTTATACCAAAAAATCGCGGCCTTTTTTTTATACCGATTTTTTCGGAAAAAATCGCGATTTTTTCCATAAAAATCGCAGAGGGTCGGGGCAGCGGGCTTTTAATAGGCAAAAACGATTTTTTTTATGTCATTATGCTGTCTGCGCGCGGAGGAGGAGGAGAAGAGGTGAGGGAGAGGAGCTGAAGGGTTTCCGTCGAATTTGGGAGCGAATCCAAGTGGTTTTAGGAGAAATCCAAGACAAGATCACCAATTTGTCCATAAAAAAGGTATGTAGATTAATTTTTTTTTGTTTTGCTTCTATAAAAACTTTGTTTTACATTGTTTTTAAAGAATTTTTTGTAATTTTTCATTGATTTGGGATGGGTAATTTGTTATGACTATGAGAACCAATTTTTTATTTTTATTTTCTCATTTTTTTTAAACATTGTTTATTTTTTTTGAATTTTCATTGTTTTTTGGCATTTGCCATTGGCATTTGGTTGGGTAACTTGGGTTTGGAAATTGGGATTTTGGAAATAATTAACTTGTAATTTTGTAAATGCTAAATTGTAATTTGTATTATGTAATCCTAAATTCCTATTTCCTAATCCTTATTTTTCCATAGGTTTGCAAATTCAAAATTCAAAAACAAACATGCCAAGGAAATTGGATCCTTTCTGGGAATATGGTGAACCTAAAACTCCGAATGATAGACAAAACTTGTATTGCAAGTTGTGTGGAAAGGAGATATTCGGGGGGGTGTACAGGTTGAAGTTCCACCTTGCACAAATCCCTGGACATGATGTGGGGCCCTGTCTAAATACAAATCCTGAAATTATCCAAAGAGCCATGAGAGCATTGGGAGAATTAGAGCACACTAGAGAGGCCAAAGAAGAACTCAAAAGGCAACTAAAAAGGTCAGCTGAAGGAAGTGGGCCAAGTGGCACTGGTTCTACTGCAGCGTCAGTCAATCCGGTAGCTGCATCATCATATTTTGTTCCTCGAACCACACCTGGTTCACAACCAACTATCGGTTCAATGCTAAAAAGAACTGAAAAAGAACAAGCTGACAGGTTGATGACAAAATTTCTCCTCTGGAGTGATATTCCTTTCAGCATTGTAAGGAATAATCCATTTTTCCAACCTACTGTTGATGCTATTGCCAGTGTTGGCCCGGGGTACAAAATCCCTTCTCTTCATGATTTCAGAGGTCGGCTTCTTCAAGATGAAAAGCGTGACTGCACCCAAAGATTGGAGGATTTTAGGGCATCATGGGCACAAACAGGATGCACTGTTATGTCAGATGGTTGGACTGACCAAAAGGGGAGAACCCTTATAAACTTCTTGGTTAGTTGTCCCAAGGGACTATGTTTATCAAATCTATTGATGCAACTCATCAAATCAAAGATGCAAGAACTTTATGTGATTTGCTGGATGTGTTTATTTTGGAGGTGGGTGCAGAAAATGTTGTCCAAGTCATAACGGACAATGCTGCAAATTATGTTGCTGCTGGTAGAATGCTTATGGACAGGCATCCTACTTTATTTTGGACACCTTGTGCTGCCCATTGTATTGATTTGATGTTAGAGGTCATAGGGAAAATTCCCTTTGTCAAAGAGATTGTTGACTCATCAAAAAGCATCACAAAATTTATTTACAATCACACATCTGTGCTTAGCTTGATGAGAAAATGCACCAACAACAAAGAGTTGGTGCGCCCCGCCATTACACGGTTTGCAACGAGTTTCATATCTCTTCAATCCCTCTTGAATTCTATGTGGGATTTGAAGAGAATGTTTCTTTCAGAGGAGTGGCGTGCTTCGTCAATGAACCGCAAACCAGAAGAAGAGGCCGTGTGCAGACTAGTTTCATACCAGGAAGACTTCTGGACGGGAGTGCAGGAGGTGTGCGCTGTTACTGAACCTTTGGTAAAGGTTCTTCGGTTGGTTGATGGTGAGAAGCCCGCAATGGGTTATTTGTATGAAGCCATGGACAGGGCCAAAGAAGCCATTCGGTCCTACTATGATGATAAGGGAGATGATGGGTTTCAGAGACAACTCCTTCTATGGGAAGTCATTGATGAGCGATGGAACAACACACTCCATCGTCCCATTCATGTTGCTGGGCTTTTCCTGAACCCTGCATTTTCTTATGCATGTGGGTTTGATTTTGATGTTGAGGTCGTGGAAGGATTATTAACCTGTGTCCAGAAGATGGTGAGATCTCCAGAAGAACGTATAGAGATCTCTAGACAAATTGAGACATATAAGATGTCAGGTGGCACATTTGGCTTTGAGATGGCTGTCACTGATAGGACGATTAAAATGCCAGGTATTTTTTAGTTTGTACTTTGTAACTTTGTTTCAAATTTCATTGTCTCTTCAAATTCCATTTTTTTCTTATGTTTATTTAAAATTTTATTTGTAATTTTGTTGTAGACGCATGGTGGAAGATGTATGGTGTCAGAGTACCCCTTTTGCAAAAGCTTGCCGTACGCATCCTCAACCAAACATGCAGCTCCTCGGGATGTGAGCGCAATTGGAGTGTATTTGAAAAAATACACAACAAGAAGCGCAATAGGTTAACACTTAAACATTTAAAATATTGCAAATTTCCAAATAAATTTTTGAATTCATTAAAGTTTTAAACAATATTTTTTTTATAATATTAATTATTAATTATTATTTCATGAACTTTGTACAGGTTGGAGTCCCATAGACTTAATGACATGGTCTATGTCTACTACAATCTTCGATTGTGGGTGAGACAACTAGAGAAGACACCTGATACGGAAGCCATCTCATTGGATGGGATTGACACCACTGCTGAATGGAGAGTTGAGACCGAGAGGCCTCTCATGGATCCCACTGATGATTGGTTAGTGCAGGATGAGGGGGAGGAGGAGGAGGAGCAGGAGGAGCAGGAGCAGGAGCAGGAGGAGGAGCAGGTGGAGGAGAAGGAGTAGGAGGAGGAGGTGACACCGCCTACCCGGGCTACCACTACCACCAGTAGAGGACGTGGTCTCCGTCTACCTCAGCCTCCTGTAGCTGCTACTACTAGTTCTTCAGCTTCTAGAGCACGTCAGACTCCACTGCCATTTCCACCAGCACAGGCACCAGCTTCTACATCTAGAGGGAAAGAGAAAGTTGTGCCATTTTCTCGCAAGAGGGGCAGAGGAAATCAATAGGATTAGACTTTCATTTTATTGTATATGACATTATGACATGATGAGATACATTATCATATTTTTGTTGATATTTTGAGGCTGAGTTGGGACTCAGGACTTACTATTCAGGACATGATTCAATGTTATGTGTGATTTTAGCGCTAGAAATGATATTAAACATCTTATATATCAGTTTTTTTATCATATTTATGTGTCAATGTATTTATTTTATGTTGTAGATGGTTTAGATATTAAAAAAATGAATATTTTTGTGCCAAACGCTTTTTTCCCGCTTTTTTCCGCTTTTTTCCCGCTTTTGTCGATTTTTTCCGCTTTTTTCCCGGCGCCGATTAAATCCCGCTCGCGCTTTTAACAACATTGGTCAACACTCTGTTTTCATGTTGGCAATCAGATAAGGGAATAAAGTTTTAGAAGCTGTTGGGAGTTTTGTTTTTTTGTTTTTTTTAAGCAAATTGATCTACAGTGAATAAGACATCTGGATCCAAAAGAACAATACTTCACAATAGACACATTATAATGTACAATGAATGTTATAAGAATAAGCTCAAAAAACCATTGTTTGTCATTCATCCGTTGTCCCACCTACTTCCACAATTGACTGGTACCTAACCCATGCATGGAAGCAAGGCAAACACAAAAAAGACCTCTCATTATGGGCAGGAAAGCTCATACGTAAATCTTCATAGCTTCTTGACTGGTACTGTTAATACTCCAAGGATGTGTCGATTAAATTTCTTATGCCTGAATAAATGTTCCTTCCATTTCATGTTGTCAAATTGATTTTCACAACCTTTCTTTTATGGAAATTATTATATGGCATGCTTCCATTTATTGGCTCGTGTAATATTTTAAATTTGTCAATGCTTTCCTAGTTAATCAACTTTGGATAAGATCTGGTTGGGCATACAGTCAAGCTATATGTTAGAGGTCTTTCCAAAGAAAGTGTCAGTGAAAATACAATTTTCATAGTTCTTATTTGATTATAATTTCTTTCTAGACAACGCATTATAAACAAGGTCTGTTTGGACATATGATCAAGCTATATGTTAAGGGTATTTCCAAAGACTCTTCGTGAAGGGATGCTTTTCCGTTGATCCTACTTGATTATAGTTGGGATTTAAGATTTGTTTTTATTCTTGTCTCATTTGCCTATGCACAATAACATACGTTTTCAATTCTTTGCAACTATTCTTATGGTTTACATATTGTAGATGTAATTGGCTGCAAGTTGTACATTCAGTTCTGCATGCTTCTCAAACTTTAATACAAACTTGTTTGTGAAATCTTTTTTTGCATACTTATTCACTCAGAAACATGCATAATATGCACATGTACAGTGATGATTTGATATGCGCATCAAAGATCATCATGAATAATGTAGAATTTGTCTCAGTAGCAAAGCAAGCATTGTGTTCGAAGTTCGAAACTTCTTAGACTGATTTTCGTGGAAACTTGTTAGGCTAGTTGATTTTTGTGGAAACTTGTTAGGCTGGTTGTCTGCTCACCCACTGACAAAACCTGTGCTATTTCTAGAGTAATCTTTCAAATATATAGAGGAATATTTTTATTTTTGTATATTTGGCTGGCATAATTTTTTTTTAATACATACCGCAGACAAATGTTGTAATTTTATTATTGTGAACAAAATTACATTTTTCAGTTTTTCAGATGGCAACTGCCATTCAAACTAATGGGAGTTATTATAGGAATATATCATATCTCCTACTTACATAACAACTGTGAGTCGATTCCAGAGTTTACTGAACTCTAAGGCTGAAAAGATCTCACATACAAAACCTGTGTTATTTCTAGAGTAACCGTTCTAGCAAAAATTAAAAAGATACTTTATGACAGTCCAATATAAAGCCTCCCTAAAATACAGATAGAGTAAAAAAAAAAATCTTTAGTCCTGATAGGAAACTTCAGGCCAACAGCAAAATAGAGCTGTCAAATGATCTAAAAGGACTGGTGTAACATCAAATAAACAAGCACTAGGAAATTCCCTCGACGAAATTTAGAGACAGAAGTTGCATAGTAAGACGATCAATTCAACCTCCTTGGGGCTAGCACCCCACCCCTATGAGCATGTTTAAATAACACACCCATTTTTATAGGAGTAACTTCACACTCCCACTTTGTATTGCCACTTGTGTATTGAGCAGTCTCGTTGACCTACTTTTGGTTATTTGTTGGAAAAGGAGCTTGCAAAAAAGTCTTTCAAATCCCGGATGATCGTGCATCCACGATTCTAGATCATTTCAGCAGAAGAAGCCACGGAGGTAATGAATTTTTGACTAATAATTTTGGTTACTGTTGAGATATATATTTGCATTGTAACATTATTTTCATGTAAATATCAGATCTGTAGTATATCTATTTGTCCAAATCTTTATCTCTTTTTGTCTCTCTATATAGCAGTTTCTGTGTTAGGTGCATATATAAAATGTCTTTTTCAAATATATAGAGGAATATTTTTATTTTTGTATATTTGGCTGGCATAATTTTGTTTTAATACATACCGCAGACAAATGTTGTAATTTTATTATTGTGAACAAAATTACATTTTTCAGTTTTTCAGATGGCAACTGCCATTCAAACTAATGGGAGTTATTATAGGAAGATATCATATCTCCTACTTACATAACAACTGTGAGTTATTTCCAGAGTTTACTGAACTCTAAGGCTGAAAATATCTCACATACAAAACCTGTGTTATTTCTAGAGTAACCTTTCTAGCAAAAATTACAAAGATACTTTATGACAGTCCAATATAAAGCCTCCCTAAAATACAGATAGAGTAAAAAAAAACTCTTTAGTCCTGATAGGAAACTTCGGGCCAAAAGCAAAATAGAGTTGTCAAATGATCTAAAAGAACTGATGTAACAGAAAATAAACAAGAACTAGGAAATGCCCTCGATGAAATTTAGAGACAGAAGCTGCATAGTAAGACGATCAATTCAACCTCCTTGGGGCTAGCACCCCACCCGTATGAGCATGTTTAAATAACACACCCATTTTTATAGGAGTAACTTCACACTCCCACTTTGTATTCCCACTTTGTATTTCCACTTGTGTATTGAGCAGTCTCGTTGACCCACTTTTGGTTATTTGTTGGAAAAGGAGCTTGCAAAAAAGTCTTTCAAATCCCAGATGATCGTGCATCCACGATTCCAGAACATTTCAGCAGAAGAAGCCATGGAGGTAATGAATTTTTGACTAATAATTTTGGTTACTGTTGAGATATATATTTGCATTGTAACGTTATTGTTATTGTAATATCAGATCTGTAGTATATCTATTTGTCCAAATCTTTATCTCTTTTTCTGTAGTATATCTATTTGTCCAAATATTTATCTCTTTTTGTCTCTCGATATGGCAGTTTTTGTGTTAGGTGCATATATAAAAAGTCTTTTTCAAATATATAGAGGAATATTTTTATTTTAGTATATTTGGCTGGCATAATTTTGTTTTAATACATACAGCAGGCAAATGTTGTAATTTTATTATTGTGAACAAAATTACATTTTTCAGTTTTTCAGATGGCAACTTGTTAAATTTGGACAACTAGGTCCAAACTCCATGTTCTGATGCTCAGATTAAGAGGCTAATATTTTTGTTGGATTCCTCTCTCTGAGAGGTGTAAAATCCATATAAAAATAGTCTTAATCCGATGAGCAGAACTTATATTTTGAATTTATTATTCTTAATAAATTATATGTGCAAGGTCAGCTAGTTTTGTAATGTAGGCTCACATGCCCAACAGATGTGTCACACACCCTCATTGATGTATATATATACAGGAAAAGTTGGAGAGAATTTGAACAACACAACTCACATCTTCCTCTCTCATCCTAAAAGTACGAGCTACCTGGAGGACGAATTTCAGCCACACGTGGGAAGGACGAAGATGATTCTTCTGCTGCTAGGGTTTATGCTGCTAGGGTTTTGCAGAAGTTTGACCAGCGTTGACTTTGGTCAACGCTTGGTCCAAACAAGCTGAAAACTTGTGGGAGGTTCGATTTTTTAAGGCCGTACTACCTGGCACAAAAATCGAGGTCAAAGGGTTGACCGTTTTGCTGCTGCATTGACTTTTAGCTTGCTGCCCCTGCGTTGACTTTTCAGGACAGCGTTGACTTTTGTAGAACTGACTTGGGTTGACTCATCTACTGGTTGGAGGGTTGTTGTGACACATGCTGGGCTGGCTGACCAAAGGAGACTTTGCTGGTTGAAGCATCCTGTTGACCGCCGAAACGAACACATACATTTTTCTTGTTTCTGATTTGTCTTCTATAAGATCTGCTTATATGTTCTATTTGCATTTTGCTTATCTACTTGTATGATTGCTGTGAGAAAAGTGAAATTGCTCTTAGCATAGAACATCTACAAAATTTTACATGGTATCAGAGCTGAGGTGAAGACAAACTCTATCTATAGCAATCATCATCGAAGGAAATGGATTCCTCTAAGCTTGAATTCAGGGAGAATGACAAGCTGACTGGAAGTGATGACTTCCATGCCTGGAAGATGTTATTAGATCTCAAATTAGAAGATCATGATCTCCTAGATCATGTGACAGGGAAGATTCAAGAACCTCCATCAAATGCCTCTGCTGCTAAACACAAGTATAAGAAGAGAATCAAAAAGGTTAAGAACACCTCTACGTTTGAAGTGTGGATCTGAGGCAAGGATGAGGAGAGTGCAGCCAAGTTTAGGAGAGGTTCTTCTCTGCGTTTTGGTGCAGATTTCTCTGTGGAGAAAGCCACAGCTAGAAGGTACCTAAAGAGCAGATGTGTGGACAGTTTGTGGCATGTCTCCCTTGCTAAACAAAACCACAGATCAGCGGTAAGGTTAAAGGGTTTTCTGTGCATAGTTACAGTATTTGGGTATTCTGTTTTGGGCCGCAGGTGATGATGTTACAGCAGCATGTGTGGAGGTTTGTTGAGAGGCCGAGAAACCTAGTAAGGGTCCTCTCACCTAGCCGCAGCTCCTAAGGAGACACCGCAGCCCAAACTAAAGGTGTAAACCCTTGTCTAAATGTCAAACTCCTTGCTGTAGCAGATCCGAGATCTGTAGGGTGCCTTGAGGTGGTTTCTTTGGGACATACAACAGCAGATTGGAAGCCTAGTAGGATAGCAAAGGGTGACAAGGGAACACAGTGGTTGGAGGACTGTTGTGGTAGATTTTTGGAGGGTTTTTGGATGCCCTAACCAGAGATAAGAAGCTACAGCAGTAAAGCACAGAAATCATGACAAGGAGGCAACAGCAAGGTGGTTGTAGATGACTCCTTGGTAATGTTTTGATTGATAGGTCAATCAGCTTGGAGGATAGGAGCTTATAAAAGGGAGGCAGCAATAGAAGAAGGCTTTTCTGGGATAGTTATGGCTGGGAATTCTTCTAAATAGGAGACATACCTATGGTGAGCTTGCTGCAGTCCTGTAGCAGTTGTTTAGAGGTCTAATCAAGCTTAAAAAGGGTGCAGGAATAGTCATCTAGGAGAGCGAGTTCCCAGATATGATAAAGGGAAGGAAGCTGCATCAAATTATGTAGTGGGCTGCTGTAGGTTTCAGTTGAAGCCCTAACCTGTAATCAAAGCTCAGTCCATGAACAAACAGTGACAGGATGGAAAAGTATCCCAATTGGAGCATGTCTTTATTCGAGGCAGCAAAGTCAGGTTTATGGTTATACCTGATATGCTTAAGAATGCTCCTATGTTCAGGCGTCTAGATGCAAGGAAGGTGGTGACAGGGATGCCTGATTTTGGAAATAATCATAAAGGTGTATGTAAGGGCTGTGCTGAAGGAAAACATACAAGGGGACCTTTCCCCTCAAGTGTCACAAAGACATCTGAGATATTGCAACTGGTCCATTCTGATCTTTCCGGTATGTTGCCTGTAACATCCCTGGGGGGATGTTCTTACTATATGACATTTACTGATGACTTCTCTCGCAAAACCTGGATATACTTCTTGAAGAAGAAGGATGAGGCTTTCATGTGGTTCCGTACCTTCAAAGCCTTGGTGGAAAATATGACCGGAAAGAAGATCAAGATTTTGAGGACTAACAATGGCACTGAATATGAGTCAAATGAGTTCAAAGACTTTTGCAGAGAAGCTGGCATTAAGAGGGAGACTACCACTGCACTCTCTCCACGTGTTTGGGTTTTGTGGACAGAGAGATCTAGAGGAGAATCCGCAGTTCTAAAGAGCCCTTATACGCTGTCCCAAGAGGCCCTTACACGCTAAGAATAGGAGCCCTAAATCTGCAGTATATTGGGCCCTAAATCTCTGTTTTATTGGGTGCAGGTAAGGGCATTTCCAGTAAAGGAAGAGGGGACGTTTAGGTCACTCCTATGACTGTTTTGGAGTGAAAATTAACCAGCAGAAAGGCCTCAATAAAGGAGACAAAATTCTGGGTTGATTTGAATATTATGTGCGGGCTGGAAACTCTGTTTCAGCAGGCCATGGGTACAGGAAGCCACCTGTGGTAGGCCGCAGGCCCTTACCCCACTGAAAAGGCATTGCGTGGGACTGTTTTGGGGCTAGATTGAGCCCTAATCAACAGCGTGGATGCAGAGGACTTATACAAGGGTAGCACATAGTTTTTGAAGGCTGTTTGGTGACTTGGTTAAGGGCTGTTGCAGCATATGGATGCCCTAACCAGTCACAATTAGGAGCAGCAGCGAAAACAGATTGGAACAACAATTTATGCCTTGTGTTGGGTCAAGGAATTTGATCAGTTTTGGATCAGATGGTTGGGCTACCTGTGGGAGCAAATTTGGAGGCTTGATTGGGTGATCGTAAGCCTCAATTAGTGCAGATCTGACAGTGTTGTAGTGTTGCAACGTGATGATGCAAAGGCAGCATGGGTAGCATGCAGCGTGATGATGCATAGACAGCAAAGAAGATATGAATCTCCACTAGGAGTATATTACAATGAAAAGACCAGATCTGTCATTCTTGTTGATTTGGGGTAGCAATGTGATGCTGTATAATGAGAGCAACATTACAGTCATTGAGGTGCAGATCCATGATGATTGAGAATTGACTATGACGGTATATTTGCACCTGTGGCTCGATATACCACCATCTGATCCATCTTAGCCCTTGCTGCTACGCAAGGATGGAGTCTTCATCAGATGGATGTCAAGACCGCTTTTCTGCATGGTGCAATAAAGGAAGAGGTGTATGTAGAACAACCTCTGGGATTCGAAGTTCAAGATCAAGACACTTATGTCTGCAGGTTGAAGAAAGCCCTCTATGGGTTAAAGCAAGCACCCAGAGCTTGGTATGAGAGGATGGATAGTTACTTGATGAAGCTGGGCTCCACTCGAAGCAATGCTGATCCAAACCTTTACTTTAAGGTTGTGGAAGGAAAGCCTCTCATTCTAGTGCTGTATGTGGACGACCTCTTCCTGACAGGTGGTGACCCTCTCATTCATCAATGTAAGAGGGAGCTTGCTGCTGAGTCCGAGATGAAAGACCTAGGACTGATGCACTATTTCCTAGGCCTGGAGGTCTGGCAGAGACCTGGAGAGATTTTCCTTTCTCAAGGAAAGTATATTGTGAAGCTTCTGGAAAGATTTGGGATGGTGGACTGTAAGTCCGTGTCGACACCAATGGAACTCAACTTTAAGAAGTTGAGTGGCAGCGCTGCAGGGCCTATCTTGGCCAATCCTACTGAGTATCGTCAACTCATAGGAGCTTTGATGTTCTTAGTGAACACCCGTCCGGACATATGTTTTGCAGTGAATACTTTGAGTCAACAGATGGTTGAGCCTCATCATTTTCACTGGGTTGGTGCCAAGAATCTTTTGAGATATCTTCGGGGCACGATAAACCATGGGCTGAGATACACTGCCGGGAGTGTGATACTCCGAGGATATACTGATGCCGATTGGGCTGGCAGTGTGGTGGATCATAAGAGCACATCTGGATGCTGTTTCAATCTTGGTTCTGCTTCGATCTCATGAATGAGCAGGAAGCAGAAGTCGGTGGCTTTGAGCACCGCGGAGGCCGAATACATTGCTGCTAGTATGGCCTGTTGTGAAGCAGTTTGGTTGAGGAAGCTCTTCAGTGAGCTGTTCCAACATGTGCTAGATACCACTGTAATACTCTGTGATAATCAGAGTGGGATTCGTATGACTGAGAATCATGTGTTCCACGACCGATCCAAGCATATTGATATCAGGTACCACTTTATCCGGGATATGGTACAGCGAGGCGCCGTAAGGCTCGATCATATAGGAACTGATGAGCAGGTCGCGGATATTCTCACTAAGCCCCTGGGGAAGGTCAAGTTCCTAACCTTCCGTGAGAGTCTTGGTGTCGTGGAAAGACCCTATGATGTGGGTCTTGTTGGACGATGAGCTCTGGGGGGCTTTGGGGATAGCTTCTCGGAGCTATAAGCACTCATAATGCTTCTGCCCCACCCTTGTGATTATTGAGCTGGTTCGCCACTCATTTAATCTGTGCCCCATATGCATCCTACCCATTGAGTTCAGGGCTCATGGGAAGTACCTCTCGTTTGGCCAATGAGGTGTGGAAAAGCTAGAGACTATTAGCAAAGACTGATGGACGCATCAGAGATTGCCGTACTCTCTCTAGGATGGCATGGTCCAACCACTTGATCTGGGATCAAGATTTGTGAGGTCTGGGACCTCTAGACTGATTATGTCAGTCGGGGAATGATGTCTTTGTGACTGACCCACTTCTGTTCTGAAATAAAGAAGCCAGCAAAGCAAGTTTCGACGGGATGACTCACGATGTTAATTGCACTAATAGATGGAGTTCTCCCTAGTTGAGAGGGAGTGTTAAATTTGGACAACTAGGTCCAAACTCCATGTTCTGATGCTCAGGTTAAGAGGCTAATATTTTTGTTGGATTCCTCTCTCTGAGAGGTGTAAAATCCATATAAAAATAGTCTTAATCCGATGAGCAGAACTTATATTTTGAATTTATTATTCTTAATAAATTATATGTGCAAGGTCAGCCAGTTTTGTAATGTAGGCTCACATGCCCAACAGATGTGTCACACACCCTCATTGATGTATATATATACAGGAAAAGTTGGAGAGAATTTGAACAACACAACTCACATCTTCCTCTCTCATCCTAAAAGTACGAGCTACCTGGAGGACGAATTTCAGCCACACGTGGGAAGGACAAAGAGGATTTTTCTGCTGCTAGGGTTTTGCAGAAGTTTGACCAGCGTTGACTTTGGTCAACGCTTGGTCCAAACAAGCTGAAAACTTGTGGGAGGTTCGATTTTTGAAGGCCGTACTACCTGGCACAAAAACCGAGGTCAAAGGGTTGACCGTTTTGCTGCTGCATTGACTTTTAGCTTGCTGCCCCTGCGTTGACTTTTCAGGACAGCGTTGACTTTTGTAGAACTGACTTGGGTTGACTCATCTACTGGTTGGAGGGTTGTTGTGACACATGCTGGGCTGGCTGACCAAAGGAGACTTTGCTGGTTGAAGCATCCTGTTGACCGCCGAAACGAACACATACATTTTTCTTGTTTCTGATTTGTCTTCTGTAAGATCTGCTTATATGTTCTATCTGCATTTTGCTTATCTACTTGTATGATTGCTGTGAGAAAAGTGAAATTGCTCTTAGCATAGAACATCTACAAAATTTTACACAACTGCCATTCAAACTAATGGGAGTTATTAGAGGAAGATATCATATCTCCTACTTACATAACAACTATGAGTCATTTCCAGAGTTTACTGAACTCTAAGGTTGAAAAGATCTCACATACAAAACCTGTGCTATTTCTAGAGTAACCTTTCTAGCAAAAATTACAAAGATACTTTATGACAGTCCAATATAAAGCCTCCCTAAAATACAGATAGAGTTAAAAAAAAAAAAATCTTTAGTCCTGATAGGAAACTTCGGGCCAAAAGCAAAATAGAGTTGTCAAATGATCTGAAAGAACTGATGTAACAGCAAATAAACAAGAACTAGGACATGCCCTCGATGAAATTTAGAGACAGAAGCTACATAGTAAGACGATCAATTCAACCTCCTTGGGGCTAGCACCCCACCCCTATGAGCATGTTTAAATAACACACCCATTTTTATAGGAGTAACTTCACACTCCCACTTTGTATTGCCACTTGTGTATTGAGCAGTCTCGTTGACCTACTATTGGTTATTTGTTGGACATTATTTGTTGGTATCACTTCATCATTTAGATGCAATGGCGCCCATATTCCCTCATATGAATCAAACACAGGCTTTTGGACATCACTTTGAGGCAGTGAAGGCTGATTCTAGTAGGATTCTTAAATAGACTATCTGCTATGATAGATTGCGGCAGGGGTCATTGTATGTGTCATGGGGCTACAGTGTACATGTTTTTGATAGCCTCCAATTCCCGCGTGAACTCAAATCTCCTCAGCAGACTTTCATGCATTGGAGGAAAACTATGACAGAGCAGTTTATGTTCAACACTTGCAATCAGAAACTTAATACATGGTCAAGGATTTTGAGTTATATTTTTCTGCAATCAATAGGTCGATTTTCGTAGAAACTTGTTAGGCTGGTTGTCCGCTCACCCACTGACACCCTTGGTATCACTTCATCATTTAGATGCAATGGCACCCATATTCCCTAATATGAATCAAACACAGGCCTTTGGACATCTCTCTGAGGCTGTGAATGTTGATTCTAGTAGGATTCTTCAACAGACTATCTGTTATGACTATCTGTTATGATAGATTGTGCTAGGGATACACTGTACATGTTTTTGATAGCCTGCAATTCCCGCGTGAACTCCAATCTCCTCAGCAGAATTTCATGCATTGGAGGAAAACGATGACAGATCATTTTATGTTCAACACTCATAATGTTTCCAGAAATCCTTGCCTGAGGCCTGCTGTCTTATTTTTGGAAAGTGTTAGCACTAGATCTAAGGGAATCACCACTACCTATACAAGAAAAACTGGGGCTAGTTGCCAACTGGGTAAAAGTGCGTTGCAGGCTCTGCAACAGATCAGAGTTCTATCACGGAAGTCACAACTGAACTGGAAGCAAGTATGTGAACTTTTACATCCTTGTATTTATGATTTATCTTAACTTCTGACTTGAGTGAGTAAATTAGGAAATTTCTACTCCTTTTTATACTAATTAAGAAAATGTGGATTTGTGTTTGCAGTCTCCGAGGAGACATTGCTGTGATGTTCTACCATCTTCCGTGAACAACAGCCTGGAGATTGTGATGAGAAGCTGTTTGGATGGGGAAGTCATATATCCACAGTGAAAAAGAAGATTCTAATTTTTTTGGATGAACCAAACCCTACTTTGTTGATGTATTATATGGATTGTTCTTGATTATCGAGACATGGCTTTCTCTGGAGAAGAAAGAAAAATAGTTGAGCAACATTGCATCTCTTCGGTGGTCAAAAGCCTAAACGAATATGAATTCTGTTCATTTCATCTGAAAAAATGTTTTAGCTCCTCTTATCAAGTGTTAAGCCATGATGCTTTGATTCTTTAGTTGAGTTAGAACTTACAGGGTTCAGAATAAACAATTCTTGTATGGATCTAAAGCATTAGTCTCTATCTGGCTTTTGTTATTGCAAGACATGTTTTAACAAACGAACTAGCTCTGACCTAGACAAGATATATGCTATTTTTAGTATCTGTGTTTACCTTTCCTAGTTATCATATTGATGCAACCTGCTTGTCAGCATTTTGCCAGAGTTATCAGTCCTCTGTTACTCTT
The DNA here is from genome assembly GCA_031772625.1 of Pinus tabuliformis. NCBI lineage: Eukaryota > Viridiplantae > Streptophyta > Pinopsida > Pinales > Pinaceae > Pinus > Pinus tabuliformis. The sequence continues at coordinate 44,557,637 of CM062806.1, read as the reverse complement.
GTTTGTCATATAAATTATCAGTTTGTTGAGGATGGATGAAGGCAATCTTTTTCAGCTTACTTTTGCTTTATTTGGGTAGTATGTTTTCTGGATATTGGACGCTATCTGATCAAGTGACATGGGCTGCAGGAAATATCCATATTTTCAATGCCATCTTCAGAGCATGTAGGCGAGAGCCATTTTGAAAAGGACCTTCCAAATTTTATCTGTCGTCTTGGCGAGAAATTTATGGGCTTTTCGGGATGACAAGATCTCGTAAATATTTTAAAATCATACTCATCCAGAGGATAAATGTTCAGTTGAATTTAATAAAACTCAAATTCACATTTATATATCTGGTAGGTGGGGCTTCGCCCAGAAAAGCAAACTCTGAACACAGTTAGAGAAACTGAGAGAATATCTCGATCATTATAATTCCCAGATCATGTCTCTGCTGCTCAGACTCGATGCGATTCAGGTATTTATTTTGACTGCCTTTGCCTTTAATAATGGGGCATGAAACCTTAATTATTACATGAGATTTACCATTATGTTTAACTAAATAATATATGCTCTTCTTTCTGTGCAGGGTGTGAAGTCATTTGTGCAGGAGTCAAGGAAGGCTGTATACCGTCTAGTGTTTCAGCTGCAAGAGACAGTTGATGCCATAATTGTAGAAAAATCATGAGCATATCCCTGAAAGGGATTCTCACTCCCACGCTAACCCAAAGAGTGGTACTCCTGAATTATCAAAAATGGAACCCGAGAAAGAAGAGGTTATGAAAAATTCAGAGGAGGAAGATAAGTGCACGATCGGTGCTGCAGATTGCGAAGAACAACAACAACAGCATATAGGGGGTGAAAACATACAGTGTGACGGCATATGGAAGGGACGAGCAGCAGTCGACAAAATGGAGAATCAGACACTCGAGGTCAAGGTGGTGTTGGCAGATCTCTACAGGAAAGTTGAATCAAATGATAAATTAATCAACGATTTAAGCTTATCATTCCCCAGCACTTCTCGATTATTATAATTCCCCAGTCTCATAATAAAACCTACATAATAGAGGAAGGTCGACCAATGAATAAGAACATGGTGAGGGATGAAGAGGTCTCATAGTCTTGAACATAAAATCAAAATAACAGTACAGATGTTTTACTAAAACAGCAATGGACCTAAAGCATCTAGATCTGCTATTCAAAACCCCGATTAACTCAAATAAAACAGAATTTTGAGGTGAATGAATATCATACTCATGATATAAACGATCGCAAAAGAAGAAACCCCCGCCATCGCAAAAGAGACCTTGACATTCCTCGCTCTATGTTTGTCCAGGGCCAAGTCCAGCAAAATTATCCCCACATCACCAAGCAAGAACATAAACCCCGACGATAATATATTTCCCGTTCACTCTTCCAGAGAGAAAGACCACCGGTTTTACGTTCCCTGTGACAGGATCCTGTGCGCTCGCGATGCCCGGTAGCTCGACTATGATATCATAGATGAAGCCGGAAAACAACAAGAAATAGGTGACCAAGACGAGGAGAAGACAGTCGTGGCTGAGGGCAAGGAAAAGGAGGGCAGGTTTAGGGGCATGCGGGGTACTCTGAGAGCACTGTAACGAAGCTTAAGATGACAATCAAGAGATCATTGAAGATGACGATGCTAAGTCTTCGCTTGATGATGCCAGGCTTTGGAGGAACCTTCGTCGACTTTTTTCGAGGACAGGATTTTGTTCAGAGATAAACTTTAGAACCACTGAATTAAGTATGAGGGTTTTCCCTCGGTCACTTGGGTTTTCATGCGGCATTTTAGGTTGGGTTAGCTGAAACCATGTTGTCTGCTATTAAAATCTACAAAGACAAAATTCATCCAATAAAAACAAAACTCATCCAATAAGGTATAACTGAATTTAATTAAGTTTTAATTAAGAAATATGAATTTAATTAAGTTTTAATTAAGAAATATGGAAGGTATAACTGAATTTAATTTTTATTTAAAAAATATGGAAGAAGATGATACATTTTATTAGTTTTAATTAAAAAAATATGGAAGAAGATGGTGCATTTTATTAACATTTTATCTAAAATAAATTTATTTTATACAAATTGAAAAAGTTCATCCTCTTCCAAGTATGACATACTTTTCATTTACTCAATATATGACATATTTTTCATTTACATAGTATGGTTTAAGGTTAATTTTTTATTTAATTAAGAGACTCAAAACCTCATTGAAATTTTGGTGAAAATCTCACTGGAATTTTGATAATAGCTAAACTATATCCAATGTTATGATTTCCACTAGAATTTTGAAGGAATCAATTCACATCCAGACTTTCACTTAATCTTGAATAAACCAATATCGTTTGATTTCCACTAAAATATTTTACAAACCAATCATTGGCTATTGTTCTTTTCAAATAAATGTTAGTGTGTACCTAAATTAGCATCTAAGTGTTTGGCTTCCATAGTAGTGGTTTAAGCTTACATACATGTTAGCTAACCCTAATAATATTATCTTGAACAAGTTCATAGCTTGATTCAATTGATCTAATTTTTATGCTAATAATTCAATCACCTAAATATTGCTAGTGAGATTGAAAATGGGGTAGTTTTATAATGTTCATGAAACATGAACCTAATATGTATTGCATGTGGCTTAATTTTAACCTTATCCTTGATGGTTATTTGAACAAACTATTATGTCCAAAGAAAAAACCTAGGTCTCCCTTTGGTGAACCCTATGAAAGTCGATGGTAAGGCCATAGAGAGTCATTTTTGTATGATCATTAATGATGGGGATATACTTGTAAATAGAATATTAATATACTTGAGAGTTTGGAACTCATGGTGTTGCCATTGTAGATGAGTTAAAACCCTAAAACATGTGTTCTAGTTTTGTCCCTTGGCCAAATCTACATGGGCTTGGGCAAAGTCTTTGTGTTGCCAGTTACCCTTGCTGATATTAGATGGAATGCAATCTTGTTAGGAAAACATCTTCCTTAGGCCACAGAGTTTCATTCTTCCTGGATTGTTGTTCATGTTAAAGTGTTTTGCTTTTTGTGAACGAAATGCAATGAAATCTTATTTTATGATAAAGAGCCTTCATAAACTCTCGTGGTATGATAGCACATTGATTTGTATGAACCTACTCTTGCAGATTATAATGCAAGTGCAAAGGATTTAGATAAAAGGGGGGTATTTATGGCAACTACTATAATTATAGGGTGTTTCCCCTTGCAACACAAGTAAGGAGCCCCTTGGCCCTTTCACCACCTAGACAAAATTTTCTTAATGTGGTGATAATAGGTCATGTCACATGGTTAGTGGACATATTTGTTAAAGGAGGGGACACAAACACAACTACCCTCCTTCTTCGGTGAATAACAACAAATTCTTGAGTATTTAATCAGGAAATTTTTTAGGCATTGAAGACTCTCAAGACATGATCCTTTGCTTACTATTGGAGTCTAATCGAAGGGGTAAGGCACAAAATTGAGTTGGCATGTTAGTGTAAGACATACATCTAACAGCTAGTGGATTAAATTGTTTTAGGAATAATCCAAGTAATGATTGGGAACCCCAATTATATGAGGAACAACATCATTAACATTTATAGCACTTATTATTGGACAAATAAGATATAAGGTAGAGTTGTTAAACATTAAGCAATTGGTTGATATAGATATTATTAATGTAATTTATGGAGAAGGAGAATAAGAGGGTTGTTGCTTAAAATCCTTCTAACTCCATTGTCGATAGTGTCAAACATTGCAAACTCTTCCTATGTACCATGGAACTCATAATCCAAAATGGATCATGATATATTTTGTTATATATCTTGATACTTTCTAAGTGGAAAAAATGGAGGAATTGGCTTATAGGGCCCACTTTAGAGTCAGGTTCCACATTAGTGATTTGGGGTCTTGTAGATTCAATTAGGAGCCCATTTTTCTTGCATAGCTCCATCCCTTTGATGTTACTCGAGACACTGGAATCTTTCCAACTGTGTGAAAATCATCCCAAACGAAGTTCGTATGTGAAAGTTACGCCTCTCACAAGTACCAGGCCATGCCAAGGAATGAAAAGGTGTCCTAACACATGGCAGATAGTTTCAATGGATGGTGAGGAGTGTTAGGGAGATTCAAGGAAACACAAGGGAGAACTAGGTCAAAATGCTTGGAAATGAATAAATAAGAGTGTGTGCCAAGGAGTGTTAGTGAATTCCAGGTGTCCCAAAGATGAAGTGTTTTAGGAGAAGTTCATAATAGGACTTGTTGGAGGCAAGCCTATGGTTGCGATAAGGGGTGGACAAAACAATTTTAGAGAAAGGGAGACTTTGGATTGGGCACAAGATTGTTTTGCTAATGAATTGGTTGGGGTCCCAAGTCACAAAAAAAGTAAGGTTATCTGTGAGGGTGTTAGTGTTAGTCATTTCATCCTATCACCAGTGATCAAGTATGCTCTTACAAGGTGTTCTTAGGGTGTCAAGTCATTTTTTTTTCATTTCAATTAATCTTCAAATAAAAATTTGGTCACTGGCTAGTGTGTCTAGGGCTATTTCCACTCTCTCAAGAATTTCATATGCCGATCACTTTCATCGCTTAGTTGAGTCTACCATCATGAAAACATCATTAATATCACTTCAATCACATCATCATGGTCTCCATTCATCTCAGTTTCACCATTAGGTCATTAGGCTTAAGGTCACAAAATCAATCATATCATGTATAAATTTGACAAATGAGGAGTAGCAATAGGTAAATTTGTTCAATAACACTTGATTTCAAATGTAATTTAGTTTTAGATGTAATAATGTTCCTAAGTTTCTAAAGTTACAAGAAGAGGTCCTAAGGCTACAAAACTCAAAAAGAAAGTCAATTGGTGAGGTGGGCCATCCTACCTCATTAATCACTTAGACACCAAAAGAAAAATATAAAAGCACATGGAGGAGCTCATTCACACTCATTTGCACTTTTCTACCATCCTAGCTTCAAGCTCCCCCCTCTTCTTTGCAAAAAATTGTGATTCCATAGTCCTCATTAGCAACAATTGACTCTCATTGTGCACAAAGAACCTTCGATGCGCAGTGTGTTGCACATGGCATAGTTGTCCAGAAAAAACTTTTGACCACCAAAATTCATTTTTCAAAGCTCCTCTTCAGTCATTTCATCCTCCAGGCTCTATAACAAGTAAGTTTAATCATTTTCATGCCCTCCTTTGCCTCAAATGTCAAGAAAATGATCAAATACTTCTTCTATTAGGGTTTACATGATTTTCATGTTTTTGATCCTCAAATGATGAGTCGTTGCCCTAAACCATAGATTCCTTGTCCCTACACCTCTGTTTGCAGCTAATACACCATTTCCATCCATCACAAAGCCTTATCCCCTCATTTTTTATCATTTTCCTCTAAACCCTAATCTACCCTATCTCTTTCTAGGATAGGCTTGTGTTTTGGCCTTTTCCACCCCCTCCCCTCACTCATTTCCCAAAATTCCTTTTTCCCCTACCCACTGAAATCATCCCTACCAAACTAAAATTCGCTACAAATTTAGGCAACTCCTAAGTCCATCATACCACCTTGTTCCCTCACAACAACAAATTTCACTATTTTGCTTGCCTTTCACCTAGTGTTTGAAGTATGGAGCCTGAATCATCAACATCAGAGAAGAGGAAGTACAACAAGGGGGGAAAGATATTGAGGTTTGAGCCCTATAATTGCAATGAAATCACCTCCTCCCCATTTGTCATGAAATGCTTTGAAGATGTCAATTGTTTAGGGCTTTGTCAAAGAGTGCACGAAGTAGGTTACCATGAGCATCTCACAGGTGTATTTTCCCTCACCTTGAAGGAAGACAAGATCACCATTGCAGGGACAGATTTCATGTTTTCAATGGATTCCATCTCTTAAGCTACAGGCATGCCAAACCATGGTGAAAACTGGTTCAAAGGCATGAACCTAACCTAGAAGAGTACAAACCCTACTTGAAATCACAATAAAAAGGAGCTCACTCACATGTTTTCCCATTCAGATACTTGTTGGAGAGATATGCATCATTGATGAAGGTTGTCATGAAGTTCTTCACATGTGAGGGCAGATTTTCCAGGTTATATCAATACCACATAAGCCTGCTCATGCACTTTACAGCTGCCAAGCATCTAAATTTGTCCAGCTATTTGTATAGGAGCCTAACCAAAATGTCTGAAAGGGTGCAATTAAAAGGAAAAGTGAATTATCCCAGCGTCTTTCACCATAGCCTGAAAAGGTTATAGTACTCCATCAGTTGACAGAGAAGAACATGACATGGGATAGCTTCAATGAGGCAACCTTGAAAATGCATATAACCACTTCACCAAGCTAGCACCAAACCATGTCAGTACATCCTATGGAAGTGGGGTCATCAAGAAAAAATGATGAGATTTCCAAGGCACTGAAGCCTGAGGTGACCAAGACATATCAGAGAGGCAGAAGGCTTGTGTTTTCTCCTTAAAATGAGGAAGGGGCCAAGCCTACTACATAAGCAGAACAAGGATCACCATCACATCATGAGGCTTCTTTGCATGATGAGGAGCCCATTGAGCATGAATTTGAACTAGTTGACTTGGAGGCACATTATGAGCATAAAACCATGCAATAAGTCATAAAATAGAAGGATTATCAAATCATGGAGCTCAAGGACAATTTTGAAAGGGCCAAATTCATCATTTCATTCCTTGAGCAAGAAAACAGTCAACTTAAGGAAAAACAGCTAGCCATGGAGAAAGAGCAATTCAAAGCCAAGAAAGAAGAGATGAAAGGCAAGGAAGTGGTGGACCATGAGGCCACTAAGCAGCATGAAGGACATGTGGCAAGGAAGAGACCAAGGACAATGGGTCTTAGGAAGGCACTTCAAAGGGAAAGAGAACAAAAGCCATCAATGGAAGAATTTACCTGTGAAGATAGGATTGCCATGGAAATAAATGAGGACAGGGATTTTTGGATTGAGAAGGTCCTTGGCAAGGAAAGCATGGATAACAAGTTGCAAAAGAAACTGGCCATCCACTATTACACAAGGGATCAAGTTGCTAAGGTCAAAATCAAGCAGTTGAAGGAAAAACTCAAGGAAACCCTAATCAGCGGAGAGGATAAGGGTAAGTTAGATTTGCTTGTTAATGCATCCATTATTGCATAACATACCTCATTAGGGATCTCTGGACAAATTTTGGGAGGAATTGGAGAAAATTTTGTGTTTTGGTGCAGACTCGTGCAAACTTGCAATTTTTTGGCAATTTTCTGTCTAGGAGCGCAGTGAGCTCATGCTGTGCTTCTTCCTTAGGGCTCCAAATGATGGAAAATCAGAATTTTTGGAAAGCGTATGACCCCCTCTCAAAACCCATTTTCCCACTTTCCTGGTCTGGGGCTCTGTTTTTTAGAAATTTGCAAAAAAGAGGCCAAAAATCACCTTTCTGCCCCTCTTTTTCCATTTCGTTGCGCACTTGGAGACACCTTGGGAGAATGACCATATCTCAACCAAAAATGGGTCTTTTTGAGTGCACAAATACTCTAAAGACATCTAAACACTCACAGATTTATAGAAAAGGCTTCATATCTATATTTTTCCTTCAGAAAGGCACTCAAAAATGGTCTCCAACAACTCACTACGCACCTGGAAATTTCTGAGATTTTTGTAAAATTTTCACTGTGTAATTTTTTGTAATTCCTAGTTTGACTTTGGTAAAAGTCAAAAGGGTGAAGTAGATGAATGTGAGGGGTAAAAGTAAATGTAAATAATGGGTGGTTAGTCTTTGTAAGTTGTTTTGATGTAAATTTGACCTCATTTATGAGAGAGGTTGGAGTCAAAGTTAATTGTAGAAGTTGTTTTTAACTTCCCTAGACATTAGGGTTTGGTTAGAACACCTCATGGAACAGTTCCTAGAGTCATGGATTCAACCCCTGAGAGTGGGGAGATGTTGTTTTGGTCTTTATGTACCAATTTCTCAATGATATAACGGGTTGGATTTCAGAGGATAGAACTATTGTAGCTTGTACTTGGACATTTTCTGGAAATCAAAGGATACAATTTGCAGCTATTATCTAGGAATTCATGTGCAGTAAATTTGTGATGTTGTTTTTTCTCTATTATACCTTTATATGAAAGATATTCATCTTCATCTTTATGTACTAGTTTCTCAATGATATAACAGGTTGGATTTCAGAGGAGAGAACTATTGTAGCTTGTACTTGGACATTTTCTAGAAATCAAAGGACACAATTTGCAGCTATTATCTAGGAATTCATGTGCAGTAAATTTGTGATGTTGTTTTTTCTCTGTTATAGCTTTATATGAAAGATATTCATCTTCTCTTTCCATTAATCAATTATTCAATGGGTTTCCTTATAGTTTATAAACATAATTCTTTGCATAAAGATATGTTTTGATGGAAAAATCATTATATGTTACTTTCTTTCTTGCTTAATGAATTCATGTTTCATGCTCATTAAGACCTTTTGCTTCTTCTAAAATCTACACTACACCAAAAAACCCTAAGATCCATCACAAAAGTAATGCTACCTTGATCCTTTATATCTTTTCTATTGTAACCCTTTGATCCTCTGACCTGGCTACCTAGTTTTTCTCCCTTATCCATCAACAAAACGCTAAATTTTCCAAAACCCGCCTGAACCTAGCTATCTAACCTAAAATCCTTTACATTCCATTCATCTCTTGGTTGTGATTTCATAAGGAGAGCCCTCTCTGGTTTGGTAGGGCTAGCTACCAAACTAAAAGCTTGGTCTGTGGTTACCTCTGTTGATCTCGTCATCAACCTGGGACAGTGTGGAGGATAACAGAGGGCATGACAACTAGGGAGTGATAAGGTGTTGTAGTGAATGTAAGGTTCCCAAGTCATGGAAAAATGTAATGCTAGTTATGATATCATGACTGCCAAGGTCTGTTAGGGAATGTTAGGGCATGCTAATATGTGCCAGATAGTACGAAGACATGTCAAACAAGCTAAGATATGTTAAGTGCTAAGGCATGCCAAGATGTACAAGGGTGTGACAATGCATGCCAAGGATTATCAAGGAAAACAATGGGAGGAACAAGTTAAACTACAAGGAAATGAGCACATAATAGGGTTAATAAGTCATCAATTTACCTTTTCCATGAGGGGCATGCTAGGCACACCAACACTAGGTGCCAATAGGTGCCAAGTGCTAAGTGTCAATGCATTCTAAGTGCCAAATCTTCCTCCGTTTCTTCTCATCTAGTTTCCAATAATTGATCTCAAATAAATTTAATATTAAACCATGCCAAAGCATACCAAGTCATCTCAACGCATGCCAAACATGCTAAGACTTGCCAAGTGCCAACACGTGCCAAGTGCCAATGTGTGTTAGGGAGTGTGATGCATGCTATGAAGTGGCAGAACATATCGAATGTTGGAAATAATACTGAGAGGGGGGGTGAATCAGTATTATCAGAAAAACTTTTTCAATTTCATACTCAAAAACATATACGCTACTTCAGTTAAGTGAACCAGCGTGTACACGCCGATGTGTCTAAAGCAACCAGCGTATAACCAGAAATTTTATGATTCAGTTAGCTTATCTTCAGTAAATGCATCAGAACATTATTAACCATATTAATAGTAAACAGGTGCAGTATAACAGAACAGATCATCACACAAAAGCCACACACATGAACACCATGATATAAGGTGGAAACCCAATGTGGGTGAAAACCACCTGCTGCAAGTCGTCTCTATCTTTCTTTAATAGGAACTTCAGTTTACAATCTTTTGTACTGGTGCAGCCTTATACCAGTACGCAGGCTACAACCTGCAGAAGTGTTACACTAAAAAATGTCACCATGACTATTTACAGTTAGTATGGCTCAATCAACAGTCATGCTACCCTCTTAGGCAAGTCTTATGCCTCTGCTCTCCATGTCAAACTCCAAAAAAGAGAGAGTCTTGTATAAATGTATTTATCTCTGGGGACGCAGTTTCTCTCAAACTTACCTGCGGGGACGCTCTCTATGTTCACAAAAACTGCGTCTTTGGACGCTCTGTATGTAAAGGGACAGGTGCGTCCCCCTGTAAAAGTTAGAATGTGCAAGTTTCATCTTTAAAAAGTTACTTGTGGTTATTTCTAGAGCATTCTAGAAGGTTGTTCGACGTGTATTGGGCGCCTCCAGATGGTTCATGCACTCCTATCAAAGAGGAACTTATCCCATCAATAAGGGAGCTATCCCACCCAAAGAGGGGATTATCCCATTGATGGTGGACCTGATTAACCTCCTCTTGAGCACTATAAATAAAGGCATTGGGCCAGAAGGAGGAGAGGTTAGAGCTATACATTTTCTAAGGGTAAATGCTGCAGGAATTAGGACTCCCATTTAGAAGCTTGTGAGGAGAGATTGCCATCTTTACTTGTTCTATTTGGAAGTGGGTGTGCTTTGTCAAAGTAAAGGAGAACTCTTGAAGGACCCTGGGAAGGACTTGCACAACACCAAGGCTCAGGTTGTATTTGTTCTTTTGTTACCTATTAATGCAAATGAGTCCATTCTTCTCAATAACTTGTTGTTTATGAGTTATTTCATGTGCTCCTTGGTCTACATGTTGAATATGCTTTGTTTTATGTTATAATCAGGTGCTATTTAATTGTTTGACTGTTGGTGATTGCAGGTTTTGGAGAAAAGGAGGAGCTCATCCAGATCAACAAAGCTTGGACTTCTACAACAGCGTTTGGACAAAGGTAAGAACAAAACACTTGATATCTCATATTATAATGCATGTTTAGAGAAGGATAGATCTTGTTTGTCTTGTTTGTCACTAGAGAGTCTTAGGCTCCTAGGGAGGTTGGTTGTGTCCGCACAATCGACTCTTTCCGCCTGACAAATTGGCGACCATACTGGGGACATGCGAACTTTTTGAGCATAGTTCCTTGTCTTGTGTCAAGCTCGTTAAACAATGAAACAAGGGTAGGTTAAGTAGGTAGATTGTAGATAGTAGTCATGAGCATAGTTCCTTGTCTTGTGTCAAGCTCATTAAAAAATGAATCAAGGATTTAAGAGCATAGTTCCTTGTCTTGTGTCAAGCTCGTTAAAAAATGAATCAAGGTTTTTAGAGTAGAGTTTTTGTTAGGTAGATTGTAGAGAGTAGTTATGAGCATAGTTCCTTATCTTGTGTCAAGCTCGTTTAAAAAATGAAACAAGGGTTTTGAGGATAGTTCTTTTCCTGTGTCAACCTCACTAAAACATGAAACAACTCCCACAAGCCTTTCCAAGATCTTGAAAGTAAAGCTTCATTCCATCCACCTCATTGATTGCAATGAAGCTTGGGGGGCATGTACCTTGATTTGCGTCGTTATGCTGGGGGCATGCGAACTTATAACAAGCATAGTTTTTTGTTTCAAGCTTGCGTAAACATGAAATCGAGTCCGAGCATAGTTCTTTTCCTGTGTCAAGCTCGTTAAAAAATGAAACAAATCCTCCTCTACTTGAGTCGAGAGATTGACTAGATCTCTTAAATGTTAAGTATTTAGGTTAGTTATTTCAGTTTTTTGCATAATTTTATTACAGTTTTAGGTCGAGTCTTTCAAATGATCTCGTAACTCAACCTTCATTTCATCCAACTGGTTGAATGAAATGAAGTTGGGGGGGCATGCGCTCTAGCAGTTATGCTTAGGGGGCATGAAGCATAGTTTTACTCTGTTTCAAGCTTTCTTTTCATGAAAAAGCGTGTATACGCGACTTCGTATATAGCTCACCTGCGTATACGCGACTTAGTATATAGAGCACCAGCGTGTATATGCAACTTTGACTTAATTAACCTGCGTATATGAGATTTCTCTTCATTCTTGTAGTCTGAACTGAGATCTGTCATCAAAGAGAGTTGCCATCAAGGACAACACCTGTACCGTAGCGCCACACATGTGCCAAAATGCCAACATCGAAGAGTGCTAAGGTGTGCTAGAGAGTGCGAATGCATGCTGAGGAGTGTTAGGGAGTACTAGGAAAGCACAAGGGAGCACTAGGTCAAAATGCATGGAAGTGAATGAATATGAGGGTGTGTTGGGGAGTGGCAATGAGTGCTAGCTGTCATGCAAAGGAGGGACTGACAAGGTATGCTGAGCATGGGTAAGGCATGCCAGGGAATATCAGGGCATGTCAAGAAGTGTTAGAGTGTGCTAGGTAGTTCTGGGGTGTGTCAACATGTGCCAAATAGTGTCAAGGCATGCCAGGTGCTAAGACATGCTAGGATGTGCAGGGTGCCAAAGTATGCCAATATGCATTAAGGAGTTTCAAGGCAACAAAAGGAATAACCAAGCTAAAATATAAGGAAATGAACACATAAGAGGGTTAATATGTTGGGACTTTATCTTCTAAAAATGGGCATGCTATGCACACTAATAATATGTTCCAATACATGCCAAGCGCCAATGTGTGCTAAGTGCTAATGTTTGTCATGCAATATTATGCCAAGGTGTTCCAGGGCATGATACGGACTATAGGGCATGCCAACACATGATAGGGAGTGCTATGCTATGCTAGGGCATGCCAACATGTGCTTGTGCATCCTATTCATGGAAAGATGTTCTAGGTACAAAGATGTTCCAGGTACAAAGATGTTCTAAGACATGCGAGGTGCCAAGGAATGTTAGTGTACCATTTCAAAGCATGTTGTCATGAAGTTCTTCACATGTGAGGGCAGATTTTCCAGGTTATATCAATACCACATATGCCTGATCATGCACTTTACAGTTGCTCGGTATCTAAATTTGTCCAGCTACTTGTATAGGAGCCTAACCAAAATGTCTGAAAGGGTGAAATTGAAAGGAAAAGTGAATTATCCCAACCTCTTCCACCATAGCCTGAAAAGGTTATAGTACTCCATCAGTTGACAGAGAAGAACATGACATGGGACAGCTTCATTGAGGCAACCTTGAAAATGCATATAACCACTTCACTAAGCCAGCACCAAACCATGTCAGTACATCCCATGGAGGTGGGGTCATCAAGAAAAAATGATGAGATTTTCAAGGCACCTAAGCCTGAGGTGACCAAGACATATCAGAGAGGCAGAAGGCTTGTGTTTGCTCCTCAAACTGAGGAAGGGGCCAAGCCTACTATATCAATAGAACAATGATCACCATCACATCATGAGGCTTCTTTGCATGATGAGGAGCCCATTGAGCATGAATTTGACCTAGTTGACTTGGAGGCACATTATGAGCATAAAACCATGCAACAAGTCATAAAACAGAAGGATTATCAAATCATGGAGCTCAAGGACAATTTGGAAAGGGCCAAATTCATCATTTCATTCCTTGAGCAAGAAAACAGTCAACTTAAGGCAAAATAGCTAGCCATGGAGAAAGAGCAATTCAAAGCCAAGAAAGAAGAGATGAAAGGCAAGGAAGTGGTGGACCATGAGGCCACTAAGCAGCATGAAGGACATGTGGTAAGGAAGAGACCAAGGACAATGGGCCTTAGGAAGGCACTTCAAAGGGAAAGAGAACAAAAGCTATCAATGGAAGAATTTACCTTTGAAGATAGGATTGCCATGGAAATAAATGAGGACAGGGATTTTTGGATTGAGAAGGTCCTTGACAAGGAAGACATGGATAACAAGTCACAAAAGAAAATGACCATCCACTATTACACAAGGAATTAGGTTGCCAAGGTCAAAATCAAGCAGTTGAAGGAAAAACTCAAGGAAACCCTAATCAGCGAAGAGGATAAGGGTAAGTTAGATTTTCTTGCTGATGCATCCATTATTGCATAACATACCTCATTAGGAATCTCTGGACAAATTTTGGGAGGAATTGGAGAAAATCTTGTGTTTTGGTGTAGACTGGTGAAAACTTGCAATTATTTGGCAATTTTCTGTCTAGGAGCGCAGCGAGCTCACGCTGCGCTTCTTCCTTAGGGCTCCAAATGATGGAAAATCAGAATTTTTGGAAAGTGTATGACCCCCTCTCAAAACCCATTTTCCCACTTTCCTGGTCTGGGGCTCTGTTTTTTAGACATTTGCAAAAAAGAGGCCAGAAATCACCTTTCTGCCCCTCTTTATCCATTTCGCTGTGCACCTGGAGACACCTTGGGAGAATGACCATATCTCAACCAAAAATGGGATTTTTTGAATGCACAAATACTCTAAAGACATCTAAACACTCACAGATTTCTAGAAAAGGCTTCAGATCTAGATTTGGTCTCCAACAACTCACTGCGCACCTGGAAATTTATGAGCTTTTTGTAAAATTTTCACTGTGTAATTTTTTGTAATTCCTAGTTTGACTATGGTAAAAGTCAAAAGGGTGAAGTAGATGAATGTGAGGGGTAAAAATAAATGTAAATAATGGGTGGTTAGTCTTTGTAAGTTGTTTTGATGTAAATTTGACCTCATTTATGAGAGAGGTCGGAGTCAAAGTTAGTTGTAGAAGTTGTTTTTAACTTCCCTAGACATTCGGGTTTGGTTAGAACACCTCATGGAACAGTTCCTAGAGTCATGGATTTGACCCTTGAGAGTGAGGAGATGTTATTTTGGTCTTTATGTACCAGTTTCTCAATGATATAACGGGTTGGATTTCAGAGGACAGAACTATTGTAGCTTGTACTTGGACATTTTCTGGAAATCAAAGGACACAATTTGCAGCTATTATCTAGGAATTCATGTGCAGTAAATTTGTGATGTTGTTTTTTCTCTGTTATAGCTTTATATGAAAGATATTCATATTCATCTTTATGTACCAGTTTCTCAATGATATAACAGGTTGGATTTCAGAGGAGAGAACTATTGTAGCTTGTACTTGGACATTTTCTAGAAATCAAAGGACACAATTTGTAGCTATTATCTAGGAATTCATGTGCAGTAAATTTGTGATGTTTTTTTTCTCTATTATAGATTTATATGAAAGATATTCATCTTCTCTTTCCATTCATCAATTATTCAATGGTTTTCCTTATAGTTTATAAACATAATTCTTTGCATAAAGATCTGTTTTGATGGAAAAATAATTATCTGTTACTTTCTTTCTTGCTTAATGAATTCATGTTTCATGCTCATTAAGACCTTTTGCTTCTTCTAAACACTACACTACACTGAAAAACCCTAAGATCCATCACAAAAGTAATGCTACCTTGATCCTTTATATCTTTTCTATTGTAACCCTTTGATCCTCTAACCTAGCTACCTGGTTTTTCTCCCTTATCCATCAACAAAACCCTAAATTTTCCAAAACCCACCTGAGCCTAGCTATCTAACCTAAAATCCTTTACATTCCATTCATCTCTTGGTTGTGATTTCATAGAGAGATCCCTCTCTAGTTTGGTAGCGCTAGCTACCAAACTAAAAGCTTGGTCTATGGTTACCTCTATTGATCTCATCATCAACCTGGGACATTGTGGAGGATAACAGAGGGCATGACAACTAGGGAGTGACAAGGTGTTGTAGTGAATGTAAGGTTCCCAAGTCATGGAAGAATGTAATGCTAGTTGTGAGATCATGACTACCAAGGTCTGTTAGGGAATGCTAGGGCATGCTAACATGTGCCAGATAGTACAAAGACATGTCAAACAAGCTAAGATATGTTAAGTGCCAAGGCATGCCAAGATGTACAAGGGTGTGACAATGCATGCCAGGGATTTTCAAGGAAAACAATGGGAGGAACAAGTTAAACTACAAGGAAATGAGCACATAATAGGGTTAATAAGTCATCAATTTACCTTTTCCATAAGGGGCATGCTAGGCACACCAACACTAGGTGCCAATAGGTGCCAAGTGCTAAGTGTCAATGCATTCTAAGTGCCAAATCTTCCTCTGTTTCTTCTCATCTAGTTTCCAATAATTGATCTCAAATAACTTTAATATTAAACCATGCCAAAGCATACCAAGTCATCTCAACGCATGCCAAACATGCTAAGACTTGCCAAGTGCCAACACGTGCCAAGTGCCAATGTGTGTTAGGGAGTGTGATGCATGCTATGAAGTGGCAGAGCATATCGAAGAGTGCTAAGGTGTGCTAGAGAGTGCCAATGCATGCTGAGGAGTGTTAGGGAGTACTAGGAAAACACAAGGGAGCACTAGGTCAAAATGCATGGAAGTGAATGAATATGAGGGTGTGTTGGGGAGTGTCAATGAGTGCTAGCTGTCATGCCAAGGAGGGAGTGACAAGGTATGCTAAGCATGGGTAAGGCATGCCAGGGAATATCAGGGCATGTCAAGAAGTGTTAGAGTGTGCTAGGTAGTTCCGAGGTGTGTTAACATGTGCCAAATAGTGTCAAGGCATGCCAGGTGCTAAGACATTCTAGGATGTGCAGGGTGTCAGAGTATGCCAATATGCGTCAAGGAGTTTCAAGGCAACAAAAGGAATAACCAAGCTAAAATATAAGGAAATGAACACATAAGAGGGTTAATAAGTTAGGACTTTATCTTTTTCAAAATGGGCATGCTATGCACACTAAAAGTATGTTCCAATACATGCCAAGTGCCAATGTGTGCCAAGTGCTAATGTTTGTCGATGCAATATTATGCCAAGGTGTTCCAGGGCATGATACAAACTACAGGGCATGCCAACACATGATAGGGAGTGCTATGCTATGCTAGGGCATGCCAACATGTGCTTGTGCATCCTACTCATGGAAAGATGTTCTAGGTACAAACATGTTCCAAGTACAAAGATGTTCTAAGACATGCGAGGTTCCAAGGAATGTTAGTGTACCATTTTAAAGCATGTTAATGATCTGGAATTTATCCAGGATAAAGAATGAAAGGTATTACAAACTCATGTGCATGGATGTGCCTATGTTACTTATGCAACGGATCGATAAGATTGCTAGAATACATAGACACTGAGGCAATCAGAGAAAACATAACAGTCAAACATGTAAACAAAACAAGTTTAATAAGGAGTTCACCCAATGCTCCTGGGCTATGTCTCATGCTCCAGCCTTTCAGTGGTGGCCTCTCTATTATGTTTTCAAGCAGAGTTTTTACAACAGTGAGCTCAATTTGAGACTCACTAGTAGAATGAAATCAATAGGAATGGAGTGCACAGACTCTCCTTACTAAAACTTGACCTCTGAGGGTCACAGTAGTATGACAGGCCTATGTCGAGGAGTTTGCTTGAACCTCTCAAGCCTTCACTGGAGTACACACTCTCTGACTCTCTTGGCTCTGTCTGGCTCAATGTTGCCTTCAGGTCAACTCGAATTCTACTCTCTGTTCTCTACTATTAGCTTCTTGCGTCTCTGTGTTTTCCTCCTCTGCTTCTGTCAGTTCATGGCTTTAAAGCCAATCTGTTCTTTGACTGGTCATTTCTACTTCCCGTCCTTCTGTTTCCATTCCTCTGTCCGTTCGAATTCCTCTGCTCTGTGTCATCATCACTAGGTAACCCCTTGCAGGGAGGTGGCCCCTGTTTGCTAACAAATTGGGTGTTATATTCCCTTAATCATATTCGAATGGCTGTTAAATCTGTTTGCTTCAAGATCGCCTGCGAACACGAATAATTTGCTAACTCATCATCCACGTCAGACGTCAAATCCCTTGTCATCTTACTTTTTGACCTGTCAAATCCAGTCAGTCATCGGGACGCATCTCCGCCATCGATCTGGACCCTCCAGATCCTACGGTCGTCCTTCATATCGGGCGGACAAGTCGCACGGTGTTTACCCATCCGATGCGGGCGGTTTTCTCTCTCTTCTGCCGGACATGTGTTGCTCGATGTGTGGCATCGGGTAGGACTTAGTCAAAACTACGTACTGCCTCGAAGCCTTCCGATATCCTGCCGGTTTTGGGGAATCCCACGCTATGGAACCGAAACAGTTACTTTTTCGAATTTTATAGCGTTTTCGGGTCCCGGTGCTTTGGGGCTTTCCTTCACTGAGGGGGATGCCCTGCGATATGTGCTAATCATGTATCAGAATCCACCTCTGTTTCCTGAATTAGCCTCCGATTTTGCCAGTTTTGTGCCATTGCCCTTTACCATGGGCCAACGTTCTGCGCGCTCAATCGAGGGTCCTCATTGCTTCGCTCTGGCCACAACTGCAACTGTTACGAGGATTCCTTCTGATAGCTTTGAATTTTCTAAGACTTGAATCTTTTAGCATAATTTGAAACAGTCATGAAAACTTAGAGAGTTTTAGGATCCAATTCGGATCACGGCCTTCCCACTGAAAAAAAAAAGATTTTGGACCACAAAAATTTGGTTTTCTTTCAAGCATCAATCAAGTGAGGGTATTTCTTCCTTGCTTGCTCAATTTCTATCCATTTTTCACTACTTGGATTTGAACCTTTGAGTCTGATCCTGAGGTACTCAACACCCCCTCTACGTGTAGTTCTTACCTTCCTGTCCAGAACTGTATCTTCCTGCAACTCATTAAGATATTCAGGTAACAGGTCATCAATAGAAGGCAATTGACTCTGCTCTTCAGGATCTTCAATTAATGAAGGTTCAAATAGTCTCAAGCTATCTGCATTAACAACTGAGTAGATGTGCATGTAAGCTGGTAGATCAAGGCAAAAAGCATTTTCACCAATTTTCTCAAGTATCTTGAAAGGTCCATACCTTATTGGCTTTAGCTTCTTACCTTCACCTTGCATCCTGTCTTTGCTGATATATAGCCAGACTTGGTCACCAACATGGAAACTATGCTCCATCCGATGCTTGCCATGTCTTGCCTTGTACTTGGCTTGGTTCTTTTCCAGTTGTTCTTGTACTGCCTGGTGAATCTCTTGGATTTTTTCAATGAACTTGGTTGCCTTGTCCACATCATTGTGTCCATCAACTGCTATGTCTTTACCAAAGACAAAATCCAAGGGAGACCTTGGTGTGAAACCAAAACAGGTCTCAAAAGGAGATCTTTGTGTAGAAGAGGGTTTAGCTCGGTTGTAAGCATGTTACACATAACATAAATGTTCATCCCAAAGTTTGGGATGCTTGCTGCAATAGCCTCTACTGGATCACTGTCCTGTTGACCACTTCTGTTTGGCCATCTGTTTGCGGATGAAAAGCTGTGCTTTTCTTTAGCCTGGTGTCCATCAATTCCCACAAACTTGACCAAAATTTCCCAACAAATCGAGTATTTTGATAAGATATTATAGAAGTGGGTAATCCAAAATGAACCTATACATGATGAAAGAACAAATTTGCAGTTTGTTAAGCTATAATCTATTTGTTTCAAGGTATTAAAATACACATTTTGCTGAACCTATCCACAACAACATATAAATAGTCATGACCTTTCCTAGATTTAGGCAGTCCTCCAACAAAGTCCATGGAAACACTTTCCCAAGGATGAGAAGGAACTGGTAGTGGAGTGTACAAGCCTAGTTTTCTATTGCTGGGCTTGCTTTTAGCACACATGGTACACCCTCTTACATATCTAGAAACTGTCTCATTCATTTTTGGCCAATAACAAAATCTTTGCAGCTGTGTAACCATTTTACTTACACCAAAGTGACCTGATATTATAGAAGTGTGTGCTTCTCGAATTATCTTTACTCTTTCAATTTGTGGAAAGCATAGCTTCCCACAATGATACAAGATTTGGTCCTTAACATGATAATCCAATTCTTCTACTCATTTTCATTGACTCAAAGTTGCATATACATCTTCAAAATCTATATCTTGAGCATATAGTTCAATGTAGCTCTCATGCAATACTGAATTATGCTTAAGTATGGTAGATGCATTTATAATGGGTCTAGATAACATATCTGCAACTTTATTGTGTATGCCCTTTTTATATCTGATGACTAAATGAAACTGTTGTAGAAAACCCATCCATCTATAGTGTCTTGATTGCTGCAACTTATTTTGGGAGTGTAGATATTGAAGTGGTTAATGATCAGTATGTATAACTGTCTCTTTACCCATTGAGTAATGTTTCCACTTTTTCACACTTTATACTAATGCATACAATTCCTTATCATATGTGGGATAGTTAACTACCGCAAAATTAAATGTCTTAGAATGATAACATATGGGTTTACTGTGCTGCATCAACACTGCTCCCATGGCATAGTCATTAGCATCTGTTTCAATCTTAAATGGTCTTTGAAGATCAGACAGTGCTAGTACTGGTGTTGTACTAATCTTTTCTTTCTAGGTGTCGAAGGCTTTCTGTTGTTTGCCTCCCCACTGAAACACCTTGTTCAATCTTGTTAAAGCATGTAAGGGAGCTGCAATTAAGGAAAAGTTAGAAATAAACTTTCTCCAATATTGTGCTGCTCCTAGGAAGATTCTAACTTCTGTAGCAGATTTGGGTTTAGACCATTTTACAATGACTGCAACCTTAGAGGGATCTATCTTCAATTCACCACCCCCTACTATATGTCCCAAATAATTCAAAGATGTTTTGCCAAATTCACATTTTGAGAGTTTAACATAAAGTTTTTCTCTTTTCAAAACATCTAGTGTCTACTTAACATGCTTTAAATGTTCTTCCCATGTTTTGCTAAATATAAGAATGTCATCCAGATATACAATAACAAAATCATCAAGAAAAGGTATGAGTACATCATTCATTACTCTCATGAAAGTAGCAGGAGCATTAGTTAAGCCAAAAGGCATAACCAACCACTCATACAATCCCTGCTTTGTTTTGAAAGCAGTCTTCCATGCATCTTGCTCTGCAACTCTGACCTGATGATAGCCACTATGCAAGTCTAACTTGGAAAAATAAATAGCTTCTTTCAACTAATCTAATAGATCATCTATGCGAGGAAGGGGATAATGATTTTTTATCGTTATCTTATTCAGTGCTTAGTAATCAATGCACATTCTCCACGAGCCATCTTTCTTCTTCACCAAAACAATTGGAGACCCACATGGTGATGTGCTAGGTTTGAGGAACCCCTTCTCGAGCAACTCCTATACCTGCTTCTTGATTTCTGCATTCTCTAAAGCGGACAACCTATACATTCCAATGTTAGGCAGTGGAGAATCTTGCTGCAAATTAATATCATGCACTATTTCCTTTTTGGGTGGCAGACCTTTAGGTTCTTAAAACAATATATCATATTCTGAAACAACTTTTTCTAAATTAGCTTGTTGTTTAGCATCACAGCCCTCAAATACATTGGTTTTATCAGGTTTCTTTTCCTTTACAACCATCAGTAAGAATTGATTGCATGAATTTACAATTCGTTTCATCTGCCCTGAGTTTATGAGAGTATAATTATTCTTGAGCTTATGAGCTCTTACAATATATTCGATTCCATCTTTAATGAGTAGATTCTTGTTCTCAGCTCTATAGAAAATAGCTTTTCTATCATACAAGTAAGGACTTCCTAAAACAATTCCACATATATCTTAAGGAACTATATCTAACTCAACCTCATCTACAAATGCTGACCCAAAAGAAAACTTAAGTTTACATTGTCTAGACACTTGTAGCTTTGATTTATCACATAGCCAACCTAATGGATATGGCTTCTTGTGAGGTGTGGTTAGTAATCCCAACTTCTTTTCAATTGCTTCAGAAATTAAATTTACTTGTGAGCCATTATCAAACAAAGTATCAATATTTTGATGATTGGAAATAACTCGAATATGAAAAAGCTCACGTCTTTTTCTTTCATTTTCTTCATTATCAGTAGATTGTGCAGAATTACTAGTAGATGCTTCAGAATTTTTACCTTTTATACCTGTGGCTATGATTGTTGCTTCATCTCCTGAGTCTGACCCCAAATCCTTTTGAATAACTGCAACAATCTTCTTCTTCTTGCCCTCGAACTTCTTAGGTTTAAGCTCCGGATGCAGAATCCAGTAGTGTTCATCATCATGCCCATCCTTCTTATAGTGAGTGCATGAAGACTTGCTTTTTTATACATTGTTTGTCTTCCTCTCTTTCCATTTCTATTTTCTTTTCTCCTTATTTTTGCTTGCAGTGGCTTGGGATGATCCCCCAACTTCTGAGTTTCCATTCTTACCTCTGGCTTCTAGATGCATAGCTTGAACGGGTACCTCATCTATGCTAGTGGGATTAAACATGAGGATAGTGTGCCTCATGTAGCTGTGTAGACCACCTATATACTTCAACAGGGTCTCACGTGAGTCTAAAGAAATTCCTAGAATCATAGCTCTTTTCCTAAATTCTTGGGCGTAACCTTGTACACTTTGCCCTTTTAGTTGTTGAAGAGTTTGCCAAATCATCATGGCTTGCTGCATGTAGGCTAGTGGATAGAATTGATTTTTAATTGCAGAAACAAATTCACTCCAGACAGAAAGGATCTTACCATGTTTCTTCATGTCAGCTTGTGTCCTGCCTTCCCACCATACCAAGGCAGTGCCTCTAAGGCGTACGCTAGCCAGCTGAATCTTACTATTGTCTGAGTCAATGCTCTACACTCTACAATAAACATCAATCTGTCTGATCCAATTATCCAGCTTCTCTGCATTCAACTCTCCATCATATATGGTAAATCAAATTTAACATCTAATTTAATCAAAGATGTCTTCTTTTTATTTTCAGGGGTATTAGGAGGCGTGAGAAATTTTTCTTCTTTCCCTTTGCCTTTGGAGTGGTAATGGAGAAAAGATTCTTCTACTCCTTTGTCTTGTTTGGAGCTTGATGAATCTTCATCTCTATGTTTCTTAAATTCCCTGTATATTTCCTCCACCATGGATTTCAGGGTCATGAAACTATCTATGAACTACGGGTCTGATTCCAAGGGATTTTCTTATGACATTTTCCTCTTAGAATAGACTCTTCCAATTTCCGATTTAGTTTTAGCCAATTCTCCTTCTCCTAATTTAAGCTTTGATCTAGTTAGCATTCAACAACAAAATCCAGCACAAGCTTGTCTAACCTTAGTAACCCTATGCTCTGATACCACTTGATCTGGAATTTATCCAGGATAAAGAATGAAAGGTATTACAGACTCATGTGCATGGATGTGCCTATGTTACTTATGCAACGGATCAATAAGATTGCTAGAATACAGAGACACTGAGGCAATCAGAGAAAACATAACAGTCAAACATGCAAACAAAACAAGTTTAATAAGGAGTTCACCCAATGCTCCTGGGCTATGTCTTCTGGTCTAGCCTTTCAGTGGTGGCCTCTCTATTATGTTTTCAAGCATATTTTTTACAACAGTGAGCTCGATTCGAGACTCACTAATAGAATGAAATTAGTAGGAATGGAGTGCACAGACTCTCCTTACTGAAACTCGACCTCTGAGGGTCACAGTAGTATGACAGGCCTATGTCAAGGAGTTTGCTTAAACCTCTCAAGCCTTCATTGGAGTACACACTCTCTGACTCTCTCTGGCTCTGTTTAGCTCGATGTTGCCTTTAGGTTAGCTCGGCTTCTACTCTCTTTTCTCTACTATTAGCTTCTTGCGTCTCTGTGTTGCCCTCCTCTGCTTCTGTTAGTTCATGGCTTTAAAGCCAGTTTGTTCTTTGACTGCTTGCTTCCACTTCCTGCCCTTCTTGTTTCCTTTCCTCTGTTCATTCGAATTCCTCTTCTCTGCGTCATCATCACTGGGTAATGCCTCATAAGGAGGTGGCCACCTGTTTGCTAACGAACTGGGTGTCAGATTCCCCGAATCACATTCAAATGGCCATTAAATCTGTTTTCTTCAAGATCGCTTGCGAACACGAATCGTTTGCCAACTCATCATCCATGTTAGATGTCAAATCCCCTGTCATCTTGCTTTTTGACCTGTCAAATCCGGTCAGTCATCGGGACACATCTCCACCGTCGATCTGAACCCCCCAGATCCTACGATTGTCCTTCATATCGAGCCGACAAGTTGCACAATGTTTACCCATCTGATGCGGGCTATTTTCTCTCTCTTCCGCCAGACGTGTGTCACTCAATGTGTGGCATCAGGCGAGATTCAGTCAAAACTTCTTACTGCCTCGAAGCCTTCCGATATCCTACCTGTTTTGGGGAATCCCGCGCAACGGAACCAAAACAGTTACTTTTGGAATTTTATAACGTTTTCGGGTCCGGGTGCTTCGAGGCTTTCCTTCACTGAGGGGGACGCCCTGCGTATCAGAATTGACCTCTGTTTCCTGAATTAGCCTCCGGTTTTGCCAATTTTGTGCCATTGCGCTTTACCATGGGCCAACGGTCTACGCGCTCGACCAAGGGTCCTCGTTGCTCTGCTCTGGCCACAACTGCAACTGTTACGAGGATTCCTTCTGATAGCTTTGACTTTTCTAAGACTTGAATCTTTTAGCATAATTTGAAATAGTCATGAAAACTTAGAGAATTTTAGGATCTAATTCGGATCAGTTAAGGTGTGCCATGAGTGTTTAGGAGTGATAGGTCTCTCTCATTAATATAATTGACAGAGCTTGATTATGTATTAAATAATATAGTTCCTACACACATTAGTGGAACTTTATTTAGAGGAAAATTGCTAGATAATAAACTGAGTGCTAGGTCTCTCTCATTAATAGAATTGACAGAGCTTGGTTATGTATTAAATAATATAGTTCCTACACACACTAGTGGGACTTTATTTAAAGGAAATTTGCTATATTATAAACCTAATAGAGATGAATCATGTGTTGACTCATAGAAAAACTATATTCTTATGACTTGAGGGAAATGATACACACTAATTACTTCTTAACAAATTGATTGAATATAACCATTATGACCTTGGACACATAATGAAAAAGACTCCACAACAATGTTCTTAAATCATTATCTTTTGACAAAAAATCTAGTAACAAGTACATAGCATCATCAAAAACTCATTGGAATGATCAATGATGATGAATAGTTTTTGATCGTCACCAAAAGTAACCAAAAAGAGCATTGGTGAGGGTCAATAAAAGATCATCACTAGAAGTGTCACCAAAGAGAGAATTAGTGATGAGCCTTTAACTAACCTCGCCAAAAGTGTCACCAAAGATAGAATTAGTGACGAGCCTTTAACGACCCTCACCAAAAGTGTCATTGAAAATGGCTTTGGTGACAAACCTTAAAGGACCATCACTATATACACTTACAACAACGATTTTTTAAAGACTGTCACCATATGCAACATTGGTGACAGACCTTAAAGGTCCGTCATAGGCATGAAGCGTCATCAAAAACTCATTGAAATGATCAATGATGACAAACATTTATTGACCGTCACCAAAAGTAACCAAAAATATCATTGGTGACGATCAATAAATTATTATCACTAGAAGTGTCACCAAAGAGATAATTAGTGATGGGCCTTTAACGACCCCCACCAAAAGTGTCACCAAAGAGAGAATTAGTGACGGTCCTTTAACAACCCTCACCAAAAGTGTCATTGAAAATGGCTTTGGTGACAAACCTCAAAGGACCATCACTATATACACTTACAACAACTCTTTTTTAAAGACTGTCATCATATGCAACATTGGTGACAGACCTTAAAGGTCCATCACAGGCATGACCCTCACCAATGACCTTTTTTCTTGTATTGGCTGGCTGAAATTTTCTCCTGCATTCTTTTGATATGTGCCCAAACTTGTTACATGCATAACATCTTACATGTTTCATATTCCTTCTATAGCAGTCAATGGATTTGTGACCAAACATATTGCAAGAAAAACAATATCCCTTAAAGTACCTGGAAGCTGATGATATTTCTGTGTGATGGTCTTGAACCATTCTACTTTTGCATCTTGTTGCAACGTGTCCAAAATTATGACATATAAAACATTCAACATTATTCATTAGAGAAAATAACCGACTATCACTTCCATAGTTAGGAGTAAAAGATTTTCTTTGAAGACTTTCTTTCCTTGGTTGTTGATGGGGTTGACCTCTCATCTCCTTGTTGAGCATTTCAGATTTTGCATTGGAGTTCCTTGCCTCATCTTGTGAGCTAGATTCACCTTCAACAAATTCATGAAAACCAAGACCAGTTTTGATGGTAGGAGACCTTTGACTACTAAGAATATTATCCAAAATCTTAGTACTATCTTGAAATCGTAACAATTTATCCTTTTCTTCTAATTTACCTTTTAAGATATTTACCTCAACCTGATATTGTTCTTCCTTTTCAAGATATTGCTTCTTCATGATTTCTTCAGCTTTTCTTCCTTCTTCCACTTGTTTCCTTAATTTGAGAATCTCATTTTCTTGTTCTTCATCTGCTTGAGGTAGTTCTTCATTCTGCTTATTTGATTTTTCAAGATCTTCTTTTCTAGAGAGGATCATAGCTTCAAGACTTTAATAGTAACTGGATCTATCTTTAAGTCTCTTGATTGTTGTACTCTTTTCATTTACTTCATTTCTTAATGATGTCACTTCATCCTGTAGTTCTTGACATTGATCTTCCTTTTCCTTGTATTCCTTCCTTACTTTGTTTCCTTCCTCCAACTGAGCTTTTAATCTGGTAACTTCTTCTCTAGAGGCACACTCCCTTTTGTTAAATAGATCTTGTTGGTCTCTGATTTTATCTGTGATTCTTTTAGCTTCTGCCTCTATGTTTCTTTCATGATCACTTACAATATCTTCAACATTGCTTGAACAGAGAAAAGTATCACTAGAAGACCAAAAATTTGTACCTGATACTTCTTTTGGTTGTTCTGAATCTGAATACTTGCTTCCACCTGATGTACCATTGTCTCTCTTGTTGTCACTGTTCCTTTGATATGTCTTCTTCTTCTTAGGTGATTTCTTCTTTAGCTTCTTTCCCATTGTTTCTACGGATCTCCTTCAATAGATCAAGCTTCTGCTAAAGGACCTGCTCTGATACCAATTGTTGGAAATAATACTCAGAGGGGGGGGGGGGGGGTGAATCAGTATTAGTCAAATCAATACTTTTTATACTCTGATTTATATATGCTACTTCAATGAAGGTAACTCATGTGTATACGCAGCTGTCTTTAAGGCAACCATCGTATATCCAACAAACTTATGATTCCATATGTTGATCTTTAATCAGTGCATCATTACTTCTTTAACCATATAAATAGTAACCATGTGCAGTAATAACAGAACAAACCATCACACATAAGAAACACACATGAACACCAAGATTTAAGGTGGAAACCCAACGCAGTACAAAAACCACCTGCTGATGTCTTCTTTTAATATAAGAAAAAATTGTTTACAATCTTGTACTGGTGTAGACTCATACCAGTACGCAGGCACCCACCTGCAGAAGGCTACAACCTTCTCTCATTCTCCAGCTTCTACTAGAAGGGAGCTACAATCCCCTAGCTCTTGTACTAGCCAATCTGTTTACTAGTATGTAGGTGCCGACCTACAGAAGGCTCTAACCTTCACTCGTTTTCTAGCTGCTACTAGAAGGGAGCTCCAACCCCTTGGCTCTTGTACTAGGCGATCCATTTACCAGTACGTAGGCGCCAACCTACAAAAGGCTCCAACCTTCACTCATTTTCCAACTGCTACTAGAAGGGAGCTCCAACCCCTTGGCTCTTGTACTGGCCGATATGTTTACCACTACGTAGGCGCTGGTCTACAAAAGGCTATGACCTTCTCTCTTCCTCCAGGGACCACATTTCATAATTTTTTAGATTGGATGCTCTTGGTACACAACAATAAACATGAAGGCCTCATTTCATCAAATTTTCATACTGGAACCATCAATAACATTGAATCTTAAAATCAATCAACACTGTAATACAACCATAAATACATCTGCATCAACCAATCACTGAAACTCAACCATCAACCTCTGAATCAACCACAACTGAATCAATCACTGAAAACCCATCATCAGTTAAGCAAATCACAATCAATCAATATGAACATTCAGAACACTATCACTAGAATATAGTCACCAGAACACAAAGTAGAACCCATAACTCTGCATCAACAACCAAAACCAACTGCAACTTCAAACAACATATTTCATAATGTATACGCTACTTCGATGTGCCGAACCAACGTGTATACGCGCTTTTACCAAAGCGAACCAATGTACAAATCTGCAAATACTAACTTAAAACATCAAAACTATTCCAGACTTCAGTCATGCCCAAATCAGAACATTTACAGTGTAAATCATGTGTTAGTACTAAGATCTAGACTATCCATGATCAGACCACATAATGATAATTCATTTTAGGCCTTATGATCTCGATCCATCACCCATCATCAACCACATAGGTGCATCCTTAGTTCAAATCAAGTAAAGCATCATAAACCCATAACCTACATATTTGATCTAACACTTCATAAGATATTCCCTACTTCCACACCTTGGCCTAATGATCTTCTCCTCATTTTATAGTTTTAGTCCTTTCTCAATACCTTAGACCAAAACCACTTAGGACCAATACCTTGTACCAAATACCTCGGACCAATACCTCGGACCAAATACCTCGGACCAAATACCTCGGACCAAATACCTTGGACCAGTACCTTGGACCAAAATCTTGATTTTCCATCCCATACACGCTTTTCCTTCTGTGAATGTGCGTGTATACATATACGCTCCTTTTTTTCTATTAACCCACGTGTATATGCTGCATGGGCAAAGTGAACCAACATATACTTCTTAAACTACTCTCTTTCTTCAATCTCTGGAGTCTGATTAGTAATCCTTTGTTGTTAACCTGTTGCACTGTGAACTGTCATCTGTGTGACTTGCCATCAAGGACAACACGTGTACCATAATGCCAACAGGTGATAAATTGATGACAATAACCTTATGCTACAGTTCCTTGTCATCTGAACTTACCCGTGATTTAGGTGAAGGCTAGTTAGGGAAAAGGTCCTATTAACTCCACATATAGTTTTGTGGGTTGAATTTCTATCAATGGCAGGGTGCTTTATGATATCTGAGTCTAGCATTTTGGTGAATTTTGGTTAAGGACCCATTCCATAGGTAGTTGTTCTTGAGGTATTTAGTCAAGAGTTTTCCTCTTTAGGCCGAATACCTCCATCTTTTAAAGGCCCTTCCTTTTGGATGGTGGTAGGTTCCAAGCATGTTATCTTATAGTTTCTTTCTAATGTTTTAAAGTCCTGGACAAACCATGAACTATCTTAGCATGATAGTTAGGTTACTTTGATCTTTGCAGGTTGTGGGAGGAAACGGTTTGCTTTTTGCAACATCCCAGCCAACAGACAGGGAAAACCACATCACATTTCGTTGAGAAACTTTGTTTGATCCTTTTAGGGAGGGTGATTTGAAGGGAGCCTTGAATAACATTATGACCTACAATGAGTGAAACCATAAGCGAGTGTATTTTGATGATTGAAGCAATCAGTTTGGATCTAGTAGGACATAGTGAGAGCATGGATGTGTGATAAATACAAAGTTATCATTGAGCTCTAGGCTTTGAGCATAATTTTTTTTTTCCATTGGGAAAATCTGTAATTTTTCATTATATGGAAAAATTACATATTTGTAGATGCTTAACGCATATGCTGTGTTTCACTATACACAGTTGATCCTTTTAGTAACATAAAGGAGTCTGTACATGAGCAGCTGAAACAGATATACCTCACAGGGCAATCTGTTAGTGCTATTGGAAAAAACTGTTTACATTTGCCTTCCAGGCTTTACATTACTGTTTCAAAAAAGAAATATGCTATTGTGATTACAAAAAAAACATCTATGTCATAAACATGATATCATCCAGATAAATTATTGTCCCGGTGCACTCTGATAGTTCATATCAATGTATGGTCGATGGAAGTACTTGTACTCATGTTGTCCATGTACCTCTGTAATCTCCCATACACCTCTGTCCATCAACGTGGCCTCCTTGGATAATTTATCAGCGCTTTCGTTATGTTCCCTGTAAATATGAGAACATGTGATGTTGTTAAATGCTGCTTTGAATTCTAAAACTTCATTTAATAAGATGCTGAGTGTGTGAGTGTGACAATCTGATATGCCATTGAACCAATTGATGATGATTTTTGAGTCCCCGAAGATATTGATGCAAGTGCATTGATGACTCAAAGCAAAATGTAGTAGATGTCGCAAAGTAATGAGTTCAGCATAATTGTTCGTTCCAACTCCCAGGCCCGCTTTTACTTTATAGATATGGTGCTCATTTTTGTGGATGATAAATCCGCCCCCACAGCCCTACTGGTTTGCTGCCCCATCGAAAAAAGCCCATGGAGTATGAGGATCAATGCAGGGAGGTGGGTGAGGATGGCGGATTTTAGGGGGCGGGGGGTCTGGTAACTCTCTAAATGCTGCAATAATCCCTGCCTCTACCATGGGCCAGTGTACCGGCTTGTCATCGAATATAATGCGGTTTCGAGCTTTCCAAGTGTGCCAGGTTACTAGAATTGGAAGGTTGATACTCTTTGATCCTTTGTGTCGCAGCTCCCAAGCTTCCCAAGCCTCAATCGGGTCCACACCCTCCCAAGTTCCCACATAAGAAATGGAGTTTTTGAGCGCTAGCCACAGTTCTTTTATTGTTCTGCATTGCATAAAAAGGTGCTCTGTGGATTCAGTAGCTCCTTTGCACAGAACACACCAAGTTGGTCCATATTGTGCTCTGTGCATCAGATGCTCTCCTGTGGGTACTCTATTCCTCAAAATACACCAGAAGAAAAGTTTTGCCCGAGGTGATGCTGAGTGTTTCCATATGCTATGCCACCAGATCGAGATGACCTCTGGTTTTTTATGTCTGATGAGGTAGATGTAGCCATCCTTAGGAGTGTAAATACCACTTTCGGCTTGGCTCCAAATGAGTTCATCCGGGCCTTCTTTTATTCTGATGTGAGATTCGATCAGGGCCTCTCTAAAGCTCTGCCATTCCAGATGCCATCTATGTGGCAGATTTAGTTGTTGTGCCGTCCTCCAGGCCTGGTGAAAAATATCTGAATTGTCATGGTCAGCAATATGGGCAATCACTTTGATGTCACGAGAGAGTAGATATCCAACCAGATCTTGAGGGAGAATATGCCTTCCTCCGCTGCCAATCCACGGGTCAATTCCTATCCGAGCCAGAGTTCCGTCTCTGATTCTCCAAACCAAATTATCTCTGATCATGGGTAATGAAAAAAGTAATGCTTTCCATACTGATGATATACTAGCTCTGTTCCATATTGGGAGTCTTACCCAATCCAATATATCAAGGGGCCAAATATATTTGTAATATGAAAGACGGGACCATAAATTTTGGCTAGTTAACAGCGCCCAGCTCATTTTCGCTGCCAATGCTTGTGCGAAAAAAGGGAGATCTTTTAATCCCCACCCGCCCCACTTTTTTGGTAGAGCTATCTTCTGCCATCCTATCCAGGCAAATATACGCTTATCTTGACTTCCGGCCCAAAGATATCTGTTGCATAACTGCTGAAGGCGGGCAAGTATGTGTCTTGGTATCCAGGCAAGGGCCATCCAGAATACCGGGGCTGCTTCCAGAACTGTTTTGATGAGTACTAATCGTCCTGCCCTGGAGAGGTATCTGTGACTCCAACAGGTGAGTCTTTTTTCCAGTTTTGTTACTAGCCAGACCCAGTCGGCTATCCTTTGGCACGAGGGCTTTAGCCAAAAACCCAGATACTTAAGACCTCTGTCCATAGGATGGATATTATAAGGGAAGGCCTGTTGTGCAGTTTGTGATTCATTTACCGATGTACGAGCCAATGTAATGGTAGATTTTGCTTGGTTAACAATCATGCCCGTGGCCCTCGAGAAGAGTTGTATGATGCTGGAAAATGTCAATGAGTCTCTGATGCTACCATCCAACAGGATGAGTACGTCATCCACGAACAACAGGTGTGTGAGGTAGCACTCATCCGTGATCTTGAGCCCTCCGAGAGAACCTTCCCTTTTTGCAGAAATGATTAAGCGACTCAATCCTTCCATAACCAAAAGGAATAGGAGAGGCGATAGGGGGCAACCTTGACGAAGCCCCCTTTCAGAGTGAAAGAAATGGGAAGCGGATCCATTAATCAAGATACTGAACAAGGGTGTAGTAATACATGCCATTATCTAGTTTATGAGAGGGAGAGGGAAACCCAGATGAATAAGGAGCATCTTTATGTATAGCCAGCTGTCCCGGTCAAAGGCTTTTGATAGATCAATCTTCAGAAGAATACGTTTGAGGTGTTTGGACCAGATGGAATGAAGGGCTTCCTGAGCAGATCCAATGGCTTCAAGTATCTGTCTATTTTAAAGGAAAGCAAATTGCTGAGGAGCAATATGTTTTGAAAGAATGGGGAGTCAGATTTAGGGATGAGGACAATGAATGTAGAGTTTATTGCATGATATAAACACCCAGATATTCTGCTTTCCTCTATCACCCTGAGCAGATCCTATCCCAGCATGTCAAAAAAAGCTAAATAGAATTCAATAGTCCAACCGTCCGGCCCAGGACTCTTGTCCTTCTTGAACCATTTGAGTGTGCTTTCCAGTTCCTCCATGGTGACAGGGGCCGTAAGATCAATCGAGTCCTCCTCGTTTAGAAATCTGGGGAAGTGAGTGGCCACATTAATGATCTCTGCCAAATTTGAACCTGGTGGACTTCTGTAAATGCTTCTAAAATGAGATGTTCCAAGCTGAGAGAGCTTGTTGAAGGAATCTGCAAGGCCCCCTTTAGGTAGAGGGAGGTTCCAGATAGTATTTTCCACTTTCCTTCCCTTTGCATAATTGTGAAAGAACCTTGAGTTTTTATCCCCAGCTTTCAGCTAGATTGCTCTGCTATGCAGTCTGAGGGATTCCTCCCTTTGTCTGAGGAGATTAGTCTTCTGGTTTTCTAGTTCAATCAATCGAGTCTTGTCTTCACCCGAGATGAATCCTAAGTTCCGCTCATCTAGTAGAGAGCTCAACTCTTCTTCAACAAGTGAGAGCTGAGCGGATTCCTTGGTGTTCTTCTCCTTGGCCCAAATAATAACTAGATGCTTTAGCTCAGAAAGGTTTTTACAAAAACCCTTGGCCAGTGATGCCTCTCTGTCAATGGGGTGTGCCATCCAGTAATCTGTGACCAATTTCATGAAGTCTTGGTCCTGTAGCCACAAATGGTTGAATTTGAAAGGAGCTTTTGGCTTATGATGAGGGCCGAGAATTTCCAATAATATTGGGGAGTGATCTGATATACCCCCCGATCCAACCCATTGTTTATAGTGATGTGAATGATGTAGCAGGGGGCCTTTCAGCAGAAATCTGTCCAGTCTGCGGGCCAAAGCTGCTGCGCCCACCCTTCTGTTCCTCCAAGTAGGCATGGGTTCCTGCATGGGGATATCAATAAAGTTTGTCTGTTCCAGGATATTTTTCATGAACTCTGTGATGGTATCCACCTGTGCCGAAGAACCCCATGATTCGCAGAAACCCAGAGAAAAATTTAGATCTCCCCCCAGTATGGTGAGGTCAG
Organism: Pinus tabuliformis; assembly: GCA_031772625.1. Lineage (NCBI taxonomy): Eukaryota > Viridiplantae > Streptophyta > Pinopsida > Pinales > Pinaceae > Pinus > Pinus tabuliformis. The sequence continues at coordinate 44,524,414 of CM062806.1, read as the reverse complement.
ATGCCATTAAAGGAAGATTTAGGAGATGCCTCCAAAAAGACTCCCTCTGGTGGCAAGGGCCATATAAATTCACAATTCGGAGGGTTTGACCGAGTTCCACTGAGAAAATATCCATTCCCATGAATCCTTTACCACCCTAGGAAGAATCAACCCTAATTGTCCTAGGGTTATATTTGAGCGCCAGTCCCCCAGATCGTCCGGTGGCATCAATTGCCAAGAACTTCCATCTTGAAGCTAGTGAGTGTAGGGATTGTGTGATAGCCTCGGCCGAGCCAAGAGTCTCTTGAAGGAGAATGATATCAGGCTGTTCAACCTCGAAGAGTCTCTAAAGGGCTAGTTTTTTGGGGGCACTAGCCAGGCCCCGACAATTGAATGATAAGCATTTCATGGGGGAACACTCTGGGGGGTTAAGGATGCTCTAAGGACCCCATCAAGAGTGGATTGACGACCAGATGCGACCTCCGCCCCAACCCACCGGATAGCTTTGGATAGATCAGATTTTCTACCTCTGGAGGTCAGAGGTCCCAGTCCCAGGGAGACAATACCCAAGCCGACCTGAGGTCCCGAGGAATGCGCATTGTGCGAATGAGGATGAAGGGAATAAGGGTGGGAGGTTATCTTCCTGGATGATGACAACGAGGAGGAAGAGGATGAGGGCGGCAAGGATGGGGGAGCAGTGGAGGCTATCATGGGAGGAGGCAAGATAATGCAGTGAGCCAAAGTGCATGATGCATTTGAAAAAACAAAAGCAGAGGAGATACCAAGAGATAAGGAGGAAGGGTTTAGAGCAGTACCCGAGGCCTGAGCGGCTGCAGCTACGGCCCGAGCCCTAGTCATAGGAGGTGAAGACGAGCCTAGCCCCTTCGTCCCTTCTTCCACTGGAGAGCCATGCACGGATGCAGTCCTCTGAGATGGGCGAGGGATGATAGGGGACTCTCCTCTAGATGAAATGGGAGTAATCTTTGGAGAATCCTCTGGGCTTTTGTTGAGCGGACAGTCCTTAAATAGGTGTTCCACCTGATGACAACGATTGCAGTGGAACGGGACGCCTTCGTAATCGAGGATCTGGGTCCTGTTGTATTTTCCCCATTGCAGTGTGATCTTTTCCTCCAAGCCGTCACGCGTATCCAAGTGAACCAGCACATGAGCTAGGGTTCGCTTCTTTGATTCCACATACGTGCGATCATGGTCCAAATACGTGCCCAAAGCATTTCCAATCCGGATGAGAGCTTCCTCACTCCAATACTGTAGTGGCAAACCTGGAAAACGCACCCACAGGGGTCCTACTCTGATCTGTTCACGCTCTAGGTCATAGAGGGGACTCCACCTCTTTAGCAGAACTGGTGCCATCTCGATGTGCCAGTATTTTTCCAGTACTAAGTTCGTATACACCTCCTTTGCGAAGTGGAGGGAGAACCACCCTCGAGGGAGAACATGTACCTCCGGTAATTCCTTGAGCAGGGCTCCCCAAATTTCCTTAACCCATTGTGTCAGTCGATTTGCAGAGTATACACGTCCTCGCACATGTCCAACCAAAATCGTTCGTGCCATGACCGCCGCTTCCCCAATATCTGATGATTCGCCGAAGGAGATTGTGATATCCTTTGCCGTCGCCCTGATACACCTTGACTTTCTCTTTTTTGTGCGTGGCGCCGAAGGATAATCGACGAAAGGGTTTGTTACCCCCTCAGATTGGATGGGCTTCGAGGGTTTTATATTTACCGCCGGGGTACCAAAGCATCCAGAGGGTCGAATCCCAGGTTCCGGTAGGGTTTGAGATCCAATCGCCGGGATGTCCACCGTAGCAGTCGGGAGATAAGAGGACAGAAAGTGAGGGGAAAAGGTAGAGATAAGCTGAGCCGTACCAGGAGATAGGGGAGGAGCTTCAAGGCCAGGCGACGACACAGGAGAAAGGATAGAGTCGAGGTGGGCAGTGGACGGACCGGGCAGTGAGACCACCGGCGAAATGTCGAGAGAAAAAGGTTCTGTAACAATTGGAGGTTCAGTAACCGACACAGCGAAGTTAGGGTTGTCAAATATAATATGGTCCTCCAAAGGATCCGCGGTGTAATCCACGAGGTCCGCCACCATGTGACCCTCCATGATGGCCAACAGGTGAGGTAAACAGTGACGGATGTTGAACAGCGCGTAATCTTCTCCGTTGAACTGGAACAGTGGAATGATAGGCCGGTAACAGCGACTGCCTGCGGCACTCTGGAAACCCTAACTATCTTACCCTAGGCCTGCGCGCTCCCATAGCTCCATCTCCGCCCCTTCAAATCATGATCTGGCTTTGAGCATAATATATGAATCAAAACCATGTATCGATATGACCCCACAGGTTAGAGGATCTATTATTCATTTATCTTCCATGTAGTGTGTGTGGTTACATTCATTTGGGGTCCTGGTTAATAATTGCCTAAATTTAAAGAATCAATATTTTTGCTTGTGGTTTAAGTTAATATTGAAATGGAAGGAAAATATAAAGTGGGCTATAACTGGCCTAGATTATGGATTAAAGGTAGCCTCATGCATGATCATTGTTTTCTCTCTTTAATTGAACATTTAAAAGATTAATATTGGGATAAACTCTTTGGAAATTGTTTGTGTTTAGTGGATATGGAAGTTTTTATAGAACCACAAACTCAACAGTGTGATTAAGCATTTCACCCATTATTCCATCCTTGAACCTTATCATGGTAAGTAAAGTAGAAAAATGTTTTGTATCCTTAGTTTTTTCCCTTTTATTTATGTCTTTCAACATAAACAAATATGTTTCACCAATGTAAAGATACATATAAACCTTAGTTATGCCCAGTCGATTCTTGCAAAATGTATGTTGCATTGTACTCTTTTTATGTGTCGCTAAACTTGTATCATTCTTGGAGATGATAAGAATTTGTTAGTTTGTGTGGTTATAATGTTTTAGTTTTATTTTTTATCTATTTTTAAATGTTTAGACAATAAGTCTTTTCGATCTTTTTCTTCTTTTCGAACATGTTAACGATATCTTTGAATGTAATTAGAAATTGTGTATTTGCAGGAATTATAGTTGGATCGCTTTATTCATTTGATATTGGCCCATAAGGGAATTGACATGAATAATTTGAGTTGCTTTAAATGACTATTGTCTTTGCTCCTCCATTCCTCCTACACTTCCTTGTTTAAAAACATTTTGCTGATCACTTAACTCATCAAGTTCTTGTAGACATTAAAATCAAAGATATTGTCTTATTGATTATTGTCATGAACACTCCAAGTGGATCCTATAGTGTCTCTAAACTTAAAGGATCTGGTCTATAATCATATATTAATCAAAATCATATGAAACAACTTGCCTACTATACTCTGTTCTGCATGCGTTAATGATAATTACACCTCAAGTGTAATGATCCTTTTTGTACTTGAAGCATATTTCTATCAACAGTAAATCACAAGGATTAGGCTAGTTGATGCTTTTAGGATCCCTTCAAGTTGATGGCCTTGATCTACAAACCACTCATTCAATACTTTGCTAGCAAACTCTAGAAGATATTTGTGCTAGCGAAACAATGTGATGTTCAAAACTTCCTTACCGCAAGTATTCTTCAGTTAGGCCCACAGGTGGACTATAACGAAATCTTTAGGATTATTGTCATACAAACGATTACTATCACAATGGTGATGTGTCAAATTGATAGTCTTAAGAAATTGTTGTAGGGAAATGATGAATTTGCTCTTCCCTTACTACTATGAAAGGATGCTTGACCTGTTGTAGTAACACTGCAAATATTGATGAAGTCCTGTCAACTATAATATTGCAACTATCCTTTAAGTCTCTTTACTATAAAGGTTGCATCAGGGATACATATACAGTCATTGAGATGAGCCTTTAATTTTTCCTTCTACCAAAAGTGCACTATGGCTTTCTTTAGGAATTATTTATTCAAGTTTCAAGAGAATGACTTCAACAAGTCTCTTACTTTTATGTAGGAAGATAATCACTTTCCACGTTGCTTCTCAATAAAAAATTCTGCAATGAAGGCCGAGCTTGGAGAATTCCTTTCAGTGGCCTGAACCTTCAAGCTCTTTTCTGAATCGGTGCCCTAAACTCTTTGCTACCCAGACAATAAAGAAGAATTGTCACAGATCCTTCACAACTGCACAAGAATGATGTCATCTATAGTCTTGCATTGAACCTACAGAAGATGAGACTTAACTTAAGAGACCTGTAACGATCCTTCAAGACCTATAAAATATTCTCAGATCCAAACCCATAGAGATTAGACACAAACTTCATTATTCACCGTGCAAAATAGTTGCCCATAAACAAGAGAATTATGTTGTGTCTTAGGTCTTTAGGTCTGTAAAATAAAAAAGCCCTTCCATGATTCAAATCAATCCCCGAGATTTAATTAGAAAACCCTTTATTACATATTCACATCTTACATGTTTAACGAAATAGTCAAGTCTGTATTTGTCTAGTCTTTCTTTACTAGGCATTTATTTCAGTCAGCATGGCTAACATGCACACCATGTACTCGATTACATCCTGAAATTCAATGGCATTAAATATGCACAAATAAAACAAATTGAAAGACCTTGAACTTCTAACAACCACAAAATTTTGTAATATGGTGTACCTTCAAGGTCCAGAACCACTCATTTCATTAGGATTGGCAAGTCCCATACAATGGGAAAGCAAGCATAAGTTGAAACTTTTATTTAATTAATCCATATAGGGCAATTGATGGAGGGTCACTAACAATGAGAGCCAAGGTATATATGCTCTCTTGTATATCTTAGCAATGGGTCATAACTTTATAACTCTTTGTGAATACCAGTTATTGTAACCAACACTATTACTAACATAACTACCACTACTTTTATTAGAGTTTTTAGTTGGGACTATGAAGATGTTTTAATCTAACTTGTTTCGAGTTAACATTTCACTCATCATCAAAGAAGTGAACTCTTCAAGAAAAATGTGTCAGATTAAATCTTTTTACACAGTTCATACCAAAACTCAATAGTGTTAACCTGAGAAAGCCTCTACTTGACTTCTACTTGATTATTACCAAGGTACATCAACTATAACAAGGCAGATCAAAACCATTTCTAAAGCACCTCTCATAATCTTTTGCATTATTCTATCACTTAACATATACTTTTTGAATGATTTATTTGTGTAGATGCATGTTAGGATCTTTTACAGGATGTTATTGTTATCACTATTGAAGTTCTTCAAAAATGAAATGCTTTTAGAATTGAGATTCCTTTGGTACTTCCAATTCTGGAATGGTGGCATTTGACACTTATACATCTTCTTTAAAATATCTTGGGCATGGAGCTTCAAATAGCTTATTGTCAAATCTCTACTTGACCTCAAGGAATAAATTTTAGTACCATATAACTTGTTTTTTGCATGATAACGAGCATCCTAACAAACTTTTCTTTCTCTAAAACTTATAAATTGTCTATGCACAAGCACCTTTTCAGGTTTGGAAATGAAGCAGGTGTGATGCCCCATAGTCTCAATTTAAATTTGTTAGAATGATACCCACAGATAATAAAAAAATACATTTATATCATAATAAATATTCAATTTTGTACCAATACCCTATCCATTCCCATTGTGAAAGGAAGGTTCCACTTCCAAACCGAAGAATAACATTCCATCCTCAGTCCCCATTGGCACTAAAATCAACTTTTATAACATACAGGTCCATTGTATTCAATGACCAGATACATTCTCACACTAAAAAATAAAAACTTGAAGAAAAGTGACAATCTGAAATCAAAACTTCAGTAAGTTAGATGCTTTATTACATTTTATGAGAAATAATTCTTTGTAGTTACCCATTTTGTTTGGGATACAAATTCTTTAAATGGTGTTTCATGTAATTTATTTGAATCTTGTTGGATTGTGATCAAACAAATTTATAATTTGTACCTTGGTTTTACAGTTTTTGGGATTCCTCTATAGAGATTTACGACAAAGCTTGGTGTGCTTAGATGCTCTTTTCAACATTTTAAGGTAATTTTCTTTGATAAACCCTAGGATACATGTTGATTTTTAGTTTTGCAAGACTTCAGAAATTCCATTAGCTTTATGTGTGACCTAATTAGTTATATTTTTTGCATGTGCATGTTGGAGTGTACATCTAAACCAATTTAATCATTTTACTTAAAAATTTGTTCAGAATATTAAAAAACCATAGTCTAGAGTAAGAGGGTGCATGCATTTGGGGTGCATTTATTTCTCTAGCATGATTTTCCATGCAAGTTGGGAACTAGGACAAATTTAGTCCAAACTTGACTATAACTCGTGACCCTTTGCTACAGTTATAAAAGCAGGGCATGAGAGTAGAGTGAGGTATTCTAGTTTTGGGACTTTCATTGTGTATTTAGTTTTTTTCTTATTTAATGCGATGATAGTTGCAAGTTTGAGACTTTGAGTGTTTAAGTTTGAGAGTTGTATTTGTTGTTCATGAATCATATGTATTTCTAGATCAATGTGTTGTAGCTCTGCTTACCATGGTCTGCAAATTTAACATGGTATGAGAGCACGTTCTAAAATCTTTTAGGATTCCATGTATATGGATAGTTGGGCTAATACCTAGGATAGGGAAGTTTTGTTAGAATTTTTTAAGCATGGGATGTCCAAGATCCATTTTGGACCTATGATAGTTTACTGAAGGTTGATTTTTTAGCTCTGTGTTGTAGGAGTGACAATGTAACCACCTTTAATCTCAAATATGAAGACTGATTGGAAGGCACCTCCAATTTTGTTGCTTGTATATATCGGTTGCAGTTGCTTTTGAAGGAGCATGGGCCTTGGCATCCTATCAAAGGTTGTAACATTAGATTTATAAAATCCAATTTGCATGTCTCTAGACATTTTCGAATTAGAAAGTCTGAGTCAAATTGAAAAGGAGGAAAAAATTCAGATGTATGTGAAACCTTTACTTCAATCTTATTATTAGGTAATATTAATTGATGATTAATTTATTTCTCTTAGAAGCTTTGTTTTTATGTCATGAACACCAAGGATGCGGTCGTTGGGAAGTTTTGAGAGTTTAAATATTTTGTAGAAAAATCAAACATGTGAGAATATTATAGTGTTGAGGTCAGATAATGGAGGAGTATATACCTCCAAAGAGTTTGACACTTTTTGCAGGGAAATAGAGATCAAGAGCCAATTGCGAGTGCCTTACCAAACACATCAAAATATGGTTGTAGAGAGGAAGAATAGGCCCATCATAGAGACTTCCAAGGTAATGATCCATGACATAGATCTGCCCATTTGTCTTTGGGCATAAGCATGTTGTACAAAAAACTACTTTTCAAATATGCGACTCACTAGATATTGAAACCACGAGTATCACATTTTGGTGTTTTTGGTTGTCTTGTATACATTCATATCGTTGGGGAGAAAATAACCAAGTTGGAACCCTCTAGTTTGAATGGTACTTTGGTGGGATACAATGAGACATATAAGGCTTACAAAGTCTATAGTTTGTCTAAATGGAAGATGGTTTTCAGCTGAGATGTCAATTTTGATGAGGATGCAAAGTCCTTTAAGCCTTATTGTCATGCAAAAAAGATTGGGGATGAAGAGAATATTTCTTCCTCAAAGGATGTTCCACAAATTGTAATGAAATCAAATTGAAATTAGTTAGATACCAGTACAGTGGAGGTACAAATACCATTTTTCCTTCTAGTTTAGTTAGGAGGTTTGAATGGTTTACCTAGACAGTGTAGGGGGCACAAGATCAACTATGAGGACATAAATCTTTGTTTTGAGTGTGTCATCCTCTTGAGAAGTTTCCTAATTATGGTGCATTGGTTTCTTCCTATTTCTTAATAAGCAAATGGTAAGTCATTTGTTCATAAATAATGATTGTCAAAATGTTCAAATGCTATTTGAAAATTCAGTTGAGAAACCCTCACATTGAAACTACTATATACTCTATCAGGTCAATTGGCTTGAATAATGTCATATATGAAGTTTGGAAAAGTTTGTGTATGTGTTGGTCAATGTTTGAAAAATCATAATCAAACTAATATTATTTCAATGACTCAGTTTACCAAAAAATATATACGACTCCAAACCATTGAAACAAAATGTGCAAAACTTTGCTTGTGGCACATACATATACCATGTAAGGCTGAATATATCAAAAAAATTTGGCACCAAGTCCAATATATATCAACAAAAATGAGACTCTAAATGGCCTCCATAAGCTTTAGAGTCTGAAAAACATGCTACAACCATCTCCTTTTGGCCTAGCCTTGTCTTCTTCAAATTTTGCAAGCTGGTTTTGCAATTCAAATCTAATATGTCCAATATCCTTTAATGGGGCCATGCATGGGAAACTTGGCCTCTTATGTTAGAATATTATATATTACGGAGCAATGGAACACATAAAATATTGCAGAAATATAAACACAGAAAACGCACAAAGCAAGAGAGAGACACAGATATACGTGGTTCACCCAGTTTGGGCTACGTCCACCCCGAACAACCAGTCCTTCCTTTTCTATTATCCAACAAAATGCAGAGACACAACCTACAGCAAAACCGCTGTAATATCCTCTGTTTTCTCTCACAGTCTCACCTCTCTATTTCTTGCGCACAGAATACACATCTATATCACAGCCTCAAATACAATACCCTCATACAAAGAGAGGGGTTGCCTTCCAGGGCAAAAAACCCTAAACTAAACATAAGTTCTACCGTCAGATCATCCGCCTAATGAACGACCCAGATTGACTCGAAATTACTATACTTTTACAAGGCAATTTTACAACCCCCGTGGGGGGGACAAGTCCCCCCCGCACCCCCCCGTGTGGAGGGGTGTACAAGACTTCCTGGGGTATACATCCGGCTGAAACAAAGACCTTTGAACAATCATGCTCCACACACAACAATCTCCCACTTGGAGAATGATTGTAGCAACTCCACTGCTGCTTCATTTGCTGGACAATGACTCCTCTTTGGACCTGGCTATTTCTCATCTTCATCGTCATCCTTGAAGACCAATTGAAACTGAGCATGTTCTCAGTTTCTCCCTGGTTACAACTTTTGTTAGCGTATCTGCAGGGTTCTAGCTAGTGTGTATCTTTTCCAGCTTCAACTCTCCATCTTCCAACACTGATCATATGAAATGGTACTTGAGCTGTATGTGTTTAGTCCTGGAATGAAATGCTGAGTTCTTTGCAAGATGAATGGCACTTTGACTATCACTGTATAACGTGCCCATATCATGCTCCTTACCCAATTCACCCATAAACCTTTGTAACCAAATCATTTCTTTACTAGCCTCTGTAGTAGCAACATACTATGCTTCTGTTGTTGAAAGTGCAACAACACTTTGGATTTTTGAAACCCAACTGACAGCTGTTCCACCAACAGTGAATACATATCCTGTAGTGCTCCTCCTGTTATCTCTGTCACCTGCCATATCTGCATCAACATATCCTTGTAGGGATATGTTTGAACCACCAAAGCATAATGCTTGATTTGTGGTACCTTTCAAATATCTGAGAATCTATTTCACTGCCATCCAATGTTCCTTTCCTAGATTGTTCACGTACCTGATTACAACTCCCACTGCATGTGCAATATCAGGCCTTGTGCAGACCATTGCATACATTAAGCTTCCAACAGCTGATGCATATGGAACTTTAGACATATAATCCATGTCTTCTTGGGTCTTTGGGCACATTTCCTTGCTAAGTTTGAAATAGCTAGCAAAAGGTGTACTAACTGGTTTTGCATTTTTCATGTTAAATATTTTTAACACCTTTTGTATGTACTCATTCTGAGACAATGTTAATTTACGATTTTTCCTGTCTCTAGTTATTCTCATACCAAGGATTTGTTTTGAAGCACCCAAATCCTTCATTGCAAATGAATTTGCCAATTTTCTTTTGAGAACATTTATTTCCTGCATGTTAGATCCTGCAACAAGCATATCATCTACATACAATAACAATATAATATAGCTGCATCATTTTGCTTTTTCAGATAAACACAATGATCAGAGTGACATCTAGTACAACCTTGTTCAGACATAAACTTGTCAAATTTTAGATACCACTGCCTTGGAGCCTGTTTTAAGCCATACAAGCTCTTCTTCAACCTGCACACTAGTTTCTCCTTCCCTTTCACCTCATATCCTTGTGGCTGCTACATATATATCTCTTCCTCCAAATCCCCATGGAGAAAGGCTGTCTTTACATCTAACTGCTCAAGATGCAAAGCTTTAGCTGCTACAAGACTTAAAATAGTTCTGATTGAAGTAATTTTAACAACAGGAGAAAATATTTCATCAAAATCAATACCTTTCTTCTGTGCAAACCCCTTCACCACAAGTCTAGCTTTGTACCTCTGTTTTCCTCCATCTTCTTCCTTCAGCCTGTAAACCCATTTATTCTTCAATGTAGTTTTTCCTGCAGGCAACCTGACTAAATCCCAAGTCTGGTTATGCATTAAGGAGTCCATCTCTTCTTCCATGGCTACCTCCCACTTCTTCCTACTTTCAACCTGCATTGCTTCTTCATAACATTCGGGTTCACGGAATCAGTCAACAATAAATAGTATAATGAAGGAGAGTATCGTTCAGGAGGTCTACTTATCCTGGTAGATCTTCTAACACTACTTTCAGGTGTTTGGGGTGCCTGTTGTTGTTGTGATGGTTGTTGTTGTTGATTATTATTATTTTCAGGCACCTTTACTTTTTCAGTGATTTCATCAAGAACTGCATATTCCTTGTTTTCTTTTTCTTGTTTCTTTTCCTGCAACTGATTCTTATACAAGACATTTTCATTGAATATTACATCTCTGCTCCTAATGATTTTGTGATTTTCATAATCATATAAGCGATAACCAAAATCATTAACACCATATCCAATAAAGGTACATTTTTTTGACTTTGCCTCAAGCTTTGTTCTATTTTCTTTATCAATATGGACAAAGGCCTCACAACCAAAAGGCTTTAAAATAGAGTAGTTTACCTTTTTACCTGTCCATGCTTCCTCTGGAACACCACCATCCAAGGAAATTGAAGGTCCTCTGTTTATTAGATAAACAACAGTATCTACAGCATCTGCCCAAAACTATAAAGGCAATCCTGCATGCAATCTCATGCACCTTGCACGCTCCATGATTGTTCTGTTCATCCTTTCTGACACACCATTTCCTTGTGGTGTTCTTGGAACTGTCTTCTCTCTGCGAATTCCATGCTCTGAACAATATCTATCAAACTCTTTGCTGCAATATTCACCTCCATTTTCTGATGTAAGACACTTTAATTTCTTTCCTGTCTCAATCTCAACCAAAGCTTTCCATTTCTTGAAAGTATCAAATACATCAGATTTATTCTTAATACAATAAATCCAAGTTTTTCTAGTTGCATCATCAATAAAGGTAACATAATAACGAGAGACAGCGAGAGATGATACCTGAGCAGGTCCCCATACGTCTGTATGCACAAGCTCTAATTTTTCGTTCTTCTTTTCTTTCCCAACTCTGAGAAGTCTGACTCTCTTCTGTTTTCCATAAATGCAGTTCTCACAGAAGTCCAAATCAACATTCTTCAAACCTGGCAACAAATTCCTTGAGTGAAGAATCTTCATCCCTTTTTCACTCATGTGTCCGAGCCTATGATGCCATAATGCTGCATCTACTCCTTTGGAAGTCAAAGCATTAACAGAGTTAGAAATACCATTTCATAAATACAATGTACCAACCTTTTCGCCTTTTGCTATTACCAGGGCTCCTTTGGTGACCTTCCAAGCTTTATCTGTGAAAGTTGTCACACAACCTTCACTGCCTAACTACCCTGTTGAAATCAGATTTTTCTTTAGATCTGGAACATGCCTTACCTCCTTTAGTAGCCATTGGTTTCCATTCTGCTGTTTTACAAGAACCTTACCCATTCCAACAATTTTACAGGGTTTATCATCACCCAAACGAACTTGTCCAAAATCTCCTTGAACATAGTCATGAAAGTATTTCTTATCAGGTGTGGCATGGAATGAGGCCCCTGAATCTACCACCCATGAATCAATAATATTTTCGAAAGAAAGAATCAAAGCATCTTGTAACACCTCACCTGTCACATTTGCTTCATGATTGTTTTCTTGCTGTGCATCTCCTTCTTTTTCCCTTCCGAGATCTATAGTCTTTCTTTAGGTGTCCTTTCTTTCCACATTTCCAGCACACTATCCCCGATCTGGACTTGGATCTGCCTTTCATTGATTTACTGCGATATCCTGAGCTCTTTCCTCTTTCCATTTTTCTTCCTCTAGACTCTGCACTTAAAGCATTTCCCGATGTCTCACCGGAGCTTTTTCGTCGCATTTCCTCGCTAAGGATAGCATCGACAACATCATCAAACTTTAAAGTACTAGATCCAGAAACGGAGTTACTAATGGCCATTACCAAACCATTCCAGCTTTCTGGTAACGAGCACAAGAATAACAGAGCTCTAATTTCATCATCAAAGTTTACCCCTACAGAACTTAACTGACTTGTAACTGTATTAAAATCATTTAAATGGTCTGCAACAGATCCACCTTCTGACATATTCATATTAAATAACCGTTTCATAAGAAATACCTTGTTTGAGGCCGAGGGTTTTTCATATAGTTTCGACAACGCCTCCATCAAACCCGCTGTCGTGGTTTCCTTCGAAATATTGAAGGCGATTGACGCAGCAAGGCACAAATGTATTGTTCCGAGTGCCTTTCTATCGAGAAGGTTCCATTCTTCGTCTTTCATACCCGTCGGCATCTTTGTTTTTCCGCCCAATGGTAGGTATAGATCTTTTTGATACAGATAATCTTCCATCTGCATCTTCCACAGCGAGAAGTTTTGGCCGTTAAATTTCTCGACCCTAAACTTACCATCTTCCACCATTGCTCCCACTCGAACCACAAACCCTTCTTTCCTGCGAGTTTATCAGCCAAATAGACCTTTGGCTCTGATACCAGTTTTTAGAATATTATATATTACGGAGCAATGGAACACATAAAATATTGCAGAAATATAAACACAGAAAACGCACAAAACAAGAGAGAGACACAAATATACGTGGTTCACCCAGTTTGGGCTACGTCCACTCCGAACAGCCAGTCCTTCCTTTTCTATTATCCAGCGAGATGCAGAGACACAACCTACAGCAAAATCGCTTTAATATCCTCTGTTTTCTCTCACAGTCTCACCTCTCTATTTCTCGCTCACAGAATACACATCTATATCACAGCCTCAAATACAATACCCTCATACAAAGAGAGGGTTGCCTTCTAGGGAAAAAAACCCTAAACTAAACATAAGTTCTACCGTCAGATCGTTCGCCTAATGAACGGCCCAGATTGACTCGAAATTACTATACTTTTACAAGGCAATTTTACATTTGTTTTTAGCTTCGAGGGTGCTGCCCCCGAGCCCCCGCCGAGGGACCGCTGGCCCCCGGACCCCCGCGAGGGGGAGAAGTCCCCCCCGCACCCCCCCGCGTGGAGGGGTGTACAAGACTTCCTGGGGTATACATCCGGCTGAAACAAAGACCTTTGAACAATCATGCTCCACACACAACATCTTATACTATCCAAGTTTTCATTAAATATATGAATTCCCACTCCCCCTACCTTCTTAATGCATAGTATTTGCAACAAATTTTCACATCATCTATATTAGCATGGATCGATGTAGGATCTTTGACTCTAAGGGTGTAAACCATGGTAAAATTCCAATTTGCAGTTTGAAAGAGAACATTAGATTTCTAAAATCCAAGTATCATAATTCTATGCCTGTGCAAATTAAAAAGTCTGAGTCAAATTCAAAACAGGGAAAGATTTTAGATGATTTGAATTTGTAATTTAAAGAGGCACATATTTGAATTTTGAAGAGAAGAAGAGTAAAAATAGGGACAGATTTCAGAGCATATACATTTGCAATTTAAAGAGAGGGAAAACATGACTGGAAATGAAAATAATGGGCAATGGGCACAAGAATTTGGTCCACAACTCCTCCAAGCTTCAAGATACATTATAGCCTCTTGATTGAGTTGCCTAAATCCATTGCAAACAACCTCAAACAAATTCCAAACTAGCACCAAGCTTAAGCATCACATTGCTCTTCAATATTTCAGCTCTGCTCCAAAACTTGAAATGCTCACAAATGCTCTGTGAGAAAGGTGTGAGAAAAATAGAGGGGTGGGATATCTCTTTATAGAAATTTGATCAGTTTAATGCTTTGTTCTTTTGAGTTTTTTAATTGAATAGTGAATTTTTTTCTTGGATTTTGTATGGGGCCATCATACATCAACTTAGCTGAGTAGGTCTTATATGGTACCAAACTGGCCCATCGAGCTAATTCGGACCAAGTTTTAGAACAATAGTGTTGGGCCCTTTGTAGGTTTTAACCCCGTACAGAAATTACCTGCATACGAATTCTAAAAAACAGAAAATAAACAATGTGAGAGCATAACACATAAAACACATATACACAGAGGTTTTCCCCTAGATCCCAAAACCAGGACTACCAGCTTGATTTTTCATTATATTCCTTTCAATGTTACAATACATATTTATACATGCTGAAGCATCCAATACCATGGACCGAAAACCATCGTTTTCAAAACCATGTGCGAAAAATCATGCACAAAACCATAGGTAGGTCCACCCAACCTAATATAGGGTCCAAAAACAAAATTTTCTGGGGTGCTACCCCGAACCCGATAAAGTGGGGTTACTTGCACCCCTCAAACCCCTGTGACCCCCCTCCACTGCTTAATCAACACAATAAAGGGGGGGATCCTCCCCCGTTCTAACCCCCCAGTTAACTACGTGGGCTAGTCGTGGAAAGAATATAACACAACCCAACATTCTCCCACTTGTTGTTTTCTTTCCACGAGGGGCCACAAGAGAGCTTAGTCATTTATCCAGCCCTGCAATGCCCATTGTTTATCTACACCAAGAGAACTTCTCAGAGCTCACAAAATTTGTCAATGCATATGCAGTATTCTTCATAGTGTCCACCTTTACCAGCAACACCTTTTTGTCTTCTATCATATCCCTCAGAGAGTGATACTGAACATCAATGTGCTTTGTCTTTGAATGACTTGCAGGGTTCTTTGCCAAGAAAATTTCACTTTGGATGTCACAGTCTATACTTATAGCTCCTTGTACTAACCCCATACTTGAACATAATCTCTGCAACCAAACTGCTTTCTTGCTTGCATGATTGGCTGCCATGTATTCTACCTCTGTAGTTGATAGTGCCACTACAGATTGTTTCTTACTCATCAAACTGACTGCACCTCCAAATAGGTTAAACACATACCCACTTGTAGATCTTCCCTGATCCAGATCTCCAACCCAGTCTGCATAAAAAAAGCCATGAATATCCAATACTCTGTCCAATCCTTGTCTTCCTTGGTAGCACAAACCATAATCACTAGTGCCACGCAAATACCTGAAAACCCGCTTCACTACTGTCTAGTGCTCCTTCCCTGGTTTTGACATAAACCTGCTCAATACTCCCACTACATGTGCAATGTATTGTCTAGTACAAACCATCGCATACATCATGCTACTGATTGCACTTGCATATGGACCACGAGACATGTCCTCTTCCTCTTCTTGTGTCTTAGGACACAGTTCAGCAGATAACTTTACACCTACAGGAATAGGAACCTTCACCGGTTTACTATCCTGCATATTAAATCTCTGTAATATTGTCTTGACATACTTCCTCTGGTTTAACTAGAGCTTCCTCTTTGTCTGATCTCTTTTAATTTCCATGCCCAAAATATAATTTGCAGCACCAAGATATTTCATGTCGAATTTGGAGGACAAATGGGTCTTCAAATCCTATATAATTTCTTTGTCATTTCCAACCAGCAACATATCATCCACATACAAGACCAGATAAATAACACGGTCACCAATTAATTTAAAATACACACATTGATTTTCTTTGCTTCTGGTGAAGCCAAGTCCCCGTATAAATGTATCAAATTTCTGATACCACATCCTTGGTTACTATTTTAACCCATACAGAGACTTCTTTAACTTGCATACCAGTTCTTTCTTACCCTTCACCACAAAACCTTCAGGTTGCTTCATGTAGATATCCTCTTCCAGATCCTCGTGAAGAAATTTTGTCTTCACATCCATCTGTTCTACCTCAAAATCAAAAGCAACAACAACAGATAAAAGTAATCTAATAGAAGTTACCTTGGCAATAGGAGAAAAAATATCACCAAAATCAATTCCCGGCACTTGGGAATAACCTTTTGCTATCAATCGAGCTTTGTATTTCTCCACCTTTCCTTCTACATTTGTCTTCTTCTTTAACACCCATTTGATGCCAATGGGTTTCCTTCCAGCCAACAACTCCACCAGATCCCAAGCCTCATTTTTGTGCAAAGATGCCATTTCATCAACCATGGCCTCTTTCCAGAGTTTTCCATCCTCTTAATCTACTACTTCCTTCATAGTTCTGGGATCGTCATCAGTAATAGATAAAGCAAAATTTGAACAGAAAGAAGATGGAATATACCTTTCTGGCTGCCTTCTTTCTCGAACTGATCTTCTCACACCCGGATTTTGTGTCTCTTCATCTTCTAATTCCTCCTCTGTTGTAGAGTTTGATTCTTCCTCCTTTAGCTCAAACTCTATCTTCTCAGGTTCCCTTGGTTGGACTTCATGTTTAATAACATCTTTCACGTCTCTGAACACCACATCATGGTTGTACACAACCTTCCTTGTTACCGGGTTCCAAAGCTTATAACCCTTTAAACTATCCTTATACCCAATAAAGATGCACTTTTCAGATTTACTATCCAACTTGGTTCGTTTCTCCTTTGGAACATGTACATATGCATCACATTCAAATACCATCAGATATGAAAGAAAATGGTTCGTACTGTGGATTCTCCGGTAAGTGAGTCAAAAGATATAAACCACAGATGTCTTAAATCCAGAATCTTGTCCCTATACGGAGGGGATACTTGGAGTGAAATCATTTTACTCGAAAAATTTAGAGTGAAGATAGCAAGAAGAGCTGTGGACCTTCATTTAGCTGAATATCCTTCAATTAAGCTCTTCTAATATCATCATTCGTAAAGTCCTGATGATGGATCCTGATTGGGATTTGAAACGTTGACATAAAATGGTTCGTACTGTGGAGTCTTCGGTAATTGAGTCAAAAGATATAAACCATAGATGTCTTAAATCCAGAATCTTGTCCCTATATGGAGGGGATATTTGGAGTGAAATCATTTTACTTGAAAAATTTAGAGTGAAGATAGCAAGAAGAGCTGCGAACCTTCATCCAGCTGAATATCCTTCAATTAAGCTCTTCTAATATCATCATTCATAAAGTCCTGATGATGGATCCCGATTGGGATTTGAAACGTTGACAGAAAATGGTTCGTATTGTGGGTTCTCCGGTAACTGAGTCAAAAGATATAAACTACAGATGTCTGAAATCCAGAATCTTGTCCCTATACGGAGGGGATACTTGGAGTGAAATCATTTTACTCAAAAAATTTAGAGTGAAGATAGCAAGAAGAGCTGCGGACCTTCATTCAGCTGAATATCCTTCAATTAAGCTCTTCTAATATCATTATTCATAAAGTCCTGATGATGGATCCCGGTTGGGATTTGAAACGCTGATAGAAAATGGTTCGTACTGTGGATTCTCCAGTAACTGAGTCAAAAGATAAAAACCACAAATGTCTTAAATCCAGAATCTTATCCCTATACGGAGGGGATACTTGGAGTGAAATCATTTTACTCGAAAAATTTAGAGTGAAGATAGCAAGAAGAGCTGCAGACCTTCATTCAACTGAATATCCTTCAATTAAGCTCTTGTAATATCATCATTCATAAAGTCCTAATGATGGATCCCAATTGGGATTTGAAATGTTGACAGAAAATGGTTCATACTGTGGATTCTCTGGTAACTGAGTCAAAAGATATAAACCACAGATGTCTTAAATCCAGAATCTTGTCCCTATATGGAGGGGATATTTGGAGTGAAATCATTTTACTCGAAAAAGTTAGAGTGAAGATAGCAAGAAGAGCTACGGACCTTCATTTAGCTGAATATCCTTCAATTAAGCTCTTCTAATGTCATCATCCATAAAGTCCTGATGATGGATCCCGATTGGGATTTGAAACGTTGACAGAAAATGGTTCGTACTGTGGATTCTCCGGTAACTGAGTCAAAAGATATAAACCACAGATGTCTTAAATCCAGAATCTTGTCCCTATACGGAGGGGATACTTGGAGTGAAATCATTTTACTCGAAAAATTTAGAGTGAAGATAGCAAGAAGAGCTGCGGACCTTCATTCAGTTGAATATCCTTCAATTAAGCTCTTCTAATATCATCATTCATAAAGTCCTGATGATGGATCCCGATTGGGATTTGAAACGTTGACAGAAAATGGTTCGTACTGTGGATTCTCTGGTAATTGAGTCAAAAGATATAAACCACAGATGTCTTAAATCCAGAGAGGGTTTCTTACCAATCCATACCTCTTGTGGAGTCTTATCCTCCAACGTTGATGAAGGTGATTTGTTGACCAGGTAGCATGTTGTCTTCACCACCTTTGCCCAAAATTCCTGTCCTAACCCGACACCATTGAGCATGCTTCTTGCCCTTTCCATCAACGTCTTGTTCATTCTTTCTGCAACTCCATTTTGCTGAGGTGTATATGGAGTAGTCTTCTGTCGTGCTATACTACACTTCTTACAAAATTCTTCAAATTCCTTACTGTAAAACTCTCCACCGTTATCTGTCCTTAGCACCTTTATCTTCTTCCACCAGAGCCTTAAATTCTTTGAACCTGTCAAAGACTTCAGATTTCTTCTTAAGGAAATATATCCATGTATTCCTTGAGAAGTCATCTATAAATGATACATATTACATAGACTTACCCAGTGATGGAACCTTCAGAGGTCCAAACACATCACTGTGCACAAGCTCTAATATTTGTTTCACCCTCTTACCACCAGAGGGGAAAATCACCTGATTCTGCTTCCCATGTACACGATTTTCACATAAATCAAAATCCAGAGAGATATTACTCATACCTTCTACCATACCTTTACCATGAAGTATTTGAAGGCCCTTCTCTCCAATATGTCCAAGCCATTGATGCCACAACATGGTCTTCTCTCCAGAGACCACTAGATTTTATGCTCCACTTTCAGGAACCATGGAACTGTTGCACCCATCAACAATAGTGCTACCTTGCAACTTGTATAGAGTTCCAATTCAAACTCCCTGCATCAATACCAGTGCCCCTTGAACCATCTTGCAGGTATCCTTCTCGAACACTATTTTTACACCTGCATCATCCAGCTTGCTTACAGAAATCAGATTTCTGGCTAATGTAGGAATATGCAGAATACCCGGAAGTGTTCTAACCATTCCACCTTGTAACTTCAACTTTACTTTTCCGTGACAAATGATTCTAGCCTTCCTGTCGTCCCCCAAGAAGACATCACCACCATCATATTTCTCATACTCACAGAACCACTCTCTATGGGGAGTGAAGTGAAAGGATGAACCTGATTCAATCAACCATGCCTCATGATCTACATATGTACTTGAAGAAGCCAACTACACATCCCCACCTTCATCTGAGGTGGTTTTCACCTCTGTAGAAAGAGCATCATCATATCCCTTTCCTTTATCAGGAGCTTTAGATTTACAGTCCCTTTTGTAGTGCCCTTCCTTTCTGCATTTCCAGTACACCACCTTTACAGGTTTTCCTAGAGATTTAGATCTCCCTCTAGATTTAGATCTACCACTTGATGACTTATTTTTTTTTTTTCTGTTCTGGGACCATCCTCACACAGACAAGGCATCGCTCTCCATATTTTTCCATCTCATCTCCTCCGTCAGCAAGGATGAGACTATTTCATCAAATTGCAAGGTAGTTGCATTGCTACCTATTGCAATAACCAGACTATCCCACAAATCTGGTAGAGAACATAACAAACTGATGCACTTATATTCATCTAAAATTTTAATATCAATAGATAATAACTGACTTACCACAATATTAAATGTGTTCAGATGCTCTATCACCGAGTCTCCATCTTTCATCCTCAGGTTATACAGCTTTTTCTGTAGGAATAGTTTATTCACCAAAGACTTAGATTGGTCTAAAGTCTCTAGCTTGTTCCACAAAGCTTTAGCTGTAGCTTCCCCTGATACATTGAACAATATTGAATTTGAGACGCACAATCGTATTGTGCTCTTTTCCTTCCGATCCAGCTTCTTCCATTCTTCATTGGACACTCTCGCTGGCTTAGTACCCGAATCTACTACAATTCACTGATCTTTATCCACTGACAGATCCTCCATCTTGAGTTTCCACAACTCAAAACTTTGACCATTAAATTTCTTAATCTCTATCTTTCCACTGCTCGCCATCTTCTTTCACCACTAGAATCGATCCTTCAGATCTCCCACTAAACAGGGTCTACCACAGGCTCGAGCGAAACCCCTCAACAATAAAGGCATCTCCTTGAAGCCAAAACAACTCTGATACCAAATGTAGGTTTTAACCCCGTACAAAAATTACTTGCATACGAATTCCAAAACACAAAAAATAAGTAATGTGAGAGCATAACACATAAAACACATATACACAGAGATTTTCCCCTGGATCCAAAAACTGGGACTACCAGCTTGATTTTTAATTATATTCCTTTCGATGTTACAATACATATTTATACATGCCGAAGCATCCATACCATGGACCAAAAACCATTGCATCCAAAACCATGTGCGAAAAATCATGCACAAAACCATAGATAGGTCCACCCAACCTAATATAGGGTCCAAAAACAAAATTTTCCGGGGTGTTGCCTCGGACCCCATAGAGTGGGGTTACCTACACTCCTCAAACCCCCTATGACCCCCCCACCCCCAAACTACTTAAGCGGCACAATGAAGGGGGGACTCTGCCCCCCTTCTAACCCCCCGATTAACTACGTGGGCTAGTCGTGGAAAGAATATAACACAATCCAACACCCTTGTCCATTGTCTCATAATATACTCAAAAGAAAATAATAGTAAGTATAGTTGGGTTGTTGTCCACTAAATATTATAGAAGCAAGACATGCCAACGTTGTATATAGCTTGGCTACTAGCCACTAAATCCTATGCTATTAAAACAATAGAAATAAAATATATAAACTAAACCCTCATAGAGTGGGGGACCGAAGATTCTTCATGTTATTCATTCAATTCAAGGAAATGGGATGGTGGATGTCTTGTCCAGCCTCGTGGTCTTCCCTTTGTCTCTCGTCCCTAGATTTTGGAGCAAGATCTGAACCTTGGAGAGCTTTCAACAAGTAGTATTCATCATTGAATTGTTGTAGCTTTCCTTTGATACCATTCAATGGGGGGTTCTTCTTTGAGGTTGATTCCATGTGACAGGTTATCATTTCTTTGACATGCTATTATAGATCTATGGTTAAAGAGGGGTTGTTCTTCTTGTTTCTTGAAAACTCTACATTGGGGATGATGTGAGACAAGTCCTTTTCTATATGCTTGTTGTTGGTAGCAACTTTTTGTCCATTAACTTGTTCCTCCAGTTTTCCAAGATTATGAACTGCGTTGTATTTGTGCCACTTGTTGAAACATTGTTCTATACATTGAGACTCACCTTTTTGCATTTGGTTCCAGTTCTTTCAACAGAATCTTCTTGAATGCTTATCTTTAGTGATTTATATTCGTAAATTCTTTGGCCTAAACATATCTTTGAATCTATAATAAATAAAGCTTGTCAATATTTTCTTTTCAATTATTAAGTTTTATGTATCATGTTTTATAAATGTTAAATTTAATATATTTATTATTGTAAATTTTTTATATAGATATATTTGAATTTAATGGTGAATTTTATTGAATTTTTGTATGAGGTTATTTTTTTTTGAATTTGATGTTCAAACATGAACACGAACCAGGTAACTATGATTTTGGGGAGATGTACAAGGTGAAGTGTGCTACTGATGATAGTGTTGACTACCCTTCCACATATTTTCTCTGCTAGAGCTTTATGAGCCAAGCTTGTGGTATCATGGGTTTAGTGCAATAGAATTAAACCTTAGTCGAAAGAGGTTTCAGTGTTCTTAGCCACTTTGACTTTACCAAAAAATCATTTTGGATCGCTCAACTTGAGTAATTAGTGATCTTCTAATTCTATACATGTAAACCTTGAATATGGGTTGTAACTCTTACAATAACCTTGGGATTTCACCATTGTCTAATGCATGCTAATTTATGGAATCTATCTGATCAAACATCATTTATATGAAAATATTGGCCGATTATCATCCTTGGGATTTCACCATTTTCTGATGCATGGTATTGGGTGGAATCCCTCTGATCAAACATCATTTATATGCAAGTCCTAGTTGAGTTTTATTCCTGTGTCTCCAATGGATTCTGGAAAGGAAAGCAGGAGCCTAATGGCATGAATTCCACTGTCTTTCTATGGCATAAGGTTTGGAGTGTGGTTTACAACATTCTCTTGTGTTGATATATTCACATGACTGTTCTTGAATGTTTCAACAATATGAGCAATAAACCAAATTTAAAGACAAAAAAATATGAAAAAGTATCATTCAGCCAACAATGAAGCTTTCAAGACCTTGCCAAAATTTTACAATACAACACCCTAGAGTCAAGGTAACGATAATGTGGATTCATTTCAAAGATTGTCGTTCAGAATGCCTATCTATATACGAATCTATGCATTTATGTTAGTTTAATACTAACAAAAAGATATAATGCTCAGAAAATCCATGATATTTAAGCACATATGCACTGTGCAACATTTGATTGCCTTCAAGGAACTGCACAACAAATGTATTGATCAAGACAAACAGACAATGTTTTAGAAGTTGGAATTGGTATTGAAATTGGTTAAGGGTCAGTGATGGGACCCAACCCACAATCCAACGTATAACTTGACACAATTACGTCCGGCGCTGTTGATGAATTTGGGTTTGGTTGATGATTTGGATTTTAATTAATGTTATGATCAATGGATATTTATTTTGGTGGTTGCAATCATTTAATAAGGATCATAAATATGAAACTGACCTGTCCTCCTGCCTCGGTCCTCGTTTCCCGCTTGGTCATTACGCAAAACCCTTTGGCATTTTGGTCATTTCGAGATTTTGTTTTGCTATGAGAGCTCCGCGAGGGTTTCTATGGTGATGCCATATTCTGGTTCTGTCTGTGAATGAATGTGGTTCTACGGAATCACTTGTGTTGTTGGCAACTGTGTTCCTTGCTGTATGGTTCTATTCTGTGCTCAGGAGGTTAGTTTGCTCGTTTTCTTTGGCACAATAGATTATTTCGTCTGCTCGTACTTGGAATCGATTTCTGGTTTGGTTTTTCAGACTTCCAACTGTTCTCTCCTGTTGCGGGTTCTTTTTTGTTACTGCTCTGCTGCTAAAATCATTTTACTACTGTTCCCATGTGCACAGGTTACAGGCACAATGGCTTGCTTGGCTATGTCTTTCAGGTATTTTCGTCTTTCCTTGATTTATCTCTACCTTCTCCTGGTTTAAAAACTAACGATGTCCGCTCCTTTTGTCTCAGGTCATTTCCTGTGTTCTGTGGCTTTGTAGCATGAGGGTTCTTGTTCAATCACACTCCCAGGTGAGATTATGTTCTTCCCTTACTTGTATTGTATCTCTGCTCATTCACTGTTATGCGTGGTGTGCTTGACACTGGCTTGTTCTGCTTGCATAGGTCAAGAATTCGACCTCAGGCATGGATGGCTTCAACACTTTAGTTTGCAAACCCTTTGGTGCCTTTTGGGTAGGCTCTATCACCCCAGTTTTGTTGAACTGTATCTAGGGTTTGTAGTTTTATAGGGCCGCGCCTCGGAAACTATTTGTTGTCTCTTGTTTGAGTCGTTACATGACCTCGGCACATCTCTGTTTACAATTCCAGTTTGTAATTCGTTCTGGTTGAACTTTCTGGTTAGGCTCGAGGGTTTCACGATGTCAAACCCTTAACTAGGGCCTGCACTGTCTCGTGGTCACTGTTTATTCTATGTGCTTTAACAATGTAACACTGGACTCTTATATAATAACAATTATATATTTCCTTTGTTTCTATTTCGTTTAGAAAGGAATGAAATGGCATACAACAGTTCGTAAATGAATTACCTCTATTTGGTTTGTTCAGTCGATACTCGGTTCCTATTTTCTTCGTTCAATTGTCTCGCTATGTGGACATTCTCCTGGCCGTGAGCTTGTTTACTCGTTTGTCCGTTCTGGTCTTGGGAACTTGCATGCGATTGACAGTGCTCTATTTCTTAAGGGAGGAAAAACATAAAAATACATGCTTGAACTTTGTTTGTCATTTCTAAATCATTTAAACAATAGAGAAAATATAGTTGCACAGTATGTAGACGATAGTGCAGATGGATGAAAGTTAAATTTGTGCTCTATCTCTTTTTATTTCTTGTATTCGAAAATGCTAAACCTTGTCAATGATTTTCATTGTTACATTTATATGCTTGTCTACATTTAATGGAACTGTGTAGTTACTTTCAGTTGTAGACCTTATAGTTACATAACTATTAAGTATTCGATTATGCCTATATGGAAAGATTTCACATTAGACACATTTGTCTTTTTTTTTTAAAAGACAGGACAATTATTAATTTACTTTTGATTAAAGACAAACAAGTAAATGACCCTAACCGACGAAACTACCCTTGACTAATACTGAGATTAAAATAAAAACAAAGTCCTATCTCCTACTTTGACAAACTGAACAGATAAAACAAACAATATGTTAATTCAACTCTCCACCCTGGCAGAGACCAACACCCAGTCATGGTGCCTTAGTTGGATGCTCTTGCATCAGGCTCCCAGGGCAAAAATAAATCATGACTCTAGTCCATGAGCTTCTCGACTGAAGAACCCATCTGCTCAATTTGCCTGGCATCAAGCCACGAACTGTCCTCAATAGGATGGTTCTTCCACTTGACTAGGTATTGCAAATACTCCTTTCGCCGAGTTCGTTTGGCCACTTGAGTATCGAGGATGCTCTCGATCTCGGGAGGCTGAACGTAAGGCATCTGTCTCATCCAAGTTTCTCCTCCATCTTGGGTATTCCATGTAGGCTGTGTGGTTCTATCTTCTTCTTCTGGGTTAACAGTGTAAGGAAACAGGTCTGCTACATTAAATATGGGTGAAGTGCCTATCCCAGGTGACAACTGTATCTTATAGGCATTTGCTGAAAATTCCTGGAGGACTTTGCAGGGACCTATCTTCTTATACTTCAGCATATTATAAGCACCTCTAGGGAAACATTCCTTGTGCAAATGCGCAAGGACTTCATCTCCTACATTGAACTGTACTTCCCTTCTCTTCAAATTTGCTTGTTGTTTATACTTTTGGCTACTGTCCTGCAATTTGATTTTCACCTGCTCATGCAAATCTCTCATCGCGTTAGAAAAATATTCTCCATATGCACTTCACCTTTCTTACAGTCTAAGATCTCGCAACTCATGCACTCCGCAAGGATGCATGCCGTATAGGATTTGAAATGGACGGTAACCTGTGCTGCGATTAGGCGAGTCGTTATAAGCGAAATTTGCCTGGGCAAGCACTCGATCCCACACCCGCGAATTCTCACCAATCAAGCTTCGTAGCAGGTTTCCCAGACTCCTGTTTACCACCTCTGTTTGTCTGTCGGTTTGCGGCTGATAAGCAAAGCTGTAACTCAGCTGTGTATCAATCTTCTTCCACAGGGTACACCAAAAGTGCCTTGTAAACTTCACATCCCTGTTCGAAAGAATAGACTTAGGAAACCCATGTAGCTTGACAATCTCCGTGAAGAACAAGTGGGCCACGCGAGTGGCATCACTAGTTTTTCTACAAGGGATAAAATGTGTCATCTTTGAGAATCTGTCCACTACCACCATCACTGAGTCATAACCCCGTTGTGTCCTAGGTAGACCCAAGACGAAGTCCAAGCTGACTGAGTCCCACAGTCTGCCTAGAACAGGTAATGGTGTATATAGTCCCGTGTTTTGACTGTGACCCTTTGCCAACTTGCACACTTTACATCTGGTCATAAATCACTGTACATCCCTTCGGATCTTTGGCCAAAAGTAGAAATGACTGAGCTGCTCAAGTGTCTTGTTTATGTCGAAATGTCCGGCTAGACCTCCACTATGCTTCTCCTGAATAATGTTCTCTCTCATCGAGCAGTCAGGAATGCATAGCTATCCTCCTCTAAACAACAGTTTCTCTTGCAAGTTGTAGTCCAACCATGGACTGTTATCTCTCACCAAGGGATTCTGACATGCCTCATAGGCTTCTTTAAAATCTGTGTCAGTCTGATATAAATCTTTCAAGTGCTCAAAACCCAGCACTTGTACAATACTCTCCTGCAAAAGTAAGGCCCTCCTACTCAACGCATCCACCACCTTGTTGGCCTGCTCGCTGATGTGTTTCAACACAAAGGTGAAACTCTGCAAATATTCCACCCACTTGGCATGTTTGTGATTCAGCTTATGCTGTTGCATTACATACTGTAGTGCAGAATTATCTGAAAACAACACAAATTCATTTCCTAGCAAATAATGCCTCCAGTGTTTCAATGCCTGTACAATAGCATAGAACTCCTTGTCATAGGATGAATATTTCTGTCTACTTTCATTTATCTTCTCGCTAAAAAATGCAACAGGTTTATCCTCCCGGATAAGTACAACTCTGATAGCCGTATTGCTAGCATCTCAGTGAACCTGAAAAATATTCTTAAAATATGGCAATCTCAGGATCAGTCTCTCTATGATCTTCTTCTTTAGTAGCTGAAAACTCCTTTCCGCTGCATTAGTCCATCGAAAAGGCTGACTGGCCTTTTTAATAGTGTCCAACATAGGTGCACAAATTTCGCTAAAATTTCTTAAGAATTTCCAGTAAAAACTCGCCAACCCATGAAAACTACGTACCTCAAATAAGCTTTTCGGGGATGGCCAATTGACTATCACTGCAATCTTTTCCGAATCCATCTTCAGCTCATTTTCTGCTATTACGAAGCCCAAATAAATCAACTCTTTTTGCAGAAAAGTACACTTTTTCAAATTTATCAGCAGTTTATTCTGCTGTAATTTTTCCAGCACTTTCCGAACATGTCGAAGGTGCTCCTCCCTTGTCTTGCTGAAAATTAGTATGTCGTCCAGGTAAACAATCACACATTTTCCAATGTACTCTTTCAGCATTTCATTCATTAATCGCATAAATTTACTGGGCACATTTCTCAGTCTGAATGGCATAACCAACCATTCATACAGTCCCTCATTCGTCTTAAAGGCTGTCTTCCACTTGTTCCCCTCTCGTATCTGGATTTTGTGATACCACTCTTCAAGTCTATCTTAGAAAAATATGCTGCCCCGCTTAAACAATCCATCATGTCGTCCATCCATGGTAGTGGAAACCTGTACTGGATGGTGATTTTGTTGATGGCCCTCAAGTTTGTGCACATCCGCCACTCTCCTCCTTTCTTGGGAGCGAGAACCGTTGGAACTGTGTAAGGGCTCAAACTCTCCCTTATCAATCCTTTGTCTAGCAGTTCCTGCACCTGCTTCCTAATCTCTTCATTGTCCTTGGGGCTCATCTGATATGCTGCCTTATTCGGCAAACTGGCTCTGGGTATGAAGTCAATATGGTGACTTATGCTTCTTTTGGGGGGCAGTTTATCTGGCAAGTCATCCACTACTATGTCTGTAAATACCTGCAACATCTGTTGAATTTCTGAGGGTAAATCTGATGCCTCTGTATGCAACAGTATCGTTTTTGCTCTTCTTACAACTGCATAACTCACCTCACTATCCTCAACTTGTTTCAGAAACTGTTTTATGCTAAGCAACAATGCTTTTGGCTCACTTGTTCCTGCTGTTCCTTCCTCCTTGATGGGCACAAGCACATGCTTGATTCCATCCTTGACAAACTTATAGCAGTTTGTCAATCCATCATGTACCACCTTTTTGTCGTACTACCATGGCCTGCCTAGCAGTATGTGACATACATCCATTGGCATGATGTCACAAATGACCTTATCCTTATATCTGCCTATTTGAAACTCCACCTCGCATTGTTCATCCACTAGCAACCGATGGCCTTTTTGCAGCCACGAAATTTTGTAAGGGGTGGGATGTTTCAATCGCTTCAATTCCAACTTTTCCACCATCTATGTGGCCACTAAGTTATCTGTACTACTGCTGTCAATAATTAGCTTGCAGCACTTACCGTGTGACTTACAAACTGTTCGAAACAAAGCCTTCCGCTACATTTGTTTGGTGGCTTCCTTGGCTGGTTTTAACAACACCTTGTTCAACACCAGGGCTTCCCCTATTTTTGGAGCATTCTCTGCTTCTTGGGGAGGTGCCTCTGCTTCCTCTGGTTGTGCAACATATGCACCCCTCTATCTAGCTTGGTCTACCTCAGGACACTCAAATGATCTGTGTCCCCACTTATGACACCTGTAACATTGATAACTAGCTCCTCTACCTCGGCCATTTCCCCTGCCTTGCTAATATGGCCTACCACCTCTCGTATTATCACCTTTGCCTACTGATCTGGAAGCTTTGGAACTGCTGCCTTCCTCATTACTACTAGCAGTCCGCCCTCTGCCATATGACTGGCCTCTTCCCCTGCCGGTTCCTCGTCCTCTCCTGGCATTCTGCCTTCTAGTAATTTTCTCTTCAGCTTTCATAGCACTCTGATACGCTTCTTCAATGTTCTTTGGAGACAGAATACTAATTTCATCTAAAATTTCTAGCCTTAAACCATTTACATACCTGGCTGTCTTTTCTGTGGTATCCTCTATATAACCGAGCCCTTAGGTTCACTCGATAAAACTCTTCAGTGTACTCCCTTACTGTCATTCCTTTCTGTTTCAGATTCTGCACTTGCCTGTGTAGTGCAATCTGATAATCTTTCGATAGAAATCTGCCCTTCAACTTGGCCACCATCCTTGACCAGGTTTTGATCGGCAACTTGTTCAATCTCATTCTCTCTGTTTGGACACTGTCCCACCATAGGGCTGCATGTCCCTTCAACTTTGTCACAGCAAACTTAACTCTGCAGTCTTCACTGGCCTCCTCACACTCGAAATACTTATCTAGCTGCTGATCTAGTCTAATAAAACCTCTATGGACAGGCTTCCGTCATAATTTGGGAGTTCTGGTTTGGGTTTACTTCTTTCCACTAAGACCGTTCGTAACAGTCTCATTTCTGGGCCCTCTCCATCCGATCCATCTGTTGTTGCTTCAGCTTCCTCTTCAATATCATCGCCAACCTCTGGATCTCTTCTTCTCCCTGCCTCAACTGCCTCCAAACGGGCAATAAGAATCATGATCTCCTCTCTCAGTCCTTCCTCTTGCTATCCTTCGAACACCTCTACCACGACCTCGCCTTCCTACCTCCATTTCTCTAATTGACCTTAAAAAAAAAATCTCTGATACCACTATGATGGGACCCAGCCCACAATCCAACGTATAACTTGACACAAGTCCATCTGGCGCTATTGATGAATTTGGATTTGGTTGATGATTTGGCTTTTGATTAATGTTATGATCAATGGATATTTATGTTGGTGGTTGCAATCATTTAATAAGGATCGTAAATATGAAACTGACCTGTCCTCCTGCCTCGGTCCTCGTTTCCCGCTTGGTCATTATGCAAAACCTTTGGCATTTTGGTCATTTCGACATTTTGTTCTGCTGTGAGAGCTCTACAAGGGTTTCTATGGTGATGCCATGTTTTGGTTCTATCTACGAATGAATGTGGTTCCATGGACTCGCCTTTGTTGTTGGCAACTGTGTTCCTTGCCGTATGGTTCTATTTTGCACTTAGGAGGTTAGTTTGCTCATTTTCCTCGACACAATAGGTTATTTCGTCTGCTGGTACCTAGGATTGGTTTCTGGTTTGGTTTGTCGGACTTCCAACCGTTATTTCCTGCTGCAGGTTCTTTTTTGTTACTGCTCTACTGCTAAAATCATTTTACTACTATTCCTGTGTGCACAGGTTACAGGCACAATGGCTCGCTTGGCTATGTCTTTCAGGTATTTTCGTCTTTCCTTGATTTATCTCTGCCTTCTCCTGGTTTAAAAACTAATGATGTCCACTCCTTTTGTCTCAGGTCATTTCCTATGTTCTGTGGCTCTATTGCATCAGGGTTCTTGTTCTATCATGCTCCCAGGTGAGATTATTTTCTTCCCTTACTTATATTGTATCTCTGCTCGTTCACTGTTATGCGTGGTGTGCTTGACACTGCTCGTTCTGGTTGCACAGGTCAAGAGTTTGACCTTGGGCGTGGATGGCTTCGACACTTTGGTTTGCAAAACCTTTGGTGCCTTTCAGGTAGGCTCTGTCACCACAATTTTGTTGAACTGTAGCTAGGGTTTGTAGTTTTCTAGGGCCGCGCCTCAGCAACTATTTGTTGTCTCTTGTTTGAGTCATTACACAACCTGGGCATTCCTTTATTTACAATTCCAGTTTGTAATTCGTTCTGGTTGAACTTTCTAGTTAGGCTCGAGGGTTTCACGATGTCAAACCCTTGACTAGGGTCTGTCGTGTCTTGTGGTCACTGTTTATTCTATGTGCTTTAACAATGTAACACTGGGCTCCTATATAATAACAATTATATATTTCCTTTGTTTTTGTTTCATTTAGAAAGGAAAGAAATGGCAGACAACAGTTCGTAAATGAATTACCTCTGTTTGGTTTGTTCAGTCGATACTCAGTTCCTGTTTTCTTCATTCAATTGTCTTGCTGTGTGGACATTCTCCTGGCCGTGAGCTTGTTTACTTGCTTGTCTGTTATGATCTTGGAAGCTTGCATGCGATTTATAGTGCTCTGTTTCTTAAGAGAGGAAAAACATAAAAATACATGCCTGCACTTTGTTTGTCATTTCTAAATCGTTTAAACAATAGAGAAAATATAGTTGCACAGTATGTAGACGATAGTACAGATGGATGAAAGTTAAATTTGTGCTCTGTCTCTTTTTATTATTTGTATCCGAAAATGCTGAACCTTGTCAATGATTTTCATTGTTATATTTATATGCTTTGTCTACAGTTAATGGAACTGTGTAGTTACTTTTAGTTGTAGACCTTATAGTTACATAACTATTAAGTATTCGGTTCTGCCTATATGGCAAGATTTCACATTAGACACATTTGTCTTTTTTTTTTTTTTTCAAAGACAGGACAATTATTAATTTACTGTTGATTAAAGACAAGCAAGTAAATGACCCTAACCGACCAAACTACCCTTGACTAATACTGAGATTAAAATAAAAACAAAGTCCTATCTCCTACTTTGACAAACTGAACATATAAAACAAACAATATGTTGATTCAACTCTCCACCCTGGCAGAGACCAACACCGGTCATGTTGCCTTAGCTGGATGCTCCTGCATTAGTCAGACTAGACTAGAACCATCTAATAAACTGGTGACTCCAATAATCTATGAAGGATTTGGGCTGTGTGATTCTCTTAGAGCCCATCAATAGTCATTTACTGGAGTTTGAGCGCATACGCATCAGCAAGGGCATTATGTTCTATGCAATACATAGTAGTCTTCTACCCTTTCATTGTTCAAGTTGATAAATGCTTGTAGGCAGAAAACCATGTGTACCAAGTTTGAATTTATAGGGATTATCTAGTATCCAACTATTGGGCTCAACCCGCACAAGTGGTTTTCGAAAATAGCTTTAGCATACCCTCAGAATTCATGGTAAGCTGACAAGTGGCATACTAGTTTGATATCTGAAATACGTGGATGACATGATAAGCATAATAGTGCAGCTTCAAGGTTATGCATGGCTATTCATACTAATTGGTATGGTTTCCCAAAGTGTCTGTAGCAGAATTTGCAACAAAAAATTCACAAATTATTGGATCTATTTTGACTTTGAGATTCATTCATCACAAAGAATACAATTTGTTTGCTAGATTCATTTCTTATATGGAGGAACAACAAGTTATTTGTCTTTCTAGTCTAGTACTTCTAACATTGATGTCCAAGGTGGAATTTTACACATTTATTACATACATGGCTACTTTTTTTTTCACTTACTGGTTCGCAGATACTCGGGTTAGTGGGTAGCCGCTACGTCCAGGGTTTTTAAACACTGAGTGGACGCCACCCGAAGGGCATCAACACCCCTCGGCCTATTTACTGACCTAACCCCAAGAGCTTTCGGGATTCGACCCTGTGACCTCCCATTGGCGAGGCACTTGATTTGACCGATTGAGCTAACTCTTGGGGCTACATACATGGCTACTTATTTGGGAGAAAGCACACTTTTAGTGCACTAGGTCATGGTTTGGATCTATTCCATGTGCACTGTTTATGGAAAACCTTTGGCAAAAACAATTCAATTATTCATGTCTAAATTGACTTCTAATGTTAACTACAACATAAGAAAGGCACAATAATTGGTTCACTCACTAATCCTCATTGGAACAACATTTGCCTTTTTATTTGTCTCTAGGTTTACAGGTCCCTGCTCAAAGGCTTAATTAATGCCCAATGTTGCAAAATACTCAACTTGGACAAGCATCACAAGGAAATTCCTCACCCCACAATCTTTCCATCCCTGACATATCAAGTAGAAACATTTGGCATGTGAAGGGTTAATTGTTGTAGGTGGAGTTGTGATTGAAACAAGACTGCAAGATAAGGAATATTGGAGCAATAATATCAAATTAGATGTTTCCCAATATGAACTCTCTCACCTCTCAAAGAGTACGACATGATGATATTGGTCACTTTTGTAGTTCTCCTAAACATAAGCTTGAATTCTGGATCATTGATTTTGGGTTGTAATGCATTACACCAAATCCAATTAAGTTCCCTTTTGCGAAATTGATTTTCTTTGGAAAATGCTTATTGTGCAAACTTGACTACGGTTAATGCCAGTGGTGTCATGGAAGTAGGAATAGAATGTGCTACTAAGATTGCAGTGGGAAATTTACAGTCTCCATTTCCATTCCCATTGGTGGCATGCCTAGAAAAACACTAGGTATGCCCCATCTTTCATCTTCTAATTTGCAACAAACTAGTAGCAATAGCCTTGTAAAAAATTTCATTAGAATTGACATGCAATAGGCCAAATGGGAAGGTGTTTTGTTTGAAAATAATGGTTATTTTGGAGGATCATCTGATTATGGAAATAATGCATCTAATCATCTTTTTTTGATAACAGAAGCAAGTTTTTGTGCCCCAAAATTTTAAGTGCCACCTTCACTCCTTCTAGTTACAACACAACCAAATTCTAATTCTATGGATCACTATAGTAACACTCCAAGTGTCATTTACTTATTTGATGATGACTAGAGCTATTGTAAAATATTTGTTGTTGATTACTTTTGCAGCTAATGCTAGAAAGCCTCCAAAGATTTTATGTAAATATACATTTTTTGTGATTGCTTGCTAGAAAATCCTATTTGTCAGATTAAGAAAGTGGATAGAGATGTTGGAATTCGAAATTGCTAACAAGTTCTATGTGAGGTAGCTACCAAAATTCTATATTCAGGTTTTATAGTTATTGGGAAAGTGTTGTTACAAACACATTGTCACCAGGAAATCGAATCATTTCAGTTTTTGTGGATTAATCAAACGAGGCACCTCAACTTTGATGTTGATGTTGGGAACATGAGTGGATGTAGCACTAATAGGTTGTTAAGAAAGCTTATCCCTAGCCAATAGGGCTTGGTATTGTATGTGCAATCCCAAAGGCCTTAGAAACAACAAAGACTACAAAGTTGTTGAAGGTATTTTAACTGGAATGACCATTTAAAGTTCTATAAGTTGAAAACATATTTTCCCTACATATTGAGACTCTGAGTAGTACTAGATCTTATATTTAATGAAGAATTAGGGAGCATCATTACAAGGAACACTTAATTAGGAACTCTTGCATATGGAAGGAAATAAGGCTTACTGTGTAAGAATGGGGATTGAATAATTGTACTCAAAGGAAGGAATAGATGAAGGAAAGTCTAGAATTGATATTTTTTTGTGGATACTAAAAAAAGGCCTGCCAAAACCTCCTCACTTACATGGAATAAAATGCCATTAAGCTCACTTTTCTTTGCAACTGATGAAACACTAATTCGCTTAGATGTAGAGTCATCTAGAAGAGCCCTTGAAATGACGAAAGTCAAGCCAGAGGATGTTGACTTGGTTTTGATGTGTATGTCTACTCCATATGATTTTTTTGGTGGTGCTCCCTAGGTAAGTATCATATGATATTTATTCGATCTATAGTTGAATAATTATCGTTAAATTTGCTATGACACTTTAATGTATTTGTACTCCATATTTTTTTTGTTTTCCCATGTTTCTGCTTGGCTCAAATTGTTTGAGTTAAAGTTTTCCATAATATGGGAGCTACTTGGATTAGAGATATTATGCTATATCTTAGCATTTTTATGGGAATTTATTAGTTATAGAATCTATATCATGATGGTATCATATTTTATTGATGTTATAGCAGTTAACATGGAGTTTAGATGCATTTCATTGAGTGGCAAACAATTATTTTTTATCATGTATTGATTGGCTTGGTGAGAAATTGCATTTGTCTAGGCTAATCTCAATTCAGAGATGTTGGATTTTGAAATTATACAATTCACAATTTTGTTGATATCAAAACTCCTTGTATTGCTCTGTTTTTTTGTTTTGAGATGATGTTTGCAGCCAACATTTGGGCTCTGTTGTGACAATTTTTGTGTATAATTTGATATAAGGGTATGCCTTTAAAGTTTAAACTCATTATCTTTGTTGCATTGATTAAAATAGAAGAGTCTGACTAACCTAAAAATGAACTGTAGTGACATTGAAGTTAAATGTGAAGTTTTGCGTGCATTTATTTATTAACTTGTTAATGTTAGTTTCTGTTGTAGGGAATCACTTTGATGTTGGGTTTTTTTTATAATTACCATTTCAATGGCTAGAAATGTGTCTTGAATTCACGTAAGTGTTTCCTTCGGGTGTGTTGAAAATCCTTGGAAATAGGCACATGGGGGAGCAGGTAAATGCATATTTGATCAAGCTTATTCTTAAAGGAATAGAAAGGGATATCATGGTGTTATAGACATTTTTGTGCCTTACAGCATGAAGCATGAAATGTCAATAATATGAGGGATCCAAAGTCCCTAAACATGTTGTTCTTACCCTTAGAGGAACAAGGTCAGCAAACCACAGCACTGCAAAACAGTTCTCCACTGAAAAACACTCAAAAACAGGTCAATTTTGGATCATGTCAATTGCTCCACTGAGCATTTGCGCTGAATGTCAACTGCTCCATGGTGTACCTGTGCTGAATGTCAAATTCATCAAAGGCTACCTGCGCTGAGCGTACTTGGACATGTGGAGGAATCTTTCCTCAATGTGCCAGTGCCCAGGAAGCTTCCAAAATGACACTTGGATCAGAAGATTCGCCTAATGATGAGTAAAGAGGTTCTAAAACTCCAAGTGGAAGGTAGGATCTCCGAGTGGACTCAAGAACTAAAGAACAACTGGGGTTGAAGAGGACAACAGTCACACATCAAGCTGACTTATCTTCACTCCAAAACTCTATATAAGGATCTCATCCCATGGGATTTGGAGGCCGGAATTTAGTGCAAAGAATTGCTGTTGGTTTACAGTTGTGAGTATTGGGTGATTGCTTGAGGGAGGTGAAGAGGAGATTTCTTTCCGTCGGGAAGGTGATGCTGGATTGGACCTCTTATGGTTGTATCACCGCCTGAACCTTACTTTCTTACATTAATAAAGCATTTGAGGTTCTTCTATTCGCATGTGTTTCAATGATGTATTGTCTTACTTGCGTATTTGATTTATGCTAATCCTTGAATCGATTATGAATGCATGCTTCTTGTAGTTTCCTTTTCTTGTCTTGTTTGCAGGATCTCGTTTAGCTGGGCCCGTGAGAAGAATTGGAGCTAGGAGCAAGCGGCAAAGAGAGAAGATTGGATCGACCATTTGCGCAAGACATCGGTAAGTGGATCTCTTCCTTTCCTCTTTTGCATGTCATAAAGAAGTAATCTTAGATAGCTTTGCTTCAGCTGTTGCTAAGGAACTATCACCCTTAGAGTGGGATAGGGTCATTCCGTGTTGGATAATTTTCCCCACAACAGACTGGCGACTCCGCTGGGGATCGTGTCTTGTTGGTAGCTTGTGTTTCTTGCTATTCATTTCCTAAACAAAGGGAGTACCGAATCGAACTGCATTCGAATCCTTCGAATGCAAAGTAGAGGGCAGCTACTCTAGCTCAGTTCTGGGCATGTTTATGATTTGAAGAGCTGATCCACAAGGACTCTTATTAGCTCTTTGTGATAGTGTTCATCTTCCTTTAATCATCCTCTAGTGTATACTTGACTGATAGCCTCTGATTTGGCCAAAAACCATTGATTTTTGAGCAATCTGTGACCCGGAACCTGAGAGAGACGAAAGTTTTCTCTTCAGTGCAGCTGCAGTGAAGGCTACCTGCGTTGCAACGCAGGTCCCGAAGGGGCTACCTGCGCTGAATGTCAAACTGACAGTGTCCTACCTGCGCTGAACCAGTTTTGCATTGTGCAACTGGGGTTCCCTGCTTTCTGTTGCCCAGTTTTCAGTATTGTTTTTGCAGCCTGTTGTCAACCTGTATACCCATCTGAAACTATATTTCTTTGCCATCATTCCGCCTCAGTTGTATGAAGAAACCGTGATTGTTCTTATTGTATTTCTTACTTTCATTCACAGTTTCCCGTAGCGAAAGTGAACTAGTCTTGCTATGGCCTCTTGGATCTAGACCTGTGATAAAGTGTCGTTGTGATTCTAAGAGCTAGTTTATTGCTGTTCATAGCTGCTTGAGCATTTGCTTTCGTTATATGGTTCGAATTTCAGTATTTCTTGTGTGGAAACGAGTGAATCTTAAGGTGTTCTTTTGATTATTGGACAAAAACTTGTTTGCTTTCGCTTGAAATTGAATTCGAAATTATACAACAGCTTTCTTTTTTGTAATACATCAACATTAAGGAAGAAGAAAAGAAATACTTGCATTGTGCATGTGCATTTTGACAGTTTGCATGTCGATTTAGGAAAAGTGCATCAGTGTGTGCTCTATGATCTGTTTGAAAAGATGATGTCTTTCTTTTCCCTCAATAGTTAAGATTTTCATAAGTTGAAAGAATTGAAAAAGCTTGCTTATCATTCTTAGACTGCATGTAGGAGTTGTATCATACATCACGTGGTGATCCATAAAGGCAAACTGCTAAGCAAGATCAACCTAAAACGAACTGAATTTACATAACAACGCTTTGAAACATAACGAAACACAATAGAGGTCTAGGTAGAGACGTGTTCTGGTGTCGTTAAACATAGTGACTGTCGATCTCTACGAAGGTGGGTGATTCCTCCTGAGGGACGATAGCGCTAATACGAACTTGTGCTCCCGCGTACCGTCGCGTATATTGGGAGACCCCTATAGGAACAAAGCCTTTATCCATAGGAAGCCGTGTCGGCCGCCCTACTGATCGCGATGCAGTGAACACAGCATTCACGAAGATCGACCACTCGTACCGTAAAACGTATTCTGTGGTTTCGCGAAAGGTTTGGCACACCCTCTGCCTAGAACTCCAGAGTAGTTTCTTTTGGCCTTTTTCAAACTCTATAACTGAAAAAGTCCATCCGAGCATTTGTCACTTCGGGCTCGTTAATACATCGAAGGAGACTAGAGTCGTCTTTAGCTTTTTCTCGACTCTCAAAAAGTGAAAAAGCAAGTTGTGTCTAAAGCGTCGTCATATAAAATTCATTTTAAACGGAACATAACCACCTCCTATTCCTGCGTTGATCTTCGAAGTTAGTCTTTTGGCATCGTAAGTTCTTGTAGAATCGCTAAGAAATCTTTTGGATAGACTAGATATGTCTGAACAACCGTCGACATCTAAGATTGTGTCGTCTGACACAGCAGCAGCAGAACCTCCTGCTGCTACTCCAACAATGTTCGCTGGTATACCATCTGTCCCGGCAAATTGTCAACAACAAGCCGGAGTCCCATCAGGGACGACGATATGGTTAGTTCCTATTTCTTCATCCGGATTATCATCTGGTACTTCTTATGTTGAAACTCAACAAATTGATCCAATGTGTCTTCAAAGGCCAATTTACCCTTTAAGTACTGGATTTCCGCCATGTGGAGGGCAGTATGCTCTTTCATTGTTCCCTCCTAGAGAACAACCATATGAGAGTTTACAACAAGGATCAGGTCAAACTGGAATTACATCCAGCGGTTGGGTACCAATACTGCCTCAACGATCAGGAGTTGCATATTCAATGCAACCAGTACACCCTGTGTCGAATATTCCCACCACACCTGCTATGGCGAATGCGTCGCAAGTACAAGCGCTACCTGTTGTAATACAACAACCTCTTGTCTCAGCGGCTCAATCACAATCTCAGGGTAGTGCCTCCTTGTCTGGAGCGACTCAGGCTCAAACAAGTACTGTGACTCCTCATCTTGGTCAAACATCCAGTACTGGTCAACAACAAATGGTCCAACAACCAGAGCTGGTTCAATCTCAACAACCGCCATTCCAGCAATCATATCAAGGACCTGAGCAACAAGTCTTTGTAAGTAATGGGCAACCATGCTATAATGGTTATACCCATCAACCTTGTCAGAGTTGTCAGCATTATGCTGGTATGCTAAGACCCATTGCTCAGGCGATACCATCTTATCCTGGATATGCTTCGCCCAACCTGAACCAATAGTTGCCTTTTGTAGCGACTCTAGAATTACCAGATCTAAACCGGCTGACGAATGATCCAATTGCTTATGCCCCTTGGTGGCCAGCGATTCTGCATAAACTTCCATCGGACATTCCTAAATTCAATGGAAATCCAGGTGAAGACCCGTCGAATCACGTCATGAATTTTCCTCTGTGGTGTTCATCGAACACTCTAAACGATGATTCGATAAGACTTCGCCTCTTCCAGAGGACATTGACAGGTCCAGCGGCTAAATGGTACATTGAATTGCCAAGAGCCTCTTTCGACAATTTCAGCTCTTTAGCCACGACTTTCTTAACCCATTTTCAATTACCAATCAGGTATGAAATAGGAACCGAAATACTGACCAACTTCAAACAAACGACAGATACTCACATATCTGATCATATACATGAGTGGCGTTGTCGTCGTAGGATGGTGAAAACTTACATTCCCGATCAGCTGTTAGCTGAATGGTTTATAAAGTCGTTACTTCCGGCTATAACGGAAGATGTGGCCAAGGGAGGAGTCGTAACAGAGGAGCAAGTCATTGCTCGCGCTCAATATTTAGACTTAGTATATACTCAGTCTGGCACGCTCTACGACAAAATACCTGATGCCCCTAGACCTGAATTTTCAATTCCTCCCCCTCCTAAATTGAATACTGACTCTCACGCCAGTAATGGCGTGACTGGCAAACGCAAAATTTCTAGTCAAAATGCAAATGAGGAACTTCTTGCCTCAGAAGTAAATGCCATGTCGACCGACAAGGGAAAAAAATTGAAGCAACCAGGGGGCAAGAAGAAAAAGAAAAGGAAAGGGAAATCCCCAACAGGGTGTCATATATGCGATGAGGATCATTGGACGAAAGATTGTCCACATATAGCTGAAGTTAAGAAGCTCTTTAAGAGTTCGAAAACCCCAGCAATATTGACTGATCTGTTTCCTAACCCAGGCCAAAATCTGGTTGCTAATCGAAATGCTTCCCGATCCCAAGTGCTTATGTTGTCCACCTCAAAGCAGCAGAATAATGCTTTGACAAGGAACAAAGATTACAGGAATCCAAAGCAGTTGAACAACAAGGCAAATAAACAACCTAGTAGTTCAACAACAACTTTGACCAAAGTCGTGCCACCCATCATTCCTGAACCAATGATAAAGTCGCCAAAGGGAGTAGTACACAAATCAACATTTAATCCTCGTGCAAAAATAGCACAGAATTATAATATAGTAGAGGACCTGGCCCAATCGCCGTCCGCTATGTCGACACTTGAGGTACCGCAAAATTGCCCCTCCCAAGAGCAAGCTTTACTATCAGCGATAAGTGGGATTGGCCCAATGGATTCCAATATTGTGGCCTTTGATCATAAAGGATATGACCCTCAGTTGCCAGCTCAACTAGCTTTCCTTATTCAAGTGAAAGCCCTCAACAAAACTGTTCATCGAACAATTATTGATGAGGGGGCATCTACATGTCTTATGTCGATGAGTGGTTGGAAAAATTTAGGCTCACCACCCTTGTCGAAATCGTCAACGACGTTAAAAGAATTTGATGGACGATCATACACTCCATACGGGATTTTAAATAACTTGCAAGTTGAACTGGGGGGAAAAACCGTAGAAGTTGATGTTGAAGTAATCGACGGAAACCTCGATTACAACATCCTACTGGGAAGGCCTTGGATATATGCCATGGCTGCAGTTGTGTCGACCTACTTCAGGAGGATTGTATTTCCTTTTCAAGGAAAAATTACAATCGTCGACCAACAAACATTTCTCCCCAACAGTTCTCAAGTTACGGGAAGCAGCACAATGATCCATGAAAGTAATCAATCACTCCAAAATATCGGAGTAGGTCTCCTAAAAGACCCTGCCTTAATGGGTACTTTTGCCCTACCGCCGGCGAGTAATCTGGCGGAAGTAGCCACAGTGGAAACCTACAATATGAAATCTTCTATATCTAACGGATTCGGAAGATTCCTAAATATTTTGTCAGCATGGATCATCGCCCTAATGGAAATACTGTAAATACAGTGGGCTCCGAGGACGGTTCTCATCTCCTGTCAACCTCGTTAAAAAATGAAACAAGGAGTCATGAGGATAGTTCTTTTACTATGTCAACCTCATTAAATAA
The DNA here is from genome assembly GCA_031772625.1 of Pinus tabuliformis. Taxonomy (NCBI): domain Eukaryota; kingdom Viridiplantae; phylum Streptophyta; class Pinopsida; order Pinales; family Pinaceae; genus Pinus; species Pinus tabuliformis. Next base: position 44,483,462 of record CM062806.1, on the reverse strand, counting down.
TGAAACAAATCCCCTTTTCAAAATTCAAAGGTAAACCTTCATTCCAACCACCAAGTTGAATGCAATGAAGCTTGGGGGGCACCCTCCTTTGACATGCGTTATTATGATGCTGGGGGCATGCAAAATAAACGAGCAGTTTTGGCAAAGTTCATGCTCGTTAAAAAATAAACGCAAAATGAGCAGTTTTGGCAAAGTTCATGCTCATTAAAAAATAAACGCAAAACCGAGCAGTTTTAACGCGGAATTCATGCTCGTTAAAAAATAAACATAAGCATGTGAGCAAGCTTCCCCCAGAGTTCAAGCTCATCCAGAAAAATGAACCGGTAAATAACCATTTGAGACCGTAAATTCATCAGCCATAAAAGCCTTGGTCGTGTTTGCACCGTCACCTCCACTTTTCATTTGGCCGATCATTCACATCCACTTGATTGTTTACCTATTTTGAGGAACAGCTGCGAAGAGTGATCCCACCTAGCCATCCTTGTAACATTGCCGTGATTGGAAAATTCCAACCTGTACCTGGAATCTGCTGCTATCCCTGTTTATCACTCGTTCCTCAAAATACGAGTCTTCTTTGAGCTCTTTTCACTGACTCGTAAAAAATGAAAAGTTTGCCGAGTTTTGGCCTTCCAGTTCGTTAAAAGGACAGGAAGAGCTATCCCTCCTCTAGATTTTAATCTTTTTGGACCTGAGGGATTATTGCACAAAAAGATCGAGCGCTTGTCTGGTTCGGCTCGATAAAGCTATCAAACATTCATCCCTTCTGTATTGTTTTATACTTTTTCGGACTTAAGGGATTAGATGACGAAAAAGGACCTCTGGAGTCAACTTTATGTACCCTTTTCAGACTCTCTAAAAATGAAAAGGACCGAGTCGTCGTTGTCGCTAGGCTCGTTAAAAATATTGAATAGCGACAAACTTGTCTTTAGACGAGAACGAGTTTCCCTATCGCTAGGCTCGTTAAAACATAGCGATGGGCTTGCCCGAAGGGCAGGTTATAGAACAAGCATATGTTATCCTCCTCAAGCTTGACAAAAATAAAGAGGTACTGGTCAGAAATGACTGGGGAAAAATTGGGAGAACCTCAAAGCTTAATGGTAGCAAGTCGCTCTTGAACATGACACTTTTGCCTCCGTAAAACATCGGGTTGGGTTGTTTTCATCCACCGGTCCCTTCACCATGGTCTCACCATACCATCCACATTTGGGGTAATGCTACCGATCCATCATATCAGTGTCGTTATATGTTCAAGAGATGTCATTCAGAGAGTGTCAACCGGGTCCCATCCACTGCCATACATCATCTTTCATCCTTTCATGACCGCCACCCTGAATCATATTTCACAGATCGTTTTCACCATCATCACAAACACTAGCTCCGTTCCGTGTCACTAATGTGGGATTCATTAAGGCCCTCCTTTGACAGATCGCTTCTTGTCGACATCAGCTCATTATCCAAGAAGTTGATCTAGGAACACCCCCTCAGTACTTTGAAGCTTGCATGCCTCAATGGCAAGTTTCTCACTTCCGGCGACAGGTATACATTAATGACCTTCGACCGGGAGACTTTGCGTGGTGTTCGACGCCAAATCCTATATTCACGCCACGTGAATTGTGCTGCAGTACCTTGAGGGTCATCATCATTATCGGTGATTCCTCTCGCGCTTGTTAACGGTTCACATTATTGGCTGGTAATCAAGCGATGTCTTTCCATGTTCGACTCCAAGAAATTCTCACATGGATCGACTTGTACTTAGAGTGAAGATCGGACAAGTTTGAAGACCCCGGATCTAGTTTCATCCATCCGGGCTGCGATATATATTCAGGAGATAAAGACATAGACATGTGCAGCAGATGATCATCCTACTAAAAGGATGATAATTAAAGCAGAGAATTATCAGTCTACTATCAGACGATCGTCTGTTTATGTACAGAAAATGTATTTATAAAGCTGAGCATGGGAAATGCCCGCATCAGCTAGATCATGAAAGCAAGTATGAAAAATAATGTATTGTATTGTATTTTGTTACAGGTCACCTCCCGACGATTGAATGAACTTCGGATCCTCCTAATAAAGCATTTCACCCGATAAACGACCTCATACTTTAGGGGGCAACTGTTATAGACATTTTTGTGCCTTACAGCATGAAGCATGAAATGTCAATAATCTGAGGGATCCAAAGTCCCTAAACATGTTGTTCTTACCCTTAGAGGAACAAGGTCAGCAAACCACAGCACTGCAAAACAGTTCTCCACTGAAAAACACTCAAAAACAGGTCAATTTTGGATCATGTCAACTGCTCCACTGAGCACCTGCGCTGAATGTCAACTGCTCCATGGTGTACCTGCGCTGAATGTCAAGTTCATCAAAGGCTACCTGCGCTGAGCGTACTTGGACATGTGGAGGAATCTTTCCTCAATGTGCCAGTGCCCAGGAAGCTTCCAAAATGACACTTGGATCAGAAGATTCGCCTAATGATGAGTAAAGAGGTTCTAAAACTCCAAGTGGAAGGTAGGATCTCCGAGTGGACTCAAGAACTAAAGAACAACTGGGGTTGAAGAGGACAACAGTCACACATCAAGCTGACTTATCTTCACTCCAAAACTCTATATAAGGATATCATCCCATGGGATCTGGAGGCCGGAATTTAGTGCAAAGAATTGCTGTTGGTTTACAGTTGTGAGTATTGGGTGATTGCTTGAGGGAGGTGAAGAGGAGATTTCTTTCCGTCGGGAAGGTGATGCTGGATTGGACCTCTTATGGTTGTATCACCGCCTGAACCTTACTTTCTTACATTAATAAAGCATTTGAGGTTCTTCTATTCGCATGTGTTTCAATGATGTATTGTCTTACTTGCGTATTTGATTTATGCTAATCCTTGAATCGATTATGAATGCATGCTTCTTGTAGTTTCCTTTTCTTGTCTTGTTTGCAGGATCTCGTTTAGATGGGCCCGTGAGAAGACTTGGAGCTAGGAGCAAGCGACAAAGAGAGAAGATTGGATCGACCATTTGCGCAAGACATCGGTAAGTGGATCTCTTCCTTTCCTCTTTTGCATGTCATAAAGAAGTAATCTTAGATAGCTTTGCTTCAGCTGTTGCTAAGGAACTATCACCCTTAGAGTGGGATAGGGTCATTCCGTGTTGGATACTTTTCCCCACAACACATGGTGAGAAACTTGAGGCCAATCATTTTACTTAATGTTTTGTACAGTGTCAAGGTTTGATTTATCATCATGTTCAAGATTTGTTCTCAATGTCTATTCTACCCTTATGTGCTACGATGTTGGTCACTTCACTAACACTGTTATTTAGTCTTGCCATGGTCTTCAAGACACCCCTTTATTCACTTTTGATATGGACATGTGGATGCTGCTTACAAAAATATTGTTATGAATTGCGATGTTCTCATGCCAAGATGGTATTCAAAATTATCAATAGTCATTGGTGGTTATGACTTATTAAATTATCAGTTATAATATATGGATGGCTAATAGTAACATGCATTAGAATTTTCTTTTTTGGCTTTGGTTATAGACTTGTAGTTTTACTCTTGTCATTCTTGAATGGTTTTGATTATTGAATGTTTTTTTTAATTGTTTCTCTTTACATATATTACAAAATATTTTTGTCCTTGCCATTGTCCTACTATATTTGGATCTTGACTTTTAAAAAATTTGGCAAATCTGTGTCCAAATCCCTATTTGTATCCTGCTGAACTTAGATTGTAATTTATCTTTGCATCATGTCACCATCTAGCCATGCATTCCCAAGAAACTTCCTCCATTTGTTATTAGTGGTGGGCTAAGAACTAAGGGTGTTATTGCATGTTGGATACAAAGATTGAGTCAACTCTTTGCTTGTTAGGATTGTGTTCTTTGTGCCATAATCACCCTAATGTTTTGGATGGATTGGTATTCTAAAGGTATCCCTAGCAGGATGAGTAGTGGAGTCTTCAGAACTGTGGTTTTCATTATCATGTTCACTTCCATTTCTTCCTATTTCTTATTGCATATATTTTGCCTTGTATTATAGCTTTCAATAGCAACTTGCATGTTAGATTATAATTTGGCTGAGTCTTTAGATAAATATTGAATTTTCCCTAGTATATTTTCTAGTTGTTGTTTCGAATCTCAGTCTATGTATAACCACCGCCCCACCAATTTCCATGGGACAATAGTTGCATACCATTTCATCCCCAACTATTTGGCAATGGTTCCATGTAGGATCCTTTTTATGTTTGGGAGCCATGGCATTTTTTCTACCACATAAATAATTTGCAAATAAAGCCTTACATTTAATTTCTAGATTTTTTTAACAAACTCTCTTAAGAGAAATAGGGTTTGAAGAATATTTGTAAATACCTTTACAAGTTCCAAGTCTTCACTCTGAATCAGTTCCAGGAGCAGATCTAAATCAATTGCAGGAACAGATTGAATCAACATCTGGAATCGGCAAAAGAGTAGCTCCAAAAACCAGTGTTGCAAACATTGTGATTATCATGGCCCTGGTATTATTGCAATGTCACAAATTTTACCGCAGAACAATATTATTGTCGATAAACTGTGCAATGTTTTCATTCTCAAAAATAGCATGAGAATATTATAAATATCTCAATATTATCATGAGATGCATGAAATTATTTTCCATACTCATCTATGGAGGGGCATAAAGTCAATTATTTGTGTCTTTGAATAATTTTGTATTTTTTAAATTTGCCTATTTTTTATGATATTTCCCTCATGTTGTCAATATTTTCTTTTCTTGATTCTTGGTGATATTTTTGGTGACATGATGTTTACAACATTACCAAAAACACAAGAATCACCCCAATCAAATCTTCAAATCAATACTCCAAGTCTTAATCCAAATCAGGTTTAGTAATAGATCCAAGAAACTCCCAAATCAAATCTTGAGTGCTCCAAATCATCAGATGAAACTCTCTGAATTAGACTGAGAAGCACTATGAATAAACACAAGAATATTGTTGAATCAACACTCTTTGCTGCTCAAATGATCAATGAGAAGGTTGTGAAGCAAATATAGGGGGAATGATTAAATAGATGGGAAATGAGGTTTATGGCAGTTTTAGGATTTTTTGTAGGTTTATTTTTTCCTTTTTTTGGGGTTGGGGCTACAATGGTACAAAATTGGTCAAACTGTCCAGTTTGATTGGTTTTTTCCTGAACTGGAAGTTTTGGGAAAAACTGATCAATTCTAGTTTCATGGGTGGGTTTTGACTGGAAATGCTCAAAGAAATACTAGAACTAGTTGCTTCTAGTTTGGATTGTCCATTTTCAAATTTCAGCAACATTGAGTTGAACATGGATCTAAAGATGTTAACTACAAGTTGATGATAAAATGGTTGACATTATCCTTTGTTATTCTTGCGTTCCCCCGCCCCCCCACCCCCCACAAAAAAAATGAAAAAGAAAATATCATACTCACTGTTCTAGTTTTTTGGGGAGTAAGGAAATGTCCCTTTGTGTGATAGATTTCATTGGGGATGAAGGGACTTGTTGGCCATACCTGAGACATTCCTGGAAAATTATAGGGATGTTCTTGTATATAGTTTCTCTTGTATAGGGTAGGTCTTGTATATAATTTCTCTTATCAAAATTCTTTTGCTACATGCGGAGGAATCTGTACATGTTGTGCAAATTTCTGACTTAAAGCATATGATTGTTATCCTAGTTTAGTCTGTTGCTTCTCACAAATAGTTTGTATTGCCTTGTGAAAATCCTTTTGCTTTCTGAATGAACTTGTGCCTCCTGTTTGCAAATCTATGAGTCAAAGATGATCATTCTATCATATTTTAGTATGTTATTCCTTGCAATTAGTTTATAGTGCCTTGTCATAATATATGCAAAGCATCCTTATTTTCCACAAGCTAAGCATCCATATTTTCGTTATTTTATTAGCTTGATTCTTATTGACTGAAGAGACTTTTTTATAACAACAGCATTGTTAATATCCTCTATCCTTTTGGAGCATATATGTATTTACCATTTAGCCACCTATTCATAAATTTGTTTGAGTTGAGTCTCAGAGCAGTTCAAAATCTGATAAAAAAAATCATTAAGGAAATAACCTATAAGACGTATAGAAAAGAAGCTTGTAATTGTTTTTTCATTCCCTAAGGAGACTTTGTTGTTCCATTTTCTAAAGTTGAATTTTTGCTTAGATATGTCCACCCTCATAGCTGAGACTTGTCACTTGCTAGCATATCCAAAGAGGTTTTCAATACCTTTGCAGATCAAATATGGCATGTCTATATCACCATATATAAAATTCTATAAAATTTATAGAATTTTATATATGGTGATCTAGACATGCCCTATTTGATCTGCAAAGGTATTGAAAACCTCTTTGCATATTGCATAAAGACAAAAAACTACAAATGGTTGAAACAATTGATACTAGATGGAGGTTAGAACACATGCAAATTAGAAGCACACCATAACCAAGACAAGAAAGCGAGCATATTTTTCATATGACTAACTAGACTAACCGACACAACATATGAAATATCACAGTTAAGTAGATTCTATTTTAATAATTCAGCATAATTTGATGGTCCTCTAACCCACATGTCCCATGGTTAGTAAACCACACTTCAGTCAATAGTTAGGTTTAATGTTTGAATTTTCAACAAATGAGCTTCCTTCAATGTTATGGGCCTTGTGATTGAGTCTACATTTGTTACCTATGCAAGGTAGCAATCAATTTGAAAGGTATTTACATAAACTTAATCAAAGAACTTCACTATAAGAGTTTCTCATTGGGATACATTTTGCAATCACTAACATGATTTGGTGTCTTCAAAACTTGTTCTTGTGTGCATGTGTATTATGTTTTTAAAAAATTGCTAGTTCTTTGTTAGTAGTATTTGCTTCTCACATATGTAATAAAATGGTACCACAAAGTATTCCATCTATATCGATAATTATGTTGGTATATGAACATCTTTTTGCAACTACATTCCTATTGGGTTTGAATGAAAATTGCATGCGGTAGCCACCACAAAGTGGATTGCCTCGTGATATCCAAATGAAAAGTAATTGATATTAATGATTGTGCATGTGTTGATTTTATGGAAATATATAATTGTTCCAGTTTTTAAATGGGATCCAACCAAGGGTCTATTAAATATTTTGTTTTCAACTCTCAAAAGTTCCATTTTTTTTGGATTTCATGTTATTGTTAGGATTAAGTTTTTGCATGCTAACAACCTATGTCTTTAGGACATAACCTTTTTTCCCCTTAACCATATTAAATTGGTATTTTTTGTGTCAATTTGTATAATTTTAACAAATACAGTTTACTACATGTAGATTTTAGATATTTTTCTGTAAAGTTTTGCATTAATTATTCATACTCATGATTCTATATTAGAAAAAAATGCAATTTTGATATTAGGTGCAAAGTGAGGTGGGTTGTATAAAAGCCCTAGCTTTCGACATTACAACTTCTTGTAATGGCTTTATGTTGGGTCTTGTAACAACTACATGTTTCCTAAAAGGTGAGTTGTTGTGTCTATTCTGATTGCTTATAAATCCAATTTTTTTTTGTATAATTCATTTACTTATGGTTAGTATTCTTGGAACAATGACAGGTGGTGAATTTAAAAATGTTTTGGTTATTAGAGCAGATGCTATTTCTAGATATGTTGATTGGACAGATTGGAGCTCTTGCATTCTTTTTGGGGATTGAGTTGGTGTTATGCCGTTGCAGGTAGACATCCCTTTTTAGCCTTGCAAATTAAATTACCTTTACAAAAGTCTCACTGCTTTGACTACCGTAGCTCCCATATTTATTAATCCCTTTCTGTTGTTAAACATGATTTTATACCTTTCTATTTATATGTAAACTAAAAACTTCTTAAGTATTTGACATATCCTTTCAAGTGTTGGTATTTTTACCTTGTTGTCACTATAATCTTACACTGGAATACATAATTAGATGTTATATTGATTAGCTCATTGTGGTTGTCACAATAACTGTTAGGGCTGAAACATTATCCATTTTGAAATAATGGCTACTTGCATAGCTTGCACAACTTGCATGATGACAAACTTATAGTTTTCAAAGCTATTTTCTAAATCTTTTTTCTTGAGAAAATTTGTCTTTTTACTTTAGGTACTGTAGAGTGCTACTGTGTGACATATGCTATGATATAATTGCCTGGATAAATAGATAGAAGTGTTGTACAACATCGTCTTTTTTAAATCTAAAGAAATAATGTTTCCAAATACAAAGTTTATTAATTAAGAACATCTTTTATACTTCTTTGCTAAGTTATGATTATATTTTGGTAGGGAATTTTGTGTACACTGATATTGTGTTGTCTCTTTGGTTTCTGTCAGGTAACAATGGTTAATAAGGAATGTGTTCTTGAGCAGCAGACACCCATCTTATTCTACTATCGACATGAAACTCCATGATTTTAAGGAATGGAAACAAAAACACATATGTCAGTGGGATATCCAAAGTCCGTGTTGGATGAATTTAATACTAGTTATGATTTTGATTCCTTGTCAGATAGAGAATGTCACGAGTCAAATTCAAATAAACAGAAGCAGCTCAAAAATGAAGGTGAAGCTATTGCTTTTTGTCCAAGTCAATTTCTTTTGTTTGTTGGTTGTTGTCATGTTTTGAGTGCAGACTTGTGAAATTCCAAATTGTATGTTGGTTTATGTAAAGGGGATATATATATATATATATATATATATATATATATATATATTTCGTTCACGGTTTTCGGAGATCCGTGTTACATTTGCACAGAAGTTTAGATATTATTCAGATATCTAAACACCAAACAAAAACAACATTGAGATTTTTCTTTCACTCAACCTATAACATATTGTATCTGTCTTCATCAATGTTCTTCTTCCATATGTTATCCACTTATGACATTTCCTTTGCAATATTTGGTGCATTTTCTAGTTATAGGTCATTTATAGAATATAGATGTCTTTAGAGTTTCACTTCTAATTGAGTATTCAACTGAATATATTGATTCTCTTATACATAATTGTTTTTCCCTCCACCCACTTTTCATAACTTCCATAACCACCATAACCATTAGGTAGGGACTTGCAACTTCGATGTTGCTTTGCTTGTTTAGTAAAATATTTATGAGACTTTAATTTATTGAAAATTGTAGAATTTACAATTTATGATGTTTCAAGGTCTAATTTTTAAAAGCCTAATTCTTTAAAGGGTTCTAGCTCAATGGAAGAGCACATGTTTTACAATCAGGATGTTGATGGTTCGATTCCATCGTGCCTTGACATCTATATGGAATGACGACTATCAATTTTTGGTGACGGAGGCTCTTTTGACCATCACTAATGAGCTTTGGTGACATTTTTCGACCCTCACCAAAATATGAAATGGTGACAGTCAATGAATGCAACCGTATATATGCGTTAATAGTGATGACCCTCAAAGGTCCGTAACCATAAACCGTTGTTGTTATATGAAATGGTGACGGTCGTTAACCATCATTATAGTCATTATTCGTGACGGACCTTGAATGTCACCACAACACCTATACCTCTGACAATACGAATTTTGGTGACGGTCAACGAATGTCACCATATATATGCACCAATAGCGATGACCATGAAAGATCCATCACAATAATTGTTGTTCATATGAAATGGTGATAGTCACTATCCGTCATTATAATCAATATTCGTGACGGACCTTGAATGTCACCATAACACATATACTTTTGGCGACGCCACCTTTGGTGACGTTCAGGTTTTGGTGACGTAGGTTATGGTTTGTCACCATTGCTCATATGAAATGGTGACGGTCGGTATTTATCTTTATTAATCATTATTGGTGACGGAATTTGAATGCCACTACAACACCTATACCTTTGGCGACGCCACATTTGCTGACATTCAGTTTTTTGTGACGGAGGCTATGGTCCTTCACTATTGCTCATATGAAATGGTGACAATTGCTATTCATCATTATAAATAATTATTGGTGACGGACTTTGAATGTCACTACAATACCTATACTTTTGGTGACATTTAGTCTTTGGTGATAGAGGCTATGGTCCATCACCATTGCTCATATGAAATGGTGACGGTTGCTATCTGTCATTATAAATCATTATTGGTGACGAACTTTGAATGTCACTACAACACCTATATTTTTGGCGATGCCAATTTTGGCGACAAAGGCTCTTTTGACCGTCACCAATGAACTTATGGTGACATTTTTCGCCCTTCACCGATGTCCTTTTTTCCTGTAGTGGTGGTATCCAAGGAAGACAAAGAATTGATAGATCCAACAACACTATGGGTTTTGTCCTAGGCTCCCAAATCAAATTCAACCACAATATTATGTTGGATGTACAGAGTCTACTCATGCTTTGACCATTCAACATATATTTTGAATGGTGTCAAAGTAGTTCCAATCATTCACCTTTATGGTGTGAAGGATATACTTTCCCTTTTAGTGTTACTTGTATGTTTATGACTCCTGCAGCTAACTTAACAGTGGCTTTTACCAATGCAATTACATATAAGTATAATGCATCTTAAGAGTGTGTTCGCGAAATTTGTGGTCAAATTATGAATAGAATTAAAAGTTTGATTGAAACAATTTTCACAATATTGGCCTTATTTTAGTGCCCTTGTTTTTTTTCATGCTGGAATGTCTAGAGTCAAGCCTATTTGTGTTATGCAACTTCCTTGATAGCATTTATACTTTGACACATTATACTTTACTTCACATTGCTAGTTGGAAATTATGTCAATGTTGAGATAATGTGGACTTCAAAGTAAGATTTTGTCTCTTTTGCGAATTCCAGAGCGAGGTGAAAAAGAGATGGAATTAAAACATGTTTCTTTAAAACTTGAGAGCATTGAAACATTTCTCCTTTATGTAACAACTTAGAACAACGTACCACTTTATTTTTTGTCACAATTTTATAATGATATATCAATGCTAGGTAAAGACCACAATAAGAAAGCAATTTCTATCCTATGGCAATGTTGGAGAGAGAAATATGTTTGTTCCTTGTCTTTGGAGTGTTGAGAAATGCAGCCATTGAGCAAAGTGTTGCTTCCTTTCATTTGTGCAATTTATATTCCCTTGGTTGTTGGAGTAGTTGTACGCATTAGCATTTGTAGTTGCTGGTAAAACACAATCTAGAGGTAGCGTATGGTATCAAAATTATTTCCTTTATTTTCCATGTACATTGTTTTCCTTTTGTCTAAAATTCGTCATGCAGCAACACTTAACATATTTTTTCTTCATTAGTATGATGGTCCAATTTGGCCAATTGATTTTTATCTTTTCTAATTGAGATAACACATTTCTTTAAAGGGTGTCAACTCAATGCAAGAGTTTTTTCCTTACAAGAAAGATGTTGGTGGTTTGATTCCATCCTTTCCGAACATGAATTAATTAGTAAAGAAACAAAAATAAATCACATTTATATTTTGTTTCTATAGAGAAATTTTTGTATTGTCTCTAGAAAGGTAATAACTAGAATTAAAAACATATAGATATACATGTCCATAAACAATCAATCAAAATAAGGAAAGGACAAAAGAGAGGACAATGGCGGTAGAGAGGGTTTATGCAGTCGATTTTCATGCGAGCCTCTAATCAAACTTATTCCGCAATAGATTTATTTGTCTCTTATTTTTAATTTCAAACATGAACCATACCACCGTATAGATCAAACTCTTTTTAAAAGATTTCATGCCCCTTCTTAAAAGGTTCCATGCCCCCTCTTTTAATGTATTTTCCTTTTAATATACCCGCTTTGGATAAAAAATGTTTGACTGCCCCCTCTTTCTTAAAAAAGAATCCTGAATTAAAAAATACTTCTTTCAAAAAAAAAAACTTCTCTTAAAACAAATACTAAATGACTGAATACCAACCAATATGAAGGGAATTTATATTCTCCTTTTAAAACAAATACAAGTAGGTCCTTTCAAAGGAACTTTGTTTTGTTGAGATTTTCTGTTTTAATTAATTTTGGAAAAAATCTCATGTATGTGACAACTATAGGATTAGTTGCTATATTAGCTCCAGTGTTTTTTGAGGAGGAGTTAATGCATCCTATATTTGTTGTGAGGGGATTTATGATTCAGTTTTATACTCCAGCTATAAGAAATGTAATCCCGTAGAGGATTGAGAGTGTGTGTAGAGGTTGTAGAGAAAATAGGGAGAACTAAGAGTATGCGTGAAGAATTAGAAATTGTTGTAATCTCCTGTTGAATAATAAGATTTCCGATGCCTTTGTTCTGGTGGACGTAGCTCAGATTGGTTGGGTGAACCATGTTAAATTGTTGTGTTATGGTTTTGTGATTTTGTATGTGTTGTGTATGTTTGTTTATTTTATTTCCGCTGCGCATTGTTTGGTCTAACAAGTGGTATCAGAGCGGCGCAACGGAAGCGTGGAGGGCCCATAAACTACAGGTCTCTGGTTGTGGCGCTGGTGCGTGTGACAGAGCTGCTGAAGGTGGAGTTTTGGCGATTGGCGGTTTCGACAGAGACAGTCGCGCCAATTTCTGATAGTGAGTGGGTTGGCACATTTTATTTTGGAACAGAAGCGCCAATTGGCGCGGATCCGAGTTTAATACTCGCGCCAAAGCTCCAATATCTCGATTGGCGCGGAATCGACGGGTTTAAGCGCTCCAATTTCTCGACGAATTTTTTTCTGGCACGGATCGTCTGCTGTCAAAGGAGCACCAGGTAGTGGATTGTTTTTAAGCGCGGGTTTTCCGTTGTCAAGGAGCGCCTGCCAGTTTTTTCACTCTGGTAAACCTGCAATTTTTTGTTTTTCTTTTCAAATTGTGATTACATGGTACGACAGAGGCATTTTTAATTTGGAATTGGAGATTTTGTTTGATACAACATGGCAAAAACTCAAAGTGCTCATTTTGAGATCGAGAAGTTCAATGGAAAAAATAACTTCGAAATCTGGAAAGTGAAGATGCATGATCTGCCTGTGCAACAAGGCGTGGCGAAGGCGATGTTGGGAAAATCCAAACAGCCTTACACCATGACAGATGATGAATGGAATGAGTTGGATGGAAGAGCTCTGAGCGGTATTCGACTGTGTTTGGCGAATGATGTTTTGTTTAACATCGTGTCAGAGAAAACTACTGCTGGTTTGTGGACGAAGCTTGAGAAGCTGTACATGACAAAATCCTTGACCAACAGGATTCTTCTGAAGTGACAATTGTACAGTCTGCGTATGAAGGAAGGTACAGCTATTGCTGATCATTTGAATGTCTTTAATACTCTCTTGGTGCAATTAGAAAGTATAGAAGTAACATTTGAATCAGAGGATAAAGCTATAACTTTATTATTCTCGTTGCCCGAGTCATGGGATCATTTTGTTACTTCTATAAGTCTAAGTATATAAAAAACCCTTGAATTTGATGATGTTTTTAGAGCTTTGTTGTTCGAAGAGACAAGGAAGAGGTCAAATTTAGAAACCTCTACATCAAAAGCAATGATGGCTAGAGGTCGTTCTAGAGAAAGATGCTCCAGTAAGCACAACGACTCGCATTCAAAATCGAAAGGGAAGAAGAGTAAGGTAAAGTGCTGGTTTTGTGGCAAATCGGGACATTTGAAGAAGGACTGTTGGAAGAGACAACAGGCATCCAAAGAAGGCTCTTCATCAGAGAAGAAAGAAGCAAACACAACAAATATAGGTTCGGCATCCAAGACAGGTATGAATGATGAAGTGTTATCAGTTGATTTTTCTAGTCATGATCAACATTGGCTGTTAGATTCTGGTGCATCAAATCACATGTGTATTCATACGGAATGGTTTAAGACTTATAAACCGATCAATGATGGAGTAGTTTACATGGGAAATGATGTCACATATAACATTGTGGGAATTGGAACTGTTCAGCTTAAAATGTTTGATGGGACAAATAAAATTTTAACTGATGTAAGACATGTACCTGAACTAAGGAAAAACCTCATTTCATTAGGAGTACTGGACACAAATGGATATAAAACCTTTGTTCAAGGTGGAGTAATGAAAATTTATAAAGGAATTTTACTAGTAATGAAAGCAAAGAAGGTTGGAAATCTTTTTCAGTTAGAAGGAAGAACAGAGTCAGATCATGTTTCTATAGTGTTTGAAAACGACAATAATTCTATTTGTTTATGGCATCAAAGGTTGGGCCATATAAGCGAAAGAGGATTAAAGATTTTTTTTGATCATAAGTTACTTCCTAATTTAAAGTCTGATAAGTTAGATTTCTGCAAACGTTGTCTGTTTGGGAAACAAAGCAAGCAGAAGTTTAAAACTGGAAAACATACTAGTAAGGGAATCCTTTATTATATCCATTCTGATGTTTGGGGTCCATCTCCTACAACTTCATATGGCGGATCATCATATTTTGTATCTTTTATTGATGATTTCTCTAGAAAAGTGTGGGTCTACATGTTAAAAAGGAAGTATGATGTGTTTAGAGTTTTCAAACAGTTTAGAGCATTAGTTGAAAACATCACTGGAAGAACTATTAAGTGTTTAAGAATTGACAATGGTGGTGAGTTTACTTCAAAGGAATTTAATAATTATTGCAAAGAAGTTGGGATCGAGAGACATAAAACCACTGTGTATACTCCTTAGCAAAATGGAGTTGCTGAACGCATGAACATGACTCTTTTAGAAAGAGCAATAAGTATGCTGAGTAATGCCAATTTGCAGAAGGAATTGTGGACAAAAGCCGTTGCTACAACTTGCTATTTGATAAATCGATCACCATCAACTACAATAGGATGCAAAATTCCTCAAGAGGTATCGAAAGGTCATCCTTGTGATTATTCTAAATTGAAATTTTTTGGTTGTGATGCATATGCTCTAGTTCCAAAACATGAGCGTTTTAAATTAGATCCTAAGTCAAAAATATATATCTTTGTTGGATATGGTGATGGGACTAAGGGATACAGATTGTGGGATCCTACTACTCACAAGATTATCATTAACAAAGATGTTAAATTTAATGAATCCTCACTTGAAAATTCAGATGTAGATGATAAATTGAAACAAGATAATGTATCTAAGCTTCAACACATTCAGTTTGAAACTAGTCCAAAGATTGATGATGATCATGATGAACATGGTTCAGATGTAAGTCATGACCAAGTTTCAGATGCAGGTCATGAACAAGTTTCAGATGTAGACCATGAACATGTTTCAGATGCAAATCATGAAGAAGTTCCTACAAATAATAATCAACGAATTGTGGAAGTACCAGAAACATCTTTAAGGAGGTCCATGAGAATTAAACGTCCTCCTAGAAGGTATGATGATTATGTTACTTCAGTGGCTTTAACAGCTAACGATGATGAACCTTTGTGTTATCAGGAAGCTGTAGAAGGTTCTAAAAGTGAAAAGTGGAAAGAAGCTATGAAGGACGAGATGATGGCATTATACAAGAATGACACATGGGATCTGGTAGAACTTCCTAAAGACAGAAAAACTGTGGGATGCAAATGGGTGTACAAATTGAAAAGGGGTGTTGATGGTTCAAAGGACAGGTACAAAGCAAGGCTGGTCGTGAAAGGTTTTTCTCAGAAAGCTGGCATTGATTTTCATGAGATATTTTCACCAGTTGTAAAAATTGTTTCAATTCGAATTGTATTAGCATTAGTTTCTTTACTTGATTTAGAATTACAACAACTAGATGTTAAAACTGCATTTTTACATGGAGATTTAGATGAGGAAATTTACATGTAACAGCTGGAAGGGTTTGTTCAAGATCACAACAAGAAATTTGTCTGTAGGCTCAAGAAATCATTGTATGGTTTGAAGCAGTCACCTCGACAATGGTACAAGAAGTTTGATTCTTTCATGTTGAGTCAAAATTATATAAGAAGTGAATATGATCATTGTGTTTACTTTAAGAAATTAGTAATGGCATGTTCATTATCTTAGTGTTGTATGTTGACGATATGCTTTTAGCAAGCAAAAGCATAACAGAGATAAACAGGTTAAAGGATCAGATGGCTAGGACATTTGATATGAAAGATCTAGGAGCAGCAAGACAAATTTTGGGCATGGAGATTTTCAGAGACAGGAGCAATGGTAAGCTGTGGCTATCACAACAGAAGTATATTGAGAAAATACTCTTGAGGTTTGGTATGAACAATGTGAAGCCTGTTTCAGTCCCTTTAGCTTCCCATTTTAAGCTTTCTTCAAGTTTATGTCCTAATACTAATGAAGAAAAGGAATATATGTCTCGAATTCCATATGCCAATGTAGTAGGTTGTTTGATGTATGCGATGGTTTGTACTCGACCAGATATTTCACATGCAGTTGGGGTTGTCAGCAGGTATATGGCAAATCCAGGAAAAGAACACTGGTCAGCAGTGAAATGGGTGCTTCGGTATTTGAGAGGCACAAGTGATTATTGTATAACTTAAAATAGAAGTAGTGAATTTGTTTGCGGTTATGTTGATTCCGATTTTGCAAGTGATTTGGATAAGAGAAGGTCAACTTCCGGGTATGTCTTTGCTCTTGCAGGTGGAGCTATTAGCTGGATGTCAAAGCTACAGAATATTGTTGCTTTATCCACTAATGAAGTAGAATACATAGCTGCTTCGCATCCTTGCAAAGAAGCGGTTTGATTGAAAGGGTTGATTGGTGAGTTTGGTAGGTTACAGGACAACATCAGGTTATTTTGTGATAGTCAAAGTGCAATTCATTTGGCTAAGAATCCGGCCTATCATAGTAAATCAAAGCATATACCTATCAAGTACCATTTTGTAAGACAGGTGATCACTGAAAGGGGTGTTTCTCTTGAAAAGGTGCATACAAAGGAAAATTGTGTAGACATGTTCACGAAACCAGTTTTGTTAGAGAAGCTACGTTGGTGTCTGGTTTCTCTTGGTTTGCAGAAAGGATAAAAATAATAAATGAACAGGGTATCAGGCTAATTGTTGTCAAGGTGGAGATTGTTGAGATTTTCTGTTTTAATTAATTTTGGAAAAAATCTCATGTATGTGACAACAATAGGATTAGTTGCTATAATAGCTCCAATGTTTTTTGAGGAAGAGTTAATGCATCCTATATTTATTGTGAGGGGATTTATAATTCAGTTTTATTCTCCAGCTATAAGAAATGTAATCCCTTAGAGGATTGAGAGTGTGTGTAGAGGGTGTAGAGAAAATAGGGAGAACTGAGAGTATGTGTGAAGAATTAGAAATTGTTGTAATCCCCTCTTGAATAATAAGATTGTTGATGCCTCTGTTTTGATGGAAGTAGCCAAATTGGTTGGGTGAACCACGTTAAATCGTTGTGTTGTGGTTTTGTGATTTTGTATATGCTGTGTATGTTTGTTTATTTTATTTCCACTGCGCATGGTTTGATCTAACATGGTTTCATCTAACATGATCTAACATGTTTTTCTTAAAAAAAATTGCCTTTCGAATATACAAGGAAAGGACGGCTTCAATACGATGAAGACTTAGACCATTCGGCTCTTTCAAACGACTTTATTTTTGACCGCTAAGTCAATCACGTGTTTGGAGAATAAATCGTTCCACACGAAAGTTCAATCAATCAAGGGGAAGTAAGGGATGGAAAATACCAGTGGAGCCTTTGAAACATGAAAGCCTCCACACGAAAGTTCAATCAATCACGGGGAAGTAAGGGATGGAAAATACCAGTGGAGCCTTTGAAACATGAAAGCCTTTGGAAACAACTGGATAGACTTTGAAAATAAACTTTGTTGGTCGTTTTTCACCTTTAAAGAACGATCCTCCCTTTTTTAACTTGTTGCTTTGTGTTTGCGTTTTTTGTTTTACGTTATGTTGTCAACACACCTCTGCGTTGAGGTGCTTTTTATTTACTTTTTCGTAATTGTGCCTGGATCAAAGCAGTAGAGCAAAGAGAGATAAGTGTGTTAATCACGTTAATTTTTTTTTTGTTTTGAATTGCCACACTTCTCCAGCTTCTCAAGGACTTCGATTTTTAGTCCTCTAACTCCGCTTGACTTTTGAAAACACTTGCTACCAAAAAAAAATCGAGATGTTTTTCTTTTTAGAGTCTTATGCAACTTGAAGGTTTTTCTCTGCTGTTTTAATGGAGTTTTAAGTAGCATACAATCTGATATCATGATAAAGAACGAAGAGAAATTGTGATATCATGATAAAGAATGAAGAGAAATTGTGGATTAGAAATTGTTTTTCTCATATTACAAATTAGTTAAATAAAATTATATTAACAACATTAACAATAAATAACTACTGTGAGAGTGAAGTAAACTGGACTAATTAAAACCAAACAAAAACATTTGAATGGACAAATATCACACCTAACAAATAATTGGAATTAGATTCTCTAATAATATTCTTCCCAATAAAATCAATCCACTGAAAAACATGGAGGACATGAATAAACATAAATCATATAAATAATATATTGTAAATGGTGATAAATATTGTGGAGGAAGCATCGAGTAGATATTCATGCCTCCTACGTACTTCTGCAACCTTCCTAGCTCTTTTCATGTTTTTTCGATATGGCTGAATCGGTTTCAACACTACTTTTTGCACGTCCAAATAATTGTTATTGAAGAATATTACATTATTAAATATCAAATCATTAACTCAACAATAAAATTGGATTTTAATAGAAAAATTGGAAGACATTAAATTATAATTGTGGAGGTTTTTAGTTACACCAAAATTCCCAGGTGTTTAAGGTGTTGGTAAACGTTTCAAACCAGTAACTAGGATTCTAGGATTCCAGGGTGGAAATTAAGGATTCCATAGAGGTGCGGTGATTCTTCCAACACCTCCAACTTGAGGGAATCAAACTTGGGTCCATTGTTTGATACCATGTGGAGGTTTTCCGTTACATCAAAACCCGTAAAACCTGCGGGTGTTGATAAACATTCCAAACCAGTAACTAAGATCGCCAGAATGGAAATTACGGATTTCATAGAAGTGTAGTGATTCTTCCAACAATAATTATAATATACCTTATTTTTATACACAGCGAAAAATAGACACCTCTGCTATTATCCCACACGATAAAATTAACCTACTCAACTTTCAACGACCTTTTTCCTACAATGACCTTTTTCTCTATTCCAAAACTATTGTGATGAGGGCACAATGGGTTCCATGAACAAAATAAATAGGCGCAAGATATGGCCCATGAGTCTATGTTAGTGCGGCTTCCTGAAAACTGTTGAGTATAGGATTTGAGGGGATGCCAATCGTACTTACCAAGTTCGTCCGATAACGGCGAAAAAAATACATTAATTCGCCAGTTCTGTTCGGTACGATAATTAATTCGGAAAATTCTAATTCGGTTTGGTGTTATATTTTTGTCAAAGGCACCTGTTCCCTTTCGTTGTCTCTAACATTTACTCTGCTTCGTCCGTTACATAATACATAATGTGCTTCGTTACACTGAACAATGGCCATAAGTGGGCTAAGTGGGTTAAGATATCTCGTCAATAGAAATTTGATATATACAAATATACATGGTTGACCAAATACATAAGAATTTTTCACATTACCTGATTTTCAAATATTGTTTAAATACATTTTATAAATTCAGAAGATGAAATTAACTGATTTTCAAATATTGTTTAAATACATTTTATAAATTCAGAAGATGGTGTGGTAGATATATAAATTGAAAAGTATTGATTTGTTTTTTTTTACTTATTTTATTAAAAAAATAAAACTTACACTTATCTTAATAACTTAGAAATTTACTAATTAAGGAATTTACTTTCCAACTCCTAAATAGGAATCACACTTGCATCTATTATCTATTCGAGAGGTAAATTTTCAATTCTAATTTTGATTGGTTGATGCATTGGAACAACATCTATTACCTATTCGAGAGGTAAATTTTCAATTCTAATTTTGATTGGTTGATGTATTGGAATAACACAAGTTTGGAACTGCTCAGCGTTGGTGGAAATAGGTCATTGAACTTAATCTTCAATTGTTGAATAGGAATCACCTTAGCAAGGTAAATTTTTAACTCCAACTTTGCTTAGTTGATGCATTGGAAGAATACAAGTTTGGACCTGTGCAACCCTGGTGGAAATAATACACAGAAGGGAAAAACGAACTTGTTGGAAATAATACACAAAAGGGAAAAACGAACCTAGAACTAGCCAACCCTAGTGTAAAATTGAAATAATGTAGAGAGGCAAATGATAAGATCAATTAGCTTTTATAAATTTTCTTATAAGAATTAGCAAGTTTGTATTTCTTAAAAAAAAGACTATCTTTATAGAAAAATAAAAAAGGGTAATTTCTATTTTAGCAAATTGGTAATTTTTATTGGAAAAAAAAAAATAATAATAAAAGACTATAATTTTTGTAGGAAAATTAAAAAAAAATAAAAATTCTTTATTAGAAAATTTTATAAAATGACAAATTGCAATTAAAAAAAGATAATTAAGTTGATTGCAAATCGAATAACTTTTATATAAAACATAAAAAACAGTAACTTTTATTTTGAAACAAAATTAACTTATACAATTTTTATCTTTTCATTAAAATTTTGAATATAATAATTGTTTATTTAAATTTATAAAAAAAAATAATATATTTAAGTAATTAGAAGATGTATAGTGTCGATTTTTTTCCGTATTGTCGTGTGGGAAAGCCGCCTTTTAAGTATCCTATCTCTCTTGTCAATGAAGTCGTATCGACGAAGATTTCAGCATAAGCTTTTTCATCAAGGGGTACTGCCAATTCTGATGCTAGGTCGTCTAAGTCTACGCTCCCATAACGTTGAACTTTTTCACTAGAATTAAGAGCACCCGCTTGAAGTGTATCATGACGGAAGAGTATATTGGCAGGTGATCCCCCTGCTCTTGTTGAGACACGCTATTTATCTCATCCTCTCTAATCGTAATTTTGTTGAAGTGATTAGGGTTTAACAACATGGGTATCTTTATTGAGATGCAAATCAACTATTCCATCACCAAAACTAGGAGTGCAATGAATGCGCTCTAAGGGCTCCTACTATTGATTCCCTGCCAAACAAAACAGTGATATAAAATAAAATTACAAGGCTTTAGCGTTAAACTGCAACATGTATATGTGGTAAAGTTTATATAGAATATCAAAAGTTTCACTTTTAACTGAACACTCAAACATTTGCAAATTATTCATATTTATATAAAAGCGAGGTTACAGAAAGTTTTCCAACCATGCAAATATCAAAATGCTCATCATATATTAAGCTCGGAAATGATAATTCCATTCGCAACCAAACTAATATACATTTCAATGTTTTATAAATCATTCATATGCGTGATAAAAACTAGGTTACATACCATATTAGGTTATAGAAAGTTTTTGGAAAGAATGCAAATATCAAAATGCTCATTACTTTTTCATCTCAGAAATATCATTTGCTCGTGTCAGTGAAAGATCTAGAAATATATCATTTCATTCTTGGACTCGTCTGATAGAATGATCCAGACATTAATTTAATCATATTAGTGTTATGAGTGGGATCTTTTGAGAAAAATATAGAGACAACTTTGATCAAATCAGTTCATCCTTGGGCTATTTTTAATGAAAGATCCAAAAACATTGCTCTGAACAGATTAGTTGTTTTATGACTGGACTTTTTTTATATCAGATCAGTTGTGTTATGAAGGGACTTTTTGATATCAATATAAGATAAAAGTGATTTCAAAAAATATTTGTGTGTGGAGTTATTTTTATCTTATGTCTAGAATATTTTAGAAATTGAATGGAAATAAACCAAGTTGATTATCCTACTTTGTATAAACATATTAGATCTCCAAACTATTCTAGAATGCAATAGACATAACCTCACCCCTTTTCCAGTTATATATCTGGACTCCACCATTTATTAAAGGATTTTTGAATTTTTAAATCAATTGTGAAATTTTAATTGATCTTCATCAATGGCATCAGTGCCTTTAACATTTAGTGTTGATTTCTATGCAATTTTCCCTTTTCTTATTTGTTGTGCAATATCTAGAAAGAAAACTCATCATATATGCCAGCATGATCTCACATCTTAATAGTCCAACAAAGTAGTTAGGCTCACCATTGTCTCACATCTGAGCGGTCCAACAAAGTAGTTTGTTGTTCTTATCTAAGTGGTCCAACAAAGTAGTTTGCTGATCTTATCTAAGTGCTCTAACCAAGTACTTTGTTGTTCTTACATAACTGTTCTAACAAAGTAGTTTGTGTGGCCACCATAATCCCACATCTTAGGGTTTCGACAACGTTCGCAATCGAAGATCAAGGTTTCAATGAGAATGCACCAAATCTTAGTTACGTCTTCTTTTCTGTGTGTAATCATAAAATAGTTGAATTTCCTTTTTCTTACATGCACAAAAATGGAGATGGTATACTTCAAAATTTCATCGTGGGATTCTATAAAAAAGATCCTCAGATGTGTTTTGTGATATGCATGGTTAAGTTCTTCCGAATTGCTTACCTGATCACTTCTTTCTGATCTGGACTGGACAATAGATAAAATTGGGGGAAGTGTGAGTGACTCTCGCTTATTGTTCCAAGGGATTATAAGCACTACAAATATGTTTGTCAGTGGAACTATCAGTTTCTCTGGATGTTGCATCTCTCTAAAGCTTGAGTTCCTTATGTTCTACTTGCCTACATATTCTCAATTGCATTGCCTTGGTTAGGTCCGGTAGAAGACCTTCCATACCATGAGCTCCCCTTCTTTCTCTTCTTCCTTTGAACCCAAACTATACGCATGCATCGCCCAATTTGTTTTCTCTGGTTTCCTGTGTTTCTCAAAGTGGATGTATAGAACTAAGGTTTTCTCGTAGCCTTTCTTCAGGCCATTAACCAACACTGTGAAGGATTTCGGCAGAGGAGCCTTCCTCTAGACTTTGGTTGCCAAGGTCAAATCGCAATTGACTTGCC
This sequence comes from Pinus tabuliformis, assembly GCA_031772625.1. NCBI lineage: Eukaryota > Viridiplantae > Streptophyta > Pinopsida > Pinales > Pinaceae > Pinus > Pinus tabuliformis. Next base: position 44,460,540 of record CM062806.1, on the reverse strand, counting down.
CAACTAAAATGGAGCTAAAAACTCAAAAAGTTAACCCACAACAAAATAAAGTGGTGGCGCCCTAAAAACTAGATGTGAAATTTCCAGAGACATAGCAACAAACTATACTTTAGATTATACTTTCAGTTACATGAAATACATTCATAGGGAGGATTTCGGCAGAAGAGCCTTTCTCTAGACTTGGGTTGCCAAGGTTAAATCGAAATTGACTTGCCCAACTAAAATGGAGCTAAAAACTCTAAAAAATTAACCGACCACAAAATAAAGTGGTTGCGCTCTAAAAATTAGATGTGAAATTTCCAAAGACATATAGTAATAAATTATATTTTAGATTATATTTTTAGCTACATGAAATACATTCATATAGAGGTTGTTGATCCTTCACCTAAGTAAAACGAGAGTTTTTACATAGATTTACACTTCACCAAGAGTTGTGGAGTAACTCGTTGTAAAATCTAATTTAACTGTTTGTTTTCACGCGCCCAAAAAAATTTGCTCCACGATTTTCTTACCTTGACCTATCAAAATCCGCTACTAATAAAAAGACTTCTATATACGTGTATAGTCAAAACATACATTTCAACACATTAATTCATGACAAATTCAAAGTATTAAGACATAATATGGGCACTTGAACAAAATATATTATTTTCTAAACTTGGAGATGTTGTGGAATACATTTTTGACCATACATATTTACCAACCCTTCATTAAATTCACATTCCATCTTAATTATTTGATGTCTTGCTGAATGCTCTAATGTCTTGTGGAATGGTGAATTTGTACTCTTGCTCATAACTTCATTTAAGCCATGTCCTTCAACCTGTAAAAAATCTACTTGGTTGATTTACACGTGGTTTTTGTCAATGTATTTAATGTGGTGGTTGGGATTCAATTTCCCACACTCCCTCTTAATTACAACTGCCGCCATTGACAATTCTCAAACAATCTCTCAAATAAACAAAATTTTGATGTTCCAATGACTTTGTGAAAATGTTTGCAAATTGTTCATGTGACCTGCAGTGTTGCAACACAATTTCACCATTGTTAATCAATTCTCTAATGAAATGATATTTAGTGTCAATATGTTTGGTCCCCTTATAAAAAACATAATTCTTTGATAGTTTAGTTACGGAATTGTTGTTGCAGAAAATATTTGTTGTTCCCTCTTGTTCATGGCATAAATCCCTCAACATTCTTCTCATCAAAACTGCTTCACATGTTATTGCTATTGCAGCAACATATTTAGCTTCTGTTGTTGACAATGACACTATCGGTTGCTTGTTAGAAGCCCATGAAATGGCTCCCGAGCCTTAATGAAAAACATATCCTGACGTGCTCTTTCTATCATCAACACTTCATTCACAGTTACTGTAAGTGTAACCAGCCAACCTAAAATCATTTGTTACGGTGTACAAAATACCATACTCTTTTGTCCCATTGACATACCTTAAAATCCTTTTGGTTGCTTGCAAATGTGTCTCCTTGGGTTTCTCCACGAACCTTGACACTAGGCTTACTGCATACAATATACCAGGCCTAGTTGCTGTCAAATACATAAAGCTTCCCACCATACTTTTGTATAATGTCGGATTGACATTGCTACTACAATCGTTTTTTCTCAAGTTCAACCCCATGATAGTTGGAGTTCGTGCGGGCTCAATGTTCTACATATTAAACCTCTCCAAAATGTCTGCTACATACTTTGCTTGGTAAATAAAAATACCTTAACAACCTCAAGTCAGTGATTTCAAACTCACTTTTCATGACTTCTTTGAAATCAACAATGAGGAGATTATCACTCCTTGTAAAAATCAAATCATCTACATATAAAACAACAATAAGAATCTTACCATCACTCTCTTTGATGTAAAGAGTAGGCTCACCATCACATTTGTCGAAGCCATTGTCCATCAAGTAAGCATTTATCCTATTATATCATGCATGCGGTGCTTGCTTCAACCCATAAAAATCTTTCCTCAACCTATACACTTTGGCTTCTTGGCCTTCTACACCATAACGAGGTGGTTGTGCAACATATAATTTTGCTTTCAACACTCCATTCATGAACGTCAATTTTATGTACATTTGATACACTCTCCATTTATGTTGCACGACAATTGACAACATTGTATCCATTGTCCCCATCCTTGCGACTGACACAAATGTGTTTGCATAATTGCTTCCATGATGCTGCTTGTATCCTTTGACAACTAGCCTTTCTTTATGCCTTTCAATATTTCCTTCAAAAATTCTCTTGGTCTTATAGAGCCACTTCACTCCAATGACTTGTTTTCTTTGCGGAAGGTCCACTAACTCCCATGTGTCATTATTTTCTATTGCATCTATTTCTTCATCCATTGTCGCAACCCATTTTTCTTCTTTGACTGTATCTTCAAAATGGATTGGGTCATCTACATGACAAAATAATGAAGATAAGGAATTCATACTAGGACTACTATCAACTTCATTTTGCTCATAAATTTATGATTTTTTGTCTCTTATGCTTGTGGAATATCGGCTTAGGTAGATGATGTTGAGGGTCTTTGCAGTGTGCTTGGAGTAGTACATACTTGACTACACGACACTGTCTGATTATTTATTGATGGTGTCACTTAGTGACTACTTTGTTGAGCTTGAATAGGAGTAGGAGGAGTCACAATTGACGAATTAATTATTGTGGCCACTTCCTCTTTGTCTTCATGTGGTATAAATATTTTCACATTGATTGTTTTCTCTAAAATTCCATCCCATGTTTCCTCTCCTATTGATTTCACATCTCTGTAGGTTATGACCTTCTTGGTTGATGTATTGTAGAGCTTGTATGCCTTGGACTCATCACTATGTCCAACAAATATGCATTTCTCCCCCTTGTTTTCCAACTTCTTCCTTAACTCATCCAGGACACGTGCATATTCCACACATCCAAACACTGTCATGTGAGTGACACTATGCTTTCTTCCACTCCATGCCTCTTCAGGAACCATATTCTTGACACTTTTGGTTGGACACCTATTAATGATATATGTTTCACAAGCGACGACTTCAGCCCAATAATAATTTGGAAAATGATTTTCCTTCAATAGGATCCTTTCCATTTCCATAATAGTCCCATTCTTCCTTTCTGCGACACCATTTTGTTGAGTTGTATACATTGTTCTAAATTGCTTGTGAATTCCATGCTCCCTGCCAAATCGAAGGAAGTCATTTGAGATATATCTGCCACCTCTGTCAGTACTCAAGACTTTGATGTAGTGCCGACTTTGCTTCTCAACAAGAGCTTTGTATTGGCGGAATCGCTCAAACACTTCACTTTTCTATTTTAGGAAGTAGACCCATGTCCTCCTTGTATAATCATCTATAAAAGTAAAAAAATAATAGTTGCCCCCAATAAATGGTGTTTTCATTGGTCCACATAAGTCTGAATGGACAATATCCAGAGTTGTCTTTGCCCTTATTGACTTTCCTACTAGAAATGTGTCTCTATGTTGTTTTCCCAAGATACATCCTTCAAATAGGTTGTCTGGTTTTTCTATGAGTATAAATCCCTTCACTATGCCTTTCCTATGTAGAAAATTCAAACCTCCAAAGTTGAGATGACCAATTCTCAAATGCCATAACCAATTTTCATCTTTAACTTCTGCTTGAAAGTTTACTTGTGTGACAGTTGCAACTTTTTTTCATCATCCTTTTAATTCATTAACAGTTGTGCTTGCACACCTTCTTCCTTCAAATCTAATTTTATCATAGGGGAAACATTCTATTATTTTTCATTTGAACTTTCACAATCAACTCTCTACTTGGAGACTTATCCAAAATTGTGCACTCATCATTTTTGAAAAATACATTGTAGCCCTTTTACATGAGTTTTCCAATGCTTATGAGGTTATGCTTCAAACCGGGGATAAAATAAACATGTGAAATGTACTTCTTCTCCCCCTTTTTTGTTAGAATATTGACTCTTCCTTTGCCCATGATGGAGATTTTTCTATCAATCCCTAATGTCACTTTAGATTTCACACTTTCATCTAAATTGGAAAACATTTCTATGCTCCCTGTGATGTGGTTACTACACCCTGAATCTAGAAACCATACATCCCTTTGTTTTTCTTGTGCTACATTACATGCTAAAAACATGTTATCTTGGTTCTAATTTTCTTTTGTGAACTTTGCACTTGGTTTGTTACTTATGTTTTCTAAGTGGGTTTGATTGTGGGGAAAACTCCACATTTAAGTGTGTTTGAGCCAAAGGCGACTTGGGATGGGTGACATCCCGAGAAGTCCTAGTTACCGGGTGCAAGCTCCAGAAGTGATGATTGACACTATGTGATTCATTTCACTAGTTCCAATCCCACTTATTTACCCCTGTGAGCATCACCCGAGGCAATGAGTGCTGAGTGGACTATTCAAAAATCATGAGAAATTAATTAGTTATGACTACCTCTCATGGAAATTGTCATAGATGAATGACTTACTTAACACGTTTGAATCCCAAAAAATGTTACCTAATACCTATATCATGTTGCTTCTTTCTACATTCATTGGCATAATGACCATACTTATTACAATAATGACATTGAACTTGAGATTTATCATACCTCTGACCTTGTGTTTGATTTTGGCTTGGGCCTTGAATTGGATTTTGATTAAACCCCTTCAACTTGAGCTTGAAGGGCTGCCTCTTCCACCTCTGTGTGTGCTTCTTCCTCTTCTTCTATATTTTATCTTCCTTTACTTGTACCTTGACCAAATGAAACTTGTGTCTTGAAGGCATGCTCCAATGAGGATTTTGTTGCTCTATTCAATCTATGTTCATGAGAAATCAGTGATGCATGAAGTTCATCCAACGAAAACTGTGAGAGATCCATTGTCTCTTCAATGGCATCAAATCATCCTAGCAGACTTCTCAAAATTTTCTCAATTATTCTCATTTCCTCAAGCGTCTCACCATGAGACCTGATTTGAGCAGTCAGTCCAATTACTTGCGTAAAAAATGAGTCTACATTCTCAGACTCTTTCATATAAATTGTCTCAAAATCTCTCCTTAGCATTTGTATTTTTACTGTCTTCACTTATGTCATGCCTTGGTAGGTTGTTTGGAGGGTATCCTATGCTTGCCTGAACTTTGTTGTTGCTGCAATCCTTGGGAAAATTCTTTCATGTACTGCTTGAAAAATATAAAAGAGGGATTTTGAATCCGCCTTCCTATTGTACCTCAACAAATCCTTTTCTATTTGTGACAAGGCATTGTATGCTATTGCATCTGTTGATTCTTAGAAACCATTCTCCACCAAATCCCAAATATCTTGGGAAGAAAATAGAGCCTTCATTGTTATAGCCCAATAGTCATAATTGTTTTCCATTAAATTGAGGTAGACGAGGATTAGTCAAGCTTGTGCTTGACACTGCCATTTCTATCAGTAAAAAAAATCTTTCTCCATGCTCGTAAATAAGCTCCAAAAAATTTGCCTTCAAAACAACCTTTTAACTCTTAGTAAAAACACTTGAACTTACACTAATAAAATTTCACTTGCTTCAATACCACATGAAGGATTTAGGTAGAGGAGTCTTCCTCTAGATTTCAGTTGCGGAGATCAAATTGCAATTGACTTGTGCAACTAAGATGGAGCTAAAAAATAAAAAAATCTAACGCATAACAAAATAGAGTAAAAACAGAGTGGTTGCGTGATAAAAAACCAGAAATGAAATTTCCAATAAACTATACTTTAGATTATATTTTCAGATACATGAAATACATTCATATGGAGGATGTGGCTTCTCGACCTAAGTAAAACAATAGTTCTTACTGTGATGTACACTTCACCAAGAGTTGCAAAGTAACTCTCTGTAAAACCAGTAACTCACACCAAAATTTGCTCCACAAGTTTCTCACCTTGACCTCTCCACTTACATCTGATACTAAGAAAAAGACTTCTACATACATGTATATTCAAAACATACATTTCAACACATTAATTCATGACAAATTTTCCTACTAAGCAAAAGACTTCTACTTACACGTATATTCAAAACATACATTTCAACATATTAATTCATTACAAAGTCAAAGTATTAAGACATAGTATGGGCGCTTGTACAAAATATATGATTTTCTGAACTTACAGATGTTGTAGAGTGTAATTAACAACTGTGGGATAAATGTTTGACCATTGTTGTTTAAGTAAATCCTCTTTGCGGACAGAGATGATCCCTCTAGTCCAATGAGTGGGTCTAGAAACCTAAGTGATAATCTACCAGACATTTTCCTAAGTTACAGTTGAAAAGAGAGACAAAGAAGATGGCCTACCTCGTCCTGATGCTATCTCGATCACCTTTCTTGAAGACCTTGAATCACTTGTGTCACGGGTTCGTTCCTATTTCTCACATCATTATGCACTTGCACAAGAGATCAAGACACAACAAGGCATGCAAATACAAATAACATATTAAAAAGTAACCTACTTAACTAATCAAGGAATGTTAAGCTAAATGATACATGGGCATACACATTTAGGTAAAATGAACCAGCAGTTTTATATTAATAGAAAAGAAGGGGAAGCATACAACCAAGCCTTGATGTTGATAGGCTCTCCTTGAATGAATGTCCAAGTCCATGCTAAGATCTCCAAGCACTCCTTCTCCAAGCCAAATGTGTAACAGATAGGGACAATCTTAGCAGAAGGGTGAAAATAGACATAGACCAACCATTTGGGAATGGGAGAGGATGAATATATAGGTTGGGAAAGGGAGTTAGGACCTCTCCAAATATAGGAGTAGGCCCTTATATCAAGGAGGTAGCTCATAGGGATAAGACAAAGAGGCTAAGTTGGGAGAATTAGACCTCATCTATGTCAAACAACCTCTAGCTCACTGCTTTGGAGGCTTCTAGATCACAAAGCTTCTCATCCTCTTCGGGAAAATTGCCTTTTTGGGATCATTGCGGGTATACAAGTGAGAAAAGAGATGCCATCACAAGTCAAGTATAGTGCAATAGGTGATCATCGTTGTTTTTAGTCTCATAAGGGCGATGATTCTCAAATTAGGGTTTTAGATCTATTTCCTTCAGGGGAAACTCAAGGCATTTTCCAATCAAAGTCTTAGGAAGGATCTTAACTACATATATGAATGAGTACACTACATGATGGTCATGTTTCAAGAACTTTGGGGTATGTTTCGAGAACTTCGGAGTATGTCACAGGGAAGTGCAGGAGGTGTGACAAAATGTTGTGTAACAGATGCCCCCTAAAGCATGAAGGCAGAACGAGGAGTGATGGTTGAGAAGCTTTACAAGCTTTTGCAAGGACGAGGAAAAACACTGTTGAGAGAACTGCAAATCAAGGGTGCATATACATATCTGATCCAAGGTATGGTTGCAGCGATCCAATATAAAAGGATCATAATAAATGTAAAGTCCTGCATTATGGTCATAGCCATCTGTATAATAGAAACATGTGTACAATCATGAATAACATATAACTCCACGCAGCCTGAGTCATATCAGACAAGACTTAGGTTCTTTTGCTCCATCCCGACCTGATCAAAGTACGAATTCTAACATGCGAATGAATGTGTTGAAGTCAAACATGCTAGAAAACCGCCTAATTACCGACCAATGATGTGGGTCTTTAAGAGGTACGAGAGAAACCACCAATGATGACAATGGCCCTCAAGGTACAATAGTACAATTTGTGAATGTGATAATGAAGCTGAAGACGAACACTCGTGGAATCATGTGATCGAAGGCCAATGATGAAAACCTATCGTTAGATGCAAAGAACTTTCCATTAAGGCATGCAAGTTCTAAGGTACTAAAAGGGAGTTTCTAAGTCATCTTCTTGGATAATGAGTTGAAGTCGACAGGAAGCAACCGATCGAAGGATGGAAATGATGAATCCCCCATCATCGACATGAAACAATGCATATATTGGAATGAAATGAGTAGGATCCATGACTGTAGCAAAGATTCATACAATGTATAGGTAATAGACTACAGATAGGACTTCTCTTGAACATATCGGCAACACAACTTCGAAGTGTGGTAGCATTTGACTCAACGTAGCACCAAGGGTCATAATGACGAAGTTGAATAATCAAATGAGAGGCAAAATGGATTACCCAAACCCGGAAGGACAAGTGACTAAGTGAGGATGTCCCAAACCCGACACAAGAAATATATGAGTGTCATTTTCAAGAGCGACATGCTGCCTATACAAGAGGTGTTTCACTTTCAGTTTTTCCCCCACTATTTCTAGTGAGTACCTCTTTATTTTTACACAAGCTTGAAGAGGATACGATATTCTTGTCATATAATTTCACCCTTCGATTGAATCCATCCTAGTAAATTTTACGAGTCCTAGGAAGGAGAAACTTGGGCTTGTCATGGTGACAAGTTTTTCGTCGTTTAATTTTTACGAGTCCAACGGAAGAGTAAGTCGATGTCTTTTTTCATATTTATAGAGTTTGAAAAAGAGACAAAAAAGAAAACTCCATCAAGTCCCTTTTCATAATTTGTCCCTCAAACCTGAAAAGGCAGAAAACAATATTTGATAGAACCTCTTGATCATGTCGACCAAGGTGTACCTTTTTCGTAAAATAGTCTATCTAAATCTATAGAAGTGTTAAACTTATACTGAGTAGACGTCATTTCATTTACTTTTACGAGTTGAAAATGACAAGTACTCTACAGTCTTTTAATTTTTTAAGAGTCAGAAAAGAGTTGAAAGATGACTCCTCCTAGAGGAACGAGTGGTATAAAAGGATAACAACTAGTTCTGGTCAGGGAGAAACTGATCAAAACATGTAATGGTCAAGAGGCTGGATAATAAGACCACTCATCGCAAATGTTCCTCAAGCATAGGTAAAAATAACCAAGTGAAAGCATATGATCAGCCAAAGAGATGGTGACAATGGAATGAACAAACCAAGGCTCATCTAGCAAAATAGGCTGATAAAAATGGAAATCACGAGATGTAAAATGGGAATGGTTTCATTTTTGCACAAGCTTGAAACATGGGAAACCATTCTTGAGTATACTTGAAGATGGTTTCATTTTTCACAAGCTCGAAACATGGGGAAAAACTATGCTTGGATTTGGTTTTATTTTTACACAAGCTTGAAACAAAGATAAACTATGCTTGAGATAAGTTTGCATGTCCCCAACATAATGACTCAATTTGAGGTACATGCCCCCCAGGCTTCATTTCATTCACCTAAGTGGATGGAATGAAGGTTCACTTACGAGATCAAGTGAAAGACTCGACTTGGATTTTACGAGATCTGATCAAAGAATCAAATGGGTAGGGGATTTGTTTCATTTTTTAACGAGCTTGACAGAGGAAAAGAACCATGCTCAGGACACCTTGTTTCATATTTTAATGAGCTTGACACAAGTAAAAGAAATCTGCTCATGGATACCTAATTCATTTTTTAACTAGGTTGACAGAGTAAAAGAACTATCCTCATGAGGACCTATTTCATTGTTTAACGAGGTTGACATTGTAAAATAACTATCCTCATGATTTTTGTTTCATTTTTTAACGAGCTTGAAACAAGACAAGGAACTCTGATCCAAACACTTGATCATAGACCAAAAGAGGCTATGGATTCCAAGAGGTTCTCATCAGATGGGAGAACAACACCCTGGAAGGGATACATCTCTAGGGATTCAAATGAAAAATCGGGCTCCAATGCCCCCAGTACATGGTGTACTACATCACCCACTAGATCATCAGTAGATGTGGGAATGGAATAGGTTTCCACATAATTAACCTATGTGGGGGGGGGGTGATGTCACTTTCAAATAAGAACCATTTAGGGAGGATGGTTGATTTGGAATTGCTTTAGGACCAATAAATGTGAGTTGATCAATGATCACAATGATTCTTTCATGTGGGAAACACATCACTCGAAAGAGAGAAGAAACAAGAGCCCCCATGATGTAGACATAGTCACGACCAAGGAGTATATTAAAATCTAAAGGGCCTTGTACAACCATCATATATATATAGATATACTTTCCTCCCAAAGTAATAGGTAACTTAGTAAGGATCCCTACGGTTGATTGGTTCCTCTGTTAAAAGCTAACATATCGGGGACAAGCTAAGGAGAACCTAAATCTTGCCAAGCAATTGAGGACATGATGCTAACATATGCACCCTAGTCTATGAATGTGCTAGCTACGGTTAGATGGTAAGACTGTACTAAAATCTAGAAAAGAACATTAGGCAGAAGATGATATCATGCAAGTCGACTCCAATCAAAAGAGGTGACTAAACTACTCGGAAGGGGTGTCATACGATTGTGAGAGTTACCTCCTTACTCTATGGGAACAAGAGAACTGCTCGCATGCACCTCATGAATGGGAGGATTTCCCTCCAGTTCATTCGAAATTGAAGAAACCAGAAGAACCTGAGCAGTATGAGTTTCACTCTCTACCAGAAAGGTATGGTTAACAAAAGGTGGAGCCAAGTCTATTATTTTCTCGACCAATGGGTGGTCGAGAACGGACTCACGAGACTCACTTTCAGAGAGAGTGGGGTTGACCAAAGATAACTTTTTATTAACCACTGGATCAACTAGCAAATGATTAGGAGAAAGCTTTTGATACCCAGTTGAAAGATGAGGTTGATAAATTGTAAGGTTTTCCAACTCTTTGGAAGCTTCATCCATAAGAGGAAAAAGGTGAATGGGATGATTACCTTCACAAAACTTAGAGAAAAATTTAACTTTTCCTCTTTTCCCATGAGATTTACTAGTTGAAGTTTTATCACTAGCATGATCGCCAGAGGCTGATGATAAAGTTTGATGTGAACCTATGGACCACACTTCTAAGACCTTGGGAATACCAGGACATTTCTGAAGAAGGTGGTCGCCCTTACATAATATGCAAGGGAATTTTACTTTCTGGGGCTAGTTGGAATATTTTTCTACACCAGTTCCATCTGTAGCAATAACTGCTTCATTTCCCCCTTGCCTATTTTTCTTCATCCTTTTCTTCTTCTTCTTAGCTCCCTAATTACTAGAATCCAGACTTTCACCAGACGAAGAGGAAGAACAGGGTGAAGAAATAGGCGAAGAAGGCAAAGGATCAACTTTAGGATCAACATGAGGTTGATGTTGTTCAGGTGGAGGAGAACTTGGTTGAAAATCAGTTTGGACACTTGGAACCACTGAGGTCGAGTACAGTGCAACAGGTGATCATCGTTGTTTTTAGTCTCATAAGGGTGATGATTCTCAAATTAGGGTTTTAGAGCTATTTCCTTCAGGAGAAGCTCAAGGCATTTTCCAATCAAAGTCTTAGGAAGGATTTGAACTGCATTTATGAATGAGGACACTGCATGATGGTCATGTTTTGGGCACTTCGGGGTATGTCACGGGGAAGTGAGGGAGGTGTGACAAAATGTTGTGTGGGGAAGTGCGAAGTTGCCATTTTGTTGTCTAGGTAAATCCTCCATGTGGCCAGAGACGATCCCTCTAGCCCAATGAGTGGGTCTAGCAACCTAAGTGACAATCTACTAGACACTTTCCTAAGTAATAATTGAAAATAGAGACAAAGAAGATGGCCTACCTTGTTCTGATGCTATCTCGATCTCATTTGTTGAAGACCTTGAATCACTTGTGTCATGGGCTCGTTCCTATTGCTTGCATCGTTTAGGCATCTGCACAAGAGATCAAGACACAACAAGGCATGCAAATACAAATATCATATTCAAAAGTGACCTACTTAACTGATCAAGGAATGTTAAGCTAAATAACACATGAGCATAAAGATTTATGGAAAATGAACCAACAATTGTATATTAATAGAAAAGAAGGGGAAGCATGAAAGGGATCAACTTTAGGATCAACATGAGGTTGATGTTGTTCAAGTGGAGGAGAACTTGGTTGAAAAGAAGTTTGGACACTCAGAACCACCGAGGTAAGATAAAAATCAGACTTTGAATTAAATGAAGGAGTTGCAGCTCACAGGTGTGTACCGCATCTGGAGACTACACTCAAACAAAGAGGAGACTCTCTTTCTCGTTCACTCTACATTACATCAAATGAATATTACAATATTAAATACATCACTGAAAATTAGGTAGTTATAAACAACCTCCTAAACTCTAGGAACAAATCCTAAACTAAGGAGATGCGTTACAACCATATAACCATTTCTACATTATTTTTTAACTCCCCCCCTTGATGGAGAAAGGGTTATTTTGCACTCCTAACATCCCTCTAAATAACTCAAACTTTACTCGCCCTAGAGGCTTAGTAAAAATATCAGCGAAATTATCACAAGTGTTACAATACTCTACACATATTTCTTTGGACTGTATCTTTTCTCGTACAAAATGAAACTGAGGGTCAATATGTTTAGTATTTTTATCAAAAACTGGATTGTATGCAAGCTTGATTGTGCTCTGGTTGAAATTACTAGAGATACACTTTATCGTCGCGGGGCGGACTCTGTTTTCCGGCGCTGCTTAACTCATGAGGAAGCTGAAAGGGTTCTTAATGACTGTCACTCTGGAGCGTGTGGCGGTCATATGTCTGGGTTTGCCACGGCCCAAAAGATATTGTGCGCTGGCTATTTCTGGCCATCTTTGTTTAAAGACTGTATTAATGCGGTCCGAAAATTCCACAACTGCCAAATTTTTGATCGAAAGATGCGTGCTCCACCTGCTCCTCTCCACCCTATAATTGCTGTCGGTCCTTTCGCAAAATAGGGAATCGATTTTATTACATGTAACCCTCACTCAGCCGGGGGGCATGCATACATTATCCTTGTGGTAGATTATTTTACCAAGTGGGCTGAGGCGATGCCTACTTTTGAGGTAGATGGAAAAACTGCTGCGATTTTCGTGTTCAATCATATAATTGCTAGGCTTGGTGTTCCACAAGCGATTATCACTGATCATGGGCGTCATTTTCGAAATATTATGATGACGGAACTTACAGACCAACTTGGCTTGCGTCACGATATTTCAACACCTTATTATCCACAAGCTAATGGTCTGGTTGAAGCCATCAACAAAGTTCTAGTTATCATGATTCGACGAATTATTGGGATTCATCGGTCGAATTGGCATAACATGCTATTCTCAGCGCTTTGGGCATATCGAACCACAGTAAAAATGTCAACTGGTTTCACTCCTTTCCAACTAGTTTATGGTTTGGAAGCTGTGCTACCCATTGAATGCGAAATCCCGTCATTGCAAATGGCCATCGAATTACTTCCAGCCACCTCTGAAGAGGAGAGATGTTTGTTATACTTAGCTCAGCTAGATGAGAGTCGACGAGATGTTGCACTAGCAATCGAAGCTCATGCCAAACGTATTAAAGCTCAGTATGATCGAAATGTCACCCCTCGAAATTTTTCGGAGGGAGACCTAGTTTTATTGTATGATCAAGCAAATGATAAATTAGGCACTGGAAAATTCATGCCCATGTGGCATGGTCCTTATGTTGTCAAGCGAAAGCTGGCAAAAGGGGCCTATGAACTAGTAGAATTTGATGGGGTCTCTTTAGGTAAACCCAGAAATGGTCTTTACTTGAAGAGATATTATGCGTAAATTTAGGTGTGAAGATCTTAGTTAGGTTAATTTTCTTTATAGCTACTGTGTTTTAGATTTAAAAGTGTGCTTAGTTTTAGAGAGTGTGCTGCTTATCTTGATTTTACTCTTGATATTGCAGATGTCGACGTCTCTCCAAACATATATTGGTTTCGCTGATGGCGCTTGTCGTAATACATGGAACATTTCTTCCACAGCTTGGGTTATCTATTCGCCCTCTGATGAGTTGGTATCTATGCATGGGGTGAGCCTCGGTCAAACAACGAACAACATTGCAGAGTATAGTGCAGTGATTGAGTTATTATCCGAATCCATCTTATTTGGAATTCGGAGTTTGATAGTGAGGTCAGATTTTGAACTTGTTGTGTTACGGCTTAATACAGTATATGCCATTAGAAATCCAGTTTTATTGAGATTATTTTTGAGAGTTCGTCTCTTGGAACGTGAGTTTAATTACATTGAATATCAGCATATTCCAAGATATTTAAACACATTAGCAGATGCAATTGCTTCTTGAATGTTAAATAGACATTTGCAATAAATCATACATGTAAATTCAAAAACATTTCATAACATGTTTTGCAAGGTGAGTCGGTAATAATATCATAGTATACCGTAGTAGTGTGTCAAATATACATCGTCTTCAATCATAGGTTTAAAAACACCTTATGATCGGCAAAAATGATAGTACAAAAAGCAAAAAATGTCATATGTGTCTACATAAGCGATCATCCTATCACTGGTGATGATCTCAGTACGAAACCACTGTATGGGCCACCCTACAAAGGAACCTCCTAAAAGGTCCTGGGACCCCGATCACATAGCGTTGCAGCCGGAGAGGAATGTCATCTATAGTGGTCTCTGGAATGTCCGCTGTGAGTCGCTCTAGATGGCTCTCCAACTTGGCCAAAGTCTCCGTGGCTTCGTCCTGTGGGGCTGGTGCCGCTGCAACTAGTTGTCTTCTCTCGTAAGGCCGGAGAGTGGCTGGTCGTCGTGGACCTACATTTGCATTTGAAACTTTTTACTATCAATTTTGGGATGAAATAAAAACAATTTCTTTTTATTAAATTAGAAAATGTTAAAAATGATGTTACCTGAATCATCCCATTGCTCTTCTGGTCGAAGAGCCATGTCCGGGTCACCACGGAAATCAACCCCGGCATAAGGAAAGTCCTGAATAGCGAATACTTGGTTCTCTAACCAATGAAAGTACTTAGGAGTGAATCGAACAACTTCCGCCCCCTCCTCAGGATGACGGGCCATAACCGCGACCCATTGCATCAGTTTGGGCTCTCGAGGAAGCCAAACCTCAACGGTAAGATGCTGCGGGCCAACAACGGGACCCTCTCCAAGCCAAAACTCACAACTAAAGCACCATATCCAAAATTTTTCAGTTGTCCATTCTTGGCTCTGGTCAGTTGGCCTTTTATATTAGCCAACACAACTGTACACCAGTTGAAGATGGTGCCTCGAAAGTAATCCACTGCCATCCGCATCTGGGATCCAGTGGCCACATGTAGTGCTGCACTACCACGGAGCCTGGTAACTGTAAAAGCAATAACCATAAGTTTAGGACGGGATATGGTTTTGATGTCTATATGTTTGTCTCTGGTCTGGACATTGCACCACTCTGACCAGAGGCTATCGACAGACTGACCACCTGGCCTAGTCCCGAATAGAGTCAAATGTTCACCTCTCTTAGGCAAACCAGTCAGAAAATAAATGTCTTCCAGCTCCATTTCGAGCTGGTGACTACCTATGAAGAAGCACTGGTCTTGGACGTTCCATCTATCTACCAGCGACTACAAGAAGTCCACCTGGGCCCTCATGCCAGGTATGGCCTAGAATTTGTACAAGCCGCATGCCTTTAGTGCATCGATCGAAGGTTGATGATTAATGGCGGCCAAATCTACATCCTCATGCTCTCGTTCTCGCCAATCAAGCATGGT
Organism: Pinus tabuliformis; assembly: GCA_031772625.1. NCBI lineage: Eukaryota > Viridiplantae > Streptophyta > Pinopsida > Pinales > Pinaceae > Pinus > Pinus tabuliformis. The sequence continues at coordinate 44,445,035 of CM062806.1, read as the reverse complement.
GAGTGATCTACATGCAATAAAAAGGCAAGTTAGAATACATAGAATGAAAATTTTTGGGCCATTTTTGAGTTTTTTAGGTTTTAAAAACCTTTGCGCGGGGTCCGCACCCTGTCTTTAGAGACAGTGCGTGGGTCTGCACTCTGCCTTAAGGGCAGGTGTGGACCCCCGACTTTTTTCTAACTGCGAAAAAGTCGGGGTCCGCGGGTCCCCAGTGTTACACCTGCGGACCCCGGCGCGCGGGTTTTTAAACCTAAAGACCTCCAAAAAATAAATTTAAAGACCTAAAAATTAATTTTAAACGGATAGAAATTAAGAGTGGGATGTTGTGGTGTACCTGGAGGAGACGGCGTTCGATTTCAACAGTTGGATTTTCTGCAATCTTCATGGGAAGTTTCTGACCGAAAGCCCTTTTTCTCACCTCAACAGTCAAACGGTAAAAATGAATTGGTAAAAGTCTTTTTATAAGTTTTTTGGATAAATGAATTGTCAATTTGTTTATTTTTCACTATGGAAAGGTATTTTCGAAGCATTTTTATCCATTTTAAACATGTATGAGTAATATTTCGGCTTTTGTGCAGGATAATGGATTGTTCAGGGAAAGTTGATCATTTTTGACGAAAAACAAAATCAGAGTCACCTTTAAGCTCTTTTCTAACTCCTAAAATGTGAAAAGATCGACGAGTTTTTCTTTTTAAACTCGTTAAAATGGAACTAAAAGACGGTCCTCTTATAGCCCTTTTTTGACCGTAAAGACATGAAAAGATTGTCGGATTTTTGTTGTTTCAAATCCGATATTGGTAATAAAACGATGTGTCCTTGATCGCTTTTCTACTTTTTCAGATCAGAGACACTATTTATGAAAAATACTCCTTGGTTGTAATGATCAAGCGGTTCTCTCAAGTATTATTTTATACTTTTTTCGGGCTTGGGAGACACAAATTTACGAAAAAGGACAACCATGGAGTTTTCTTAAGCTTTTCAGACTCCATAAAATTGAAAAACGTCGAGTTTCTCCTATATTGGACTCGTTAAAATTTAACAGTAAAGGACCTGTTCAATTACAAACAGGAACGGACCACTCCTTCTTAGGGTTCGAATTTAAACTAAGTTGGACTCATTCGAAGGATGAGATTATAATCAAGCAAATGTTATCCTCCTCAAGCTCGTCAAAAATAAAGAGGTACTTGCCAGAAATGGTGGGGGAAAAGAGAGAAAAATAAGCCTGTTTTTCATACTTTGTCTCAGAAAAACCTTTAACCGCTCTTGAACACGACACTTTTCATTCACCTGGGTTGGGAAATCCTTTGCCTAACAGTTGTGTTATAGACATTTTTGTGCCTTACAACATTGAGCATGAAATGTCCATAATCTAAGGGATCCAAAGTCCCTAAACATGTTGTTCCTACCCCTAGAGGAACAAGGCCAATAAACCACAGCAATTCAGAGAAGTTCTCCACCAAAAACTGATCAAAACCAAGTCAATTCAGGATCATTTCAGTGGCTACACTAGCTGTCTACGCTGAATGTCAAAGCCAACACTGGCTACCTGCGCTGAATGTCAACTGCTACACTGGCTACCTGCGCTGAGCGAGAAGGGACAAGTGGCAAGCTCATTTCTCAAGGTGTCAGAGTCCAGGAAGCTTCCAAAATGACACTTGCCTCAGGGAATTCGACTGGTGATGAGTAAGAGGTTCCAAATCTCCAAGTGGAAGCAAGAACCTCCAAGTGGAATCAAGAACTGAAAGAGGGAGAGGACACTAGTCACATCTCAGGCTGACTCATCCTCTCTCCAAACATCTATATATGGATCTCTCTCCCATGAGATCGAGAGGCTGGAATTTTGTGAAAGCAAAGAATTGCTGTTGGTTTGAGTTTAGAGCTATTGGGTGATTTGCTTTGAAGGAGGTGAAGAGGAGATTCCTTTCTGCTGGGAAGGTGATGCTGGATTGGGCCTCTTATGGTTGTATCACTTCCTTAACTTTACTTCTTCATCAATAAAGCCATTTGAGTTTCTTCTATATGCATGTATCTCAATGATGTTTTGTTGTATTTGCATATTTAGTTTATTCTAATCCTTAAACTAGTTATGAATGTATGCTTCTTGTAGTTTCCCTCTCTTGCCATTTTGCAGGAAATTGGTGTAGCTGGGCCAGTGAAAGAGCAAGGAGCTGGGAGCAAGCAGCAAGGAGTGAGATTGGATCAATAAACTAGCGGAAGACATCGGTTAGTTAACTCCTTCTTCTCTCTTTACATTTCATAAAGAAGAACACTTAGATAGTTTTGTCTTGTTTGTTGCTGAGGTACTATCACTCCTTAGAGTGGGATAGGGTCATTCCGTATTGGATACTTTTCCCAACAACAAATTGGCGACTCCACTGGGGATCGTATCTTGTTGGTTTGTTTGTGTTTTTGCTATTCATTTCATAAACTCAAAGAGTACTGAATCAAACTGCGTTTGGATTTTTCAAATGCAAAGTAGAGGGCAGCTACTCTAGTCCAATAACTGGGCCTGTTTATGATCTGAAGAGCTGATCCACAAGTACTCTAACAGCTCTTAGTGATAGATCTTCATCCTCCTTTGAATCATCCCTTAGTTTGTACTTGATTGCTAGCTTTGATTTGGCCAAAAACTGTGATTTTAACTGCAAACCGTAGCTCAAAACCCAGGAACAATTCTCGTTCTTGCTTCAGCGCAGACCCAGTGAAGAGGTTCTGCATTTCAACGCAGGTCCTGTGAAGGCTACCTGCGCTGAATGTCAAAACCTCTGTGTTATACCTGCGTTGAAACAGTCCTTGCCTTGTGCAGCTGTGGTTCCCTGTGTCTTTTGCTCAGTTTTCATCCCTGTTTTTGCAGCCTGTTATCAGTCAATGTACCTATCTGAAACCACCTTTCTTTGCCTCCATTCCACCTCGGTTGTGTAAAGAAACTGTATTTGTTCTTTGTATATTTCTTACATCATTTGCAGTTTCCCATTACGAAAGTGAACTAGTCTTACTGTGGCCTCTTAGATCTAGACCTGTCATAAGTGTCGTTTTGATCTTAGGAGTAAGTTTGTTTGCTGTTCACAGTTGATTGAGCTTTTACTTTCGTCATATGGTTTGAATTTATGCATTTCTAGTGTCGAAACAAGTAAATCATAAGGTGTCTTTTGATTTTGGACTAAAAACTTGTTTGTGTGTTCACTTGAAATCGAATTCAAAGTTATACAACAACTTTCTTTATATAAACATCAATATTAAGAAAGAGAAAAGAAATACCTGCATTTGTACATTTGAATTTTGACAGCTTGCATGTTGATTTAGGGAAAAAGTGCATTACTGTGTGCTCTATGCTCTGTGTGAAAAGATGATGTCTTTCTTTTCCCTCAGTAGTTAGGATTTTCATATGTTGAAAAGATAGAAAAAGCTTGCTTATCATCTTTAGACTGCATTTAGGAGTTGTACCATACATCTCGTGGTGATCCATAAAGGCAAACTTCTAAACAAGATCAACCTAAAATAAATTGAATGAACATAACAACGCTTTGAAACATAACGCACACATAGAGGTCCAGGCTAGAGACGTGTTCCGGCGTCGTTAAACCTGATATCTTACCGTTGAGTGGTTGGGTGATTCCTCCACGGTGAAGCGATAAGTATCAATACGGACTTGTGCTCCCACGTACCATCGCGTATATATTGGGAGACCCCTATAGGAATAAAGCCTTTATCCATAGGAAGCCGTGTCGGCCGCCCTACTGATCGCAATGCAGTGAACACAGCATTCACGAAGATCGACCGCCCGTACCTTAAAACGTATTCTGCGGTTTTGCGAAAAGTTTGGCACACCCTCTGCCTAGAACTCCAGAGCAGTTCCTTTTGGCCTTTTTCAGAATCTATAACAGAAAAATTCCATCCAAGCATTTGTCACTTCGGGCTCGTTAAAACATCAAAGGAGACTAGAGTCATCTTTAGCTTTTTCTCGATTCTTTAAAAGTGAAAAAGCAAGTTGTGTCTAAAGCATCGTTAAAAATTTATTTTAAACGGAACATAATCACCTCCTGTTCCTGCGTTGATCTTTAGGTTGAGAAAATGGAACACACCAACCAAGGAATTCCCCATAATGGAAATCCTAGTCCCTTCTCCTCTTGGGGAGATGTTGGTGCGCCCCACATGGCCACATTGTCGCTTCCAGGACTGACAATTGGCCTGCCAGTCTGGCTCTTCTCAACCAATGTAGTTCAGAGCACCATGGTTCCTGAACAGTCGAGTCAACAGTTAGATCAGTCTAGAGCTGCCCACCAGCCTTCTACTTCCTATAACTCTTCCTCTCCTCCTTCCTCCTCGCAAGGTAGAGCCGGCAAAAGCCAAGCTCCCAAAGAGAAGAAGGAGAAGAAGAAGAGAGAGAAGAAGAAGAAGGAGCCAAAGGCGACTGGGGGCAAGCAAAAGGCATCTGACAAAAATCCACACACAGCACTGACCGGGCCTAAATCGCCATGTGTCATATGTAGAGGAGACCACTTCCATAGAGATTGTCCCTATATTCCCCGGATACTAAGGGACTGGTCTCCTCGTTTGCACAATTCGGGAGCATCAACCTCTGATAGCCATGTTGACTGCTTACCGTCAACCAGCAAAAGTGAAGGTTCAAGACAAAGAGGGGGAGCAAGATCCCCCTGCAGACTGTGTGAAGGCGATCACGCCATCCACCGTTGTCCCTTCTTAGACGAGGCGAAGAGAGTTTTGGAAGATAGTCCGGTTTCACCGTTACGACTTCCTCCTGGATATAATAAACTCGTGCCAAGTCCTTCGTTAGTTGAGAATACAGCTGGCCCGCTCAAGTGGTTAGCTGAAGCGTTAGTCATTGAAAATGAACCTACTGAATCCAGACCGGATGAAAGTCCAAAGGTCGAAACGACAGTTGACCCGGTTTTGCCTTCAGAGGATTCATCTTCAAATGACACCGTCACTGAAGATTCATCTTCAAATGACACCGTCACTTAAGAGAATAAGGATGACACCATCCAGATTCTTTTCATCAACACAGACTCTGACGAGCATCAGGGCAATGCGCCCATTCCTTTATCGCAGGAAGGAACTTCGTCAGGGTCATATCCGGCCGTATATTCGGTCCCACCACCAAGCAACCTGGTTGTGTCCTTTGACTGGAACCAACTAGGCAGACCCCGGTTGCTAGCCAGTATACCATTCAGAATTATAGTCCAAATATATAGAATGGTAATGGCTGGCACTATCATTGATGAAGGGGCATTTGTGAGTATCCTTTCCTCTATTGCTTGGAAAGCACTGGGTTCCCTAGCGCTTTTACCTGAGATAAGAAATCTCTCGGGCTTTGATAAAGGAACCAGTCGACCATTAGGGATCCTCCCCAATGTACCCATAACATTGAAAGGGAAGGCCGTTCAAATGAACGTGATGGTCGTTCAAGGACCCTTGGATTATAACCTACTCCTTGGACGAGACTATATATATTGCATGGGAGCAATAGTCTCCTCACTCTTTAGAGTAATGTGTTTTCCACACGAAGGAAGAATGGTCAAGCTCGTAGACCAACTTTCATTTCCGGGATCACGCATCGCCAATAGTCACATACCAACCCTGAATGGTCTGTTCAATCAAGAAATATCTCCACCCCCAATCCTTCTTCCCGATGAGTGCGAGTGATTCGGAAAAATAGGACTGGAACCCAGGGGGCATGCATCCTGGTCTGCTTCGGGCAGAGAAAACCTTGGGTATAAGGTAGGTTTCCGCGGGAGAATATGACTAGTCCGTACCCCGTCCGTCTAGGAAGAGGGGTTGTTCTAGAATATGATTCTTTTGTCAAAGTTATGTGTTTGACGGAACAGGGTCATTCACCGTTGTCTATTTCGGTAGACATCACCGAAGAAATGTTTTATTCGTAGCCGCGAACGAAACAATCTTTGGGTAGCCTGAAAGAGGTAGGCCTCACCTCAGTAAAACAAATGTGAGAAGCCGGAGGGGTAACCTTGAAATCGTACTTTATACCTGGGGGCATGCAAACCTTTTGGAATGCAAGCAAAGGCGGCTATTTATTTTTTAAATTTTTAGGTCCTCCCTTTAAACCTGTAGGTCTAACCCTTTAAACTCGTAGGATTAGTCGTAGCCGAACTTGCATAAAGAAAGGATGTGGGGCAAAAATCTAAAATTTGCCGTTGTTTATAGGAGACATTCTTATCTTATGACTGGTATGATCGAGCAGTTTTAGCAAAGTTCATGCTCGTTAAAAAATAAACACAAGATCTGAGCAGTTTTAACGCGGAATTTATGCTCGTTAAAAAATAAAAAAGCAATTGTGAGCAAGCTTCCCCTTAGATTTCAAGCTCATCCAGAAAAAATGAACCGGTAAATAACCATTGTGATCGTAAATTCATCAGCCATAAAAGCCTTGGTCGTGTTTGCACCGTCACCTCCACTTTTCATTTGGCGATCATTCACCTCCATTTGATTGTTTACCTATTTTGAGGAACAACTGCGAAGAGTGATTTCACCTAGCCATCCTTGTGACACTGCTGTGATTGGAAAATTCCAACCTGTACCTGGAATCTGCTGCTATCCCTGTTTATCACTCGTTCCTCAAAATACGAGTCTTCTTTGAGCTCTTTTCATCTGACTCGTAAAATATGAAAAGTTTTCCAAGTTTTGGCCTTCCAGCTCGTTAAAGCGACCGGAAGAGCTATCCCTCCTCTAGATTTTAATCTTTTTGGACCTGACGGATTATTGCACAAAAAGATCGAGCGCTTGTCTAGTTCGGCTCGATAAAACTATCGAACATTCATCCCTTCTGTATTGTTTTATACTTTTTCGGACTTAAGGGATTAGATGACGAAAAAGGACCTTTGGAGTTAACTTTATGTACCTTTTCAGACTCTCTAAAAATGAAAAGGACCGACTTGTCTTTGTCGCTAGACTCGTTAAATGCATTAAATAGCGACAAACTTGTCTTTAGACGAGAACGAGTTTCCCTATCGCTAGGCTCGTTAAAACATAGCGATGGGCTTGCCTGAAGGGCAGGTTATAGAACAAGCATATGTTATCCTCCTCAAGCTTGACAAAAATATAGAGGTACTGGTCAGCAATGACTGGGGAAAAATTGGGAGAAACTCAAAGCTTTGATGGTAGCAAGTCGCTCTTGAACATGACACTTTTCCTCCGTACCACAATCGGGTTGGGTTGTTTCATTCACCGGTCACATCACCATGGTCTCGCCATACCATCCATATTTGGGGTAATGCTACCGATCCATCGCATCAGTGTCGCCATATGTTCAAGAGATGTTGTTCAGAAAGAGTCAACCGTGTCTCATCCACTGCCATACATTATCCTTCATCACAATCATTAGCTCCGTTCCGTGTCACTGATGTGGGATTCATTAAGGCCCTCCTTTGACGGATCGCTTCTTGTCGACATCAGCTCACTATCCAAGAAGTTGATCTAGGAACACCCCCCTCAGTACTTTGAAGCTTGCATGACACAATGGCAAGTTTCTCACTTCCGGCGACAGGTATACATCAATGACCTTCGACCGAAAGATTTTGCGTGGTGTTCGACGCCAAGTCCTTTATTCACACCACGTGAATTGTACTGCAGTACCTTGAGGGTCATCATCATTATCGGTGATTCCTCTCGTTCTTGTTAACAGTTTACATCATTGACTGGTAATCAAGCGATGTCTTTCCACGTTCGACTTCAAAAAATTCTCACGTGGATCGACTTGTACTTAGAGTGAAGATCGGACAAGATTGAAGACCCCGGATCTAGTTTCATCCATCCGGGCTGCGATATATATTCAGGAAATAAAGACATTGACATGTGCAGCAGATGATCATCCTACTCAAAGGATGATAATTTCATCGAAAATTATCAGTCTACCATCAGACGATTGTCTGTTCTATGTACAGAAAAATGAATTTATAAAGCTGAGCATGGGAATGCCCGCCTCAGCTAGATCATGAAAGCAGTATGAAAAATAATGTATTGTATTGTATCTTATTACAGGTCACCTCCCAGCATGGGATGAACTTCGGATCCTCCTGATAAAGCATTTCACCCGATAAACGGCCTCATACTTTAGGGGGCAACTGTTATAGACATTTTTGTGCCTTACAACATTGAGCATGAAATGTCCATAATCTAAGGGATCCAAAGTCCCTAAACATGTTGTTCCTACCCCTAGAGGAACAAGGCCAATAAACCACAGCAATTCAGAGAAGTTCTCCACCAAAAACTGATCAAAACCAAGTCAATTCAGGATCATTTCAGTGGCTACACTAGCTGTCTGCGCTGAATGTCAAAGCCAACACTGGCTACCTGCGCTGAATGTCAACTACTACACTGGCTACCTGCGCTGAGCGAGAAGGGACAAGTGGCAAGCTCATTTCTCAAGGTGTCAGAGTCCAGGAAGCTTCCAAAATGACACTTGCCTCAGGGAATTCAACTGGTGATGAGTAAGAGGTTCCAAATCTCCAAGTGGAAGCAAGAACCTCCAAGTGGAATCAAGAACTGAAAGAGGGAGAGGACACTAGTCACATCTCAGGCTGACTCATCCTCTCTCCAAACATCTATATATGGATCTCTCTCCCATGAGATCGAGAGGCTGGAATTTTGTGAAAGCAAAGAATTGCTGTTGGTTTGAGTTTAGAGCTATTGGGTGATTTGCTTTGAAGGAGGTGAAGAGGAGATTCCTTTCTGCTGGGAAGGTGATGCTGGATTGGGCCTCTTATGGTTGTATCACTTCCTGAACTTTACTTCTTCATCAATAAAGCCATTTGAGTTTCTTCTATATGCATGTATTTCAATGATGTTTTGTTGTATTTGCATATTTAGTTTATTCTAATCCTTAAACTAGTTATGAATGTATGCTTCTTGTAGTTTCCCTCTCTTGCCATTTTGCAGGAACTTGGTGTAGCTGGGCCAGTGAAAGAGCAAGGAGCTGGGAGCAAGCAGCAAGGAGTGAAATTGGATCAACAAACTAGCGGAAGACATCGGTTAGTTAACTCCTTCTTCTCTATTTACATTTCATAAAGAAGAACACTTAGATAGTTTTGTCTTGTTTGTTGCTGAGGTACTATCACTCCTTAGAGTGGGATAGGGTCATTCCGTATTGGATACTTTTCCCAACAACAAGTTGATCAAACCATTTGAAAGTCTTCAGCCGGTTTTTGGATATTAACTTTGGGTCAATTGTCACCAAACCATCTTGTTGTAGGGAAAAGTATCCGACTCGGATGACCCTATCCCACTCTAAGGGTGATAGTACCTCAGCAACAACTGTAAAGAAAACTACTTAAGGTTTACTTCTTTATGAAAGCAAGAGAGAATGAAGAAATGCACTAACCGTTGCCTTGCGCTTAATGTCGAACCCAAACTCTTCTCTTTGCTTGCTTGCTCCCAGCTCCTTGCTCTTTTGCTGGCCCAGCTACAATGAGATCCTGCAAAATGGCAAAGAAGGAAACTACAAGCAACATGCAATCATAACTGATTCAAGGATTAGTGTAAACCAAATATACAATTATCACAATATATCATTGAAACAAGAGCATATAGAAGAACCTCAATAGATTTTATTAATGAAGAAGTAAAGGTTCTGAGAGTGTTACAACCATTGAAGGCTCCAATCCAGCAACACCTCCCAGCAGAAAGAATTTCTCCTCTTCACCTCCCTCAAGCAATCACCCAATAGTTCAATAGTGAAACCAACAGCATATCATTACTTTGCACAAAATTCCAGCCTTCTGAGCTCATAGGAGAGAGCTCAATATATAGATGAATTGAGAAAGGATGAGTCAGCTTGCAACTGATGTGTAGCTGCCTTGTGTCCTCTCTCTCTTCAGTTAATCTTTAGTTGATCTTCAGTTCTTGAGTCCACTTGGAGAACCTTGCTTCCACTTGGAGAAACAGAGCCTCTGACTCATCACAAGGTGAAATCCCTGATCCAAGTGTCATTTTTGGAAGATTCCAGAGCAATGACTCAGTGTGCCACATGTCCAAACTCGCTCAGCGCAGGTGGCCTTTGTCCCACTTGCTTTGCAACGCAGGTACACCATGGAGCAACTGAGTTTCAGCGTAGAAGCCTAGTGGAGCACCTGCTTTGATTTCAGGATTGCTTGTTTTTGAGTGTTTTCAGGTGGAGAACTGATCTGAGAGCTGTTGGCTTGCTGACCTTGTTCCTCTAGGGGTAGGAACATCATGTTTAGGGACTTTGGATCCCTTGGATTATTGACAATTCATGCAAGGCACAAAATTGTCTATAACAGATGCCCCCTAAAGTGTGAGGTCGTTTATCGGGTGAAATGCTTTATTAGGAGGATCCGAAGTTCATTCAATCTGCTGAGAAGTGTCCTGTAATAAGATACAATACAATACATTATTTTTCATACTTTTTCATGATCTAGCTGAGGCGGGCATTCCCATGCTCAGCTTTATAAATTCATTTTGGTACATAGAACAGACGATCGTCTGATGGTAGACTGATAGTTCTCTGCTGAAATTATCATCCTTTGAGAAGGATGATCATCTGCTGCAATGATGTACATATCAAATGTCTTTATACCCTGAATCATACATCACAGTTTGTTTTCACCTCATCACAATCACTAGCTCCGTTCCGTGTCACTGATGTGGGATTCATTAAGGCCCTCCTTTGACGGATCGCTCCTTGTCGACATCAGCTCATTATCCAAGGAGTTGATCTAGGAACACCCCCTTCAGTACTTTGAAGCTTGCATGCCTCAATGGCAAGTTTCTCACTTCCGGCGACAGGTATACATTAATGACCTTCGACCAGAAGATTTTGCATGGTGGTCGACACCAAGTCCTTTATTCCCACCATGTGAATTGTACTGCTGTACCTTGAGGGTCATCATCCTTATCGGTGATTCCTCTCGCGCTTGTTAACGGTTTACATCATTGTCCGGTAATCAAGCGATGTCTTTCCATGTTCGACTTCAAGAAATTCTCACATGGATCGACTTGTACATCGAGTGAATATCGGAAGAGTTTGAAGACCCCGGATCTAGTTTCATCCATCGCATAAAACAGGAAAATAAAACCATGAAAATGAAGAGCTAAGGTTTAGCTCTTACCTGGTCCAAACGGCGCCGAAAATCGTCCACAGAATCTCCCGGAATCAGCTGGTGAAAATCAAGGGGAAAGAGGCTCCTCCAAAGCTCCAACAAGCAAAATACAAATGAAATGGTAAAATGAGAGGTAAAAACCCTTTTTATTTGCACTTTACGTAGTTCAAGGTAAATATTAATGTGTTAATCTCATTTTCAAGTAAATATTACTCATTTCTAACTAGTTTGTTGCAGCAATTTGAAAATGCAGTGCTATCATTTAAAAAGAGAAGCTAATTATGGTAAAAATCAAAAGTAAACCATATAATCGAGCAGTTTTAGCACACAGTTCATGCTCGTTAAAAAATAAACGCAAGATCCGAGCAGTTTTAGCACATAGTTCATGCTCGTTAAAAAATAAACATAAGTTGTGAGCAATCTTCCCCTAGAGTTCAAGCTCACCCAGAAAAAATGAACCGGTAAATAACCTTGGAAAATGTAACCTTTGACAGCCATATTAAAGCCCTTGGTCGTGTTCTTGCAGTCTCACCTCCACCCGTTCATTTGGCCAATCGTTCATCTCCATATGTTTGTTTACCCATTTTGAGGAACAGCTGCGAAGAGTGATTTCACTAAGCCATCCTTGTGACACTGCCGTAATTGGAATATTCCAACCTGTACCTGGAATCTGCTGCTGCCTTGTTCATCACTCGTTCCTCAAAAGACGAGTCTTCTTTGAGCTCTTTTCACTGACTTGTAAAATATGAAAAGTTTGCCGAGTTTTGGCCTTCCAGCTCGTTAAAGCGACCGGAAAGCTATCCCTCCTCTAGATTTTAATCTTTTTGGACCTGAGGGATTATTACACAAAAAGATCGAGCGCTTGTTTTATTCGGCTCGTTAAAACAATCGAAAACTCATCCCTTCTGTATTGTTTTATACTTTTTCGGACTTAAGGGATTAGATGACGAAAAAGGAATTTTGGAGTTAACTTTCTGTACCTTTTCAGACTCTCTAAAAATGAAAAGGACCGAGTTTTCCTTGTCGTTAGACTCGTTAAATTCATTAAATAGCGACAAACTTGTCTTTAGACGAGAACGAGTTTCCCTATCGCTAGGCTCGTTAAAACATAGCGATGGGCTTGCCCGAAGGGCAGGTTATAGAACAAGCATATGTTATCCTCCTCAAGCTTGACAAAAATAAAGAGGTACTGGTCAGCAATGACTAGGGAAAAATTGGGAGAACCTCACAGCTTTAATGGTAGCAAGTCGCTCTTGAACATGACACTTTGTCCTCCGTATCACATCGGGTTGGGTTGTTTCATTCACCGGTCTCATCCCCAGTGGAGTCGCCATTTTGTTGTAGGGAAAAGTATCCGACTCGGATGACCCTATCCCACTCTAAGGGTGATAGTACCTCAGCAACAACTGTAAAGAAAACTACTTAAGGTTTACTTCTTTATGAAAGCAAGAGAGAATGAAGAAATGCACTAACCGTTGCCTTGCGCTTAATGTCGAACCCAAACTCTTCTCTTTGCTTGCTTGCTCCCAGCTCCTTGCTCTTTTGCTGGCCCAGCTACAATGAGATCCTGCAAAATGGCAAAGAAGGAAACTACAAGCAACATGCAATCATAACTGATTCAAGGATTAGTGTAAACCAAATATACAATTATCACAATATATCATTGAAACAAGAGCATATAGAAGAACCTCAATAGCTTTTATTAATGAAGAAGTAAAGGTTCTGAGAGTGTTACAACCATTGAAGGCTCCAATCCAGCAACACCTCCCAGCAGAAAAAATTTCTCCTCTTCACCTCCCTCAAGCAATCACCCAATAGTTCAATAGTGAAACCAACAGCATATCATTACTTTGCACAAAATTCCAGCCTTCTGAGCTCATAGGAGAGAGCTCAATATATAGATGAATTGAGAAAGGATGAGTCAGCTTGCAACTGATGTGTAGCTGCCTTGTGTCCTCTCTCTCTTCAGTTAATCTTTAGTTGATCTTCAGTTCTTGAGTCCACTTGGAGAACCTTGCTTCCACTTGGAGAAACAGAGCCTCTGACTCATCACAAGGCGAAATCCCTGATCCAAGTGTCATTTTTGGAAGATTCCAGAGCAATGACTCAGTGTGACACATGTCCAAACTCGCTCAGCGCAGGTGGCCTTTGTCCCACTTGCTTTGCAACGCAGGTACACCATGGAGCAACTGAGTTTCAGCGCAGAAGCCTAGTGGAGCACCTGCTTTGATTTCAGGATTGCTTGTTTTTGAGTGTTTTCAGGTGGAGAACTGATCTGAGAGCTGTTGGCTTGCTGACCTTGTTCCTCTAGGGGTAGGAACATCATGTTTAGGGAATTTGGATCCCTTGGATTATTGACAATTCATGCGAGGCACAAAATTGTCTATAACACATCTGTTGTGTCGTTATGTGTTCAAGAGGTTCGTGCAAATAAGCCATTCATATGCAAAATATCTGTCATCCATCTTGACCATCCCTGAGTCAGTCCTTGCAACAACATTTCGTCAAACTTGATCTATGATTTCGTGTTGTGGTCTTGCCTATGACGGATCGCTTTCTATCGACTTCAGCTCATTATCTAGAAATTGTTAGTACCTTGGGATCTGCATACCTCAATGGCAGGTTTCTCGCCTTCGACGACAGGTTGCATCATTGACCTTCGATCAAAGGACTCTGTGACATGTTCAACATCAACACATCTATTCACATCTCATGGACTGTATTAAGTACTTTGAGAGCCATTGACATTAATGGTGGTTTCTCTCACGCTTGTTAACCGTTTACATCATTGACTGGTAATCAAGTGGTTTCTACCATGTTCGACTTCAACACATTCATTCACATGGATAGAATCGTAGTGTTTCGGGAAGTAGAAATCAAGACCCTGGATCTAGTTTCTGCCATCCAAGCTGCAAGGAATTTTGTATTCATTATTCTGTAGACTATTCATAAACAGATGGTTACGCCCATACTATGTCTACATGTGTCTATGCATATGATATATTGCAAGATCGTTCCTGTATCAGAGCAGTAGTTAGTTTGCTAGTTAGTTTTGATCTGAGTATGGGAATGCCTACCTCAGTGATGATATGATCTTATATTTATATTTTGTATTGAATGTTTATAGGTTCCAACCGAGCTCTCTACAAGATAATCATCGAAATGATAAAGTACTTCACTCTTCTTAGATGATATATGAAACCCTTATCTACTACAGACTTCGCACTTTAGGGGGCAATCTGTTACACAAAATATTGTCACCATGACTATTTGAAGTCAGTATGGGTCCATCATCAACCATACTGTCCTCCTTGGAAAGTCTCATACCTCAGCTCCTCATGTTAAGCTTTGAAAAAGAGAGAAAGTCCTTTAAAAATCAATAAATCTCTGGTTCTGCACTTTCTCCTACTGTTGCCTGCGGTCCCGCACCCCATGTTCATGTTACCGTGGACCTGCCCACTCTGTATCTAAAGGGGTGGGTGTGGACCCCTGTAAAAGTCAAAAGGCGCAAGTTTTACTTCAAAAAACTTACTTGTGGTTGATTCTGGATGATTCTAGAAGGTTTATTGACGTGGATGGTTCGCTCCTAGGTGGTTCATGCATCCTAATATTAAAGGAGCTAATCCCTTGATGAGAGGAGTTATCCCTTTGAAGAAGGAGCTTATCCCTTTGAAGGTGGACCTAGTAACTTCCCTCCATTGCACTATAAATTAAGGCATTGGGCTGGTTGCTAGGGAAGTTAGAAGCTGAACATTTCTAAGGGTAAATGCTGGTGAAATTAAGACTCCCTAGTTAAGCTTGAGAGGAGAGATTACATACCTTTTGGTTTCATTGGGAAGTGAGTGAACTTGTCAAAGTAGAGGAAACTTCTTGTTGGACCCTGGGAGGAGCTTGTACAACATCAAGGCACAGGTTGTAAAGTTCTTCTTTGATTTAAGTTAATACGATCAAACTCATTTTTCTCAACAAATTGTCTTATGTGATTTGCTTCATAAATTCCTTGATCATTATGATGGATATGCTTTATTATATTGGCTTTTCAGGTGCTATTTAATGTGTGTGCATGTTTGTGTATGTAGATTCTACATCAAGGAGATCATTTGGATCAAAAGAGCTTGGCTTCTACAAACTTGCACTGGAACCAAGGTAGGCCTAAACACTTGTTTGCCTCTATTAATAAATTGCATATTTAGTGAAAGATAGGGTTTGATTGGTGTGTTTGTCGCTAGATATCTTTAGATACTAGGGAGGTCGATCTTGTCCACAAGAACGACTCATTCCTTGTGACAGCATGAATATTTGTAGTGCATATACCATGCCCAATCCTTCTCATTCTATTGTTGAATAGTTTCTCTCCACCTTAGATAGTTTCCTACTTTCAAAGCAAATCAGATGGTCAATATCTGCTTCACCTGGCTGAGATAAAACAAATCCCAATGCTATACAAGATGCATCCAAATTCACATGAAATTATTTATTCCAATCCGAGAATACTAGGATTGGCACAGTAACCATCTTCTCCTTAAGAATTCCCAAGCTCTTCTACCAGTCATCATCCCAGCAAAATGTAGCATCCTTCTTCAAAAGCTCTCCATTAGTGTAGCGATCTACACATATGCCTTTATAAATTTCTTGTAATACCCTGTATGACCCAAAGTTGCACGTAGCTACTTTACATTCCTTGGTGGATACAAATTGATAATTACAATGATATTGGCAAGGTCTACCATCAATCCCTACTTACATACAACATGTCGCAATACTACTCTATAAGGTACACAGAAAATACATTTCTTTATATGTTGGGTCCCTATAATACTAGTGATTACCCCATTATTATTGTGGTTATACCCCTTATTAATATTGTTGTGCTCCTATTGCCCCCATATTGTTATTACTGTGCCCCATATAATCCCTCTATTGTTATTTTTGTGGCTTTATATTATTATTGTTAGGTCGGCTGGGTTATATTGTGACTCGTTAGACTCCTATATATAGAAATGAGGTTTTGTCATTTGAATCATCGAAGAATTGTTAATTTATGTAATGTAAAGGAGGTTGCTGCCTCGAAGAGGCTGAATTCTAAGGTGTTGATCTATCTTTTCTATCTTTTTCTTAAGCTGGTTACATAACATTTGGTATCAGAGCTTTGGATTCTAGGGTTTCGGTGCTCCAAACAGGTCATCGTGGAATTGTTGCTATAACTTCTTTTCTGTGATGTTTCAGAAGTTTCCAAAAAAACCCATTTGAGAAGAAATTTCTCGGAACCTCGGTTCCGAATTTCAGAGCTTTTTGCGCTATATTGGTAGAGGTATGATTTAAGGAAGTTGGTCTTTTTGCAGACTCCTGAATTACATTCCAAACAGGTGACCTGGGGAAAATAGTCATAACTTTCTATCTAGGGATTGGATTGAAATTTTGTAAGAATGCACATAAAGAGAACGGACTGTAGTTTCTTGTATGCGTTTTTCAGATCCAAAGGTCGAAACAGTGACTCGTGGCACGTCGTACAAGTTCGCTCTACTGAACCGTCTATAATCAAGTCACTGTGGGAGATTTCGCATAACTCTTCCTTAGAAAATCCAAATTGGGTCAGACTTGTGGCATTGGAAAGAGGACACAGAGGGATACTACAGATCACAAATTCAGAACTAGATGATCAGAAAGTACAGAGATACATCAGAGGCAATATCGAGCTCCTACAAAGTGAAAAAGGTGTGTAGATTTTCTTAAATTTTTGCTTAAGCTTGGTTTGAAAATTTATTTTGAAGGAATTCAAAGGGCATAGTAGAACATTATTATCGGTAACTGATGCCCTGAGGAAAGAAAATGCAAACACTTAGTAAGGAACCTGAAAGCTCGAGCATGACTCATGAAGAAGAGGAAGAAATGCTACATGATATATCAAAATTACAAGAACAAGTGCAACAAATGTCACTGTCACAAAAGCTAACAGAAGCTAAGATAAATGGTGTGGAAACTAAGATGAATGGCATGGAAGCTAAAATGAATGGCATGGAAGCTAAGATGGACAACTTGAAGATAGATTTGAACACTGTTACACTAAAATTTGTCACCATGACTATTTGCAGTTAGTATGGCTCCATCAACAACCATACTGTCCTCCTTGGCAAGTCTTATACCTCTGCTCCTCATGTCAAACTCCAAAAAAGAGAGAAAGCCTTTAAAAATCAATATAACTCTAGTTCCGCACTTTCTCTTACTCTTACCTGCGGGCACGCACCTTAAGTACATAATACCTGCGTACTTGTACGCTCTGTCTGTAAAGGGGTGGGTGCGTACCCCTGTAAAAGTCAAAAGGCGCAAGTTTTACTTCAAAAAACTTACTTGCGGTCGATTCTAGAGCATTCTAGAAGATGGTTTGACGTGGATTGAGCGCCTCCAGATGGTTCATGCATCCCAATGAAAGAGGAACTTATCCCATGAAGAGGGGAACTATCCCTTTGAAAGAGGGGCTTATCCCATTGATGGTGGACTTGTTTAACTTCCTCCAAAGCATTATAAATACAGGCATTGGGCCAGAGGCAAAAGAGGTTGAAAGCTGAACATTCCTAAGGGTAGATGCTGCTGAAATTAGGACTCCCTTATAGAGCTTGAGAGGAGAGATTCCAATCCTTTCTTAGCTTCATTTGGAAGTGGGTGAGCTGATCAAAGTAGAGGAGAACTCTTGCTGGACCCTGGGAGGGACCTGCACAACACCAAGGCACTGGTTGTAAGGTTTCTCTTGTTTCCAATTAATACAATTAAGTTCATTTTTCTCAACAAGTTGTTATATATAATTTGTTTCATAAACTCCTTGGTCTTTATGATGGATATGTTTTATTATATGAGTTATTCAGGTGCTATGTAATCGTTTTCTTGTTAGTGTATGCAGGCTTCAAGGAGAAGGAGCTCATCTGGATCGGAGAGGCTTGGCTGCTACAAATAGCGTTGGACTAAAGGTAAGCCTTAAACACCTGGTTGCTTTTATTTTAAATGCATATTTAGGGAAAGATAGTGCTTGATTGTTTTGTTTGTCACTAGAAACACCTTAGTTTCTAGGGAGGTCGGTTTTGTCCACAAAATTGACTCTTTCCGCATGACAAACACAAATTTGAAGACAGGTATGGCAGATTTGAAGAGAAATTTGACAAATTTTCTACAAGAAATACTTACCAATGGTGAAAAGGTAGTAAAGGAAACTCATGATGTGAAAAAAAGAAATGTTAATCATGATTTCTTAGACTCTAATGTGGGATATAAAACCCACCATATTCCAAAAATCGATATGAGGAAGTTTGATGGCAAGGATCCCGCAACATGGATACTACAAATGGAGCAATTTTTCGATCTCAATAATGTGCAAAACACACAAAAGGTATGTATGGAAACTTTATATTTGGAACCAAATCAGTTTGTATGGTATCAATGGCTTTGCTCTTGTAAAAAATTTACCACTTGGGCAATTTTTACGGAAGAATTGATAGCACATTATGAGGATACAAAAAGAAACACATTTTTTAGCCAATTGATAAGTCTCAAACAAAAGGGTTCAATAATGGAGCACATTGAGGAGTTCCAAAAATTGAACATAAGGGTAAAAGATATTCCAGAGAAGCATAGGATTGATGTGTTCATAGGGTCTTTAAAGGATAATATCCAACATGATGTTCGCATTTGGGAACCTGATTCATTAGAGAAGGCATTCAGGTTAGCAAGAAAAATGGAAAGAAAAATTATGGCAACCAGGAAGCATACCACTCACAACTATAAAGACGGAAGTGTTGTTGCCCCTAGTCTTCCACAACCTATAAGGTTGAAACCACAACAATTGGAAGAAAAAAGAGCAAAAGGGCTTTGTTACAGTTGTGATAACAAATACACTAAAGGTCATAAGTGTGCTCAGAAGAAATTATTCTACATAGATTGTGAAGAGGAAGAAGAAAAGGAGAAAGAAAGGTCAAAAGAAGAGGATATACTCCAGGAACAAAGCCTAGATGAAGAACAAATAAATCCGACCATATCTTGTAATGCATTGGCGGGAATTACCACTCCTCAAACCATTAAGATAGAAGGAAAAATCAAGAAGAAAAAGGTAATAGTGTTGATTGATTCAGGAAGCACCCACAATTTTATTCATTGTAAGGTAGCCAAAGAATTGAATTGCTTCCTATATCCAGCACCAGAGTGTCAAGTGATGATTGCAAATGGAGGAACAATAAATTGCTGTGGAAAGTGCCATAATATCAAGCTATCCATGAGAGAATATGTATTGACTAGCCCAATGCTTTCCATTCCAATGGGAGGTGGTGATGTTGTACTAGGAGTCCAATGGCTACAACCCTTGGGTACAATAGCTTTTAATTTTCAAGAACTTTTCATTAAATTTTCTACGGAAGGAAAGGAAGTTGAATTAAGGGGTATTGCAGGGAAAACAGGAAAGATAATCAGCTCTAATGGTATGACAAAGCTTCTAAAAAAGGAACAAAGAGGTGTAATTGCACAATTATGTTCGCTAGATGTTTCCACATCGGAATCATCTATTTCTCCAGATCTCCAAAAAGTCCTGGACAATCATTCCAAGGTATTTGAGACTCCCAAAGGTCTCCCACCTATGCGTGATCATGATCATGCTATTCATATGATTCCAGGAAGTGTTCCTCCAAACATCAGGCTGTACAGATATCCCTATGTCCAAAAGAGTGAAATTGAACGTATGGTTGCAGAAATGCTAGAGGCTGGTATAATTCAACCGAGTCAAAGTTCTTTCTCTGCTCCCATAGTATTGGTGCACAAGAAGGATGGATCATGGCACATGTGTCAGGATTATAGGGAGCTCAACAAGCTCACTATTAAAGATAAGTTCCCCATTCCTGTCATTGATGAATTACTGGATGAATTGCATGGATCAATTTACTTCATCAAGTTGGATCTTTGTTCAGGATATCATCAAATCAGAATGAAGACTGAAGACATTCTGAAAACAGCATTTAGAACTCATGTGGGTCATTATGAATTTTTGGTCATGCCTTTTGGCCTTACCAATGCACCTTCAACATTTCAAGGTTTGATGAATTCAATTTTCAAACCATTCCTTAGAAAATTTGTGTTAGTATTTTTTGATGACATAATAATCTACAGCAAGTCTTGGAAGGATCATGTTGAACATGTTGACAAGGTGCTACAACTATTGGAGGAGAAACATTTATATGCAAAAATATCCAAATGTTTTTTGGAGTCCAAGAGGTGGAATATCTAGGTCATATTGTATCTCATGAAGGAGTTAAGGTAGACCCTAGCAAAATTAAAGCCATTAAGGAATGGAAAATCCTCACATCCATAAAGCATCTGCGAGGATTTCTCGGGTTGACAGGGTATTATCTCAAGTTTGTTAAGAATTATGGGAGAATAGCAGCACCTCTAACAACATTATTGAAGAAAGATACATTTTCATGGACTCCGGAAGCAACAAAGGCCTTTGAACATCTTAAAGAGGCAATGTGCCAAGCATCGGTCTTAGCTACACCGGACTTCACAAAAACCTTTATTGTGGAATGTGATGCTTCAAGAAATGGAATTGGTGTTGTTCTAATGCAAGATGAAAGACCCATTGCTTTTGAAAGCCGTCCAATCAAGGGAAAGTTTTTAAGCGAAGCTATTTATGAGAAGGAAATGTTGGCAATACTCCATGCACTTAAGAAATGGTGACCCTACCTAATGGGAAGACACTTCAAGGTAAATACGGATCATGATAGCCTTAAATACTTTTTAGAATAAAGATTATCCTCTGAAGAGAAACAAAAGTGGGTCACAAAGATGTTGGGTTATGACTTTGAAATCATCTACAAAAAAGGGAAGCAAAATGTGGTGGCAGATGCACTCTTAAGAAAGGATGAGGATGTGGAAGCATTTTTATGCGCCATTTCTATTATCCAACCAGATTAGATAAATGAAGCAAGGCAGGAATGGAATAATGACGCAGAAGTGTGGGAACTTATTCAAAAGTTACAACAAGATTCCAGTACATCTAATACATTTAGCTAGAAAAATGAATCGTTATGGTACAAAGATCACTTATAATAAGAATTCCCAGCTAAAACAAAAGATTCTTATGGAATTACACACTTCTCCCTTAGGAGGGCACTTAGGATTTTTAAAAACTTACCACAGGGTTAAGAAGGAATTTTTTTGGGATGGCCTTAAATCAGATATTCAAAAGTTTGTGGCGGAATGTTTGGTTTGCCAACAAAATAAAGTTGAAACAATTAAGACACCGGGTCTATTACAACCTTTATCCATTCCAAGCCAACGTTGGGAGGAGGTTTCAATGGATTTTATCACAGGTTTACCCAAGTCTGAGGGAAAGAGTGTCATCATGGTGGTAGTTGACAAACTTACCAAGTATGCACACTTTTGTGCATTATCACATCCATTTAAAGCCAGTACAGTTTCTATTGCATTTATGGAAACAATTCAAAAGCTACATGGAAACCCAAATATTATTGTAAGTGACAGAGATCCCATTTTCACTGGAAACTTTTGGATATAATTATTTTATTGTCTTGGTACTCAGTTAGTTCATAGCTCATCTTATCATCCTCAATCCGATGGGCAAAATGAGATAGTAAACAAATGTTTGGAAGGACATCTTCGTTGCTTTGTATTTGATAAACAAACACAATGGGTCAAATGGTTGCCTCTGGCTGAATGGTAGTATAACACTTCCTTCCATACAACAACAAAAATGACTCCATTTATGGCACTTTATGGGTATCAACCACCATCCATCACATCATATTTAAGAGAAAATCCTAAGGTTCAGGCAGTGGAACATCACATCGAACATCAAAAACAAGTCTTCCAACTCTTAAAGGATAACCTCGTGTTGGCACAAAATAGAATGAAACAATAGGCAGATCAACATCACAGTGAAAGAAGTTTTGATGTAGGTGATTGGAAATTCTTACGGCTATAACCATATAAGCAAATGTCCATCAAGAAAGCTAAGAAGGATAATAAATTATCACCAAAGTATTATGGTCTGTACAAGGTGTTGCAAAAGATTGGTACTATGGCATACAAATTGGAGCTTCCTGCAGCTTCTAGATTGCACCCAGTTTTCCATGTTTCATGTTTAAAGAAGGTTATAGGCGACAAGCTCCTAGTTCAAACAATATTGCCAGAACTTGATGAGGAAGGAAAAATTATACTGGAACCGGAAGCAGTCACAGAAACAAGAACTCAACAGCTACGAAATCAATCAATTTCGGAGTATCTTATCAAGTGGATGAACTTATCCGCTGAAGATTCCACATGGGAGGATAAGAATTTTATATAGAAGTATCCAGAACTACTCAAGCGTTGAGGACAACACTTTTTTGAAGGAGAGGGGCATGTTGGGTCCCTATAATACTAGTGATTACCCCATTACTATTGTAGTTATACCCCTTATTAATATTGTTGTGCCCCTATTGCCCCCATATTGTTATTATTGTGCCCCATAGAATCCCTCTATTGTTATTTTTGTGGCTTTATATTATTATTGTTAGGTCGGATGGGTTATATTGTGACTCCTTATACTCCTATATATAGAAAGGAGGTTTTGTCATTTGAATCATCGAATAATTGTTCATTTATGTAATGTAAAGGAGGTTGCCCCCTCGAAGAGGCTGAATTCTAATGCGTTGATCTATCTTTTCTATCTTTTTCTTGAGCTGGTTACATAACATTATATTCAAGGAAATTTGATACTTCTTGCATGTATTCAACATTAGGCCAAACTAGAAACATGTTTCTTAACTAGCTCAAATAATCTCCAACCATCGAAGTAGACCTCCATAAACTTGTGAATAAATTCCTTAAAGATGGTGACTACCACCCTTGAAAATATTGCAAGATAATTTTTCAGTCTGAAAGGCATAACTGTATATTTGAATGAACCCCACTCTGTAGCGAAGCTAGAATTTCTTCTATCCTCCAACGCAATCTTAATTTAGTGATATCCCAAAAATCCATCTGTGAATGAATAAGCCTCCTGTCCACCAACATTTTCTAGAACTTCATAATTTAACTTCCACAGATCTACATAGATCCTTATATCACCCTTTGTTTTATTTTCTTGGACCATCATCGGAATGACCCATCTCATTATTCTACGGGTTCAATTATTCCTACCGCGAGCATCTTTTCCAACTATTCTCTTACCTTTTCCTTGTACTTTGGGTTCAATCAATATGGACACTGCTTAACCAACTTCACATATAGCTATAAATTGATCTTCATCATACCTAAATCACCTATTATACGCTTCAATTTAGAGAACCTTGTCGAAATAAATTTTGATATTCGTGTAATAATTCAACAACCTTGGCTACGATGTCTTCATCCCAATAGTCACGAATATGCACAAATTTTGGTTCTTCCTTTGATCCAATATTAATTTTTTTGTCCTTACCGACTGTGATAGATTAGGGATCTTTACATCAGGTCTTGAAACCTCACGTAGTCCCTTTGACTTAGGAATATTGAAATTTCATGGATCCTCATCGCCTTCTTCTGTAGTAACATTGTAGCATTCCAAAGCATGTTGTAGCGTCACGCTCGAGCCAGGCTGCATCCAAATTATAGGTTCTATAGGTGTTCGAAAGATTGTTGCCTTAATATCTTGAGTTCCTCATCAGTGCATTTGAACCCGTATTCAAAGGTGAATATTAGCAGGAAAATCTCCTTCATTTCATCCCAATCAGCATTTTGGAAATAATACGAAGAGGGGGGGTGAATCAATATTTACAATTCAACAATATTTCATTTCCCAATCATATCTATATACGCTACTTCAGTGTAGTGAACTTGTGTGTGCATGCAACTATGATTAAAGAAACTACCAGATACCCAGAGAACTTATGATTTAGTTAATTCATCATGTGTTGATATTTAATCAGTGCATCAGTACTTTATTATATAGTAACTATGTGTAATAACATAATAAACCATCACACATAAGAAACACACATGAACACTAAGATTTAAGGTGGAAACCCAATGCAAGAGAAAAACCGCCTGCTGATCGTCTCTGTCGTATTTTTAATATAAACAAAATCTGTTTACAATCTTGTACTGGTGAAAACTCATACCACTACGCAGGAACTCACCTGCAGAAGGCTAAAATCTTCTCTCATTCTCCAGCTTCAACTGGAAGGGAGCTATAGCACCCTAGTTCTTGTACTAGATGATATGTTTACTAGTACATAGGTGCCGACCTACAGAATCTTACGACCTTCTCTCTTCCTCCAGGGACCAGGTTTCATAAATGTTCAGTCTGGATGCTCCTGGTACACAACAACACAATATGAAGGCCTCATTTCATCAAATTTTCACTCTGTACCCATCAGAAACTTTGAAGCTCAAACTCTATAATAACTACATCAACCAACAATCAGTCAATCTAAGCATTCAGATCACTGTCACCAGAACATTGTGTTGAACCCAGAAATCTGAATCATCAACCAGAACTAGCTGCAACCTTAAGAATCATACATCAGAATGCATATGTTACTTTAATTAACCCAACCTACGTGTATACACTACTTCCTTTAACAAAACCTACGTATACCTCCAAAACTACTGAAACATAAAAACTTTTGAATCAAATCTGTACCAACCAGTAATATTATGAACATCTACTGTCAAATTCCAGAAATCGAGACATTCAGCAGTAAATATCACCCTTCTCACCGCATCAATCAATCAATCAGACTCAATCTCTTTATGCATTCATATATACTTTCAGACCTAAGAAGACATCATTGATAAACAGGAGTAAACCAGCAGCATTGATCAGATAGATAAGTCATTTCTGAATAACAAACTTTTATTTTGTATATGCTACTTGGAAGCTTCGAACCAGTGTGTATACATGCCTTCACCAAGGCAAACCAGTGTATATATCTACAAATACTAACTTACAACTTCGCTGCTATTCAATCTTTTAGACATACCCATATCATGCCATTTAAAGAATAAAACATGTATAAGCAATTAGATCTAGCCCAACCAATATCAGATCATTCAATGATAAGTCAATTCAAGTCTCATGATACTGATCCAACATGGAATTCAAGGTGCACACAATATTTCAGATTATATCATAATCATAGCCCCTGCAACATAAAATGTACTTCAGATAGAAGTATTCCTGAGAAACCCTTTCACTTGCACACTTGGCCCTTTGTTATTCTCCTTCTTATATAGTTTTTGCCTTTCTCAATACCTCAGACCAAACAACACTTAGAACTTGTGGTATTCTTGGACGGGATCAAATAGTCATTACTCTACTTAATATTGTGGGATAATACCATGGTATTGACCCTTGGTATTCTTTAATCTTGAATTTCCTTGATTTTCCAACCCATACGTGCTTTTTCTCTTGTGAAAGTGTGTGCATACGTATACACTCTTTTTGTTCTATTAACCTGCATTTATACACTTCTTTGACAAGGTGAACCTGTGTATACACCTTAAACTATCTTAAAACATCCTTTTCCTTCAACATCTTGATTCTGATCAGTAGACCTTTTTTCCAACTTCTTGTTCTTTTGCACCAATGCCCTATTACTTGTGAATTGACCTATTAAAATGAAAGTTTCCCTTTATCAAATATGAACAGACCTGTGAGTGACTTTTCCATCAAGGACAACACCTATATCATAATGTCAACCATCTCTCCCTTTGAACTTGATGGCAACCATATTGGTGTTGATTACTTCAAGTTGTAGAACCTAATTGAGATATCGAGCAACACCAAAATACTCTCCCCCTTTGACATCAAGGGAAAAGAGCAGACCAAGAGATGCTCCCCCTTTGAGATACACTATGTTGTCCATGCTCCCCCTAAGTACATGCAAATTTTGCAGGGATAATTTTTTAAAATGATAACATGACTCTATAACTCAACCATGTGAGTATGACCTTCCTATCACCAATGACTCATACATACATCAATCACCCAACCAAGTGGGGATACGCCAATTTTTAATACATGACTAATAGTGGGGATACAAAATACATCATATGTCTAATAGGACCCATTCAAAAATAGTCTCTGATAAAAGGAGACATATTACACCCTAGATATTTACATGACCTATGCAACAATTGATATGAATATCTGAGGCCATAGCAGAAATCAGCAACCATAATACCAACAATGAACAATTTTTGTGAAGGCTAATGCTCCCCCTAAACCTGTGCTACCTGTGCATTTTCAAAAAATAATTTGTCAAGGCATCTTCGTCAGTTAGATAAAGATTAATGAATAAAGCATATCAATAGACTATAATCATCAATATTAGATTGAGCACCCATGATAGAGTCTGAACCACTATTTTTCTATTAGAAAAAATTATATGCTCCTATAGCCACAAAAAATTGTCTATAGATGCGACTATCCTTTATGAAACTGGCGTATAGGAACCTTCTTCTAAAAACTGGATTTAAGAGCAGGATGATGCAGAGACTACTCCAAGCTTTTGTCTGAGATATTAAAATGTTTCTCTGGGAAGCGGTTTGGTAAATATATCAACAAACTATTCTTTGGAGGGAACATACTCCAATTTAACCTTTTGTTCAAGCACTTGTTCTCGTAGAAAATGGTACTTAATGGGTATGTGCTTTGTCTTGGAGTGCATGACTGGATATTTTGAAATATTGATGGAACTTGTATTATCACATAAAATAGAGATGGGTGGAGAACATGTGATTTGAATGTCTTGCAATGTTTGCATCATCCATAGTAGTTGTGTGCAGTAAGATGCAGCAACCACATACTCTGCTTCAGTTATATAAGGCAATCATACCTTTTTTTCTTGTTGAACCAAGATACTAACTATGATCCCATATAGAATGCACCTCCACTAGTGGTTTTTCGATCATCAACATTTCCTACCCAATCAACATGTGTATATGCATGAAGAGTAAGATCTGTATCTTTAGGATACCATAGACCGAATTCTTGAGTTCCTTGAATATATTTGAATATTCTTTTTACATCTTGAAGATGTGATTCCTTTGGATTTGCTTGGAACCTTCCAATAGTTCCTACTGCATGCATGATACCAAGTCTAGTACCTATTAGATAGAGAAGACTTCCAATCATAGATTTGTATGCTAGTTGATTCAATGTAGGTGATTCATCATTAGAACTGAGACTACATCCTGTTACCATTGGAGTACATACTGGTTTAGAATCCTCCATTCCATACTTCTTCAAAATCTTCTTGAGATATTTAGTTTGTGAAAGAAAAATACCATATTTTGTTTACTGTACTTATAGGCCAAGAAAATAAGTAAGTTCATCAAGTAAGGAAATTTCAAATTCTTGCTGCATAACCAAAGAAAATTTCTGACTCATAGGTTCATTGCTACCAAAGATGATATCGTTAACATAAACAACAATAATTAGTAGTTTATCATTCTCAATCTTAGTGTATAAGTTGTTTTCTGCAGATCCTTTTGTGAACCCTTGTTATTATAGATATTTTTGAAGGCGATAATACCAAGCCCTTAGAGCTTTTTTTAGTCCATAAAGAGCCTTTTTGATCTTGCATACAAGCTTTGTATCATTTCCTAGAATGAATCCTTCTGTTTTTTTCAATATAAACTTCTTCTTCTAATTCTCCATTAAGAAATGTAGATTTTACATCCATTTGATACACTTTGAATTTCCAAAAACTTGAAATAAAAAGAAATATTCTTATGGATTCAAGTTTGGCAACATTTGCAAATTTTCTTCAAAGTCTATACCTTCTTGTTTATTATACCCTTTACAGACATGTCTTGATTTGTTTCTAATAACCTCTCCATTTTCATTCAATTTATTCTTGAATATCCATTTTGTTCCTATAACATTTTTATCAAGAGGTCTAGGAACTAGTTCCCAAGTATCATTCTTTTCAATTTGATCAAGTTCTTCATTCATTGCCTTAACCCAACATTCATCTTTGCCAGCTTCATGAACATTTTGTGGTTCTATGGAGGATAGTAAAGCTAGATAAATGGAAGTTCCTGCAAGAGTTCTTCTTGTTTGTACTCCAAACACTTTTTCTCCTAGAATTTGATATTATGGATGATTCTTTTTAACATACCTGGATGGAATCTTTTCCCTGTCAGTTGTATCTTCTTCTGATGCTTCATTGGTTTCTTCCTCTATATCATATTTATTTGATACGGGAAATCATTCACCATCTTCCTCATTGTCATCATCCTTTGTTGACTTTATCCGTTCTGGATTTTTGCATGCTTCATCAATTACTACAACAATTTTCCAAAGTCTCTTGTTATAAAATTTGTATCCTTTACTTCTAGATGAATAACCAAGAAGAATTCCTTTGCTTGCTCTGGGTTCAAACTTACCAAGTTTTTCATCAGTCTTTTTGATGAAAAAATTTCTTCCAAAAACTCTAAAGTGTTTTAAAGTAGGAGGCTTACCATAAAAAAATTCACATGGACTTTGACCACTATTTACCCACACATTAGCTTTGTTGAGAATAGTCACGATAGTAAAAGCAGCTTCACCCCATAAGGTGGTAGGAGGTCCAAATTTATCAAGCATAACTCGAGCAATTTATTGAAATGTTTCGTTCATTCTTTCCACTACACCATGTTGTTCACAAAAATTTAAAAAATCATCTGATATGAATTCTCCCCCTCAATCAGATCTAAGACATTTGATTTTTTGATCTAATTCATTTTCAACTACATCTTTGAAGGCTTTAAAATTTTCAAATGTTTCGTCTTTATGCTTTAGTAGACCTATCCAACACATTCTAGGAAAATTGGCAATGAATAAAATAAAGTATTCTTCTCCATGAGGTGAATTTTTCCTTGTTGGTCCACACAAATCAATATGGATGAGTTCAAGAGGCTTACTTGTTGATCCTTATTTTTCATTGAAATGAACTCTGGTTTTCTTGCTGACTTGACATGGTTTGCAAATGGTATTTTCTTGGATGCTGATATCTGGAAGATCACGAACCTCCTTGAGCCTGCATGCTTTTCTTATTTTAGAAAATCTTAGATGCCCCAATCTTTTGTGCCATAACCTATTTTCATCAATTTTTCTTACATAGAATTGTTCTTTTCCTCTTTTCAATATGTATAGATTGCTTAGAATTCTTGTACCTTTGATTACAGTCTTTCCTATATGAAGCTCACGAACCACACATCCGTTTGATCGAAACACAACTTCATTTCCTTCATCACACATTTGACTAACACTCAACAAGTTATATTTTAAACCATCAATGTACATGACATTCCAGCTTTAAGCTTTTATTTCAAATAAACAAAACCTTTACCTTTGATGACAACTGGTGTGTCATTTACAAAGGAGACATTCTTTTCCTTTTCTAAAGAATTATATGAATCAATTTTCTCTTTATCACCTATCATGTGTTTAGAGCATCCACTGTCAATGTACCACTGATTTTCTTGTCCTTCTGCAAATAGAGCTATGCCACATCTTTCTGATTGAAATTCCTTCTTTCTCCATACCCCAGAATTTGACAATGTTTGCTCCTTTTAAAGTGTTGGATGAAATTTTCTCTTGCATTCAAATTCTTCACGACTAAAGTTATTACAAAATGAACATTCAATTTCATCTTCAAAAGGATAAAATTTATTATAATAACTTTTCTTGATTCCTGTTATGCTTCATTGATTTTGTCCTTCTCTAGTCATGATAATTTTGTAAGAAAAACATTGATCAACCTTATGCCCAAAGTTATGGCATGAAAATAATTGTCCATTAAAGAATTTTTTGCGATCATAGAATCTTTTAGTATTGTGTAAATTTTGGTTGATGCTTCTATTGATGTTTATACTTGGAGTAGATTGAGCATGATTTACTTCGTGAGTACTTTTAGGCTTTTGCTGATGATTGACATACTGTTTGTTGGTCTTTGATGCATCAAGATAGATTCTAGTGGAGGCTGATGAATTCGTGATTGGGATAATTCTTCAGTATATCCAAGACAGGTCTTTTCAAGAGGAGAATGCTGGACCTTGATGATTTCATTTAAATTTTTTATCCTTCAGGAAATCTAAGATTAAGAGATTTTGTCTTCCCAAGTTCTTTTCCTAGACCCACAACTTCAATTTCTACTTTTTCATTGTGCTTTTCTCTTTCAGTGAGTTGATGTGTCAAAATGTCTATGATCATATTATTTTTCGAAGGATTTACAATACACATACATTAAAATATCATAGACATAAAAATGAGACATGGTGGAAAAGGCTTGAGAGCCTTGGTGTATTACTCACATTCTCATTGTTAAAATAATGCTTATGATACATATAAATACATGAGGAAATTTGTCTCGAGATAGCATGTCTATATTGGACACTTGGTTGAGAAAATGTCTCAACCAAACACCAATCTAGGAGCCTAACTAGTTGGAGAGAATCTCTCAACCAACTAGGCCTAAACTGACCCCTAACCATGAGGACAAACTCAATCTAGAAAGGTAGGATTCAATCCAACTTTCTTAATTTTAATTAACTTAATTATTTTGGACTTATAACTATTTTAAACACATGAGAGTGAGGCTAACATTCCCCCCTTAATAATAAGTCCAAAATAAGAACCATGAACCATCTTCCAAGTTCTCATGCTGAAACTGTTGATCCTCAAAAATACTGCCTAAAAAGTTGCCAAAGATGGATGCTGATAAAACCTTCAATCTAAAGTGAACATGAATCAACTGCAAGTTTCATTCATCTCTGAATTTTTCTTCACATCTCCATCATCTTCCAAGCTGCAAAAGGATCCATCTTTCCTTTGCTTTCAATCATCATCCTTTGTCTGCTAACAAAATTTTGATGATGCCAACTGGCGAAATTTCTTTTTCCACTAACAAAATATTGAGGATGCCCATTGGAAAATTTGCTAATGTAAAAAATGATCATTTTTGTTTGTTTAAAACTTCTTAGTGTTGCTTTTTTTGAATTACCACTGCCGAATTTGTTGATGCGAAACCTCCCACTAGCGACTTGATGTTGATGATGGAAAAAATTGTTGATCGCCTACTGGAGAATTTGTTGATGATGCCCACTGGCCGATGAGGATGCACACTCGGTGATTTGATGAAGACTTCCCACTGGATGCTTTTTCTAATGTTGTTGAGACTTTTAGCTTGACAACCACCTTCAATTCAATTATCATTTTCCCCTTTTGTCAGCTAAAAGGAGAGACAATCATTTGTGCTTGATTTTTGAACTCCCCCTTCAGGTGTAGGAGAGTTCCACCATATTCATTCTACTGTAGAATTGGTCTTCATGTGATACTAAATCCTTCGGTAACACATAGACAACTGTTTAACTGTAGATGACCACTTCCAAGTATCAATCCATGCATAATTGATCTTCACTTTGGGTGGTTGATTTTTCTTGCAAAATCTTTTGGATGAATGATTTTTCTTGCCACAATGGTGACAAGGATGGAGGTCAAAGAATTTAATCTCCATATGGCCATTTCAATTACAATGATTACACTTAACCAAATTCTGAGCATTGTCAAGAAAACCAACACTTACAAAGTGAACTGGTTTTGAGAAATCTAGAACAAACAAAGTGTTTTCTTTGTTGTATCCTAGGTCATGTCAATGTTTGTTGAAGGAGATTTCTTCCCAAGGTCTGATCACTTTCTTGGAAAGACTATCCTACCATTGTTCTTCATATTTGTTGTTACTGCTAACATCCTATCCTTGACTTATTAAACCTTTTGTATCACACTGGGCATCAAGCACTAACAATTCATCTATTTGACATGTTGCATCAAAGTGATCAATTTGATCTTTGGTACTAATTTTTGCATCATTAAGTAGTACAACTGGCTGGTTGAGATAATTTGCATAACAACTTATATCAACTTGGTTGATTAGTTCATCTGTGTCACAACTTACATCAACTTGCTTGATTAGATCATCTATGTTGCAACCTTCATTAATATGTTGAATAAGATCACTTATATCACAACTTTCATTTGCTATTGTGATGAGGTCTTCTGTGTCACAACTTACTTTTGTCTTCTCTGCACATTGTGCATCTAGTAAATCTTGCTTTTCACTTAACATAATTTGAAGTGCATGAATGAGTGTTTCTTTCACTTCGAGCTCAATTTAAAATTATTTTGCTGCTTCTAATGTAATGGTCATTTGATTGATTAAGGTTTGACTTTTCTTCAACTTCCATTCCAGTATTTCAACTTTGTTTTGTAACTCATGATCTCAATCTTGAAAATCTTTAATCTTCAGTTCTGCACTTTGAAGATATTTTCCTCCTTTATCCATTATGAGTTTGGACACACTCGCTTACTAGCTCGTTTTCTTGCTTGTAACACTTGCGGGATTTGAATATCTCGCTCGCTTGAATTATTGAACTTGTGTGCCTGATTTAGTTTATCAATGGAATGATTGAATTCACACTCACTTGAACTTTTTGAATGACTCAATCAGCTTGACACTTTCTTGAAATTTCTGTTAGCAAATGAACGCATGCTCGCTTCAATTTTGTACTAGGATGAGGGTGTCAGATACCACTGAAAATGCACCCAATGTTTAAATTGACAAATTAAATTGATATTGACTCACTTAATCTACTCAGTTGAGGAGAATTGACTTACTTTACCTCCTATAAATTCACAATTTGGGTGTCAATTTCGACCGAGAATGCACCTTTACAATTCAACTTGATTTCATTTGAATTTGTTTACAAGTTAACTTACAGATTATGATTTTGCAAGTTACACAATGACTAATTGTCATTGAATGTTGATGTAGTCTTTTGAAATGCATGAGTTTGTAGTTTCATTCACTTAATTGCCTTATGTGAATTTGATTGTTGATGTAAAATGTTGAGGTTGCCAACTTTGATTATGTGTTGTAGTTGCAAACATGCATGTGATTGTTTGTGATTGATTGAATGCTCATTGCAACTTCTTAATTTCAAGTGCTTTAATTAATGTTCTTGTTTCATTCACTTACTTTAGACTCCTTGTGTGTGTTAGATAAGATAATTGTAGTGTCAAAACTAGACACAAAAAAATAAGCAACATCAAAAATGATGCGCCATCACAAAGATACTCATGGTGTACCTACAATCCCCTTATTCAATTTCAAGTAAATCTAGGACACAATCACCATAAAAAAGATATGTTTTTATTAAGTATTGAGTACATAAGCAATCAACCTCACACTTATAACCCCAAAATTTCAAAAATCACTTATTACTCAAAAAAACACTTATCACTACAAAAATATTACAAAATGTACTTTATCTCCCCCAAAAGATTTTTTTTTTAATGCACGTATCCCTTATTACTCCAAAATAATACAAATTATACCTTATCACTCCATTACAAAAATTTCACTTTACTAACCCTTTTAAAATTCCAAACATTATCCTTTTATGAGTATTAAAATAATATTTTAAAACTCGTACTTGTCACACCATATGACCTTAATGTGAATCACTCATAAGCACTAATTTCATGACGTTACTTCACAACTTTCATATGTGCTCTTCCAATAAATGTTATACATTTTCCAGCAATCCAATATAGTTAGCATCTCTCCACACTTGTATCGACTCAACTCAACATGAAATTAAATTTGAATTAACGAACCCACATCGTTTACCTTCCATTTAGATCTTTAACGCTAATTACTCCATGCACATCAGTCAAACAGGCTCCACACTGGAACTCTTTTTACAGGTGTTTTACAAGTTGGCTCTTCCAAACTATTATTTTCTTTGCTACTTTAAGCTAGTCCTCCTCCATGCAGGTTTCAGAGGGTACTAAAGTTGCAAATTGCAGTGCACCAAGCTCATTTAGCAGCTAAAGGCATTCTTTTCTTGCGCTCCTTTTAGACACCAAACATTCTTTGACTTATTTACAATCAGAAATCACTCTGGGTGAGATCTTATCATGATCTCGAATAAGCACATGTCATTTAAAATAACTCAGTTTTGAATCACGGGTTTCGCTATTTTTTATTATGGATCACCTTCAAGGAAATATATATGTTCAGCAACCTATGGCGAAACTGAAATTGAAGAAATATGTTGTAGACCTAATCAATATCCATCTACCTTGCAAGAAATGGAGTAGGAAAAGCTGAAATGACATCATTAAAAAAATACAAGATAATGTACTACCATTGAACCACATTTTTAAAACCACAGTCGAATTGGGTGAAAAGTGGGTCAAGGTCAATTTGGGACAACTTATCTATGTACTAAAATTGCCACAGGAAAGGAATACGCTTGGTTGTTGATCCCCATTTGGAAAATGATTTCTAAAGAGGACGTGGAGGATGTTTCTAAAGTGGAAGATCATACATCGTTTTTCCGGGCATTCCAATGTTGTGATTTTCAATGGCTTATGAGGCTTAAACCTCGAAAGCGGTATCAAACCAGGCCAAATGGAAGAGAAAAAATCACCAAACCGCATCTGTAAAATCCTAAACACATATTTAAAGCAATTCGATAAAATGATTTGAGAAGAACTTCAATTGTTGACCTTGTTCTATTTGTGCCATGATCCAAGCTCCAATTCCTTCACGCAAGTCACCATGCTCCAAGCTTCTTCCACACACACATTTTTAGTTGAAATCATTGAATAAGTAGGCTATACATAATGGTATGCAACTGTTGCTTAATATTGAAATATTGCCAAATTTGTGCCTAGATTTTAGCTAACCACCTTTGCTCAAAAATATTGATAGAGACAACATTTATTGCCACAAACTGCATTGACACTAATGCTGCGCTCAACCATTTATAACAACATGTTTCACCTGATTGTTCCTCTCGCAAAGAGCAGGGTAACTTGGCTCTGATACCACAACGAAGTATTTATAATACACATATATTAAAATATAAGAGAAATAAAAATCAGACATGGAAAAAAAGGCCTAAGAGCCTTGATGTATTCCTCACATTCTCATTGTTAAAATAATGTCTATGATACATATAAATACATGAGGAAGTTTGCCTCAAGATAGTACATCTATCTTGGACACTATGGTTGAGCAAATGTCTCAACCAAACACTAATCTAGGAGCCTAACTAGTTGGAGAGAATCTCTCAACCAACTAGGTCTAAATTGACTCCTAACCATGAGGAACAAATTCAATCTAGAAAAGGTAGGTTTCAATCCAACTTTCTTGATTTTAATTGATTTAATTATTTTGGAATTATAATTGTTTTAAACACATGAGAGTGAGGCTAACATTTTCTTCCAAACAGATTTTGAGTTTAGTGATTTCTTCAAGAAAGTATTCCTCTTCTAAGGCATCCAAAAAATCATCATTGTCATAAGCCATGAGAAGTTTATAATCTTGTTCAGTTTAATCTTCATCACTATTAGATAATCCATCACTATCTTCATGAGTATATTAACTTCTTCTATTGACAACCTATTTTCTATTGCCTTTTGCAGATTCCTTTCCTTTTTCATGATTATCTCTATGAGGACATTTTGCAGCATAATGGCCAACTCTACCACAAGAAAATCATTTGAATGGTAGCTTACCTCTGAATCTTCCAGAACCCTGTCGAAGCTTCTTAACAAAGTTTATCTCATCTTATTCTTCTGAAATATATCCTGGTTCATTGTGCTCTTCCTTTTCTTTTCCCTTTGCTGAAGCTTTGAAAGTGGTTTCTCTCATATCTGATGGACCTCCTTTTCTCATTTCAAAGGAAGTTAGAATTCCATGAAGTTTAACAACAATAATAGATTGAAGATCCTTATTTTCTTCTATGGTAGATTCTTTTGACTCAAATTTAGAAGACAAAGATCATAAAATTTTCTCTACTAAAGTAGCCACCTTTATCTCTTCACCTAGATTCTTCATACAATTAACAATCTTATCTACAAGTAAAAAGTAACTAGCAATACTTTCATCACTATGCATCTTATGAATTTCATACTGAATTCTAGGAGTTTGGAACTTAGCACGTTTTACATGGGAGTCTCCTTCGTAGCTATGAATGATTTTGTCCCATATCTCTTTGGTTGTATTGACCTGCATGATTTTGACGAATTATGATTCTGACAGACTTCCCAATAAAGTATTGATTGCTTTGGCATTGGTTTCATATAAATTCTTACTTGTTGTATCTGTAGATGTTGCTGCTGGAAATTGGTATCCTCCTTCCACAATTTCCCAAACATTAGCTCCAAAGGACTGAAGATAGACTCTGGTTTTTATTTTCTAGTATACCAAGTTGTTCCCATTAAAGATTTGTGGTCTGATAGATCCCATGCCTTCGTGATTGTTCATATTGAAAGATCTCCCATCAAGCGATCAATATTCTTCTGAAGGACCTTATCTGATACAAATTGTTGGAAATAATACTGAGAGGGGGGCCGGGGTGGTGAATCAATATTTACAATTCTACAATCTTTCATTTCCCAATCAGATTTATATATGCTACTTCAGTGAAGTGAACTTACGTGTGCACACAACTATGATTAAAGAAACCATTGTATACCCGAAGAACTTATGATTTAGTTAATTCATCATGTGTTGATCTATAATCAGTGCATCAATACTTTATTATATAGTAACTATATGTAGTAATAACATAATAAACCATTACACATAAGAAACACACATGAACGTCAGGATTTAAGGTGGAAACCCAATGCGAGAGAAAAACCACCTGTTGTTGTCATCTCTATCTTCTTTTCAATATAAAGAAAATCTATTTACAATCTTGTACTAGTGCAAACTCATACTAGTACGTAGGCATCCACCTGCAGAAGGCTACAATCTTCTCTCATTCTCTAGCTTCAACTGGAAGGGAGCTACAATCCCTTAAGTCTTGTACTATCATATATGTTTACTAGTAAGTAGGCTTCGACCTACAGAAGGCTATGACCTTCTCTCTTCCTACAGGGACCATGTTTCATAAATTTTCAGAGTGGATGCTCTTGGTACACAAAAACACAATATGAAGGCCTCATTTCATCAAATTTTCACATTGGACCCATCTTAAACTTTGAAGCTCAAACTATATAATAAATACATCAACTGACAATCAATCAATCTGAACAGTCAGATCATTGTCACCAGAATAGTGTGCTAAACCCAGAAACATGCATCATCATTCAAAAGCAATTGCAACCTCAAGAATCATACATTGTAATACATAAATTACTTTAATTAACCCAACCTGCATGTATATGCTTCTTTGTTTAACAAAACCTGCGTATACCTAAAAAAATATTGAAACATAAGAACTTATTAATCAAATTTGTACCAACCAATAATATTCTGAACATCTATTATCAAGTTACAGAGATCTAGATAGTCAACATCAAAGATCACCCTTCTGACTTAATCAATCAACCAATCAGACTCAAACTCTTTATGCATTTAATTCTACTTTCAAATCTAAGAAGACATCATTGACAGACAGTAGTAAACCAGCAACACTGCTCAAATAGATCAGTCATTTCCGAATAACAAACTTTTCTTTTGTATATGGTACTTGGAAGCTTCGAACCAACATGTATATGTGCCTTCACCAAGGTGAACCATTGTATATATCTGCAAATAATAACTTACAACTTCGTTGCTATTCCAGATTTCAGAAATACCCAAATCATGACATTTAAAGAATAAAACATGTATAAGAAATCAGATCTAGCCCAACCAATATTAGATCATTCAATGATAAGTCATTTCAGGTCTCATGATCCTAATCCAACATTGAATTCAAGGTGCACAAAATATTTCATATTAATCATAACCATAGCCCCTACAACATAAAATGTACTTCATATAGAAGTATTCCTGAGAAACCTTTTCACTTGCACACTTTTCCCTTTGATCTTCTCCTTCTTATATAGTTTTGGCCTTTCTCATTACTCTACTCAATATTGTGGGCTAATACCATGATATTGACCCTTGGTATTCTTTAATCTTGAATTTCCTTTATTTTCCAACCCATATGCGCTTTTTCTCTTGTGAAAGTGCGTGCATACATATATGCTCTTTTTGTTCTATTAACCTGCGTGTATACGCTGCTTTGACAATGTGAACCTTCATATACACCTTAAACTATCTTAAAACCTCCTTTTCCCTCAACTTCTTGATTCTGATTAGTAGACCTTTGTTCCAACTTCCTGTTCTTCTATACCAATGCCCTGTTACCTATGAATTGACCGGTTACAATGTGAGTTTCCCTTTATCAAATTTGAACAGACTTGTGAGTGAGTTTCCATCAAGGACAACACATGTATCATAATGCCAACACAACAGTCCTATGTCGTAGCTCTGTCTCCAAATACCATTTCATTGGTATAACGTCTAAGGTATGAATAAATATATGTAGTCACTTTAGTTGAGGTACCTCACCCCAAACCTTAGTCTATCGAGCCAGATGTTCACGTGGGTCATCCTTACGTATACTTTTCACTAAGTCGTGTTTTTATGTAGCCAAATCTTAATCTCATCAACCTATGATACTCCTTACAATCAACAATAGTATCCTTGTGGGTTCCCCACCATCTTCTAGGCGTAGCTCTTAAAGCCAAATCTAGAGCTTGAAACCTGTGCTCCTCTAGTATGTCTCTTTCAAAATGGCCAAGAAAAATATTAACATCATCTAGCCCATCATAATAAGGAAATTTATGTACCTCCGATGATATACAACACAAAGACTTTGTAAGCCTATTGCATTGTAGAGTAGAGACCTCATGTAACCAATTCTACTAGTTTTCTAATTCTTCATCTGAGTTTGATTGGCATGAACTATCCTTCTCCCAACTGATCTATACATATGCAGTGGGATTAATCCAGTATTCATCTCACTCAGTAAGCTTATATAAGTGATCAATGTCTTCGTCATCATATTCATCACGGATTGGCTTTGTGTATAGCACAGCTTCAGCTAGATCCAATGGAACAACCACTCTAAGGCCGTTCTTTTCAAACACCATGCTTTACTTCTTAAAATTAATAATAACATTCATGTCAAAAGCCCAATCAATCCCAAACAATGCTAGGTATGGATTACTTTCATCTACTATTTCAATAAATTCAAAATCCGCGAGCACACTGGCTCTCTCAATATCTATAGCCACTCCATCCAGGTGACCCATCGAAATTATCTTTTGTTTGGTCTTCCATACACAATTGGAATCGCGACCACTACAACTTAGGTTTCCCCATAAGTTCCCAAGTCTTCTTTGGAAGTACACTAGCATCAGATCCTAAGTCTATAATTACTTGGTCCATTGCAAAGTCAACAATTTATGTTGTCAGCCACATCTCCCTACTAGTCCTCTTCTTGCCTCGGTTCACCTTATTCACTACGCGCTTTTATGGTAACAAATTTTCCTTTGTAGCAATGTTACCTATCAGTTCTTGTAGTCATTAAACTTCCTTCTAATCCCTCACCAGCTTCATGCATGTCTGCAGAAATGACTTCAACACCATAGGATCAAAGTCCTCCGTCGCAGTAATTTCTTCAAATTTCTTTTTTCATGGGACTATTTTTTTATGAGTTTTAGATGTAGAAATACCTGGATCCATAAAAAAGAAAAAAAAGAAAAAAAAAAAGAAAAAAAAGAAAAAAGAAAAAAGAAAAAACGCCTCCATAAACATCTCCTTTTCTCTTTGTACGTAAAATGCAAACTTCTTCTCGCCAACCCTATGAACCCATTTATGCGATACCAACTGCTTGCCTTCTACCTTGTCTTCACCTGTGGCTCTATCGCTTCGCATGATTATATTCACACTAGGATTGTCTTTGTGCAGCTCGGATCTCATCATATGAATGTTCTGCATTGGTTATTAGTTCTTCTTTTCTTGCATATTTTCTATTAGTACAGGACAATCTTCTATATTATGATCAAAGTTCTTACAATATTGACAAGAAGGATGGGTTGGATTCTGACAGTTGCACACAAAATTTCCTAGTTCTCCACATTGTAGAAGATGATCTGGTCCCAACCTCTTCTAGTGCTTCCTCCTCATCCTCTTCCTTGTCCTTGGAATCCTTTGCAAGCCGCATGTGAGCCTTGATCATTTTGCACATGAGTTTCAGACTACATCCTATACATTAGAGTTTTGTCTAGCATCAAGTCATAGCTTCGACAATCTCTTTCATCATGGCAAACCGATTCACAAAATTTTTAAAATAGTTGCTTTGGTGTCTGTATAAACTTTTGCAATAGATAACAATTGTCTATCAGATGTAGTCTTGACACTTGGAAGATACTACACCATACACTTGAACCAATTCTTGATCCAGCAAGAGACTCTGGTTTCAGTGGGTTAGGACCTCCTGTAGCTATATAGTCCTATTACATACGGCACTAATCCTTATAGTGGCCCTCAGCCTTGCACTTCGGGCACCAAACTTTAGGGTGTATTCCCAATTGAACCTACTTTCCCTTCTTCAAATTCTGCAACACCATACGTAGGCTTGCTAACTGTGACTGGATCTATTGGACTCCTATATTCATGTCTTGGATTGGCAATGCCTCTAGCTTCATCGAAATCTCTAATGCTTTAGCCTAAGATCTTATCTTCTATTGAAATAAAGGCAATCTTACGTGTGGCAATAGAGTAGCTATGTACCAGTCCTTATGTTGTTCATCTAAAATTTGAAGTTTAGCTTGTCTCAGTAGGAACTTCAACCTCTAATCTATATCCCACGCAGACTCGTTAACTATCTACTTGATCTTGTTTATTTCAGTAACAAACTGAGCTTGTGATTTCAGCTTTCTAAATTCTACGTTCGGCACAGTATTTATCTCGGCCAATGTAGCATTCAGATTGGTTGTACTATATTTTATATACCATGTAAGAGCTTTACCTTCCACACAGCTTTTGCTACAAACCAAAATTGATTAGGATCCTTTGATCCCTCACCCTTGAATACAAGCATTTTCACTATATTTTCCATATTGAATGATCAAGTTGGAGGTGGAGGTGGAGTGGTTGGATGTAGAATCTCAGAAGTTCCTTGACCTTTTGTTCGTGGTGCACCTCTAGGTGTGTTAGGTTTTCCCTCTTCGTCAGTTTATGAATCCCCTAACAACATAATATATTCACCTTCAACATATATTTTGTGATCTAATTGGAACTATTTTCAACTTTGCATAGATCTTGTCAAGCCTCTTTTGATCATTAATTCAAAGTCATAACACCCTTTTCACACAGCAACATTACAATTTAAGTTTTTAGCGATTTCAGGTACTTACCTCTCAGACCCTTGAATAATCATCATTCAACTTCGCTATAAGATACATATGTGTCAATTTAAAATTCAGTGATGAAACCTCCCAAAGTGCTATCGATCCAATAGTCGATAGCCCTTGCAAACTTATGATCAGACTCTTCAAGATGCTTGATTAATTTAGGAGTCCATACTGGATATCCATCATGTTTCTAGGTAGGTTGGATTGTTGCTAATTTATACATCCACTCATGTAATTCACAAGTGAATGATGCAAATAAAACTTTGTGCTTTTCTGTGTAGAGATATCTCTATAACCACCTATCTTTTGACTAGTGCAGATTCCTATTTTCCTGCGTTGTAAACTTGTGCAACTTTCGATCTACACCAATTCGGGAGTTCTTTCTTAGTTGATCTCCATGGACACCACATCACACATCCCTCAAATAGATCATGTTCCTGAAAATAGAACCATTTGTTGGTTTGAGGGGGCTTGGACCTAGGTTCAGAGTTAGCTATTCTAACCATTAAACCCTAAACTATTGGCCCTTCCAGCAACAATTCACTTAGTGTAGACCGTAGTCTCACCCAAGGCAGTATTGGAGGATGCTAGAAACATGTTTATGCATCCAGAAGGTTATGTGATGTAGCAACAAGGTGATTATTTAATCTAGGGCCTGATCCGACCTTCGCGAACCCTTATCTTCATAATCAAACTTAAACCGATTTCGACTTAAATATGTCTATGAGATTCACCTAATTGTTCTAACATGCATAAGTTATCATACAAAAGTAGAGTTGGACCTTCACGATACAATTAAAATAATATTATAGAGAATAAAATCATAACTAAGCATAAACATAGAGACATAAAA
This sequence comes from Pinus tabuliformis, assembly GCA_031772625.1. Lineage (NCBI taxonomy): Eukaryota > Viridiplantae > Streptophyta > Pinopsida > Pinales > Pinaceae > Pinus > Pinus tabuliformis. The sequence continues at coordinate 44,402,815 of CM062806.1, read as the reverse complement.
ATATATAGAGAATGCACGCAATTGCTTCAAATAAGCTTTATTACTTCATATATTTAATGAATGCACTTCTTCTGACCCTGCGTAGACATCTGCAGGGGCCCACACACTCAGCTACAGACATACTAAGGTATCCATGCACTCAACTACAAGAGCCTTCCCCTTCATCATAATACATAATTACAGACAAAATAGACTCAAAATCCCATTCATGAACTGCTTAATGACCCCTAGATGACTTCCTGTTATAACTTTTACATTACATTACCATGGTCCACAAACCATGGGCGAAGCTCATTATTTAGTCAAAACATCCCATCCCTTTACGAAATAAGGGGCTTTGACCTACCTAAAAGACCCTTTGACTCTTAATGTTCTAACTCTTAATGTTCTACGCTATTCATGCTCCACTCCTCAAATACAGAGACTTTACAATATTACATAAAAATTGATTCAAATTTTGGACAAAACTTAGACCTGGGGGACCCCATTCCAACACTTATTTCTAAAAAAGATGAATAAAAGAAATGGGACAAGAATAGAGAAATTAAAGAAAATCTAGGCTGCCAAGAATTCTTGGTTTTTAACCTAGTTTTTCTATATAAACATGCCAACAATGTTGTTTCATGTTTATAATTTTTTTCCTTGAAAAAGATAGTAGAAGGCTAAGTTGGAGAGGAAGAAGAATCTTCCTTGACCAACTCCAAATCAATATTATCTTGTAGATTTCTTATGAATTATTACTTTGTTAATGGTTCATGATATATTTGTAATCTATGACCATTTATAAGGAAAGTTACTTTTTCTCCATCAATGGTTTTAATTATGGCTGCTCCATTATCATTGATAGTTTCAATCTCATAAGTAGCAAGCCAATGAGTTGAAATTTTCCTTGAAAATATTTAAATTTAGAATAAAAAATCAATTCCCAATCACCCAACCGAAACTTCCTACCTTTGATAAACTTATAATGTCATCTGTATCTTTGTTGTTGAAATATGTTGGTTTATGAATAACATCTTGTCGTATCTCATCAAGTTCATTCAATTTCTCCATTCTTTTTTTTGGGCTTCTAATAGATCAACATCCAATTTGACTATTGTTTTAAAGGTCTTTATTTGGAACTCAATAAGAAACATGACTTGCTTCCCATAAACAAGTTCATAAGGAGTATGCCCTGTTTTATTTCTCCATGTGATAACATATGCCCATAAATGTTTTGGAATCTTTTTTTCCCAATCCCTTCTATGCAGATGTATAGTGTTGGTAAGAATTTCTTCAAGTACTTTATTGGTAGCTTCAACTTGTCCATTTTCTCGTGGATGATATGGAGTGAATTTTTGATGTTTGATTTCTTATTCCTCCATTATATTTTGCACCAAATTTGATGTAAATTGAGTACCTTTTTTTTTCTTGATGGTGGATTGATTAGGCCAACAAAATCTAGAGCCCACTTTTCAACAGGTTCAATAAGTACTTGAGGTTGTAGATGAATCTAATTTGAAGGAACATGCTTTCCCATTCTTTGGAAACTATAACATCTCTTAACATATTATTTTGCATCTTTAAAGAGGGAAGGCCAATAATATCCTAAGAGAATGATTTTATACACAATCCTTTTATCAGCAAAGTTCCCTCCACATGGTTCGTTGTTGAAGGCATTTAATATTTATGGTACTTCATCTTCTCTGACACATCTTCTAATGATTTAATCAAACCATGTTTTGTACAATTCTCCATTTATCCACGAATAAGATGCACTAGTTTGAATAAATTTCCTTGTCTCCAGAGGAGACAAATGTGAAGGTAACTTTCATGTGGCCAAATAGTTAGCAATATCTACAAACCGAGGAGATTTAATAGATATTGCAAAAATATATTCATCAGGAAAATTATCTTTTATAGGACATCATTATTATCATTTTGGATTCTAGATAGAAAATTAGCAACTGTATTCTCCTTTCCAGGCCTATCCAAAATAGTATTATTGAATTCTTGTAATAACAATAACAATCTTGTAACTTTTCCATTAGTAATTGATTTATTCATTAAGTATCTGATTGAAAAGTGATATTTTTGAACAAAATATTTATAACCAGTGATATAATGTTGAAACTTATTAATGGCATGTACAACAGCTAGAAACTTATTTTCAGTTATAGTATAATTAAACTCTCCAAGAGGGAAATTTTCACTTGTGTAATAAATGGCATAAGAAATCAAATATTTATGTCCCAATACAACTCCTAAGGTTGCATGAAGCATCAGTTGAAATGTGAAATGGAAGACTCCAATTTGGTCCTCTTAAGATGGGTGCTTCAGAAATATTTTCTTTCAATGTTTAAAAGCTTTTTGGTAATCAGAATTCCGAATGAATTCACAGTATTTTGTAAGTAACTTAAAAAGTGGAGAGGCTATATTGGTGAATTTTTTTATGAATCTTCTATAATAACCAATAAAACCAAGAAAACTTCTAACATCTCTTTGACAAGCAAGAATTGATAATTTGGAAATAAATTCTACGTTAGATGCATCCACTTTAATTCCATCTCATAAAATGTGGTGGCCTAAAACAATTCCCTCATCGAACATCATAAAACATTTTTCATGGATTAATGAGAGGTTTGTTTCTTTACATCTAATGATAAATTTTTCTAAATTTTCAAGATCTTCCTCAAAATAATTACCACAGACAGTAAAATCATCCATATAAACTTCCACAAAATCATGAATTAGATCAGAAAAAATACCTAGAACTTCCCTTTGGAATGTTGCAGGTGCATTACATAATCCAAAAGGAAGTACGCGGTAAGCATAGTTTCCCCATGGGTAGATAAAAGTTGTTTTGTCCTAATCTTCCAGAGCTACTTGGATTTTGATATATCCACTAAAACCATCCAAGAATGAAAAATACTTTTTCCCTGCCAATCTATAAATGACTTGATCTATAAAGGGAAGCGAAAATGATCCTTCAAGGTCACTTTATTCAATTCCCTATAATCAATTCATATTCTCCATTTTCATTGGAACATTCACTAATGGTGAGACCCACCAACTATTTGATATTGGGTAAATAAAATTCACATTCAACGGTTTTTGTAACTCCTCTTGAACAATTTCCCTTAAATTTGGATTCATCCTCGTTTGGGGATGTCAAACTGGTCTAGCATTTTCTTCAATATAGATGTGATGCATACAAGTATTACGATCAATTCCTTTCATAACAATGTATTCCCATGCCTAAGCAGAAGAAGTTCTTGTAACATCTTTATCAATTCTCTCTTTTGGGATTCTTCCAAATTATCATTAATGTTCAAAGTTTTCCCTCGAAAGATTTCTATTAAAGAATTGTCAAATTTTTCTATAGAATGTAAAGCCATTTGATGAGATGATAAATATTCAACATTATATTGTTCTTGAAAATTTTTGTCTTGTTCACAATATGAGGAAGAATTATTATTATTCATTAAATTTAAAATTTGATCTTCTTCATCTATTTGTGAAGTAGAAAATATTGGTTGTATATCAAAATATTCATTATCATAATCTATCCAAACTTCACTTTCTACTTATATTGTTGTTTTTGTAGGAGGATGTAATGTGAATTTATTAGTAGAGCTTCCATAAGAGATAAACATATCACCAGATCTACCACTTATAAAAGTGTTAGTTGTAGTTAACCAATGGTCTACCTAGAATCAATGGGCGTCCTCCTAAATTATTCTTTGGAGTTAAAATAATAAAATCAACAGGATATTCCTAAGAATCTAAGGAGACATATACATGTTCTAATACACCATCTAGTTTGATAAGAGATCTATCTACTAACTATAGTAATGATGGTGTGTATTTAAGATTAGAAAGTTTTAATTGATCCATAGTTTGTTTACTTATGATATTGATAGGTACTCCTAAATCGATTAATGTGTTTGGAATATCGACACCATTAATGTGTTCTTTTACAATGGGACTATCAGGATCTAGATATTTTTGAATTGTTAGTTTTCCCATCATAATATCTGCAATTTTTCCATCTAATTGATTTTTTTTAACTTTTTTTCTTCTTCTTCCTAGTGTTGTAATGCATAAATCCCCAATTATCTATACAAATATTGATATTTCCCTTATAGATTGCAACAAAGGAATTTTGATGCAAACATTCTTCATTTCATCTCATGTATCATATTCAAGCAACACAATTTTTTTTTTCTATTCCTTTGTCAATTTTTAGCCTTTCAAGAAAGGGTGGATTTGGAATAGAGACAAAAGGTTGTTCTACAATAGGAGTTTAATTTATTGAGGTATCTGTAGTGTTGTTTTAGTCAATCATAATTTATCGAGACTGCAACATTTAATTTTCAACCCAGGGTAGGTCTTGTTGTTTCAATGGATTTGGCACTGTCTGTGCTAATACACTATAGCCAAGAATGAGAAAATGGAGAAAACAATAAAATATATCGTTGAACCAAATTTCTTAATCAAATAATGCATGTAGTGTTTCTGGGAAAACTAGTGCCTTTTCAATCTCCTAGTCCCAATAAGATGGGTAGCTATCTTAGAAACAAACAATTCAAAGTGCTTCAAGATTTCCTTTATGTATGATAGATAAGAGAGAAGCAGAGAGCACCAACTTGTATCTTCCGCTTGGCTCCTTGCTCGTTTCCTCTCTCCCTTGATAGAGCTTGCCATTCTTCTCCTACTTGTCCCGCTTTATAGAATATCTATAGAGGCAAAGCAACAACACACCATCAAAGCATCAAGTTCTATTATATCATAAACAATGCAGAATCAGAAGTACATTAACCATGCAATTGCATCCACAAGTAACAAGATTTACAAATACATAATTATATGGAGGAAAACTCAAAGAACTTTATTGATAGTAGAAGTAGAAGAGAGGATTACAACCCAGCTGTCTGATCCAACATCATCCTCCTAGCATGAAAGCCCTCTTCACCTCATGAAAAGCAAGATCACCCAACAATACAATGTTTCCTCTCAAAGAGAAACCAGCAGCACTTCCTTACAAATTACAAAATTCCAGCCTCTGGATCTCTTAGATGAGGGATCCATTTACAAATATTTGCAGAGGGGTGAGTTAGCTTCTAGGTTTTTGATGAGTGTCATTTCACTAATAGTTCTTGGTTCCACTTGGATATTTCATGATCTCTTACTCATCCCTGGGCAAATTCAGAGAGGCAAGTGTAATATGAGCAGTTTCTAGAAGATTCTCTGAGTTTCCACTTAGAAAACTGCCTCTGCCATTTTTCTACTCTCTCCCATCGCACCCCAAAGAAGGCTCTTTTAGTATGCATTTCACCTGGCCAGTGTAACAGCCAGTATGCGCACCCTTAGCATGGAGCAGTCTGTATGGTCCAGTTTTGGCCAATTCTGAGTGGTTTTTCAGGTGGAACTTCTGGGAAATGATGTAATCAATTGACCATGATCCTTTAGGGTGTGAAACAACACTTTTAGGGGTTTAAGAGCCCTTGTTTTATTTACATATGTGATTGGGATTGAAATGCCCAAATATGTCTATAATAGTTGCCCCCTAAAGCATGAGGTTGTAAATCTTCTGATGTCAGATGAAATGTTTTATCATGGGGATCCGAGGTTTTCGAACTGGAAGGTGACCTATATAAAATACAATACAATACATTATCTTCATATTATTTTCATGATCTAACTGAGGCGGGCATTCCCATGCTTAACTTTATAAATTCATTTTCATGTACATAGGACAGATAATCGTCTACTGTTGTAGACTGGTGATTCTTGTAGAGCTATCATCCCTTAGATTGGATGATCATCTGTGCAACTACGGTGTACATTTGATGTCTTTATTTTCCTAAATATATCGCAGCCTGGATGGATGAAACTAGATCCGGGATCTTCAAACTTGTTCAATCTTCGCCTGATGTACAAGTCGATCCATGTGAAAATATGTTCTGAAGTCGAACATGGAAAGACATTGCCTAATTACCAGCCAATGATGTAAGTTGTTAACAAGTGTGAGAGGAATCACCGATAATGATAATGACCCTCAAGGTACTATAGTACAATTCAGGTGGTGTGAATATAGGATCTGATGTCAAACACCATGCAAAATCCTTCGATCGAAGGCCATTGATGTAAACCTGTAGTCGGAAGTGAGAAACTTTCCATTGAGGCATGCAAGCTTCAAAGTACTAAAAGGGTTGTTCCTAAGTCAACTTCTTGGATAATGAGCTCATGTTGACAAGAAGTGACCCTTATTAGGAGGGCCTTAATGAATCCCACATCTATGACACGAAATGAAGCAAATGATTTTCTGGAGGTGAAAACGATCTGATGATACAGGGTTCAGGAATGGCGATCATGAAAAATGAAGAGTGAAGGTATTGCAGTGGATGATGCATTAGCTAGGTTGGTGGATTCTCTGAATGACTTCTCTTGAACATATTGGTGACATTGAGATGGATTGGTAGCGTTAACCCCAAAAATGGATGGTACGGAGGACCAATGGTGATGTGATCGATGAACAGAATAACCCAACCCGAGTCAATCATTGTGATGGAATGAAAGTGTCATGTTCAAGAGCGACCTGCTACCAATGAAGTTCTTCAAGTTTTCTTCCCTTTTTCCCCAGTCATTGTTGACCAATACCTCTTTATTTTGTCAAGCTTGAGGAGGATAACATATGCTTATTCTATAATTTTCCCTTCGGGAAAACCTATCGCTATGTTTTTGCGAGCCTAGCGACAGTGAAACTCACTCTTGTATGGATGGACAAGCTTGTCGCTATTGTTTTAATGAGTTTAACGACAAAGATAACTTGGTCCTTTTCATGTTTAGATAGTTTGAAAAGAGATGGAAAGGAAACTCCAGTAGTCCTTTTTCATGGCATAATCCCTAAAGTCCAAAAAAGTATAAAATAATACGAAAGCGATGACTTTTCAATAGCTTTAGCAAGCCAAAAAAGTCAAGCATTCGATCTTTTTGTAGAACGATCCCTCAGGTCCAAAAAGATTAAAATGTAGAGGAGGGATGGCGCTTCCCCTTACTTTAACGAGCTGGAAAGGCCAGTAGCTCAGCAATCTTTTCATATTTTACGATTCTAAAAAGAGCTTAAAAGAGACTCATCTTTGAGGAACGAGTGATGTTTTCGGGTAGCAACTGGTCCTAGGTAAGTTTGGCACTTCTCAAACACAACAGTGTAAAGAGGGTGGCTAATAGAATTAGTCATTGCAGCTGTTCTTCAAAAGGGTAAACAATCAAGTGGAGGCATATGATTGGCCAAAAGAATGGAGGTGACAGTAAGAACACAACCAAGGGTCAAAAGGTTGATAGTAATGCAATCACAAAGGTTATTTACCAAGGGTGGATTCATTTTTTAATGAGCTTGAATCTTTAGAAACTATGCTCAGTGGTGAGTTTATTTTTTAACGAGCTTGAACCTTGTAGTAACATTGCTCATACCAGTCATCTTTAAAGATGTCTCTTATTAGTAGGTTCATTTTTTTAGTGAGCTTGCCCCATGCGAAACTTTGCTCATTGCCTTCCGTATGTAGGCTGGAAACGACCAACTACAGAACTAACTACACTAAGAGTTAATGAACTACTGAGGTTAGGTAGGATAGTTTAGATAAAACATTTCCTTTGCTTTGCCTGTGCGCCACCGACAAAGGTGAATGGTGGATCAGACCATTCTCCTAACCTAAGTAGTTGAACTAAAAGTTAGGATAAAATACTACGAGGTTATAGTTAAGCTGGTCACTTTTCACTTGCATAAAAAATGTTTTCATGCCCCCAGGTGTTGAAAAAAATGAGAATTTCCAGTTATCTTATGGAAGTTCCTGCATTTAAGCAGGATCATTTCATCTGCAGAGCAGACAAAACACTTACTTGGCTCTGTCCATTGAAATAGACAAAGGTGAATGGTGTTAGCTTCCAATCACATAACGTGCGAGGAGATAAATGTTCCAAACTGATCCCATATCCTACACGGAAATGGCATTTCAGACTAGTCATATAACCTACATGGAAATCTGTTTTTTCATCTGGGTTCACCTTCCGAAGTAGACCAGGGTGCATGCCTCCTAAGCTTCGTTACATTCACCGAATTACTCGCGATAATTAGGTGGATGAACTGGAGGTTGAAGAGACATTCTTGACACAAAGAGACTATTTAGGGATGGCGTTTGACTCGTAACTGTGTTCGAACCAAGAAATGAAAGTTGGTCGACAAGCTACACCATTATACCTTCATGCAGGAAACACATCACTCGAAAGAGTGTGGAAACAATAGCTCCCATTCTGTAAATGTAGTCATGCCCAAGGAGTAGATTGTAATCTAGTGGCCCTTGGACTACTATCACATTCAAGTGAATGGTTTTCCTTCTCAAAGTTATAGGAAAATTTGGAAGGATCCCTAACAGTCGAATGGTTCCTTTGTTGAAGCCTGACAAATTTTGATTCTTAGGCAGAAGCGATGGTATACTAATCATAAGCAGCAAAACTACTAAATAGAACTGAAAACAATAAAGAAAAAATGAAATTCCAGAGAAGGAAACAATATCATTTAGTCATCGCACCTGTCCTTAAGGGAAACAGGGATGCATCTCACCTACAACACACAAGAAGTGCGATGCATCCAGGCTGCCAGTTAGAGACAGTGCGATGGACCAGGGAATGAAACTGGGCTTGGTTTTTGCTCAAAATTTGCAGCTAAGTTCAGTGATTTAGGCTGAGCTATGATAGGTAGTAACAAAAAAGTATAGGGGTATGATCCTATGAGGTTATTGAGCTACCATAAGGGCACTTATGATGTTTGCAAGTCAGATGTTTAGTTCATAAACCAACTCGGAGATTGACTGAAGCAACGTTGATCTACTTTGCACTTGCATAGAAAGTGCCATTCGAAGGCTAGCTGGCTTAACTTTAGGCTCCGTTTGTAGTTTATAAAGCAAACAACAGTAACAAACAAATAAACTATTCACTCCCTAGTGGATTCGCCATTTTGTTTCTCGGAAAACTAGTGTCTTTTCGATCTGCTAGTCCCACTAAGATGAGTAGCTATCTTAGAAACAAACAATTCAAAGCGCTTCAAGATTTCCTTTATGTATGATAGATAAGAGAGAAGGAGAGAGCACCAACCTGTATCTTCTACTTGGCTCCTTGCTCATTTCCTCTCTCCCTTGATAGAGCTTGCCACTCTTCTCCTACTTGTCACGCTTTAGAGAATATCTGTAGAGGCAAATCAACAACACACCATCAAAGCATCGATATCTATGATATCATAAACAATGCATAATCAGAAATACATTAACCATATAATTTCATCCACAAGTAACAAGATTTACAAATACACAATTATATGGAGGAAAACTCAAAGAACTTTATTGATAGTAGAAGTAGAAGAGAGGATTACAACCCAGTTGTTTGATCCAGCATCATCATCCCAGGATGAAAGCACTCTTCACCTCATGAAAGGAAAGATCACCCAACAATATGATGTTTCTTCTCAAAGAGAAACCAACAACATTTCCTTACAAATTACAAAATTCTAGCCTCTGGATCTCTTAGATGAAGGATCCATTTATAGATATTTGCAGAGGGGTGAGTCAGCTTCTAGGTTTTTCATTAGTGTCTTTTCACTAATAGTTCTTGGTTCCACTTGGAGATTTCCTGATCTCTTACTCATCCCTGGGCGAATTCAGAGAGGCAAGTGTCATATGAGCAGCTTCTAAAAGATTCTCTGAGTTTCCACTTAGCAAATTGCCTCTGCCATTTGTCTACTCTCACCCATCACACCCCACAGAAGGCTCTTTCAGTATGCATCGCACCTGGCCAGTGTAATAGCCAGCATGCATCGCACCCTTTGCATGGAGCAGTCTGTATGATCTAGTTTTAGCCAATTCTGAGTGGTTTTTCAGGTGGAACTTCTGGGAAATGATGTAATCAGTTGACCATGATCCTTTAGGGTGTGAAACAACACTTTTAGGGGTTTAAGAGCCCTTGGTTTATAGACATATGTGATTGGCGTTGTAGTGCCCAAATATGTCTATAACATGTAGACATAAAAAACACTCCACAAAATTGAATCACACTTCACAACTATCAAAGTAAGGGTGCGCCACGCAATGACTAATATCTACTCCAGTTGGCTACTATCATTTTGTTGATTAACTCGATGTAACAACATAATATAAATTGGAACAATGGCGAATGCCATCCACAATTTGTACAGCAACAGCAAGAGACCATATAACAATTAGCGAAACTAGAATGTACACTACCTCTATTACTGTAGTCCTTGCCAAAGAGGAGGGCGGTTCCTCCTTAGTAGGGCACAGGATTAACACAAAAGTAATTAACAAATTAGCTGAAGAGGAGAAACAACATCACCGTGATGATTAATATTAAAAATAATTCAGAATTACGAAAGTAGAGTAACTATACTCTTCTATATTTCTTGTCCTTGTACATGGAGAATCGAGTTCCTTTATACTTATTACATACCCGGAATTAGAAATAGATCAGTCATGAGATCTCACGATTCTTATTCTGATAAAAAATAAAAGTAGTTACAACCTATTTATAAATACAAATATACATTAGTTAGGATTGCAACCGCTTGGGTTTGTTGCTATCAAAATAAACAATTCCTAATGCCGACATCTTTTATGTGCAATAGTACCCACATTTTCCAGCTCTGGTGCAAAAACATCCATTTTCGTGCTGACATAATCACACATGATATTATGCAAAAATAGTTCACAAAGAAATCTTTGTTCGTCAAAATCACAGAAGCGAAAAATATCAAGAAAACTACAGGTTGAAGAATCCAAATAAGACCTGTTCTCAAAAACTACTTTTAATTGAAATAAATAATATTGTTCCTAAAAGAACACTGTATACGACGGGGATGGCCGCTTGCATGCTCACAGGTTTAGGCCAAGGTCACGGAGCTTGGTCTTTTCATCCATCAGGCCTAATACCTGTCGATGTAGCTGATACAATTGTTCATGCTCTTCTTCATAGCTTCCTTGTGCCTCCATGCTTCCCATTCTCTCTCCCATTCTTCCTTTAACCACTTCTCCATAAGGGAATTCATCATCCTTTTGTGTTCCTTGAGCAATATCACCCCCTCTTGTAGAGAGAGAACCTACTACTTCCATTTTTTGTAGCTCTGGTAATAACAACATATTTTCAAAACACCATCCTTCATTAGGACCCTGTGTTCTCCCACATGCACTATCAATTGAGGGCGTAACAGCTTCTTGTGTAACAACAGCTTTGTCAGTGGATTTTGTTACAATTTCCTTATCTTCCTGGTCAGTTTTCATTCCCACTACTGGTTCTTGTGTAACAGTAGTGTCAGCCAAGGGCTCCTTTGTATCGGCTACCTGATCACTTTCTATAGATTGTGTCGTCTCAGTTTTTGGTTCCTGTGTATGTTGAAAATGGCAACAAGAAATGCTAAAAATAGAAGTGCTAAAAATAGCACTACTATAAATAGCAGTTCAGGTACCATTTCTGGATTGAGCAATAGGGAATGAAAATGGAAGTGCTAAAATTAACATTCTATTTTTAGCAATTCAGGATGGATTCCTATTTTAGTCAGTCCTTGGACTAAACATAGGAAGTAAAATTCGAATTTGAACTTAACAGTTGTTTGAAAATAAATTAATTAATTCACCATGAGTTAATTATTTGTGAAAAATCAAACATGAAGTGTATGTGAGGATATGCAACAGTTTCTCTATTAATTGAGGAATTTATCCATCAGTTAAAGAGATAAGGATGAGTTCAAATTTGAGTTGTAATTAGTTGTCTCAGTTAACTAAGTCAAGTCCAGTTAGATTGATTTAAATAGTTTGTTTAAATTAATTTGAGCTTAGTTAGCTAATGCATGCTTGCATATAACTGATGTTCTTCAGATAACTGAATATTCTCTCATGAATAACTCATGCATGTCATTTTAGACAGAGACCTAGTTGAGATCAAAGAAGGGACAGTGTACTATCAGTTGGATGAATTTTTTTCCTATAAAGGAAGCTCATCCGTGGAAAAGGATTTATCTCCTTCAGGATTGCGTAGTTCTGATAGTGTGTTGGAGTAGTGTGTGAGATCAGTGTTACATAGGGTAACAGCTGGATCACCTAGGAGAAAACTGCACAAGGAAATAGGAGGCTTGGAGGATAGAGGAGAAGGTTTGTGAGAGGCCTTTGACTGTCTATGAGAAGCAGAGGGATTATACTGAGAGATGGTTGGCTTCCAAGCTAAGGCTTTGTGTAATTATGTGACTATTTTCCACTTGTATGATAATACAGAGAGTGGGGTTTTAGGCCGAGGCTTTCCCCGGATTATATCATATGTGTTATGTGTGATTGCTTCTCATTCTTAGTTATATCTGTTCATTGTTTGATACTACTCATATGTGATTAAGCTTCCGAAAAGTTTATAGTAGAACTAGATCTAGTATTATGATTTAGTACATTGCATATATCAGTTGATCTACAGGTGAAATTCCACAGTGTAACAACAACATCCTCAATAGGTTCTTATGTGTTAGCTTCCCATATTTTATTTTGTTTTTTCCTCGAGGTGGTATTTGCTACAAAGACTTTAAGCCCTGTTGCCACTAACTTCTCAGCACAGGTCATGCACATAGCGCCTAGGGCATCTTCCCTTCTAGCCCTATCCACGACCGCAGCCAAAGTGTCTAACCCTAGGGCTCTTGCCTCTTCGTTTCCATCTGCTAGTTGTTTCCTTACCTCTCTATTTTCTTTTTCTAAATTTTCAATTCTTAACAACAAGGATTGAGTTTCTCTCTTACCAGGTGAAGGAGGTTCCTCTGACTGAGCCTGCTCCTTGTCCTTCTAATCTACTACCTCTTTGTTATTCTTTGACATGGATGGGGACTCTAGGTGCCCACTAACCCTTATCCTCTGCTTTGGTCTCCTATCACCAATTGGTTTGTCGACTGGCCTCTTACCAACCCTTATTGTTGAAGGCTAGGGTTGCTCCTTTGTCACTACTAGAGCTTCCTCAAATGTCCCGGTTTGCCTCCTGCGGGTGGTCTTAGCCTTCTTCCTCATGAATTATTCCCAATTCCTACCCTAATGGCTTAAGGTGTCCAACACAATGAGCTTGATGAGGCCATGGTTGGTGACACATTTTTATGGTTGAACAGCTGTTTTCATGGTTGCGGTCATATGCCTGATGTTTCCCATCAAGGAGTAGGGAATATTGATCAGCTATTGATGTCGAAGGTGATTTAGCAATGGAAAGTGGTAATTGAACAAAATTTTTGTCCTTCCCTTGCAAGTAATGTACTTGACGAGATAGAGGGAAACATCAGCCCATGGTTGGGGAAGTGACAACCTATCGATCCCCCTCCCTTCCTTTACCAGCAACTCCTCCTATTAGATGAAAACCCCCTTCAGGGAGGGGTCATTAGCCTTCCCATTAAACCACCTCTTTCCTTGCACTGGTAATCCCGTTACTTGAGAAATCACCTCTTATGTAGCCTCCAGCTTCAACCTCCATCTGGTTTCTCTCCAAATTCTTTGCAAATTCCATGGAAACACTGTCGTCTAATCCCTTCAAGCTCCGGAAGAACTCAAGCCATCCTACATCCTTGAAAATATGGCATGTTTCGGGGCAATTCTCCAAGGATTCTATGGATCCTGGAACATGCCGAATTTCTTCTCCACCCATTGCTATGAAAATTCAGTGTTGTTTCTCTTCCTTCTCCTTTTCTTTAGAAGTTCTGAGGAAATCGACACAGTACTTAGCTATTTCAGCTTGCATTATTTATTTCCCACCTCTCTGAGCACTCTAAATGGGGATGCAGTGCTCCAGTAGGGGTAAATGATAGGGTGTTACGTGGCGCAAGTGAGGATTTCAAATTAGGATTTTTCAATCATGGTTCATACTGCACAATAAATTTTCCTTATTAATGCTGGGTTATGGTAGGTCTCGTCGAAGGCACACTTCCCCTTTTTGGTATGATCGCGAATTAAGTAACAATAACTACTAGGTCACGATGCCTTAATTTGAGGTTTTTTTTTAATAATGACAGGTCATTCAATGGTCATGTCACAATATGATTCACTCCCCCCCCAAACCCCCACCCCAGCTTAAAAGTGACAGTTGTCCTCAACCGTCAAAAGTCATGTTAAGTTGCCATAATTACCAAATAAAGTGAATAACAATATTACCTTTGTATGTTGTACTTGGATGACGAGGGGAGAATCCACAAGTGGTGCGATGCGTGAAGCGATTTCCGGTAGCAAGACGCACGAACTTAACTCTGATGATGAGAATCACAATGATGCCTATTGTTTATTACAATAAAATATATCACTTATTTCTAAAAGTCGTCCGTTGTTACAGGTGTAATAGCCAAGATGACTAGTATATATAATTTAATTTTTACAATAATAGAGAAGAAAAGATCATTTAATAGCACTTATCATAAGGTATGCTTTGAAATAATAGATGTTCTTATAGAGTGTGTAACAGCCGCCACAAGGTGGTTTTCAACTACTACAAAAATTGTATGTTTGTGCCCGAGAAATGTTTTCATAGCCAAATTATTATTATTATTAATTTTTATTTCTTTAGAGTTTGAAGTTGTGATAGCCGCCAACCATAGTTTATTTTTAGCTGTTACACTTATCAGAAGAATTAGAATTTTCGCAGCATAGGGGGCTTTCCCTTGTACCTATAATCTGAAGAACCGAATTTTGGACAATGTTGACGAATGAATCCCTTGAACCAGGTTTGTGATATGACCATTGACGTTTCCCATTTGCAAGAAATGGTGTCCTCAATGTTCACCATATTTACAGTCCCATTGTCAAAGACTACATCTACCTCATAGGGACCTAGCCATATAGTGCAGAGCTTACCCTTGATTTCTTTAAATCTTGATTCATATAAGAGAGCCCAATCTCTTTTCTATAACTTCTTCTTCTTCATGAATCTGTTGTGCCACTTATCTCTTTGCTACTGATAATCTCTGTTTGTTGGATAGCAGCTAACCGTTTCTCCTCCAATTCTTTGAGTTGGTTCAATCTCTGCTTTTGTGTTGTAGCCAAGTCCAATGTTGTTATTAAAGTCTTGATTTCAAACCCAATGGGGAATACAGGGTTTTTATCATACACAAGTTCATATGGTGAGAATCCTATGGTATTCCTTCATGTAGTCCTGCATGCCCCCAACATTTCTAGAAGTTTATCAGCCATATTTCTTCGTTGACTAGCCACAGTCTTAGTAAGGATGCCCTCAATGACTTTGTTATTTCTTTCCACTTGGCCATTTTCTTGTGGATGATAAGATGTTGTGATTATATGATGGATTTTGTATTTTTCAACCAACTCCTGGATCTTGTGAGATGTAAACTGGGGCCCTCCGTTTGTGACTGTCTCCCTGGTTATGCCAAATCAAACAAAAATGTCTTCAAACATAAAGTCTGAGACAACCTACTCCGTGGCTCTGGTTAGTGCCTTTGCCTCAACCCATTTTGTGACATAGTCATTGCAGACCAAGATGTAAGATTTCTGTCTAGATGAAGGATTAATTGGTCCCACAAAATCTAGGGCCCATTTCTCAAAAGGTTCTAAGACGATTTGGGGCTGTAACGACATCTCATCTGATTGCAGTGGTTGGCTCATGCTTTGGAAACTATCACATCCTTACACAAACTTCTTGGCATTCTGAAATATTGTTGGCCAATAGTACCCTGTTAAAAGGAATTTGTATCATGTACATTTGTCTGTGAAGTGCCCTACACAACGTCAAAGACCTCATCTTCTCTAACACAACATCTGATCTGGAAATCGGGTCCGTTGTGATAGAGGTTCCCATCTATCTAGGTATATGTAGCACTTTTCTATATGATCTTTCTTTTCTCCTTGGAGGAAAAATAATGTGGAAACTTCCCTGTAGCAAGATAGCTGGCTATATCTGCATACCAAGGTCAGTAAGTAGAAATAGCAAAGAGATATTTGTTAGTTCCAGTCTTCGTAGCCTGTCACCAAGGATCAAAATGAGCTCCTACTATGTCTGGTTTTCTTAGATGTTTTGCACATGATGTTCAACACAAAACATGTCACAAGTGTGTCCATCAAAAGAAGCTCAGAAAAATATTTCCAATGGTATATCGCACTCCCATAATCGGCTCCTAGATTAGAAGATATGATCAAAATGAATGAGTGATTCTTGGTTATGCATGTTTTGAGGTCAGTTGCCGCACACAATGACAAGTTTAGTGAAAAATTAGTTTCTGAAATAATGGTAAGGAATTTTTCAAAAGTGAAAGTGGTTTTTGTTCATCACATACCAAAAAGCAAAAAACTCCTTCGGTTTATGCACAGGTGCTACTATGTGGGAGATGTATAGTGATATTTGGAGCCTACATTAAAACAAAGTAAACTTTTCATATTTTTTACTGTTTTAGTCATTTTAGTGAGGTGCCATTTTAAAACAGATGGAAAGTAATTTTGCAAAACACAAGGAGTTTTTTGTTAACCACAAGCCATATAACAAAAACCTATTTCATTTTATTCACAGGTGTCATGAATTGGGGTATACGACTAGATCTTTATAGCTCATTTTCACAGATTTAAATTTTTAATGATTTTATATCTTAGAGATGATTTTGTGGCACAGATTACGAGCAACTAGAAATGAATTTCCAAAATTTGAGAGAGTTTTTTCTCCAACATGACCTTATCTACAAAAACCTCTTTTTGTTTTGTAACAGGTTCTATGATTTAGGAGATACGAGTTCATCTTCAATACCTATTTTCAGAAATTCGGTCCAAGTTTAATGTAACTAATTCTATTTCGAAGAAAATGGTTGAGCTCAATTCCCTTAGTACAAGGATGCGATAATGTATATATTTTATGAATTTCATAGTGTAGGGGTTGCACTTTGATAGAAGGTTGGACTCTTGTGAATGCTTTGAGCATTATAGTACATTCATCTTCTGCAGTTTGGCAAGGAAATAGACCAGGGTTTGCAGCATTTTGTGGGATTCTTGTGGCAAGGTGATTTAGTATTGTTTTTCCTTCTGTGATTCAAGTTATCATGTGTTTATGTGTGCCATTATCTCTCTCTTTTCAGCTTAACTAAATGAATCAAGTATAAAGGTGGAATTCATTGATGTTGTAGTGCTCTACCTTAGGGTTTGTTTAGTTTTATATGTTTTCTACTGTTTGAAGAGGATTCCTGATACTTTCATGCCCTCTTCAACTCCTCACCAGTATTAAGACTTTCCATTTCACTTATTTCAAAGTACTAAAGCATTTTCCTACCTCACTTCATACAAATATCTGCAAAACTGAGCCCATTCCCCGGACCCAAATCTGCCTTTCACATTTGAGCCAACAAAACATCATCAAATTCAATCAAATTCTTTTGAACATATATCTAGCTTAAAATCAGTCTTTACATCAGTCATATCAAGGCCTCGTTGATCATATTTTACTGAGATCGACAAGGAGAGAGCCCTCTCCCGACCTGGTAGGGCTAGCTACCAGGTTAAGCGTGGTTTGATGTTACCCTAGATCATACCTTTCTCAGCCTGAGGTAGATTTAGGCCCTAACATAGTGGCCACCATAATGGGGAAGAGGTGACAGATCTTCTCCAGGAAATATCATTCAAGTTGCAGACCTGATTGCTGATGGTGGACAGTCGTCAGACACATATGAAGGCTGAAATCATCTACCTGGCGACTCCACTGTTCGAAGGCCTGAGTTTCAAAGTATTGATGGTGGCTCCACTGGCTAAATGAAGGACTCAGATGTTGCTTCTATTTGTTCAAGGTATTCATGTATGGATTTTTCTAATCTTCTTGGTTTTCCTAATCAATTACCAAAGGATGCATACATTTTGAGCAATGGCCCTAAATTCAATGGGGAAGATCTGACTTTGACTCTAGAACATATAGAAAATTTTAAAACATTTGTGGAAATTATTAGAGTTAAAAAGGAAGATGCCTTCATCAGATTGTTCTTTGATTCATTTCAAGGCAAATGTAGAAAATGGATTGAAGGTTTTCCTATCAGATCTATTAATTCTTTTGTAGATTTTTGGCATATCTTTCTTGAAGCATGGATGGAGAAAGAGGAAGAATTCAAAATAGAGGTGCCCTCTATTCAAGGTTTTAGAGAATGGGAAGATATGTGCACGGATGATGAGGTAGATGAGAACTTTGCTTCATCTCTTTCTTCTTATCTGAAATCTTGTCGATGCAGCCATGAAGTTAAGCTCAATTTTTTGCAAGATTTTTCCATCAAAATTGAAGGAGATCTAACTGAATTAGAGACAAATACAGTCCCAGGATCTGGATTGTTGAGTCCCATTCTTTGGGGACCTTTTTCAGTAGAAGGAACAGAGGGTAAGGTTTCCCGTGGATATTTTTATTGATAGTTTGCAGCTGGAAGCATGTATTGAGGAGTTGTAGCAATAAACAGAGTCTGTTTTTTTTGATCCTATTGCAACATACATGGAAATTTTTTTCAATTTGAATGATAGATCAAATTGTCTTTTACATAACCAGACTCGTTATGTCCATGTATGGCTGTCAGCATTTACATTTGTGTCCTGGTTGAAGCACTTTCAAGAAGCATCCTTATCAAATTTACTTGAATGTTTGATATGGCATTACAACATTACTTGATCTATCAATTTTACAGCAAAGTAGGGTAGATTTGTAAATAAATAAGCCGCCAAAGGCAACATTTCAGTTTCTGTTATTTGTTATGTACAAGTTGCAGTATGCATATGTTTTTGGATTGGTATGAGTTGTTTTGGGTTTGTAGTTGTTTGACCATATTGCCCAATGGATGAGACACTTGGTCTATGGTGTTCTTGACACCTCCAAGGAGATGCCATCCCCAATGGAGCTGATGTTAGTTCCAGTCTTCACAGCCTGTCACCAAGGATCAACCTGAGCTCCTACTATGTCTGGTTTTCTTAGATGTTTTGCACATGATGTTCAGCACAAAACATGTCACAAGTGTGTCCATCAGGAAGCTCAAAAAATATTTCCAACGGTATATCACACTCCCATAACTGGCTCCCGGATTAGAAGATATGATCGAAATGAATGAGTGATTCTTGCTTATGCATGTTTTGAGGTCAGTTGCTGCACAAAATGACAAGTTTAGTTCAAAATCAGTTTCTGAAATAATGGTAAAGAATTTTTCAAAAGTGAAAGAGGTTTTTGTTCATCACATACCAGATAACAAAAAACTCCTTAAATTTATGCACAGGTGCTACTATGTGGGATATATATAATGACATTTGGAGCCTACATTAAAACAAATCAAAATTTTCATATTTTTTACTATTTTAGTCATTTTAGTGCGGTGCCATTTTACAACAAATGGAAAGTAATTTTTCAAAACCCAAGGAGGTTTTCATTAATCATGAGCCATATAAAAATAACCTCTTTAATTTTATTCATAGGTGTCATGAATTGGGATATGTGACTAGGTCTTTACAGCTCATTTTCAAAGATTTAAATTTTTAATAATTTTCTGTTTTAGAGATGATTTTGTGGCATAGATTACGAGAAACTAGAAACGAATTTCCAAAATTTGAGAGAGGTTTTTCTCCAACATGACTGTATCTACATAACCCTCTTTCTGTTTTGTAACAAGTTCTATAGTTTAGGATATACTAGTTCATCTTCAAAACCTAGTTTCAGAAATTCGGTCCAAGTTTAATGTAACTGATTCTATTTTGAAGAAAATGGATGAGCTCAATTCCCTTAGTACAAGGATGAGAAAATGTATATATTTTATGAAATTCATAGTTTATGGGTTGGACTTTGGTAGAATTTTGGACTCTTGTGAATTCTTTGAGCATTATTGTACATTCATCTTCTGCAGTTTGGCAAGGAAATAAACCAGGGTTTGCAGCATTTTGTGGGATTCTTGTGGAAAAGTGATTTAGTATTGTTTTTCCTTATGCAATTCAAGTTATCATGTGTTTATGTGTGCCATTATCTCTCTCTTTTCAGCTTAACTAAATGAATCAAGTATAAAGGTGGAATTCATTGATGTTGCAGTGTTCTACCTTAGGGTTTGTTTAGTTTTATATGTTTTCTATTGTTTGAAGAGGATTCCTGATACTTTTATGCTCTCTTTATCTCCTCATCAGTATTAAGAATTTCCATTTCACTTATTTCAAAGTACTAAATCATTTGCCTACCTCGCCCCATAGAGATCTCTGCAAAACTGAGCCCATTCCCCGAACCCAAATCTGCCTTTCACATTTGAGCCAACAAAACATCATCAAATTCAATCAAATTCTTCTGAACATATATCTAGCCTAAAATCAATCTTTACATCAGTCATCTCAAGGCTTCGTTGATCATATTTTACTGAGATTGACAAGGAGAGAGCCCTCTCCCGATGCGTGGTTTGATGTTACCCTAGATCCTACCTTTCTCAGCCTGAGGTAGATTTAGGCCCTAACAATATTCATCCAGGAAAGAATCCTCAGTAGGAATGCAATTGTCATCAATAGTTATCCTAGAAAAAAAACCGGCTACTACATCATCTTTTCTAGGTTTATCGACAATTGTGATATCAAAATCTTGTAACAACAATAACCAGCGCATAATCCTACCATTGGTAATTGTCTTATTCATTAAAAACGAATGGTAGAATGGTCGGTGTGTACAAATACTTGACACCCGGTGATATAATGTTGGAATTTATTGATGGTGTGCATGACTGCTAAGGACTCCTTCTCGGTCACTATGTAGTTGAGCATAGTCGGGGTTAGATTTTTTCTTATGTAGTAAATAGCATAAGGTTTCTCTTCCTCCAATTGGCCCAAAACATCACCTATAGCAATATCAAATGCATTTGTTGCTATATGAAATGGCAGTTCCCAATTATGTCCTCACAAGATCAGAGCTACTGATACACAACATTTCAGTTTTAAAAAGGCATGCTCACACTTCCCTATCCACAAAAATTCGACATCCTTCATGAGCAAGGAAAATAATGGTGATGCAATTTTTGAAATTTTTTTTGTAAATCTCGTGTAATACCCTACATACCCCAAGAAACTATGTACCTCTTTTTTTGTTTTGGGGTTGCAATTTTTAGAATTACCTCTATTTTTGCAGGGTATACCTTGATTCCTTCAATAGAAATGTAGTGTCCAAGCACGATCCCTTCAATAATCATCATGTGACATTTTTCGGTGCTCAAAGAAACATTAGTTTGTGCACAACATTCCATCACTTTTTCCAAATTAAGTAATGTTGTTTCAAAAGAATCTCCATAAGGTGTAAAATAGTCCATGAAGATTTCAAGGTAGTCATTCAACAAGTCAGGAAAAATTCCTAGTATTTCCCTTTGAAAGGTCACTGGTGCATTACAGAGTCCAAAAGGAAGTACTTTGTATGTGAAGGTTCCCAAAGGGAAAGTAAAGGTTGTATCCTGATCCTCTGGGGAAATCTGTATTTGGTTGTAGCACTAAATCTATCCAAGAATGAAAAGAATTTCTTTTCGGAAAGGGTATCAAGGACCTAATCTATAAATGGTAAGAGAAAATTTTCCTTTTGAGTGGCATTATTGAATTCTCTATAATCTACACAGACTCTCCACTTTCCATTCTTTTTAGGAATGATGAAAAGCGATGACACCAATTGACTGTCAGATATCGGATAAATAAACTTAGCACTCAAGATTTTTTGTAATTCTTCCTCACCACCTCCTTTAGTGAAGGCTTCATGTGGCTCTATGGTTTTCTAAATGGTTTGCAACCATACTTCAAATAAATATGGTGAGTGCATAGGTTAGGGTGGATCCCTTTCATATCCATATAGTCCCATGCAAATGCCTTTTTGTATTTCTGTAACAGTTGTAATAGCAGTTGGTTTTTCTCAGCAGTCAAGTTGGGGTTAATATTCAAAAACTTTCTAGGTTATATCTCAATTGGACTGCTGTCAATATTTGGAGTGGTTCTCATTTGTTCAAAATCTATATCTTCCACCTCTTCTTCCTCGTTCACATTTTTAACAGAATCGACAGAAAGAGAGTTACTAATAAAACCATTAATCACATCATCTTCTCTCTCATCCTTGAAATATTGGGCTTTCCCCAGAGTGAGGAGTGGTAGGGAAATCTGACTTGTTAGGATATTCCGACACATAGGAAATAGTTAAGTACAACTTGGTCTAGTATAGGGTTAGGTAAAGTGTGTTTCTTTATTATGTACATTTTGTAACTTACAATCCGACGGTCACGATATGTAGTGATCCAACGGTTCATTCTCTCCTCGGTATTACCGACACTTGATCTGTGGCTTGACACCTGATTGGTCCATGATTTCTATTTAAAGCGCATGGAGGGTCATTTGTAGGGTAATCCGTCTATGAGAGAAGCATATGTAAATTTTCATTCTTTCATTAATAAATTTTCTGAAGTGGCCGCATTGGCTTAGGCCGTGGATTGTTTCCCTCTTTGAGGGTTTTAACCACGTCAAAATACTGGTGTATTTATCTGTGATCTGGTTGTGAGTGGTGTCCTTTGGTGTTCTGTCTGAGGAACTTACCTTGTAAATTCCTACATGGTATCAGAGCTATTTGAGGGCCGCGTCCGTTGGTGATCCAAATCTGAAGCCGGTAGAATTGCATCTAACTGTCATGCCCAGATCTACTGTCTCTGACTACTTTCGAGTTGATAGGACTGCTCTATTGTGTTGGGAGCATCTGTTCCAGTGAGGAACCCCTTTCGTTTCATGCGGAAAGGTTTCCGGTAGCCCTAGCTGCGTCATTTTTAAGATCTGGAGGTATACAATGTTTATTTGCAGTTTACAGTTATTTTCTCTCTGTTTATTTTGGTTTCAGTTTATTTAGCTTTTTTTATTACCGGATCTATACCTTTCATTTCTGCGTATGCTCTTTGCCCTGCGACTCTATGCGATCTGGGCAAATCAGAAACAGAAAGAAAGGATTTTTCTCATGCGTATGCTCTTTTCCCTGTGCCTTAGTGTGATCTCGAAAAATCAGAAACATTGAGGAAAATATTTAGTTTCCGGCTAAAGCTAACTTCGAGCCATAAGGTTCGTTTTCTTTGCATGTCCGTGTTGGGTTTTTTGTTTTTTGTTTTGTAGGGAAAAAGAGCTTTCTCAAAGCAAGCACGCAACCCAAAGCTTCAACCCCCCCTCTCTCTCTCTCTCTCAAATTTTTTGTATAGCTCAATTGGTTCAAAGCTAGTTTATGAGAGTAGAGGTCTTGGGTTCAAATCTCCTTTTTGTGGGGGTGGATTTTTCATTTCCACACATTCCCGCACTTCGTTGGCATCTTCAACAACTTTAAAAAATAAAAATCCATAACTTCTTCATCCGGAAGCCGTTTTCAGAGCCATTTTTTTTAAACCAGCCTAATTTTTCGAGATCTATCCATTGGAACACTTAGTTTCAACATCTTTAGCTTCAGTTTTCGTTGAAATGGAAAGTCAATATCAAGTTACTCTTGACAGCACCAACTACTTCCAATGGTTGTCCTACATTGAGGATTTACTTAGAAGTAAAGGTCTCTACAGAATAGCCTCAGGCCAAGAAACCAAACCGAAAGATGAAGAGAAGGCTGCTAAATGGGAAAATAGGCAAGATCAAGCACGTGGATTGATAGGGATGTCTATTTCTCCAGATCTTAGATTCCATATTGCAGAACTTGATACTCCTGATGAAGCAATGAAACAGATCAATAAAGTTTTTGGAATTAAAAATGAACTTAGAGCCCATCAACTTGAAAATGAGTTGCTTACATTGGACCCCAATAATTTTTCTTGCATTGAAGATTTCTTGTCCAAGTTCAAGACCCTTAGATATCTCTTGGAAGGTGTTAAGGTTAAGAAACAAGATAGTAACCTTATCTATTCCATCCTTACTAAGTTGGGACCAGCCTACTCTGTGTTTGTTTCCACCTTCCATTCTACAAGAGAAGCCTTCATTTCTCAAGGACAAGACTACAAGTCCCCTTCCTTTGACTCTTTTTGTGATTCTTTAATAAGAGAACAAGAAAAACTCTTACACCTTGGTCTTCTTAATCTTGGAAACTCTTCCAACCAAGGGTTGTATACATCCACATTTGGTTTTGGGGGGTAAAGGTTGAGGTTCTTTATTGCCTGGCCATCCGAGATCACCATAGATCCAGATTTGTAGCCTATAAATGCATCCACAGTGGCCAGCCAAGGTCTCCCTAAGATCAAAGGATGTCCCCCCAAATTGTATTTGGGTTGTAAGATAAGAAAGCTAGCCTGATACCACTAGGAAGCTATTGGAATCACTATATCCTCTAATAACCCCTCAGGTTTAACAAGAGACCTGTCCGCTAATTCAAGTACATTAGGAGTATGTCTAAGTCCCTAAAGCCTGAGAGTGGTAAAGAGTTCCTTTTTCATTACATTAATGGAAGCCCCAAGATCGATCAATGGGTTAGCTATGGGTTGTTCATTAATGTAGACAGTAACCGTAGGATTTCCGGGATCATTATACTTAGTTAGAAGAGGTTGAGCAGACATGAATTCAGATAATCTACCCATCACATGTATGGTGACAGGGTATTTAAGCTTCCTCCGAGGTTTCTTAAAGAAAAAATCTCTCATTATTTTAGCATAAATAGGTACTTCCTTAAGGGCTTGTAACAAAGGAATTCGTACATGTAGATTTTACAACTCCCTCAGAAAATTAGATTCGGGCTGTGAAGGCATCCTAGGTTCAACCAATCTTTGAGGATATGGAGGGTCCTGAGTTACAACAATCGAATTGGCTGTTATAGGCGTATCAACCTTTCCCGAGTTGGGTGTTACAGTAGTAATAGTTATTCGCGGGTTGGTTGTTATAGACATAATAGCTTCCTCTATATCGGTTGTTATAGGAAAAGTAGCCACCTCAAAGCCTCTGGCATTTCTTGTGGATGGTTCACATTCCTCCTCTGTAATGATAGGGGAGTGACTTGGGTTAATTACCTTGCTCGATCGCAATTGTATTTCATTAAACCCCACGGGGATAATAAGATATGTTTGGAAGGTAGTCGGAGCCTCTATGCCTAGAGCTACTTTATTGTTTGGGTTTGGTTTAGGTTGCACAGGTATTTGGGGTCGCACCGACGGTGGAGGAACATGAGTTTGGAAAGGAGGTAACTATAGTTGTTGTTGCATGGGTAATCCAAGTAGAGCTAAATTCTAGGCATTCCCTCTCCAGTTCTGATTCTAAGGATATGGTTGAGATTGAGGATATTGGATAGAAAGAGATGGAGACCACCGGTTCCAGGGTGAAGGGAACTACGTTTAATAAGAAGTAGGATATTTCCATGGATATTTCTGAGTATTATATGCATTGTTCCACGAATTGAAAGAGGAAAAATATTGAAACATACCTGGAGGTCATGGTTGCCATGGCCTCCTTGGTGTGATGAAATAAGAGGATTCCATTTCCTCACTTGACTCTCTAGGTACTTCCTTCGGCCTAAGAATCTTTGGACATTGCCCTATCGAATTTTTCGGCTCACAAATATTACACAAGCTGATGTTGTTCAATTCACATTCCCTCGAAGGATTTTTCTTCCGAAAATTTGGACAGAACACAGCCAGAGGTGTGTCAACTTCTGCTTGTTCCTTCTTGATCTACCCTGTCGTTATCTGGGCAAAGAGAGTACAGAGGATATCAGCCTTGAAATTTTTGAACAAATTCCCGATCTCTACTCTAGTTAGTCCTCCTCCTGCAGATTTTTGTATTCAGGCAGAGACAGCTCAAATTCTGCCTCTCCCCCTTGACGATCCTCCAGAGCATCTTAGATAGAGCTTTACAATTTCTGTGAATGGTTCATGCAATATATCTCCCTTCCCTAATAGGTTAATGTTAGGCCCCTATACTACTAGTGTAACCCCTTATTGTTATTAGTACACCCCCCTTATTATATTGATGTACCCATGTAGTGCCCATATTGTTACTCTTGTGCCCCATAGAAGCCCACTATTGTTATTATTGTGCCCTTACATTATTATTGTTATGTCGGCTCTGATTATGTTATGCCCCCTTAGACTCCTATATATAGAAAGGAGGTATTTTCATATGTATCATCCAAGAATTGTTCATTTATGTAATGTAAAGGAGGTTGTCCCCTCGAAGAGGCTGAATTCTAAGGCGTTGATCTATCTTTTCTATCTTTTCTTGAGCTGGTTTCATAACATTTGGTATCAGAGCTTTGGATTCTAGGGTTTCTCTGCTCCAAACAGGTCATCATGGCATTTTCGCTATAACTTTTTTTCTGTGACGTTTCAGAAGTCGCAAACAACACCCATTTGAGAAGAATTGGCGCTGAACCTTGGGTCCGAATTTCAGATCTTTTCGCGCGATATTTTCAGAGATATGATCTGAGGAAGTTGGTCTTTTTGCAGACTCCTGAATTACACTCAAAATAGGTGACCTGGGGAAAATCGTCATAACTTTCTTTCTGAGCATCGGATTGAAATTTCGTAAGAAGGTACAGAAAGAGGACGGACTGTAGTTTTTGTTTATATATTTTTCAGAGTCAAAGGTTGAAACAGTGACACGTGGCACTTCATACAAGTTCGCTCTACTGAACTAGTCTATAATCAGGTCACTGCAGGAGATTGTGCATAACTCTTTCTTGGAGAATCCAATTTGGATCAGACTGGTGGCATTGGAAAGAGGACACAGAGGGCTACTACAGGTCACAATTTCAGAACTTAAAGATCTGAAAGTACAGAGTTACAGTCGTTTCAAGGTAGAGCTCCTAAAATCAAGAAAAAGAAAGATGAGGAAGTTTGATGGCAAGGATCCGGTAAATTGGATACTTCAGATGGAGCAATATTTTGATATACATGGTGTACAACTGTTACAAAAGGTATGTATTGCATCTTCATATTTAGAACCAGATCAATTTTTATGGTACAAAGGGCTTTGTTCTCGTAAAAAACTTGTTACGTGGTCAATTTTCATGGAGGAAATGATAGCACATTATGAGGATACAAAGAGCAACACCTTCTTTAGAGCAACACCACAACAATTGGAAAGAGTAAAAGGGCTTTGTGACATAGTGAAAAGCAAAATTATGGAAACCAGCAAGTGTACCCCTCACAACTATAAAGATGGAAGTGTTGTTTCTCCTAGCCTTCCACAACCTACAAGGGTTACACCACAACAATTGGAAGAAAAAAGAGAAAAAGGGCTTTGTTACAATTGTGATAGCAAATGCACTAAAGGTCATAAGTGTGCTGAGAAGAAATTATTTTACATAGAATATGAAGAGGAGGAAGAAAAGGATCAAGAAACAACAAAAGAAGAAGATATACGCCAGGACCCCACCCCAGAGAAAGAAGAAATGAATCATACCATATCTTGTAAAACATTGGCAAGAATTACCACTCCTCAAAATCTCAAGATAGAAGGACATATCAAGAAGAAAAAGGTGCAAGAAGTGAAAGATCACATCGAGAAAGAAGAAATGAATCCAACCATATCTTGTAATTCATTGTTCGAAATTACCACTCCTCAAACTATCAAGATAGAAGGACATATAAAAAAGAAAAATGTTCAAGAAGTGAAAGATCACATCAAGCATCAAGAAATAAATCTGACCATATCGTGTAAAGGATTGAAAGAAATTACCACTCCTCAAACTCTAGAGATAGAAGGACATATCAAGAAGAAAAAGGTTCAAGCAGTGAAAGATCACATCGAGCATCAACAACAAGTTCTCCAACTTTTAAAGGATAACGCCACTTCGGTGCAAAAACAAACGAAACAACAGGCACTTAAAAAATGGCGACCTTACCGAATGGGAAGACTCTTCAAGGATGAGGATGTGGAAGCATTGTTTTGTGCTATTTATATTATCCAACCAGATTGGATAAACGAAGCAAGGGATGAATGGAAGAAGGACGAAGAAGTATGGCCACTTATTCAAAAGTTGCAGAAGATCCCAATTCAAACAATATTGCCAGAAATTGAAGAGGAAGGAAAAATCATATTGGAACCTGGAGCAGTCACAAAAACAAGAACCAGACAGCTACGAAATCGATCAATTTCAAAGTATCTCATCAAGTGGAAGAACTTACCCGCTGAATATTCCACATGGGAGGACAAGAATTTTATATAGAAGCATCAAGAAATACTCAAGCATTGAGGACAACGCTTTTTGAAGGAGAGGGGCATGTTAGGCCCCTATACTACTAGTGTAACCCCTTATTGTTATTAGTACACCCCCCTTATTATATTGATGTACCCATGTAGTGCCCATATTGTTACTCTTGTGCCCCATAGAAGCCCACTATTGTTATTATTGTGCCCTTACATTATTATTGTTATGTCGGCTCTGATTATGTTATGCCCCCTTAGACTCCTATATATAGAAAGGAGGTATTTTCATATGTATCATCCAAGAATTGTTCATTTATGTAATGTAAAGGAGGTTGTCCCCTCGAAGAGGCTGAATTCTAAGGCGTTGATCTATCTTTTCTTGAGCTGGTTTCATAACAGTTAAGGTTGTCAAGGAAGTCATCCCTTGTTCCTCTGATAAATATAGTCTTAAATATTTCTTGGTTTAAGTCATTATGTTTAGACTTCTACAGATTATAGTGGAATCACTCCACATAATCTCCCAGTATCTCATCCTCCTTCTGCGTCATTAAAATACCTCCTCCCTTAAGTACCTGGCTCTGAAATATTCTTGGTACTTTGATAAGAACTTCTCCTTCATATCATTCCATGTTTGAATAGAAGTGAAGCCCAATCCCATGAACCATATCAAGGCTTCCCATTTTAAAGTAGCAGGAAATAATTTCAATTTCTAATCATCTGTGATATAATCATAACTTCTGCATAAGACATCAAACTCAAATAGAAAGGTGTCTGGATCTTCCACAATCATCCCTGGAAGGATGGTAAGGATGATAAAGGAATATTTTTCATAGGATCTTCACCTCTAATATCCTCGATTGGGAACTCAAGAGTCATGATAGTAGCATTTGTTTTAGCTTTTTTTTCATTGTTGTCCCCTATGACTAATTCTTCTAACCCTTTCTATAACAAAAGTTCTTCAAATTGTTCTTATGATGGTCTTGTAGGTGTGATTAATGGCTCAGATATCCCTAGGATTGGTTGTTTCACCAAACTACCTATATCTGGGTATTGATAAACCAACAAGTGTTCTTTTATCTCAAGTGTTCAATGTTCCCCCTCAGTTTCCCCTTGCCCCTCGCTCCTCAAGTTCTGGCTACTAGATTTCCCCTCCTGCTCCTGAATTGGATTCTTGATCTTGGGGGTATGGGTGGTATATTTAGAATGATATGGTCCTGAGATACATGAATTAGAGGTTTATGCTCCTTCTATGGGAGTAACATCTTTCTACGTCCCTATTTTCCTTGCATCCCTGTGAGAGTTAGACTGTTCTTTTTCTACCTTAGATATTAGTTCCTGGATAAATGTTTTCTGCCCCAAATCTACACTCTTCCTTTCCTTTTTACAACTTGTTTTTCATGTGACAAATTAGAGTGGGGGTAGTTTTGGTATCTCTGTAATTCCTACAGTTGCACACATGAACCCTATGCGTATTAATTCACACCCTAAGTGTCTCAGCCTTTGACAATGGTGAGCTCGCCTAGGTATGTTAGAGTGATGTGTAGGTTCTTACCTCTCGTCTTATCGCCCAGTGACTGAAGAGCTAAAGACATGTTAAACAAAACACCAAAATTCCCTAAGTTCCCTAATGATCACAATGGTGAGCCCACCTAGGTATGTTAGAGTGATGCGTAGGATCTTACCTCTCATCTTACTGCCCAACAATTATGGACTAGGAACACTCTACCTCAAGCAAACAACTTAGCTGATTGTATCGTCAACTGCCATCCCCAACAGCCATCCTAATTGACCAAGATTGCAACATTTAATTTTCAACCCAGGGTAGGTCTTGTTGTTTCAATGGAGTTCGCACTGTCTGTGTCAATACAATATAGCCAAGAATGAGAAAATGGAGAAAATAATAAAAGATTTCGCTCAACCAAATTGCCGAATCAAATCATGCATGTAGACATAAAAAACACTCCACATAATTGAATCACACTTCGCACCTATCAAAGTAAGGGTGTGCCACGCAGTGACTAATATCTACTCCATCTAGCTACTACCATTCTATTGATTAACTCGATGTAACAACCTAATATAAATTGGAACAACAGCGAATGTAATTCACAATTTGTACAACAACAGCAAGAGACCAGATAATAATTAGCAAAACTAGAATGTACACTACCTCTATTACTGCAGTCCCTACCAAAGAGTAGGGCCCTTCCTCCTTATCAGGGCACAAGATTAACACAAAAGTAATTAACGAATCAACTGAAGAGAAGTAACACCATCATTGTGCTGATTAATATTAAAAATAATTCAGAGTTATAAAAGTAGAGTAATAATACTCTTCTATATGTCGTGTCCTTGTACATGGAAAATCAAGTTCCTTTATAGTTATTACATAACTGAAATTAAAAATAGATCAGTCATGAGAATCTCACAATTCTCATGCTGATAAAAAATAAAAGTAGTTACAACCTATTTCTAAATACAAATATACATTAGTTAGGATTGCAACCACTTGGGTCTGTTGCTTTCAAAATAAACAATTCCTAATGCCGACAACTGTTATGTGGAATAGTACACACATTTCCAACTCTGTTGCAACAACATCCTGCGAGTGAATAACAGTTTAGGACATTACGATAATCGCTGGTGATAACACCCTTGGTGCAATAGTGGACCCTTGAATCAACACATAGTGTAACATCACCCTGTAACAACATTCAGTGTGTAACAACAACCTATGACAACATCCAATGTGTAACAACAACATGTAATATCATACAAGGTGTAACAACAAACTGTGCTACCCTTCTATGTGGTTAATCAGTGCTACTTGTCTACTCCATAACCTTGTTCTTGCAAGCAACACCTAAAAAGGAGAAGAGTTTTCCCAAAATACTCCTTCAATGCTTCCCTAGTTAGCCACAAAAAGGAATAAAGCATCGTATCATTTAGTAAAATATGGTAAAATAACATGACAGTAGAATAGGTTATAAAAGTGAGAAAATAGGGGAACTAATCATGTAAAGTTCATAGGCCTGGAGGATAAAAGGATCAAAACTGGGGAAAGAAGGTGCAGAAAATAGGTAAAAATCCACACCCAATAGTATCATTCATAGGGGTGCTCTCTTTCTGAGGAATTTCTTCTTTATTAATAGATGTTTACTTTTGAAGTGATTCATCCTCTCCATATTCTTGAATAACAATAGATAGTAACTTTTTTTCCAAAACTCTACCAGATCTAAGTTGGACATTAATTATATCTAATGGATTTATCATGCAAGCTTGGAAATTCTAACCTTCTCTATAGTAAACAGGTTGAGAATTTTTATTATTCAGATTTAAAAGTGGTTGAGCGAGCAGTTGATTAGTTTTTTGGGGTATGATGGGGATGGTAATTGAAATGGTTGATTAGAAGGTTGAGTTTGATTTTAAAATTGTGGAAAAGTGTTCGATTGAGGATGATAATATGGAGGTTGATATGGAATAAATGGCGATTGAAATTGATTATATTGAGGATTCCTAGGAGGATACTACGAAGCCTGTGTCCATAATGAATTTTGAGGTAGCCAACTTTGCCAAGGCATTAGAGTACTCCAATTGCTATGAGGTTGTGCATATGATTGGTATTGAGTATTAAGAACTTGTACCATATTTGTTTGTTGTAGTGGCGATGGTCTTTTACTAATAAAACAGAGTGACTCGACTTGGCTTGCTTCAAATTCATTTTGCAAGATGGATTTAAGTCTAGGATTTGAAGGGAATTCCTTCATGATATGAATTTATGCACAAATGACACATATTTCTACACTATGAATAGGAAATTCTCTTAGAGCATGTTTATTTCTACATTTAGGAAAAAAATTGATAATGCAACATTATCAACCTTTTTCTTGTTTTGAATCTTAAGGGTATCTATTTGTTCACTAATACTCCCAAGATATATGTTTTGAAGCTGTCAAGAAAGTTTCCTATTTCTACTCTACTTATTATCCCACTTGTAGATTTATTAATCCTATACATAACAAGGTCTCTTGGATTTTTCTCGTTTCTTGCTGTCCCTCTTGAAATGTGTACACGTAATTCACAAATTTATTTAAATGATTACTGAGAAACATCTCATTTTCCAATTAAATTGAGAGTATGTACCCACTCATCTCTAATGGATTTTAGCAAAATATATTTCAAAGTTTCTTCATCTAGATTATGCATTTTAGCCCTTTTAACATTATAAGCAAAACTTTCAACCAAAACTTCAAGATTTTCATCCTCTTTTTGCATCATTTTAAAGACTTCATATTTAAGGTTATGAGGCATACAATAATATTTATATTTGTCTAAGAATTTTTTTTCTATTTCTTCCCATTTTCTTATTGTCTGTGTTCCTAATTCCATAAACCATTGAAGTTCTATGTCTTTAAGAGTGGTTGGAAACAATTTCAATTTTTGAGAATCAAGAAAGTAGTCATAAGATATACACAAGACTTCAATCTCAAAAAGAAATGTTTCAGGATCCTCTTGTCTTACTCCATGGAAATTAGGGAGGATGGAGGGTGAGATATTCTTCATTGTAACTGTGGTATCTTAATCTAAGATGCGAAACCCAAAAGGTTCTAGTTCTCCTCTACCACCTCTTCCTCCACCTCTCCCCCTATTCCACCCTCTACCTCTTCCACCTCCAATCCTAAATTCACCATTCACATTATGTACTTCTCCTTCTCCTTAAAATTCCATTGTAGATTCCTCATTGATAATATAGGGTTCTTCAATTGGGTTTTCTATCTCCTCTTATGGTTCTTCTAACAATGGAATAAAATGGGCTTCCTCTTCCTCTTCACTAGAAAATTCCAATTCTTGTCCTAGAATTGATTCTCCATTTGAAGATAAAATGAGTACTCCTTCTATTGGGGACATAGGTTTGTCTACTATGGCTTTAGTAGAATAAGTTTGTGAAACTTTGTAAGATCCCTCGACTACCAACTAGGTATGTAACTAAAGTTTCCCAAAAAAAGTGTGTTTTTTTTAAATGTAAAACCCATCCATGTTGCATACAAACATTGAAAATAGATCCAAATTATCTCTAAATCTTAACAATACTTTACATAGACTTTGTATCATGCTTTTGGCCTTTCATAGTACATGAAAACAAAAAACATTAATCATCACATAAATTATAAGTCTTCCAAAAATGAAGAAGAAATCATCATATCCAAAAACATTCACATAAATTATTAAGTCTTCCAAAAATAAAGAAGAACTCATCATATCCTAAGCATTCATTCCATGTAACATAAAGTTCATATCCTTAGCATTCATTCCATGTAACATAAATTTCATATGTTCACATTTCATCCATTGATTTGCAGAATATTTCTTTGTAACAATACCCTATATTTTAAACATAAAATTCTACCATTTCAGAAATATTTGATAGTATTATGAAATCATTAAATCATAACAACATGAGGATTCATTTCCATTTTCTCCTCTGTAACTTATTTGCTACCATCAAAGATTCTTACTCGCAATGGAAAGAAATCTACCTTTTCTTTTGGCTCATATATTGTTGACCCCACTAGAATACTTTCTTTTAAAATCTTTGATACTATAACTTGAGTAATCTTGCTAATTTCAAATCTATTTATCTTACATTCGGATTAGTTATTTGATTTACCCAAACAACTAAAATTAATCTCTTTATGTAATTTGAGATTCTTTCATCAATACCTTAGCTTTACGTGCAACATATTCCAAGGGAATTTATATATATCCTAAAAGGAAAAATCCAACATAATTCTTATTTCAGTTTTTAAAACATATAATAAAATTTGAAATACTTAATAAATTACATACGATTTCAATTACTTAATAATACGATAATATTTATATTACTTTAAAAGCATTAAAAATAATTTGATGTCATTGAATCTAAAACGTAGTAAAATAAATTCAGTATAATATTCAAATAGCATCGCTGTCATGGAAGGATACCAGAGTATGGTATCCATAAGTGATTGACCATAATTACCAAAATCTGTATTATTTGAACTAAAGATTCTTATTGTTACCATTGCATATTTCATGAAACAAAATCAATGTATATCTTTCCAACCTATAGAAAGACTCAAAATATCCTTTTCAAGGACAGTCCAAACAAACAAAAGAGAGTGTTAACAAACAAAACAGAGTGTTCTTTCACATTGTCCAAACAAAATTACTCCCCATGGAAGCTCACCAACAAACAAAGTGTGCTTTCGCACTATGCAAAAAAAGTTACTCTTTGTGGAAGCTCAAGTACTAAGATTTGGTGTTATGTAGTGTGAAACATTAAAAGAATAATAAATGATTTAAACTCATTCCAAAATCAACTATTGGTAAAATGACCAAAGATTCCATGTGTAGAAAATGTTTAATAGTATCTTCCTTCAACAACTATTATAGGCTAATTTTTTTACAAAAATAAAAACTTTAAACTACATAATGCAAATCATAAATCATAAAATCTGATTTTCCAAGAATGCATATAAATATTACCATGGTTATAAAAGATTACTAACATTATAAAGTATTACCAGGGTAAACCTCTTTCATAAACTATTCGATACCAATACTTTTGGCAATAATGAAAACTTTGAACTACATATTGAAAAGGGAGGAATAATAAACTCGTGTTTTCCAAGAATATGTATATAGTAAAAGTTACAGAGGATTCCCACACTAATTTATATCACACAGTAATCAAAGTAAATGTAACACACCAATATATACACCCATCAAGCTAAAATCATAATCCACCTTTGCATTTAATGATACAATGCTCTAAATTAGCACATTGACATTAGTAAACAAAAACTTAAGCAGAGATATATGTTTTTCTTTTCTGCAAAATGAATAAAAATACTTTATTTTTTGCAAAAATAATAAATGCTAAATTTCAAGGGAAGATTAATAAAAAAAATTGGCTATTCCAACTCATCTAAATTGGGGAGATCAAGGGTTTCGGTCTGCAGTATGAATAATGTCACAAACTCTGGAGGAGGGCAGTGCCTTGTTTGCAGAGCTTTGGAGGCATGGGCTTGCCCTGGCCCAACAGATGAGGTGCGCGGGGACCAATGGGGCTGTTATAGACATTTTTGTGCCTTACAGCTCTAAGCATGAAATGTCCATAAACCAAGGGATCCTAAGTCCCTAAAAGTGTTGTTCCGACCCCTAAAGGAACAAGGTCAACAAATTACAGCTTCTCCCAGAAGTTCTCCACCAGAAACTACTCAGAATTAGTCAAATCAGGATCATTTCAGCTGCTCCACTAGCTAGCTGCGTTGCATAGCACCCAAGTACACTAGCTAGGTGCGTTGCAACGCACCTAAATGCACTACCAGGGTGCGTTGAGCGGGAAATGAAAAATGGCAGTGTCATTCCGCGAGGTGGACAGACAATGGAAGCTTCCAGAATCTTCCCCAATGACACTTGCCTCACTGAGTTCGACCAAGGATGAGTAAGAGGCTCTCAGTCTCCAAGTGGAAGCAAGAACTGACAGAGAGAAGCCACTAGTCAAATCATAAGCTGACTCATCCTCTTTGCATACATCTATATATGGATCCCTCATCCCAGAGATCCAGAGGCTGGAATTTTGTACATTGCAGAGAATTGCTGTTGGTTTTGAGATAGATATCAGAGTATTGGGTGATTTATGCTTTGTTGGAGGTGAAGAGGGGATTCCTTTGCTGGGAGGTTGATGCTGGATCAGGAATCATCAGTTGTAACTCCTCCTGGATCTTCTTGTTATATCAATAAAAATATTTGCGTTTCTCCTACATGCTTGTGTATCATTGTTGTTTGTTACATTTGTATGTTTAGCTTAAATCTGATCCTAAGCTATTTGTGAATATAAATCCATGTCTTTGTGTAGTTTTCTTCTTCTGTGATCTTACAGGAACTTGGTGAAGCTGGGCAAGTAAGGGAGCAGGTAGCTGGAAGCTGTCAAAGAGGAGAGAGATTGGATCAAAGGACTAGCGCAAGACACAGGTTGGTTCATCCTATTCCTCTTCGTTTATAGTTCATAAAGAAGAATACGAAAGTAGTTTTCTCTGTTTGTTTCTAAGGTCACTGTCACACCTTAGTGGGATAGGGTCGTTCTGAGTAGACACTTTTCCCGATAACAAAATGGCGACTCCACTGGGGATTGTGTCTAGTTAGTTTGTTTGTGTTTCTCTTGTTGTTTGTTTCATAAACTTAGAAGTAGCAATCGAACTGCATTTGCCATTAACAAATGCAAAGTAGACATCTGCTACTACAATCCATTCACTGGATCTGTTTATGATCTGAACAGCTGATTCACAAATGATCTGATTGTCCTTTGTGATAGCTCTTAGGCCTCCTTTAAATCTACCCTTTGATTGTGCATTACTAATTGCTTTTACTCGGCCAAAAACCATAGATTAAACTGCAAGCTGTGACCCAAAACCCAGATAGAATTCTCGTTTCTGCCCCAACGCAGGCTCTGTGAAGAGATTCTGCATTTCAACGCAGTTCCCGAGAGGGCTACCTGCGCTGCAATCCAGTTTCTCTGTGTAACAGGTGCGCTGATCAGCCCAGCCTTGTGCAGCTGAGGTTCTTTGCTTCATTTTTTAGTTTTGTCTCTGATTTTTGCAGCCTGTGATCAGTGTATGTGTCTGTTTGAAAACCCCTTTTCTTTGCCTTAATTCTGCCTCCTTTGTACAAAAAGACTGTAGATGTTTTTGTGTGTTTGTTACATCATTTACAGTTTTCCATTGAAAATGTAGAATAGTCATACTGTCGTCCTTTGATTTAGATCTGTCGTAAGTGTCGATTTTGATCTTAGGAGAAAGTTTATTTGCTGTTGACAGTCGATTATGCTTTTACTTTTGCCTTTGGTTTGAATTTGTGACTTTCTAGTGTCGAAACGAGTATTTACTTCCAAATCATAAAGTGTCGTAATCATCTCTACCTGTTGATTTCGAAAAGAAGCTTGTTTGTGTTTGTCACTTGAAAGCAAATTCAGATTTGTACATCAACTTTCTTTTTAGGCATCAATATTAAGAAAGTGGAAAAAAAATACATGCACATGTGCATTTGCATATTGACAGTCTGTTTGGCTTGATTTAGGAAAAGTGCATTTACAGTGTGCTCTTTGCTCTTTGAGAAAAGATTGTGTCTTTCTTTTCCCCTTGTAGCTAGGATTTTCATTGCTGAAAAGAGATAAAAGTTTGCTTATCATCTTTAGATTTCATTTTAGGAATTACATCTACATCTCGTGGTGATCCCAAAAGGCAAACTTCTAAGAAAGATCAACTTAAAATAAATTGAATGAATCTAACAACGCTTTGGAACTTAACGCACAACATTTAGAGCTCTAGGCTAGAGACGTATTTCGGCGTCGTAAAGCCTGGTAACTGTTGTCCTCACTGATGGTTGGGTGATTCCTCCACTTTGAGACGATAAGTGCCAGTACAGACTTGTGCTCCCACGTACCGTCGAGTATATATTGGGAGACCCCTATAGGCTTAAAACCATTTATCCATAGGAAGCCGTGTCGGCCACCCTACTGATCACAATGCACCGAACACAGCGTTCGGGAAGATTGACTGCCGTACCGTAAAAAGTATTCTGCAGTTTTGCGATTGGTTTGGTACTCCCTCTACCTAGATCTCTAGAGCAGTCCCTTTCGTTCCTTTTCAGACTCCTTAACGGAAAAGGTCCATCTGAGCACTTGTCACTTCAAGCTCATTAAAAATCGAAGGAGACTAGAGTCATCTTTTGCTTTTTCTCAACTCTTAAAAACTGAAAAAACAGGTTGTGTCAAAGAGTCTAAAAATTTATTTTAAACGGAATATTCATACCCTTTTCCTACGTTGATCTTAGGTTGAGAAAATGGAGTATACCAACCAAGGAATTCCCCTTGGTGGAAATCCTAGTCCCTTCTCCTCCTGGGGAGATGTTGGTGCACCCCATATGGCCACATTGTCGCTTCCAGGACTGACAATTGGCTTGCCAGTATGGCTCTTCTCAACCAATGTCGTTCAGAACACCACTATTCCTGAACAATCGAATCAGCAACCAGACGAGTCCAGAGTTGCCCACCAGCCTTCTACTTCCTCTAATTCTTCCTCTCCTCCTTCCTCTTCGCTTGATGGGGCTGGTAAAGCCAAAATTCAAGTTCCTAAGGAGAAGAAGGAGAAGAAGAAGAAAGAGAAGAAGAAGAAGGAGCCAAAGGCGAATGGGGGAAAGGCGAATGGGGGAAAACGAGTGTCATCTAACGAAAATCCACACACTGCACCGACCAGGCCTAAATCGCCATGTGTCATTTGCAAAGGAGACCACTTTCACAAAGATTGTCCTTGCATCCCTCGGATACTAAGGGACTGGTCTCCTCGTTTGCACAATCCGGTGTCATCAACCTCTGATGATCATGTTGAAAGCACACCGTCAACTAGCGAAAGTGAAGCCCCAGGACAAAAAGGGAAAGCTAGATTTCCTTGTAAACTGTGCGAAGGCAATCATGCCGTCCACCGTTGTCCCTTCTTAGACAAAGCTAAAAGAGTTTTGGATGATCGTCCGGTTTCACCGTTACGACTTCCTCCTGGATATAAAAAACTCTTGCCAAGTCCGTCGCTAGTTGAAAATCCAGCTGGCCCACTCAAGTGGTCGGCTGAAGCGCCTATCATTGAAGATAAACCATCTGAATCCATACCAGACAAAAGTCAAAAGGTCGAGGCGGCAGTTGACCCGGTCTTGCCTTCAGAGGTTTTATCTTCAGATGATACAGTCACTGAAGAGAACAAGGATGACACCGTCCAAATTCTCTTCATCAACACAGACTCCGACGAACATGGGGGAAATCTACCCATTCCCTTACCGCAGGAGGGAAGTTCGTCAGAGCCATACCCGGCCGTCTACTCGGTCCGACCTCCAAGCAACCTAGTTGTCTCCTTCGACTGGAATCAACTAGGCAGACCCCGTTTACCAGCAAGCATACCATTCTGAATTATCGTTCAAATATATAGAATGGTCATGGCTGGTACCATCATAGATGAGGGGGCTTCTGTGAGTATCCTTTCCTCTATTGCTTGGAAAGCGCTTGGTTCGCCATCGCTGTTGCCTGAGAAGAGAAGTCTGACAGGCTTTGATAAAGGAACCAATCGACCTTTAGGGATCCTTCCCGATGTGCCTGTTATCACAAAATCATGCCCCTGATAGGCTGCTGATCAGGAAGACTTTGAGTAACTATTTCAAACCAAACTTTTGGCTGAGGCTTAGCCTCCTCAGCCTGAGAGGGCTCTCTCAAAGGGTTAAAGATTTTGATTAAAGAATAAGATAGATGGCTAACTCTATGGTTTGTGATTGTATATGTTTATAGGTTGAAAGATGAAGGTTGGCTACCATTGGGCTATGGAGTCAAAGTATGTTCAGTACCACAGCAAGATCAGCTTAACATGAAGTCAGGGCATAGAGAGTTTTTATACATCAACAAAACAAAGATACAATGCAAGGAAACACAGTTTATAAATACATGAAGGAAGTTAGAGCATCATTGATGAATTCTAAGTAACATGTATTCATACCACTGCAAGTAAGTGAAAGAGGAAAGCCATGAGACAATAGGACACTAAAAACCCTCTTTGAATCCTGAGTAGTGAAGCCAAAACATTCTACCTAGCATGGAAGTCAAGGCATTACAGAGTTCAAGTGCAGAAATGCAAATATAAAACAGTGAAACACAGTTAGTTTATCTATGAAGGAAGTCAGAGCATCATTGATGAATTCTGAGTATCATAAGTAAACCTCACTGCAATGTAAGTATTGGAAGATGCCATCAAAACAAGAACATACAAGAACTCTTCATGAATCTTGAGTTGTCTAAGTAGAAATTCTGCATTAGGTTAAAAATATACATAGTCTGCACATAGAGCAGCAATTGAGCCAAAAAGTCTCCAACCCTTTGCTAATTCGACCTCTTGTTCTATATAAAGCATTTACAATTAGGATTCCATCATCCCTCCTCAAGAGAATTCGAATTTGCCATCAGTGACACCTATTCTAACCATAAAACAAACCATTAAATGTATTTGACACCTAACTAGTAGTCCTAGAGACCTAATACAACTAGGAGTGTAACTCCTTATTATGATTACAACAAAATTATCTAAGAATTTAAAGAATTCTTTGACACCTAACACTCCATGAGGTCGAATTTGATGAAGCCTCCCACGTGGTCACCCAACTGTTGATGAGAAACCCTAGAAATTAGGGAACATGTTTCCCTGTTTTTAGGGTTAGTTCCTTGAAAATTACAGAGCCTTTATCTCTTCATCCATGACACATTTTACGAAACTGAAGGAGGTTTTTGTAGCCCATGTTTTCCAGAACAAAAACCTCTCCTGGTTTTTGAAAATATTTCTCCAGCTGTCCAGAAACTGTCCTTGAAAAACACGTGGCAAACAGGGAAAAATCCGTTTTCTGAAATTAGGGTCTCAATGAAAGCTTCTTATCTCCCAACTGAAAACACATACGAATAAAGTGAGATAGGTTATTGTATCTGGACATGTTATGAAGAGAAACCTCCTTCAGAATTCCAAGATAGCCTTTCATGTGACCAGAAAATGATTTTGAAAAACACTACTAAAACCAGTAGACAAAGCTTGACTTTCTGCAGTTTCATAGCGCAAGTTTAACCATAAATACCCCCCACCTCAGAACGAATTTGAAGAAACTGAAAGAGGTTTTTGTAGTGCAGCATGTTAGGAAGAAACGCCTCTTTCATTTTGCAAAATTAAGTTCTCAGCTGCTCAGGAAAGCTTTTAGAAATTGACTAGTAAAAGCAGAAAACAGAGTTTCTTCAGCTGAAACAGACTGCTACAGGGGTTTCGCAGCGCGCTGCGAAAACACTGATTTCGTAGCGCAAAACAGGATTTTTACACTGTCTGCGCTACAAAAACGTGGATTCGTAGCTGGTTTCAAAATTTCTCCTTATCCTCCTCAAAGCTCTGTCTTTCTTCTTGACTGCTGGCTGCCTTGTTTCTGTCATTCTTGTACATTGGTGATGGTTGTACTGATGATGATATCTTCCTTTCTTTTGACATTTTCTCCTTTGAAATTTCTTTAGACAAAACAACTTGGAAGAAAATACCTTGCTTAATTGAGGAGCTGCCTTGCTTGAATTTGATGAAGATTTCTGCTCTCCTTTTCCTTTGAAATATTTTCAGTGATAACAGTGCCCATAACATTGAGAAGGAAGACAGTTCAAATGAACGTAATGGTTGTTCAAGGACCCTTGGATTATAACCTACTCCTTGGATGAGACTATATTTATTGCATGGGAGCCATCGTCTCCTCACTCTTTAGAGTAATGTGTTTTCCACACGAAGGAAGAGTGGTCAAGCTCGTGGACCAACTTTCATTTCCCGGATCACGCATAGCAAATACTCATATACCATCCCTAAATGGTCTCTTCATGCAAGAAATGTCTCAATCCCCAGTCCGTCCTCCCGATGAGCGCGAGTAATTCGGAGGGATATGACTGAAACCCAGGGGGCATGCATCCTGGTATGCTTCGGCAGGAAAACTTCGGGTATAGGATAGGTTTCCGCGGGAGAATATGACTAGTCTGTATCCCGTCTGTCGGTGGAAGAGGGGTTATTCTAGAATAAGATTCTCTTGTCAAAGTTATGTGAGTTGGCGGATGCCGTCACTCACCATTGTTTATCTTGGTAGACATCGCCGAAGAAGTGTTTTGTTTGCACCACGAATAGAACAATCTTTGGGTAACCTGTAAGAGGTAGGCCTTTCCTGATAGAACAAATGTTTTGTCTGCAAATTGAGGGGTAATTTTGAAACCATATTTTATACATGGGGGCATGCAAACCTTTTGGAGTGCAAGTGAGGGGCGGCTATTTATTTTTTAAATTTTTAGGACCTCTAACCCTTTAAACTCGTAGGATTAGTCATCACCGAACTTGCATAAAGAAAGGATGTGGGGCAAAAATCTAAAAATTGCCATTTTTATATGAGACTTTCTTATCATATGACTGGATTAATCGAGCAGTTTTAGCACATAGTTCAAGATCGTTAAAAAATAAACATAAGACATGAGAAAATGTTTCCACCCGCGTTTAATCTCGTTAAAAAAATGAACTATTCCCCGGTAAATAACCACCGTGAATGTAGCATTTCAGCCATTAAAGCCTTGGTCGTGTTTGCACCGTCACCTCCACTTTTCCATTGGCCGATCATTCACCTCCATTTGATTGTTTACCCATTTTGAGGAACAGCTGCGAAGAGTGATTTCACTAGCCATCCTTGTGACACTGCCGTGATTGGAAAATTCCAAGCCTTACCTGGAATCATCTGCTACCCTTTTTATCACTCGTTCCTCAAAAGACGAGTCTTCTTTAAGCTCTTTTCAACTGACTCGTAAAATATGAAAAGATTGCCGAGTTTTGGCCTTCCAGCTCGTTAAAGCGACCGGAAGTGCTATCCCTCCTCTAGATTTTAATCTTTTTGGACCTGAGGGATTATTGCACAAAAAGATCGAGCGCTTGTTTTGTTCGGCTCGTTAAAACTATCGAAAATTCATCCCTTCTGTATTGTTTTATACTTTTTCGGACTTAAGGGATTAGATGACGAAAAAGGAATTTTGGAGTTACCTTTACGTACCTTTTTAGACTCTCTAAAATTGAAAAGGACCAAGTTATCTTTGTCGTTAAACTCGTTAAAAAGATTAATAGCGACAAACTTGTCTTTAGACGAGAACGAGTTTCACTATCGCTAGGCTCGTTAAAACATAGCGATGGGTTTGCCCGAAGGGAAAATTATAGAACAAGCATATGTTATCCTCCTCAAGCTTGACAAAAATAAAGAGGTATTGGTCAGCAATGACTGGGGAAAAATTGGGAAGAAAACTCAAAGAATCTTTATTGGTAGCAAGTCGCTCTTGAACATGACACTTCCACTCCATGCCTGAGTCGGGTTGGGTTGTTTCATTCACCGGCCACATCACCATGGTCACGCCATACCATCCACATTTGGGGTAAATGCTACCAATCCATCACATAAGTGTCGCCGACATGTTCAAGAGAAGTCATCCAGAGAAGTCACCCGTGTCCCATCCACTACCATACATTATACTTCATTCTTTCATGACCGCCATCGTGAACCGT
The DNA here is from genome assembly GCA_031772625.1 of Pinus tabuliformis. Lineage (NCBI taxonomy): Eukaryota > Viridiplantae > Streptophyta > Pinopsida > Pinales > Pinaceae > Pinus > Pinus tabuliformis. The sequence goes on along the minus strand of CM062806.1, from coordinate 44,359,515 downwards.
ATATCATCAGATTGTTTTCACCTCCATCAAAATCATTTGCTTCGTTCCGTGTCATTGATGTGGGATTCATTAAGGCCCTCCTTTGACGGATCGCTTCTTGTCGACACCAGCTCATTATCCAAGAAGTTGATCTAGGAACAACCCCTTCAGTACTTTGAAGCTTGCATGCCTCAATGGCAAGTTTCTCACTTCCGGCGACAGGTATACATCAATGACCTTCGACCGAAAGATTTTGCGTGGTGTTCGACGCCAAATCCTTTATTCACACCACGTGAATTGTACTGCAGTACCTTGAGGGTAATCATCATTATCGGTGATTCCTCTCGCGCTTGTTAACAGTTTACATCATTGACTGGTAATCAAGCGATGTCTTTCCATGTTCGACTTCAAAACATTTCTCACATGGATCGACTTGTACTTCGAGTGAATATCGGACGAGATTGAAGACCCCGGGTCTAGTTTCATCCATCCGGGCTGCGATATGTATTCAGGAGAATAAAGACATTGAAATGTACAACATTGCAGCACAGATAATCATCCTACCAAAAGGATGATGGCTCTATCAGAATCATCAGTCTACCATCAGACGATTGTCTATCCTATGTACATGAAAATGAATTTATAAAGCTGAGCATGGGAATGCCCGCCTCAGTTAGATCATGAAAACAGTATGAAGATAATGTATTATATTGTATCTTATTACGGGTCTCCTCCCAGCATTGAAAGAACTTCAGATCCTCATAATAAAGCATTTCACCCGATAAACGGCCTCATACTTTAGGGGGCAACTGTTATAGACATTTTTGTGCCTTACAGCTCTAAGCATGAAATGTCCATAAACCAAGGGATCCTAAGTCCCTAAAAGTGTTGTTCCGACCCCTAAAGGAACAAAGTCAACAAATTACAGCTTCTCCCAGAAGTTCTCCACCAGAAACTGCTCAGAATCAGTCAAATCAGGATCATTTCAGCTGCTCCACTAGCTAGCTGTGTTGCATAGCACCCAAGTACACTAGCTAGGTGCGTTGCAACGCACCTAAATGCACTACCAGGGTGCGTTGAGCGGGAAATGACAAATGGCAGTGTCATTCCACGAGGTGGACAGACAATGGAAGCTTCCAGAATCTTCCCCAATGACACTTGCCTCACTGAGTTCGACCAAGGATGACTAAGAGGCTCTCAGTCTCCAAGTGGAAGCAAGAACTGATAGAGAGAAGCCACTAGTCAAATCATAAGCTGACTCATCCTCTTTGCATACATCTATATATGGATCCCTCATCCCAGAGATCCAGAGGCTGGAATTTTGTACATTGCAGAGAATTGCTGTTGGTTTTGAGATAGATATCAGAGTATTGGGTGATTTATGCTTTGTTGGAGGTGAAGAGGGGATTCCTTTGCTGGGAGGTTGATGCTGGATCAGGAATCATCGGTTGTAACTCCTCCTGGATCTTCTTGTTATATCAATAAAACTATTTGAGTTTCTCCTACATGCTTGTGTATCATTGATGTTTGTTACATTTGTATGTTTAGCTTAAATCTGATCCTAAGCTATTTGTGAATATAAATCCATGTCTTTGTGCAGTTTTCTTCTTCTGTGATCTTACAGGAACTTGGTGAAGCTGGGAAAGTAAGGGAGCACGTAGCTGGAAGCTGTCAAAGAGGAGAGAGATTGGATCAAAGGACTAGCGCAAGACAGGTTGGTTCATCCTATTCCTCTTTGTTTATAGTTCATAAAGAAGAATACGAAAGTAGTTTTCTCTGTTTGTTTCTAAGGTCACTGTCACACCTTAGTGGGATAGGGTCGTTTTGAGTAGACACTTTTCCCGATAACAGGGGCCCCTTCATACAAACAAGAAATGATTGATAAAGGAAAGGCCCCACTGGAAGGGGTGCATATCTATAGATTTGAAAATGCAGGAAAAGATGAGCTAAGCAAGAAGAAAAAGGCTTGTGGGCAAATTAAGGAAACCCAAAGTAAAAAACAGACAAATGGAATCAAGGTTCTTGAAGGAAAAGACAACAGGAACCCCAGTGCCGAGCAGGAACCACAAGAAATAAAAGGGAAAAACAAAAAAATTGTGGGAACCAAGGCCCTGCCCCAACACGGCTCAGATCTGGAGGGATCTACCACTACGACAAGAAAACAGGAGGACCTGGGGCGTTTCAAGCCCAAAATGATAAAAACTCTATGGCTTGTTATCATTGACCCTGAAATGCAAGCTTATAGAGACCATATGTCAATACATGCAGTGATTTGTAAGTTCATGGGCTTTTGGCCTACAGAAAAAGCCCTTTGTTCCTAGATCAAACAACAAAGGAAGCCTAAGGGAGATTTCAGGTTACACCTGGGGGCCAAAGGGTTCTGTTAGTGTCAGTCTTTGCAGCCTTCCTCCAGTGATCAAACATGCTCTTACAAAATGACTTTAAGGTGTCAAGGTCAAGTTTTGTCATTTTAGTGAGCCTTCAAGCAAAATTTGGTCACTAGGTATTAGATCTAGGGTTTTTTTTTCGCTCTTGTCAAAGTTGTCCAAATGACGTTCCATGTCATCATTCAATTGAGTGTACCATCATACGGAGGGTTTTCATCATCATGTCAGGTTCCAATGGGTCATTTTACACCTTGTTCATGCTTCAGTTGAGCCTAGGTAAGGTCCATTTCCCTCTCCTAGGGTTTTGGAGGTAATTTATCTTGGATGGCCAAATCATCAGAAAAAATTGTATCCTGATGTTCATACACCTTCCCCTATCCTTAATTTTCCTTATTAAACATTTCCCATCACTGAGATCCCCCAAATTCCTCATTTTCGCACAAACCCTAGTTTCTTGCTACAAACCCTATTTTCAAGGCTAGGCCTGTGTTTATCCCTTTTGGACCACTTCCCCTCACTCAATTTCTAAGATTCCACTTTCCTCTACTTCCTAACATCCCTCCCCACTTCCATTTTTTTTTTTTCAAGAATTTAGAAGCCCCTTATCCCCTTCATTTCACTTCATTTCGACAAATCCCTTGTTCCACACATCGGGGTAGGTTTTACTCAAATAATGTTTTTGAGCAATAAAAGATTAATTTTGGAAAACAGAGAGAGGTTTTTTTCCACAACAGGCCAATGAAGAAAAACCTCTTTCACGTTTTACACAGGTGTCATGGTTTTAGAGAAATGTTAAAAATACCGTTGCCTCGGGAGAATTGATGCACCTCTGAAATGACTTTGGGAAAATCAAGTTTTCTCATAGCTTGGTTGGAAAAATTACTTGCTTTTTGAGTCAAATGATAACTAGAGACAAAGAGATTTCCAATGAGCTATCATGAGCTCAATTTGAAGTTGAGGAACACCTTCAAAAGTTGACTGCAATAGCACTCTACCCTAGGCAGCCTCATTTGGTACATTTTGACCAGTCTTGGGAGATTTGGTTTTTGACAAGTAAATTGAACTCCAAATTAAAAAATTCCATTAGGGTTGGAAATTAGACTCAAATACCTTTCCAATGACCTATCTTTCATCCAATTTGGACACCAGTAAGGCCTCCAAAAGTCTCCTGAAAAAACGCGCTACGCACAGAGAAGGCGCACTACGCATTGAGAGCGCGCTACGCATTGGGCTTCATCGGCTTGTGTAAAATTACATGCGCGCTACGAATTGGGAGCGTGCTATGCATTGGGTAAGTGCACTACGCATACAAACTCAGAGCTAAATTTTGTTTTTGTGCCTTCGTCCAGATTCATGCCAAATTTCCTCCAACCTCTTGCAAGTAGGTTCTTTATGTTTGCTTAGTGAATTTTAGACATGATTAGGGTGTTTTGAAAGTGGAGAAACAAGTGTGAAATGTAAAGCCCTATGTTTATTTCCAAATTCACTTCTTAGGGTTTGAAACAAATATTAGGGATTGTGTGGGGGTTTTCCAAAATTGTGCTATTGATATATGCCTATGTCATCTATTTTCAGTGGTGTCCCTGCTCATTATTAACTTTAGCCTCACGCTCTCTCTTTGCCATTACATCACTGCTGTCATTGTTATGACCATTGTCATTTTCACACTGTTTATCATTCATGTTATGACATAGTCCCATTTTCACTAGTCCACATCCTCCACTGACACTTTTCAAACAATGCCAGGGCTATTGTCACTTTTGTTCCTAATAGTTATTTCCCCCACATTACTCTCTTTTCTGCTCACTTGTCAAATCCCCTCATAATCAAAGCAATGACTGTTTTTTTCATGCAAACTCATTTGAAAAAACTATTCTCATTATGGCTTTCCTATGATACTTTGATACACATGTGATACAGTTGGGGGGTAAAACATACACCTTGCATGGAAATTATGGAGACAGACACCGAAACATCTTATGAACAAGACAGTGATTTCCACCACTAAACTGCATGCACCAGAAGGACACTAAAACGGCGAAAGAGGCCAGATCCACTTCGAGTTTTGGCGGAGGCTTCATTGGCTGGGAATGATACATGATGGAGGGTCTTCACTCCGAATTTGAGCAAATTCGGAGAAATTTTTGTCATTTTGAAATTTTTGGCTTGCAAAACAGGTTTTTCAGCCCATCGCATAGCGCGTCGACGCACACGCTTATGATTGGGACACTTGCTGGAGGAAAAATTTATATTTTTGGATTTTTCATGATAAGTTATGCATTCTCTAGTATGGCCAAGACATTTCATCAAGTTCTGGATGATCAAAAGGGCCAAAAACACCATCAAAATCACCTTTCTGCACCTTTTGCACCAGCAAGAAGTACTTGTGGGAGAATGAAGTTTTGGAGGGGCAAATGAGCTCCAAATTGGGAAATTCCACTTGGGCTGGATAGGAGACTGCCAGGGATTTCCAACAAGCTATTTTGAGCTTGATTTCGATGCCGGGAAGTGCCCCAAAAACAGGCTGAAAGGTGCGCTACACATAGAGCTCAAGCGAGCTACGCATAGAGGTTTTTCGTCAAATTTTCATCTTCCAGCTCAGAAATTCGGCCAGTTTTCACTAGTTTCACCTTCTGATGTAATATTTGATTTATCTTGATGTAATTTGATGTATATGATGTAACTTTGGCACTTATTTACCTATTCTAGATGATTCATTCAAAAAATAGCAAAAATTTAATGTAATGAATCAGTTTCCCTTCTTTTAGAGGCAGGTTGTTTGGATGCCTAGTTTTCAGCTCTATGTTGGAATTAGTTCAAATTGCTCCTAAAAGGAGGAGCTTGATCCCTAGAGGCTAGGAGATGGGTTGGCATGGTCTATATTATGTAGATTTTCAGTCAGTAGCTGAGGTTGGACTCTTGGGAAAAGCTTGGCACTCTATTGTACATTTTATCTCTGCATTTTTGGCTAAGGAAAAACCAGAGGTTTTGCAACACTGTTTGGGATCCATGTGGCTTTATGTGTTGATGGTGTACTTCTTTCTGTTATTGTAAGTTGTTATGTGTATCATTTTCCTTCTCTCGTCTTCTGCAATTAAACAAATGAAGTGTTAAGGTAGAATCCATAGATTGTTATGCTTTGCCTTTGAATTTGTTTGAATTTCCATGTTTTCATCTGTTTAAGGAGAATCCTTGAAAGCTTCTTGCTCTCCTTAGCTCCTCACCAGTCAGATCTGCCCATTCATTTCCTTTAAAAGCATCAAGATGATCGCCTACCTTGCCCCAAATAGACCTCTGCAAAAACTGTGTCTCATCCCCGCACCCAAAATTTCCTTTCCCTTTGATTCAACAAAAACCTTAAAAAATCAACCTCAAACTCCTTGTACTTCACACCTAGCCTAAGATCAATTAAAAATTTAGTCGTCTCGAGCCTCATCGATTACCTTTTGACGAGATTGACCCGGAGAGAGCCCTCTCCTGTCCTCGTAGGGCTAGCTACGAGGCCGAGCGTGGTTTGATGTGGCCTTGAGTCTCGCCTTCCCTCAGCCTAAGGCAGATTCCAGTGCTAACAGGTTCTTCACTGCTGTCTTTGCAAACCTGGAAGACATGGATTGCAATTTTGATGGAGGACCATATTTCTATGCCTCAGCAGTCCTCTATATGAGAACCTGGAAACCAAATTTTGCACCTAAACAGAAAACATTCACGCATGTACTTGTTTGGATTCACCTATTCTCTCTCCCCACTGATTACTGGAGACCTGCAACATTGGAACAAATAGGAAACAAACTAGGAACCTTCATCTAAGCCTCGGAGGCCACCCTGCAAAAAAGGTACACCACTTGTGCAAGAATATGTGTTGAAATGGATGTTTCAGGTGCACTACATGAAGGTCTATGGCTAGAATTTAGAGATGAAGTCTTATTTCAAGCCATATATTATGAACAAATCCCCTTTCAGTGTCGGAAGTGCCATGAACATGGACACCTGTTTAGGGAATGCCCAATGAATAAGCCAACTGAGAAAGCCAAGGAAAACACAGGCAAGGATCTAGAAGGTTTTTCCCGTCCAAATGGGAGACAACGGGCCAATTGGAAAAACCAACCCAAAATAGGCACCTCCATCAAAGGAACTGTCAATGCCTGTTATAGATATTTTTGGGCCCTGCAACCCCAGGCATAAATATCCATAAACTAAGGGCTCCTAAGTCCCTAAAAGTGTTGTTCCAACCCCTAAAGGAACAAGGTCAACTGATTACAGCTTCTCCCAGAAGTTCTCCATGAAAAACTGCTTAGAATGGGTCAAAACAGGATCAGTGCACTTGCTCCATGGCTAGGGTGCGTTGCAGCTCACCTAAGTACACTAGGGGGGTGCGTTGCATTGCAAAAAGCCCTTCTATGGGGTGCACTGAGCGAGAAGAGACAAATGGCAGTATCATTCTGCAAGGTGGAAAAGCATGGAATCTTCCATAACTTTCTCCTATGACACTTGCCTCTCTGAATTCGACCAAGGATGAATAAGAGATCATCAATCTCCAAGTGGAATCAAGAACTATCAGAGGGAGGACACTAATCAAAACACAAGATGACTCATCTCCCTTACCGATATCTATATATGGATCCCTCATCCCAGAGATCCAGAGGTTGGAATTTTGCATCTTGTAAGGAATTGCTGTTAGTTTCTTGAGGTAACATCAGTGTATGTTGGGTGATCTAAGCTTTGTATGAGGTGAAAAGAGGGTTTTTCTTGTCAAGAGGATGATGCTAGGTCGGAACAGCTGGTTGTAACTCTCTTGACTCTACTTTGATTATCAATAAAGCTATTCTAGTTTCCTTCCATACTCTTGTGTAATCTATGTTTTGTGCATTTGTATGGTCAATTTGCATCTGACCCTAGATTGTTTATGATAATAGATTTATGCTCTGGTATAGTTTTATGTTGCTTTGAGCCTGCAGGTACTCTATGAAGCTGGTTGTGCAAGAAGGAAAGTGACAAAAGACTATCAAAAGAGAGAGGAACTGAACAAGGAGTCTAGCGCAAGACAGAGGTTGGTCATCCTTATTCTTCTCTCATCTATTCTTCATAAAAGGAAACGAAAGTAGACTTTACTTTGTTTGTTTCTAAGGTAGCTACCACACCTTAGTGGGATAGAGCAGTTCTATATAGACACTTTTCCCCATAACAAAATGGTGACTCCGCTGGGGAGAGAATAGATTGTTTGTTCATTTATATCTGTTTACTTTATAAACATACAGACGGAGCCTGAAGCCAAGCCAGCTAGCCTTCGAACTGCATTCTTTTTACGAATGCAAAGTAGATCAACGCTGCTTCAGTCAATCTCTGGGTTTGTTTATAAACTAAACATTGGATCTACAAGCTCTCTAATTTCCCTTTGTGGTGGCCTTAGTAACCTCATTAGATCCACCCCTGTTGTTGAGTTACTGATTACCATTGTCACGACCAAAAACCCTGAACTGAACTGCAAACTGTGACCTGGAGCCTGCTCAAAGTCTCGTCTCTGGACCAGCGCACCCTCTATTCTGAGAAACTGCATTTCAGCGCACTTACCGAGTGAAGAACCTGCACTGCAATTCAGTTTCCATGTGTTACAGGTGTGCTGATCAGACCGAACTTTGTCACTGAATCTTGGTTCCTGTGTTCACTCCTTTCAGTTCCATTCTTGAATTTTGCAGCTTGTGATCAATACACCTATGTTTGAAACCCTTTTCCTTGCTGATATTCCACCTCCAATGTGCAAAGGACTGTCAATGTTTTAAGTGTATTTTTAGTCATTTTCAGTTCTCTTTTTGCAAAAAAGTAACGTAATCGAGCTGTCGTCATTTGATTTGAAAGTGTCGTAACTGTCATTTTCAGCCATAGGCAACAATCCTCTTGTTTGGTAGTCGATTATATGATTTACTATTGCATATGATTTGAATTTGTGATTTTTTGAAGTGTCGAAAAAGCAATATTTCATTTCAAAATCATTGAGTGTCTCTTTTACCCTCACTTCTTTTTGGAAAGAAAGTTGTTAAATTACAGTTGCTTTAAAAGTAATTCAAATTTGCACATTAAACTTTATTTTTATCATCTACATATTAAGAAAGTCGAAAAACAAATACATGCATGTGCATTTTCATTTAGACAGTTTGATTGGTTTGATTTAGGAAAGTGCATATAGTGTGTGCTCTTTGCTCTTTGTTGAAAGAAATCTGTCTATCTTTCCTTAGTAGCTAGGATTTTCATGGTATAAAGAAGATAAAACATTTGTTTATCATCTTAGATTGCATTTAAGGAATTATATCTATACATCACGCGGTGAACCCAAAAGGCAAATTTCATAAACAAGATCAACTCTAAAATAAATTGAATGAATCTAACAACGCTTTGGAACCTAACGCAACATCTAGAGGTCTAGGATAGAGACGTGTTCCAGCGTCGTAAAACGTGGTAGCTATCGCATTCACTATTGGTTGGGTGATTCCTCCACTTTGAGATGACAAGTGCCAATACAGACTTGTGCTCCCACGTACCGTCGAGTATATTTTGGGAGACCACTATAGGCTTTATCCTTTATCCATAGGAAGCCGTGTCTGCCGCCCTATTGATCGCAATGCACTGAACACAACATTCGGGAAGATTGACTGTCATACCGTAAAAAGTATTCTGCAGTTTTGCGATTGGTTTGGTAAACCCTCTACCTAGATCTCCAGAGCAGTCCCTTTCGTTCCTTTTCAGACTCTAACAGAAAAGGTCCATCTGAGCACTTGTCACTTCAGGCTCATTAAAAATCGAAGGAGACTAGAGTCATCTTTTGTTTTTTCTCGACTCTTTAAAATTGAAAAGACAAGTTGTGTCAAAGCGTCTTAAAATTTATTTTAAACGGAATAATTATCACCTTTCCTACGTTGGTCTTGGGTTGAGAAAATGGAGTCCACCAACCAAGGAATTCCCCTTGGAGGGAATCCTAGTCCCTTCTCCTCTTGGGGAGATATTGGTGCACCCCACATGGCCACATTGTCACTTCCAGGATTGACAATAGGCTTGTCGGTATGGCTCTTCTCAACCTCTGTCGTTTAGAACACCGCAATTCCTGAACAGTCAAGTCAGTAGCTAGACGATCCAAGAGTTACCCCCCAAACCTCCACTTCATCAAATTCTTCCTCTCTTCCTTCCTCTTCGCTTGATGGGGCTGGTAAAGCCAAGAATCAAGTACCTAAGAAGGAGAAAGAAAAGAGGAAGAGAGAGAAGAAGAAGAAGGAGCCAAAAGTGAAAGGGGGCAACAAATTGTTATCTGGCGAAAATCCACACACTGCACCGACCAGGCCTAAATCGCCATGTGTCATTTGCAAAGGAGACCACTATCACAGAGATTTTCCCTGCATCCCTCAGATCCTAAGGGACTGGTCTCCTCGTTTGCACAACCTGGTGTCGTCAACCTCCGATAATCATGTTGAAAGCACACTGTCGACTAGTGAGAGTGAAGCCCATGGACAAAAATGAAAATATAGATTTCCTTGTAAACTGTGTGAAGGCGATCATGCCGTCCATCGTTGTCCCTTCTTAGACGAGGCTAAAAGAGTGCTGGAAGATCATCCAGTTTCACCATTACGACTTCCACTTGGATATAAAAAACTCTTGCCGAGTCCGTCACTAGTCGAGAATCTGGCTGGCCCACTCAAGTGGTTGGCCGAAGCATCTATCATTGAAAATGAATCGTCTGAATCCACACCATACGAAAGTCAAAAGGTCGAGACGGCAGTTGACCCGGTCTTGCCTTCAGAGGTTCCATCTTCAGATGATACCGTCACCGAAGAGAACAAGGATAACACCGTCCAAATTCTTTTCGTGAACACAGACTCCGATGAACATGGGGGCAATACACCCATTCCTTTACCGCAGGAAGGAAGTTCGTCAGAGTCGTACCCAGCCGTCTATTCGGTCCCACCTCCAAGCAAACTGGTTGTTTCCTTCGATTGGAATCAACTAGGTAGACCCTACCTACCGGCTAGTGTACCATTTCGAATCATTACTCAAATATATAAAATGGTCATGGCCGGTACCATCATAGATGAAGGGGCTTCTGTGAGTATCCTTTCCTTGACTGCTTGGAAAGTGCTTGGTTCGCCATCGCTTTTTCTTGAAATGAGAAATTTGACAGGCTTTGACAAAGGAACCAGTCGACCTTTATGAATCCTTCCCAATGTGCCAATAACATTGAAAAGGAAAACCATTCAAATGAACGTGATGGTAGTCCAAGGTCCCCTAGATTATAATCTACTCCTTGGGCGAGACTATATTTATTGCGTGGGAGTGATTGTCTCCTCACTCTTTAGAGTAATGTGTTTTCCGCACGAAGGAAGAGTGGTCAAGCTCGTAGACCAGCTTTCATTCCCCGGCTCACACATAGCAAATAGTCATACACCATTCCTAAATGGTATTTTCACGCAAGGAATGTCTCATCACCCAGTTCGCCTGCCCGATGAGCGTGAGTAATTCGGGGGCGTGACTGAAACCCAGGGGGCATGCATCTTGGTCTGCTTCGGCAGAAAAACTTCGGGTATAGGATAGGTTTCCACGAGAAGTATATGACCTTTGTACCCCCGTCCGTGATTGGAAGAGGGGGTTGGACTGGAATAAGATTCTCTTGTCAAAGTTATGTGGGTTGGCGGCATCGCCGCTCACCTTTGTTTATTTCGGTAGACATCGCCGAAGAAGTGTTTTCTTTGGTAACCTGTAAGAGGTAGGCCTCTCTCGGTAAAACAAATGTTTTGGCGGATAGAAGAAGGGGTAACCTTGAAAATCTATTTTATACCTGGAGGCATGCAAACCTCTCGTAAACAAGTGAAAATTGACCAGCGTAACGCTAACCTTATACATTCTCTAACTATAACCACTCGAGTTGGGTGAGTGGTCGGACCAACCATTCGTTTTGTGCAGAGCCTTTCTTCGAAAGGCTCGGCGGATTAAAGGAGAGATTTCCTACCTTGCTTTAGTGGCTAGCTAACTCCATAAACAGTAGTTGGTCACTCCTAGCTTGCATGTAAGAGGCTCAAGGGCAAAGAATTGAAAAATTTCCATATTAAATGAGACATTCTTATTATACGACTGGATTAATCGAGCAGTTTTAATGCGGACTTCATGCTCGTTAAAAAATAAATATAAGCAATGAGCACATGTTCCTCCAGAGTTTAAGCTCATTAAAAATAAAAAATGAACCAATTTCTGGTAAATAACCATCGTGAATGTAAGATTTCATCCTTTTAAAGCCTTGGGCGTGTTTGCACCATCACCTCCACTTTTGCATTGGCCGATCATTCACCTCCATTTGATTGTTTACCCATTTTGAGGAACAGCTGCGAAGAGTGATCATGTTAGCCATCCTTGTAACACTGCCATGATTGGAAAATTCCAAACCTTACCTGGAATCAGCTGCTACCCATTTTATCACTCGTTCCTCAAAAGACGAGTCTTCTTTGAGCTCTTTTCAACTGACTCGTAAAATATGAAAAGATTGCCAAGCTATTGGCCTCTCCAGCTCATTAAAGCGACCGGAAGTGCTATCCCTCCTTTAGATTTTAATATTTTTGGACTTGAGGGATCATTACACAAAAAGATCGAGCGCTTGTTTTGTTCGGCTCGTTAAAAGAATCGAAAATCCATCCCTTCTGTATTATTTTATACTTTTTCGGACTTAAGGGATTAGGTGACGAAAAAGGAATGTTGGAGCTTTCTTTACGTCCCTTTTCAGACTCTCTAAAATTGAAAAGGACCGAGTTATCTTTGTCGTTAAACTCGTTAAAATCACAATAGCGACAAAGTTGTCCGTGGCAGACAAGAACGAGTTTCACTATTGCTAGGCTTGGTAAAACATAGCGATGGGTTTGCCTGAAGGGAAAGTTATAGAACAAGCATATGTTATCCTCCTCAAGCTTGAAAAAAATAAAGAGGTACTGGTCAACAATGACTGGGGAAAAATTGGGAAGAAAACTTGGAGAAACTTTGTTGGTAGCAAGTCGCTCTTGAACATGACACTTTCACTCCGCTTCCATGTCGGGTTGGGTTGTTTCATTCACTGGTCACATCACCATCGTCACATCACACCATCCACATTTGGGGTTAATGCTACCAATCCATCATGTTAGTGTCGCCGATATGTTCAAGAGAAGTCATTCAGAAAGTTCACCTGTGTCTCACCCACCGCAATACACTTATACTCCATTCTTTCATGACCGCCATCCTGAACCTTATATCACAAAAACGTTTTCACTTCCATAAAAATCATTTGCTCCGTTCCGTGTCATTGATGTGGGATTCATTAACGCCCTACTATGACGGATCACTTCTTGTCGACATCAGCTCATTATCCAAGAAGTCGTTCTAGGAACACCCCTTCAGTACTTTGAAGCTTGCATGCCTTAATGGCAAGTTTCTCACTTCCGGCGAAAGGTTTACATCAATGGTCTTCGACCAGAAGATTTTGCATGGTGTTCGATGCCAAGTCCTTTATTCACACCACATAGATTGTACTGCAGTACCTTGAGGGTCATCATCATTATCGGTGATTCCTCTCGCGCCTGTTAACGACTTACATCATTGGCTGGTAATCAGGCGATGTCTTTCCATGTTCGACTCCAAAACATTTTTCACATGGATCGACTTGTAATTTGAGTGAATATCGGACGAGATTGAAGACCTCGGATCTAGTTTCATCCATCCGGGCTGCGATATATATTCAGGAAAATAAAAACATCAAATGTACAACATTACGGCACAGATAATCATCCAATCAAAGGGATGATGGCTCTATCCGAATCATCAGTCTATACTCAGACGATTGTCTGTCCTATGTACATGAAAATGAATTTATAAAGCTGAGCATGGGAATGCCCGCCTCAGCTAGATCATGAAAATGTTATGAAGATAATGTATTGTGTTGTATCTTATTACAGGTCTCCTCTCGACTCGAAAGAACTCCGAATCCTCATTATAAAGCATTTCACTCGACATCTAAAAAGAATTAACGACCTCATGATTTAGGGGGCAACTGTTATAGATATTTTTGGACCCTGCAATCCCGGGCATAAATATCCATAAACTAAGGGCTCCTAAGTCCCTAAAAGTGTTGTTCCAACCCCTAAAGGAACAAGGTCAACTGATTACAACTTCTCCCAAAAGTTCTCCATGAAAAACTGCTCAGAATGGGTCAAAACAGGATCAGTGCACTTGCTCCATCGTTAGTGTGCGTTGCAGCTCACCTAAGTACACTATGGGGGTGCGTTGCATTGCAAAAAGCCCTTCTATGGGGTGCGCTGAGTGAGAAGAGACAAATGGCAGCATCATTCTGCAAGGTGGAAAAGCATGGAATCTTCCATAACTTTCTCCTGTGGCACTTGCCTCTCTGAATTCGACTAAGGATGAGTAAGAGATCATCAATCTCCAAGTGGAATCAAGAACTATCAGAGGGAGGACACTAACCAAAACACAAGCTGACTCATCCCCCTTACAGATATCTATATATGGATCCCTCATCCCAGAGATCCAGAGGTTGGAATTTTTCATCTTGTAAGGAATTGCTGTTAGTTTCTTGAGGTAACATCAGTGTATGTTGGGTGATCTAAGCTTTGTATGAGGTGAAAAGAGGGTTTTTCTTGTCAAGAGGATGATGCTGGGTCGGAATAGCTAGTTGTAACTCTCTTGACTCTACTTTGATTATCAATAAAGCTATTCTAGTTTCCTTCCATCCTCTTGTGTAATCTATGTTTTGTGCATTTGTATGGTCAATTTGCATCTGACCCTAGATTGTTTATGATAATAGATTTATGCTCTGGTATAATTTTATGTTGCTTTGAGCCTGCAGGTACTCTGTGAAGCTGGTTGTGCAAGAAGGCAAGTGACAAAAGACTATCAAAAGAGAGAGGAACTGAACAAGGAGTCTAACGCAAGACAGAGGTTGGTCATCCTTATTCTTCTCTCATCTATTCTTCATAAAAGGAAACGAAAGTAGACTTTACTTTGTTTGTTTCTAAGGCAGCTACCACACCTTAGTGGGATAGAGCAGTTCTATATAGACACTTTCCCCATAACAATGCCTTTGAAGTTTTTAGGTTCGGAACAGTTTCAGCCAAAATTGCCAAGTACCAGACCTAACGCAGGAAATCTAGAATGTTCCTTCACAGGAAGCCCAAGATCCCAATCCAAATCTAACAAATGAGATCCTACAAGGTCCTGAGTTGGCAAAAGACTTAGAAGGAGAAGTGGAAATGACTGCCAGTGAAATAGGAATAGAGGATATGGAATTTAGTGACATACTAGAGAGAGAAGGCATGAATCTCAATACCATGGTAGAGCAATGGAAGCAGAAAGGAATGGAACATATACCAAAGGAGGAAGTAGACAAAGTCAATTTTCTCTTCCTAATAAGGCAAGATGCAGAACTGAAAGGGCAGAAAAGAGGCTTTCATGCCACAAAGGGTCTGGGCATCAAGGCCCAAGGTTTACACCAAACAAACCACAATTCCAAACACAAGAAAAAGAGAGGCCGTCAAACAAACAACGAAGCACTCCATGAGCTAGATCAAATGCTCCTCAACTCAGGAAAGATGAAAGCCCTTGAGGCTTTCTCGTTCTCCTCTTAAACCTTGTTAATTATGAAGATTCTTTCATGGAATGCTAGAGGGATAAATAGCCAAAGAAAACAAAGACTTCTGAGAAAGAAAGTCAAAAATGAAAATTCTGACATGATTTTTTTACAAAAAACTAAGTGCTCAACCAGAAAATGAAAGGAATAAGCAGAAATTTAGGAAAAAGAATGGAATACACGGAAGTGGAATGGAGGGAGGCCTGGCCACTTTTTGGAATCCCCACTCCCTCCATCTTATAAGTGCAGAGGCTTCCAGATCTTACATTTCCCTGGAAATGAAAATCATAAGGGAATCCAACAAATACCTATGCACTAATATCTACAACCCCCAAAGACTAGAGGATAAACTATTGATGCTAGATTGCCTCTCCAAGATGCAACATAGACACTCCATCGCTAAAGCCATATATGGAGGAGATTTCAACATGATTACCTCGTTGGCAGAAAAGAAAGGAGGGCAAGAACTGTGAACAGAGATGCAAAGGCATTCAATAGCTTTATCAGAGTAGCAAATCTTGTTGATATCCTCCCCAAAAAAGGGTTATACACCTGGAATAACAAAAGTTGAGGAGATAGGAAGATCGCCTCTAGACTTGACCATTTTCTTATAGCAGAAGCCATCCTCCTTGAGTGGGTCACTATGGAATCAGACATTATTCCTTGTGGAGGCTCTGATCATTGGCCCATTACCCTAGACACAGCCATCCTCGATACTCAGAAAAACAGACCTTTCAGGTCTGAGAAATTTTGGTTGGGCCATCCAGATTTCACTTCGAAAATAAAAAATTGGTGGCACGAGCTGGTGCACACCATAGGCACCAAAATGTACCCACTCCAAGCCAGATTAAAGCACCTCAAAGCCCGGCTTCAATCCTAGAACCAAGAGGTCTTCAGGAATATTTTCAAAGACAAACAGGCCTTGGAGGAACATATGGCACAGATCCATACAAAATGGCTCAAAGAGGACATCACTCAGGATTCCATTAGCATTGAGAAAGTCGTCATGTAGAAATGGAATGAAAGATGCCAACAGGAGGAAATATTATGGAGACAAAAGTCTCGCATACAATGACTTAAAGAAGGGGAAAAAACACCAAGTTCTTCCATTGTTAGGCTATAGAATATAGGTGCACCAACAAAATCACCTAGTTGAAGGATGAGCAAGGTACTCCCCTCCACTCTCATCAGGATATTTCCTCCATCCTCACTGATAACTTTAGCCATATAGTAATGGAACTAGACATTGATAGGGAAGAGGCTATCAGGGAAGTCATGACTTCCATCCCAAGGTTAATTATTGAAGATCAGAATAAATCCTTAGACTGCCTTGTCACCATGGAGGAGGTGGAAGAAGCAGTGCAAGAGATGCCTAATGGTAAGGTACCAGGGTCGGATGGTGTCACCATTGATTTTTTCAAAGCTTGCTGGGAAATTGTGCGGTTGGAAGTGTGGGAGGTTGTTGAATATTCCTGAAAATCTTCCTCCATCCTCAAATCCCTCAATTCCACGTTCATCACCCTTATTCCTAAAGAGGAGGCAGCTTGTACCCTTCAAAATTTCAGCTAATTGCTCTATGCAATGTTCTTTATAAAATTATCTCCAAGGTAATGGCCAACAGAATGAAGCCAATTCTCCCTTTAATAATCTTAGAGGAGCAATCTGGTTACATGGAAGGTAGACAAATCATGGATAATGTCTTGCTAGCACAGGAAATGATTCACACTCTTCAATCCCAAAAAAAAGTAGGTATGATCATTCAGTTGGATCTCTTGAAATCTTATGACAAGGTCAGTTGGAAGTATCTAGAAGCCATTCTGGAAGCTTTCGGGTTTGCACAACTTTGGATCAACTAGATTCTGACCTTAGTAAAATCCCCCAGCTTTTCTAATTTGGTCAATGGAGCTCCCACCTTTCCCTTTGCCTCCTTTAGAGGCATTTGCCAAGGGGATCCCATTTCCCCTTTTCTTTTTGTCATTTTGATGGAAGGCTTGAGTCACATCATTAAAACTGCAAAGGAAAGGAACAATATCAAGGGCCTTAAACCCCTAACACCTTGCCCAACCACTACTCATCAACAATTTGTGGATGATACCATGCTTCATGGAACTCCAACGGTTCAGGAAGCCCAAGGTTTCAAAGCTATCCTTGATCTCTTTAGTCAAGCGACAGGTATGGACCTTAATTTGGATAAGTCATCCATTTTATTTTTCAATACTCACTTAGCGATCCATAAAATCCTTACTGATATCCTTGGGTTCAAAAGGCAAAGCCTTCCCTCTAAGTATCTCGAGATCCCTCTCACTGATAAACCTTGGCAAAATATCCACTAGGAGAAACTACTATTCAACCTCGAAGAACGGAGTAATCACTAGACTAATAGGGTCCTTAACTTCGCTGGCCGACTTGTCATGACTAAGGCTATCCTACAAGCTATTCCTCATTATATGCTCTCCATCCTTCTGACTCCCAAAGATGTTCTCCAAAAAATCAGAAACATTCAGAGTGTTATATACCTAGGGGGGGATAATATTGGGTACCCAAGGTAATAATGTAATAATGGTATGGGCCATAGTAATAAATAAGGTCGTTAACCCATATCATGTAAGGGACCACAAGTAGTTAGTAATAATGTAATGGGCCCATGGTATTAGTTCGATGATATGAGGGAACCATGGTAATGACCCATGGTATTGTATGTATGAGGCCTATATAGAGGCTAGAGACTCCACATGGAGAGGTGTCAAGGATTATTGTATGAACAGGCATATGGCTTGTGGAGTGTTCTCCTTCCTTAAGGAGTGAATGTATGGTGTTGCCCTACCTTAAGGGTTTTGATAAATAAAGTGAATCATTTCTGTATATATTCATATCTTGTCATTTATTTCTGGGTTTATTTCTATTATCAGATATTTCTGGGTTAGATCTATAACAAGTGGTATCAGAGCTATAACAAGTGGGTTTATTTTCATAGTCTTATTTTTTCATATCGGATCTATAAAAAGTGGTATCGGAGCTATAAGACAATGCAAATAAACCCACTTGTTATAGCTCCGATTCCACTTGTTATAAATCTAACCCAGAAATATATGATAATATAAATAAACCGAAGAATAACAAGATCTGAATATATATAAAAATGATTCACTTTATTGATCAAAACCCTTAAGGTAGGGCAACACCATACATTCACTCCTTAAGGAAGGAGAACACTCCACAAGCCATATGCCTGTTCACACAATAATCCTTGACACCTCTCCATGTGGAGTCTCTAGCCTCTATATAGGCCTTATACATACAATACCATGGGTCATTACCATGGTTCCCTCATATCATCGAACTAATACCATGGGCCCATTACATTATTACTAACTACTTGTGATCCCTTACATGATAGGGTTAACCACCTTATTTATTACTATGGCCCATCCCATTATTACATTATTACCTTGGGTACCCCATAT
Source organism: Pinus tabuliformis (assembly GCA_031772625.1). NCBI lineage: Eukaryota > Viridiplantae > Streptophyta > Pinopsida > Pinales > Pinaceae > Pinus > Pinus tabuliformis. The sequence goes on along the minus strand of CM062806.1, from coordinate 44,341,045 downwards.
TCCCCCCCTAATTATATAACATTCCACCCCCCTTAGCATGTTTCGTCCCCGAAACATGGGAAGAATACAAATAATAAGATCTACTCAAAAGAGTAGTCCACTGGTACCATGCACGTGCATCTAGCAATCCAAGAGAAAGGTGAACCCTCGATCTTGCTGGTGCCTCGCTTGCTTGAGATGGAAGTTGACCGTGTAGCTCTTCTGTGTTGTTGTGTAGTAGGTGGATCTTTGCTCCTCTCTATCTATCCTATGGGGGTTGTTGTCCTTGTGGCTAATTGTTTGCCATCTTGATGGTTGTTGTCTTTCGGGGTGATGTGGGTGATGATATGTTGAAGTTTTAACCCACACTATCTTTTTCTTTAATTCACCCCTTACTAGAGCCTGACTGTTATGTTGTGGTGCTTGTTGTGGTGTCTTATCTTCCAATATTAATTCAACCACTGAGACCTCATCTAATGTATCAGCACCTGTAACCTTTTCTGCTTCAACCTATGTTTTTGTTTGATTGTCGATCATCACTGGCTCATCATCTGATATGTCAGTCCCTAGAAAATCTTCTTCTTCAGCCTCCTTGGACTCTACCTGTTTATTGATGGAAATATCCTGTAATGTAATTTTCTTTTTTTATACCAGAGCTTCAGGAATTTCTTCTACACATTAATATTGATAGTACCCACTGATTCCATCCAAGGGTATCCCAAAACAAAATCCATGTTATCCATATCTAAAGCATAAAAATCACCATGCAACACATACTTATCCATAGACAACTTCAAATCTTTATAAACTTGCACATCTTGTGTGTTTTCAATGTGTTTTGCTGGTACTTGTAATTTTTTTGCCAAGTTGACATTTATGAGATTTTGCTTGCAACTAGGATTTATAGAAACGATGATTTTCTCCTTCTCAATCAATCCATGAACCTGCATAAGGATATACCAGTAGGAAATAACCGCACATGTTTCCCCTTATCTTGTTTTCTAGCCTGAGACCATTTGTCCATAAGGAGTTTTTCCATTTCTTCATTCGAGAATTTGGACAAGCCTCTAATACCCAGTGAGTTCCACCATATGGCAACCTCTTCTTTCAAACCAATTGGTACCATAAACTTCCATCCCTCCCCAAATATGTTCTTTAGTTTTTGTATGAATTCTTCAATAGTAGGGCTATCATCTTTTCCAGTAAAATTTTCCATGAAGAGGGTTTGAGAAAAATTCACTTGGCAAATATTTGAAATGGCCACAATTCTGTCAATATTGCTCAGAATCCCTATTATGGCCTATTTTTGGAAATGGAACAACCATTATGCATCTGCCTATGTGATAGAAATCTTGATCCAAGCACTGAAATTTCAGATCTGCACTGCAACTCTCTCGTCGTCACCCAAAATTTTTGAAAAAGAGTTGATTTTAAATCAGCGATATCTCCCTCATCCGGACTTTGATTCAACTGATTTTGTTATTTGAAATTCGGTAATTTTTCACAAAGAATCCAGATTTTCAATTATATTTTGCAAATCTTGCACCAGGACATCTAGATCTATGCCGCAAACTCGCTACCTTGAAATATTATCTACAACTCCACTGATTTTTAAATCAACGATATCTCCTTCATCCGGACTCCGATTCGACTAATTTTTTTTTTGAAATCGGGTATTTTTTCACATAGAATCTAGATATGCAATTAGATTTTACATATTTTTCTCAAAAATATACAAATCTGATCTGCAAAAAATAAAAAATAAAAATTCTCCACTTTTTGCCCAAGAAAGTGCTCTGATACCACTTGTTATAGATCTAACCCAGAAATATCTGATAATAGAAATAAACCCAGAAATAAATGACAAGATACGAATATATATAGAAATGATTCACTTTATTGATCAAAACCCTTAAAGTAGGGCAACACCATACATTCACTCCTTAAGGAAGGAGAACACACCACAAGCCATATGCTTGTTCATACAATAATCCTTGACACCTTTCCATGTGGAGTCTCTAGCCTCTATATAGGCCTCATACATACAATACCATGGGTCATTACCATGGTTCCCTCATATCATTGAACTAATACCATGGGCCCGTTACATTATTACTAACTACTTGTGGTCCCTTACATGATATGGGTTAACCACCTTATTTATTACTATGGCCCATCCCATTATTACATTATTACCTTGGGTACCCCATATTATCTCCCCCCTAGGTATATAACACAGAGAACATTCCTATGGCCTAGAAAAGCTGACAAATAGAAATGGCTCTAGTAGCATGGGAAAAACTTTTAAACCCAAGATCTTGGATGGTCTAGGGCTTCAAGACCTGGACACAGTAAACAAAGCCTGTGGTGCCAAGTTCTGGTGGAGATGGGTCAAGGAAACATAGACACCCTGAGCCAGGCTATGGAAAGCCAAGTATGTTGAAAACTGGTGCCCTCAGGATCTCATTAGAATGACTGACCCTTCAGCTGGATCCCCCATTTGGAACCTGGCATGGGCTAATCAGAACATCATACAAGATCACTACTTTTGGGAAATCCACAATGGTAGCATGGCTCTCTTCTGGGAAGATGCTTGGCAACAACTTCCCAAGCTTGAGAGTCCTGATTATCTTCCCCTGTAGCACAAGTATCAGGAACAAGGAAAACTTAGGGTGAACCAATACTGGACTGATAGTATCACGGACCAACAATGGAGACATTGGCACCCTAATACTCCCCCACAGGCAGATGTGATGGGAAACCTTCTCTTATCCTTGCACTCTTGTCTGGATAAGAGGAAGATCTGCTACTCTTAGGATGAAGATCAACTAAGGTGGGGCAAACTTGATGGAGGCACCTTCAACCTAAAGGAAGCCAGACTTTACTTAGAACACAGGGATATAGAAGAGAAAGTGATTTGGCACAATAATGTTTGGGATACCACCATCTAGCTGAAGATAAAGACTTTCTTATGGCTCCTAATCATCGTAACATCCTCACTTGGGAGAAACTGCGAAAGAAAGGCTTCATTGGTCCATCCCGATGTCCCCTTTATGAAAAAGAAGAGGAGTCTATGAATCATCTCCTCAACAATTGCTAATGGACCAATAAACTCTGGGTATGGATGGAGGATATCTTCAAACAAACAGACATGAATAGAGAGTCCATACAAGATAGCATAGCTAACTGGTGAACCAAATATTCTAGCTACGACATTGTAAACATCCTATGGAGGTTAAGCCCTGGTTTTATAGTCTGATCCACATGGAAAGAAAGAAATAGAAGAATTTTTCAGAGGGAATATAGGCAGCTAGATACCATCAAAACAAACATCATGAAAAATATGCGAGAAACTACCCTCACCAGTAGTAAAGCAGAATAGGAAAACAAGCTTTCCGCTAATGACATGTGAATTTTGCAGCTATTTGGCATGAGTGCTGCAATTGGCCTCAATTCTCTGGTGTAGAGACCTCAATCCACTCCTTCTCTGCTATCCTGGAAACCTCCTATCTTGGGGTTCCACAAATTAAACTTTGATGGAGCCTCTCGAGACAACCCTGGCCTGGCCGGCCTTGGAGGTGTCATACACGACGATGAAGGGGAAATTCTTTATATCTATAGAAATTCTCTAGGGGAAGCCACTAACAACGAGGTAGAATTTGCAGCTCTGGAGCAGGGTTTGCAAATCCTAATCCACCTAGGTAGTGGGGCAGCAATAGTGGAAGAAGACTCGCTCTTAGCCATTAATGCTACGAGGAAAATGCAAAATGGTTCACGTTCTGAGAAGGTTACTAAGCACTAGCACCTCACCATGGTCACCACACTCATCGCCAAACATCTCTCTGCTCTCAATGGAGTCATTCTGCAGGTAATCAAGTGCAGTGCAAATGCAATGGCAAATAGCCTAGCCAACCAAGCATTCGACCACCCGAATGATGACATTAACACCTGTTGGCAGAGCGTCACATGTTCTAATCTTCAGAATAAATGCCTTCAAATCTCAAGGCAAGACCTCACTGGAGTGTCAGGAGAGGAGGATGGCTTACAAGGTACCAATCATCAATGAATAATGTGGTTTTCTCTTAATGTTTATTCCCTAATCCTTAATGCCTAGTGGTGGCATCGCTAGCGGTTGTCCTTTGGCTTGCATCGGAAAAGATGGAAGATCAACATACCATTTACGATTTGGGGTATGCATGGCCTCTTCTCTTAAGTGATGAGCGTGCCAGCCTGAACGCACTCAATCGTAATAGTAGAATGTCATCAGTAACCTATTGGGGATCTAGGCTGTCAGAAACATGGAAAAGATGGAAATTTCAGTTAAGATCGTGACCCCTCGCACTACGTCTCTCGCTATTAATATAGAGCCAATCAGGAAAGATTTCACCTTCTCACAGTATTCCTCAAATCTTAGCCCTATATTTATGGTTTCGTGTATAGGAATTCACATTTCAATAGTTTGCACCTACAACCTTGCCATGGCTAAGCACAACCTCCGCAACTCCAAAGTTGCAAGAGGTTTAAAGAGAGCCTGAAAGTATTATGAGGCTTCTGTATCCAAAAAAGGAAAATGGATTATTGAAGAGATCCAAATTGAGGTGGACAAATCCATTTAAGGGATGGACAGTAAAGCCATCAGCAAGGAGGTAGATTGGATCTCAGACCCAGGCACCCCAACAACCAAAGCTACCCAGTTCTTGATAACATAGAGTGTGACTTGGCAACGATGCTTGAAAAATCCATGAGCATGCAAGGTGACACTTTCAAGGAGGCCTACCAGGCAAACTCCCTCACCTCTACCATGAATTCGGTTTGGCTGAACAAGCTGGATATTACCATCAACTCCCTCACGGAAGAACTTAAAATGCTTGCTCAAAGTCTGGTAGGGTTTATTCGGCTCTTCAAGCTGTACATGCGCCATGGGCTAAATGTCTCTATTGAAATCCCTGAAGATGATTCCAAACCAACCGTCATTAGATGCCACAGGCCCCACAGGGCTCTCAAGGGAGATGATGGCACTAGTCCGAGTGCTGCTAGTTCTTTAGGCATCACCATAATCGACCAGTAGGATTCCTGGTTGGCGGTCTTCTGCTGATGGTTCCTGTTATTTTCTATGTCTGATGTGTTATCTCAAAATCAGGCCCTGGAAGGCTGCAGACCAGGAAGACTTCAAGTAACTGTTCAAACTAATATTTTAGCTAAGGCTTAGCCTCCTTAGCCTGAGAGGGCTCTCTCAAAGGATTAAAGGTTTTTGATTATGATCAAGATGGCTAACTCTTTGTGAAACAAATAGGAATGAAGATGGTGGAAACAAAATTAACAAGTATCCATTGGGCTTATGGAGTCATATGTGATTTAGTATTAACAATAGGATTGGCTTTGCATAAACTCAAGGCATTCAGATTTCAATATAGGTAGAGAACACCAAACACAAAGAAGACAGTCTACGAGTATATGAAAGAAATTAGAACACTGCAAGTGATTTCTAAGCAATCAAAGACTCATAACACTATAGATAACATGAAAAGACAACAAAAGAAACTCATACATTGAACTCTCTATGATTCTTGAGAAGCATAAGCCAGTACTGTATTACCAAAAGAACAGAGTCTTTACATAAGCCAAATATCAGAGCTTTTTTACATAAATTTCCAACCCTGAGTGCATTACATCTCTTGCCATATGTAGAGTTCATTACAAGCTTGGATTCCTTCCTCCATCATGAGGGGAATTTCAATTTTCCATCAGTGACACCTATTCTAACCATAAAACAAACCTTTAAATGCATTTGATAGCTAACTAGTAGTCCTAGAGACCTAATACAACTAGGAGTGTAACTCCTTATTATGACTAAAACAACCTTATCTAGGAATTAAACACTCCTTTTGACACATAAAACTCCATGAAGTCGAATTTGATGAAGCCCATAACCTTCCAGCTGGCCCTTGATGACTCATCCTTTTGTTGTTCCTAGAAACTAGGAAACTGTCCCTTGCTCTGTTCTGGCTGAAAAATAGGTCTTGGGACAGAGCTCATAACTTCTCATAAAAAATGTAATTGGAAAACCTAAAGGAGGATTTTGTGAACCAATCCATGCTTAACAAAAAATTCTCTTGGTTTTTTGAAACACCTTCCTACCACCCAAAATATGTCTTTGAAAAATAGGTGTCAAACTGAGAAATAGGCTTGTGAAAAACTGCACTTATAGCAGTTTCGTAGCGCAAGTTTGGTCCTTCATTTCTCCCAGATCATAATGGATTTGAAGAAATTGGAAGACGTTTTTGTATTTCAGTATCTTAGGAATAGAAACCTCTTTCACTTTTGAGAGATGAGTTTTCCATTGCTTGGTAATCCTCTTGGAAGTCGATTGCTCTTTTCGTAACATAAAACTTTGGAGTTCATAAATGTCTTTCCTTTCCTTGTTTTGCCTTTGCTAGAAACTTATACTTTGTGAATGCCCCCTTTCAGACCCTCCTACTCAAATAAGATTTCCCTTTGTCTCACAAAAATGGTCCATCAAATCACAATATGCAGCTACAGCAGTTTCGTAGTGCGCTACGAAACTGTTGTGTATTAGGCATCATCTTCAACAGTTTCGTAGCGCGCTACGAAACTACTGTGTAATCACAAAATACAGTTTCTAATGCAAAAATTTGACTGTCTTGAGCTTCATTATCTTTAAATGTCTCTTTTCATGTGCCCTCTCTTCAATTTCTCCCTCATCATGTTTGTATATCAATAAAGAAATTGCTTTCATCAAATCACCAACTACAATAAAATCTCCACGAGATTGAACAAATAGTGCAAGAATATGACCATGATGGCCACATTCAGACTGTAACTCTCTTGAACCATCATCACGGAGCCCCCATTTGTATAATTGAATTTTTTTTATTGATGCCAACAAGAAACTTTTCATTAAATGCATTCAGATTGTAAACAGAAACCTTTGTCTCCTTCTCAGTAACAAGTTGCAGTTTACCATCTTCAACTTAGAATACGAAAATTCGGCATGTGTTAGGTTTGTTCTCCTTAGGCAATACATATGCTGTCCCAACATAATAATAAGCATTTTTGTCATCTGTAAATGAACAACTGAGGATGGAACATCCATTTTCATAAGTATCAAGTTAATATGATGAAAGAACTTCAAATGTCTGATTATCTAACAGGCGCACAAAGTGTGTTTCAATCTCCTCAATATTTGTCTGAGAATACTTCACACTACAAATGGCAAAGGTGTGAAATTGCTCTTGGTGGCAAATACGACGAGCATGCTCTCCAAGAGGAATTGCATGGATATGAAGTTTCTGAATGTCATCAATTTACCCAATAGTAAGCAGGTTCTCCTTTACAATTGCAAGGCTGTCTGGAAAGGAAAATGAATTGAAAAGGCACATGTGATTAACTTCCTTGAGATTCACATTGCTATACAGCAACTTCTGATTGCTACTGTAAATAACTGTTGGCCTGTCTGATGCTGCAAAAACATGTGTTGTGTTCTTAGAGCGAAAAGTCCTCAAGGTGATAGCTTTTGTACCCAACAAAATCTTCTTCCGGTCAGACAACTCTCCAGTGCTCATATTCAATATGAAGTTGAATAGATGCCCATCCCCAAGACCACATAATAAGTATGCAATCCCTTCAAATCTACAAAGAAGCACAGAGCGAGGTGGAATGTTTTCTCCTAAGTGCAACGTTGTAATGAACTCTAGATTAGGAAGGGAGTATATCCTAACACTGTAGTCTCTCCAAATTTTAGAAACCATTCTTCAAGGTAAGTATCAAAAGGTAATTTGTCAAAAATTAGGACTTAGCTTACTTGCCTTGTTTGGGCCTTCAAAGAACTCTGATGTATGCTGACCCTGAGTTTGCCAAGTGCTTCTTATGCATGAAAGGAGCATGAGAATGACCAAGACCAATTCTTCCTTACCTTACCCTTTTCTTTTGAAATCTTTTTAGTGATAACAGTGGCTCCACTTGGGATAGTGTGCCCTTGTGGTTCACTAAGAACCTGCAGTTCCAGTGCCTTATCCTCTTATGATAAACAAAAATTTATTTGACAAGCATCTCCTTTAAGTTTCTTGGGCCTTCACCTTGGGCTTAAGCTTGATGATCACTGTATGAGAAAGAAGTCTATATCTACTGAAAAAAATGCTCAGTTAACCTTGAGCTTATTTGCATTTCCCTACCTACCTACCCTATCAGCTACAAACTCCACTTGTAGCGCAAGGAACATGAAATTTCCAATGGAGCCAGTCATCGATGTGATCTGACACTTGAATCTCTTGACTGCATTCAACCTAAAAATAACCATGATAGTGAGATGACCAAATCAACTTATAATGTATATGATATTCATAATGCAAATGAAAATGAAATACTGATGTGCAAAACTTTGGCATGTATTCATTTATAGGGTCAAAGAAAACATGGTTATTTTGATAATCATCATAACATTCTATCTCTTCAGACAACTGATCCTTAGCCACGCAAAATTCCTTTGATGTGCTATCCAACTGCCTTTTTGCATGATTCCCATAGAAAATGTAATTTACTTCACTATTGTGATCATTCTTTGATGTAAGCTGCTGCAAGGAATTACAAAAATGAACAACCTTTTCCTCTGCCTGAGGGTCATAAAAAATTTCTTCCAGTATTTCTTTTTGGTGTTTGTACTCATTTTCATCTTCATTATGATCCGAAGATTGACAAATCTGCTGCATATCATGGGATGTTATAGTTTCTTCTTGGTGTTGAAATGTATTGTTATGAAGAGCCTCTAAAATTTCTTCATCCATAAATTCATCATCATCATAACTATCCTCCAAATATTGAATAAGACTTAAAGAATGTTTACAACAATCTTGGACCAGCAACATGGAGGGATGGGATTCTTTATACATCTCATAGAATTCATCATGAAAACTAGCAAGCGAATATATTGAACCATTTTCCAAAATTTTATACCAAGACCATGCTTTTCCTTCTAAAGTGGTCATAAACATCCTCATCAGAAAATCTTCAGGGAACTGAACCTTAAGACTACGTACATGCATATGAAACCTAACCAAATGAAGAGCAACATTGTCTTTCTTTTCATCTTTGAATATTGGAAGATCCTCTAAGCAATCAACCTTTGGCATAGGATTTGGAAAACCAGGGATATGAGACCGATTCATAGGATCATACCTGGCATTCATTCTCGCAGTGGAAATCATCTTTAAACTTCATCAAGCTACTGATCTTCTAGCAGTGGAGTCACCTTCCGATTTGTTATTCGATGTGTGGAGTCACCAAGGTAGTTTTGCAGCCTCAAAAAGATGTCTGAGCTCCTGCTACCTTCAGAAGTTCAGCCTCTTGATTTCAAGAATGAATAGACTTCAGGCTCCCGGCAGATGCACCAAAATTTTATCTCAAAATTAGGCCCTGGAAGGCTGCAGACCAGGAAGACTTCAAGTAACTGTTTCAAACCAATATTTTAGCTAAGGCTTAGCCTCCTTAGCCTAAGAGGGCTCTCTCAAAGGATTAAAGGTTTTTGATTATGATCAAGATGGCTAACTATTTGTGAAAAAAATAGGAATGAAGATGGTGGAAACAAAATTAACAAGTATCCATTGGGCTTATGGAGTCATATGTGATTTAGTATTAACAATAGGATTGGCTTTGCATAAACTCAAGGCATTCAGATTTCAATATAGGTAGAGCACACCAAACACAAAGAAGACAGTGTACGAGTATATGAAAGAAATTAGAACATTGCAAGTGATTTCTAAGTAATCAAAGACTCATAACACTGTAGACAACATGAAAGGACAACAAAAGAAACTCATACATTGAACTCTCTATGATTCTTGAGAAGCATAAGCCAGTACTGTATTACCAAAAGAACAGAGTCTTGACATAAGCCAAATATCAGAGCTTTTTTACATAAATTTCCAACCCTGAGTGCATTACATCTCTTGCCATATATAGAGTTAATTACAAGCTTGGATTCCTTCCTCCATCATGAGGGGAATTCGAATTTTCCATCAGTGACACCTATTCTAACCATAAAAAAAACCTTTAAATGCATTTGACAACTAACTAGTAGTCCTAGAGACCTAATACAATTAGGAGTGTAACTCCTTATTATGACTAAAACAACCTTATCTAGGAATTAAACACTCTTTTTGACACATAAAAATCCATGAAGTCGAATTTGATGAAGCCCATAACCTTCCAGCTGGCCCTTCATGACTCATCCTTTTGTTGTTCCTAGAAACTAGGAAACTGTCCCTTGCTCTGTTTTGGCTGAAAAATAGGTCTTGGGACAGAGCTCATAACTTCTCATAAAAAATGTATTTGGAAAAACTGAAGGAGGATTTTGTGAACCAATCCATGCTTAACAAAAACCTCTTTTTTTTTTTTGAAACACCTTTCCTACCGCCCAAAATATGTCTTTTAAAAACAGGTGTCAAACAGAGAAATAGGCTTGTGAAAAACTGCACTTACAGCAGTTTCGTAGCGCAAGTTTGGTCCTTCATTTCTCCCAGATCATAATGGATTTGAAGAAAGTGGAAGAGGTTTTTGTATTTCAGTATCTTAGGAATAAAAACATCTTTCACTTTTCAGAGATGAGTTTTCCATTGCTTGGTAATCCTCTTGGAAGTCGACTGCTCTTTTCGTAACATAAAACTTTGGAGTTCATAAATGTCTTTCCTTTCCTTGTTTTGCCTTTGCTAGACACTTATACTTCGTGAATGCTCCCTTTCAGACCCTCCTATTCAAATAAGATTTCCCTTTGTCTCACAAAAATGGTCCATCAAATCACAATATGCAGCTACAGCAGTTTCGTAGTGCGCTACGAAACTGCTGTGTATTAGGCATCATCTTCAGCAGTTTCGTAGCGCGCTACGAAACTACTGTGTAATCACAAAATACAGTTTCTAATGCCAAAATTTGACTGTCTTGAGATTCATTATCTTTAAATGTCTCTTTTCATGTGCCCTCTCTTCAATTGCTCCCTCCTCATGTTTGTATATCAATAAAGAGATTGCTTTCATCAAATCACCAACTATAATAAAATCTCCACGAGATTGAACATATAGTGCAAGAATATGACCATGATGGCCACATTCAGACTGTAACTCTCTTGAACCATCATCACGGAGCCCCCATTTGTATAACTGAATTTTTTGTTGATGCCAACAAGAAACTTTTCATTAAATGCATTCAGATTGTAAACAGAAACCTTTGTCTCCTTCTCAGTAACAAGTTGTAGTTTATCATCTTCAACTTAGAATACTAAAATTTGGCATTTGTTAGGTTTGTTCTCCTCGGGCAATACATATGTTGTCCCAACACAATAATAAGCATTGTTGTCATCTGTAAATGAACAACTGAGGTTGGAACATCCATTTTCATAAGTATCAAGTTGATATGATGAAAGAACTTCAAATGTCTGATTATCTAACAGGCGCACAAAGTGTGTTTCAATCTCCTTAATATTTGTCTGAGAATACTTCACACTGCAAATGGCAAAGGTGTGAAATTGCTCCTGGTGGAAAATACGACGAGCATGCTCTCCAAGAGGAATTGCATGGATATGAAGTTTCTGAATGTCATCAATTTACCCAATAGTAAGCAGGTTCTCCTTTGCAATTGCAAGGCTGTTTGGAAAGGAAACTGAATTGAAAAGGCACATGTGATTGACTTCCTTAAGATTCACATTGTTATACAACAACTTCTGATTGCTATTGTAAATAACTGTTGGCCTGTCTGATGCTGCAAAAACATGTGTTGTGTTCTTAAAGCGAAAAGTCCTCAAGGTGATAGCTTTTGTATCCAACAAAATCTTCTTCTGGTGAGACAACTCTCCAATGCTCATATTCAATATGAAGTTGAATAGATGCCCATCCCCAAGACCACATAATAAGTATGCAATCCCTTCAAATCTACAAAGAAGCACTGAGCGAGGTGGAATGTTTTCTCCTAAGTGCAACGTTGTAATGAACTCTAGATTAGGAAGGGAGTATATCCTAACACTGTAGTCTCTCCAAATTTTAGAAACCATTCTTCAAGGTAAGTATCAAAAGGTAATTTGTCAAAAATTAGGACTTAGCTTACTTGCATTGTTTGGGCCTTCAAAGAACTCTGATGTATGCTGACCTTGAGTTTGCCAAGTGCTTCTTATGCATGAAAGGAGCATGAGAATGACCAAGACCAATTCTTCCTTACCTTACCCTTTTCTTTTGAAATCTTTTTAGTGATAACATGATGAATGTAATCTTTGGTGGGCCTTTAAGTGGCCTTCTATGATAGCAATTGCTCTCTTTCTATCTGACAATGGCAGCTCTGTGTGGTTGGCCGTTTTTTGTTTCAATTTATGTTTGACTCAGGTTAAGTTTGTGTTAGTTGTTACACAGTATGTTTCATGTCTAAACAACGATCAACTACAAGGCTTATATAAGTGGTCTTTTGTTTGACAAGCCTGCATTTTCTCTTTTCCCTTTGAAAATGGCAAGCTCCTTTTTGTAACCTTAGGTAACATTTTTGTGATCTAATATATTAGTTGATTTACACCAAAAAAAAGAAAAAAAAGAAAAAAATCTAAATTTCAAGATAACTTTCTTTCTTACAAAAATAATAAGTGTTATATTTCTATGAAAACATAAAGCAGGAACAATGTGCCGAGTGCCTTCAAAACAATGACTGCTAACTCTGAAACAAGACTTTTGCATAAAACTATTATTAGATGAAAGATAAATATATAACCTTAAAGGATACCAACAGTAATACTTTTGCAGAGAACTATTATTAAATGAAAGATAAATATATAACCTTAAAGGAAACCAACAACAAAACTTTTGCAGAAAATTATTATTAGATGAAAGATAAATATATAACCTTAAAGGAACCAACTAAGCGAAGGAGGATGTCAGAGAATAGGAATATGAACATCATCTCTTCCAATTATAGTTTACATGACATGGTTTTTCTTTTTTACTCAGGTGAATTACAAGCTTAAATTGTAATCCTCTTTTTTTTCTTCCCCAACAAAAATTAACAGAATATTAACTCTTCTTCAATATAGGCTTTCATAAATAGAAATGTATTAACATAATAGTAACTCTTCTTCAACATATGCTTTCATAAACATAAATGTATAATAAAGCATAGATCCGCAAATTGAAAATAAGAACAGTAAACTTATAATGGATAGAAGATATAGAGACTACAATTAGCAGTATCGTGTTGTCGTCTCACAACCCATTTAAATGAAGAATTACTAATTGGATCCTCTATTTACCCATCAGATAAAACAAAAACATTTTTTTAAAGTTCCGTAACTTCAGAATATGTATAAAAAAAAGAAATAAATGGTAAACCATTGGCTATGATCAGAGGTTTTATAGCAACAAGAACTATTTTTAAGGTAAACTTTTTACCTGATACCCAAGTCTCGTTCTACTTTGTTTAGCACCTTTGCAATCATATCCAAAGGAAACCTTTTTCCTTGGAATCGTCGAGATCTATGAGCTCACAAACAATACCAACTTCAACAATAGTGAGAAATTCTAGGCAACTAAGGAAGATATCCTATCTTCCTCTCACACCACTTAGTCTCAATCAACTAGGATAAATTACTGAGATTTTAATTTAGGAATTGGGTAGTCATTTTGGCAGCATTTCCCTACTCTTTTTGGTCTCCCTCCCATGGGGAAAAATCCTTCAATATTTATAAGCATGGAGTGGAGTGACACCTCACCCCCTTCATGCAAAAATTAACCAATTTTTGATATATAAAAATTTGTATTATTCACCACCCCCTAAGGTGGCACCTTTGAAATGTTTCCCTTTTTTTCTTATTTTATTTAGGTGCCTAAACTATGTAATATTCACCACCCATGTGTCTAATTAATGATTTTTCTTATATTTATTTTTAAAAAGTAATAATATTTATTTTGAATAATCCTCTAAAGTGGGTAAATTGGATTTAATTCAACTTAAAGTTTAACTTTGATTAATGATTCCCTTTCTTTCTTATTTTATTTAGGTACCTAAATTATGTAATATTCACCACCCATGTGTCTACTTAAGGATTTTTCTTATTATTTATTTTTAAAAAGTAGATAACTAATATTTTGCATTAAAATAATATTTATTTTGAATAATCCTCTAAAGTGGGTAAATTGGATTTAATTCAACTTAAAGTTTAACTTAGATTAATTCACCTAGTTGATGTAAGCACTTAAGTGGTGTTCTCGGTTAGAGAATAGGGATTCCACACCCCTATTATGCACTTCTCCTAACTTGTTAGGACTTTGTGCCCTTGCCCTGTACTTAGGACTCCACATCCTAGTAGAATCAAGACTCCACACCTTGATCTATTCCAAAGATCCAAGACTCCATGCCTTGATATTTCGAAAGTTAGGACTCCATGCCCTAATATTTCCCATAGATTCTCATCTATTCTTCTTTGAAGCTACATGGTTTTCCTCAAGGTACTAGTTGTGAGCTCATATGCATCTAATGATATGTTGGCAAGGCCTTGTTTCCCCAGACTTGCACATCATAACCTCATAGATTAAAAGCATCAACAAAATTCATAATGAATTTAATTCAATCATATTTTACCCAAATATATACATGAACTCCATAGTCATCTGAGCATCCTTCTTGACAGTAACTAAGTTCCCTACCAAATCCTGCTAAATACAAGATCAATCATGTATAATCATATACATCATAAATCATCAACAAGATGATGGTTCTTTAACTACTCCACCTAGTATCTTACATTCATATGTCATAGTCATATGGCATAATCTAGTATAAAACAAAAGGAGACGTAAATCAACATAGATATGATACATATAATGAATCACATAGCCACACATAAGAGGAAATATAACTATGTATGTAATATACATAACAGTGTTCCCCAAGCAAGTGATCGATGCAAGTCCATAACATATAAGTTTGTCATATATAATCCATCAGAAAATCACTCTTAATAGTAGTCGCAAAATTTTACTAGGCAAAATGGGATGTTACAATCTTTCTGTAGAATTTCAGATCTTTGTGCCTCATGAAGTCTAAGTCTACCTGCAAATGATGGAATATGAATTTCGATGGATGGTGTTGTGCTATGAGGTTGTGGTGCGGTAAGTGGTGATGTTGGAATGGAACTCCTACCTCTACTTACAAACCTACCCCTATAATCTCTTTCCCTATGAATAAATATGTTTTATCATTTTTTTTAATGAAATTATTCCTAAAAAAAAATGAATCATATATGCACTTCCCCGAAAGAAACGCTAAAATGTTTGGTAATTTAATTGAGCTTAAATTATTGCATAAATTATTGACCAGGGCTTGTAAACTGATGAAGTGTATGTGCACCAGTTGTGCTAGAATTCTTTATTAGGTGAGTAAATTTTCAAATTAAATTAGGATGTTTTCATGCACATGTTTTATCTAAGAAATTGTCACTCTTGCAAGAAAGGAAAATAACACACTGATAGAAATAAATATAAATTGAAATGCATAAGTAAATAGCAAAATCAAATCCAAATTCTCTTTACGCTTGCAGAAAACAAAACTAATCTAACATTGCATAAATAAATATCACACCAACAAAATTAGATCTACTTCTCACTGACATAAATGAAACTAATATTAAGTACATAAATAACATATCGCACTCGAAAATATGAACCACACTAATAAAGCCTTGGAAGAATTACACTCCTCATTGCAATTCGAAATTATATGATTCTACTCTTCAAAATTTACATGTGAATAATAGATCCCTTTTGGATTTATTTTCTTCATCCTTCACATAACGAAATTATTAGAACTATGAAATAAATCTTCAACAAACTATATTAAAAGCTATATTCACATCGTCATAAGAATTCCCTGAAAAATCAAAACTAAAATATTAGCTATGATAATATAATGGTATAAAATTGAAATACTAACTAGAAATGAAATGAAACCTTATAGCTCCAAGGGGGCCCTCCTCTGAGTTATAGGTACACAGAGATCAACTGAGATTAAATGTGCATTTAAACACAATGCACCGAGGATGATCCAGGTCGATATTGGTGGCCACCCGCCTATTCTACTTGGACCCTCAACGTTGTTTCTTTTAATTTTGCATTTTCCTTAATTGTAGCATAGTTTACTATTTTTGGCAGTTTTTCGAGTCCTGAACTCCCAATGCCATTTTGAGGCCCTTCACAACTTTTTCTTATAAAAATTCCTTTGGGGATTGTTATGGAAATCACATTGGAAGTTGTATTCCTCGGGGATATGTTTCCAACGAGGTATCGTACATGTCAAACAGAGATAATATTACCAAGTTACGACCTTCGGAAGTTGGCTACCCAACTAACCCCAACGGGGCCCATAAACTCTTGGAGTTACATCTCCTCGGGTTAGGGTTTTGGTTGTTTATGGTTTTCTCTTATTGTTCAATAATAAAAAGGCCCTTGAGCCTCATTGTAACTCAGTTCAGAGGCATGTATCCTCCACATATCTTCTTAGAGATAAGCAACCATTGCTCGAGCCATCTTATTTATGTTCTGTTTGTAAGCATAGTTCATTATTTTTCTATTAATGAAATGAAGTGTTTTCATGTTGCATCTCTATGTTTATGATTATATCTGTAATTTGTAGCGTTCTTGTTTAAATTCAGATCAGTGCTATCAAAGCGTTCTTCTCTTTCTTTGTTTTTCCATGTCCCCAATGAAGTCAAGGTATAAGGAGTTAGGGCTCATTCTAGATGAACCAATGCAGGATCAGCCTCACAAAACTCGATGATCTCCCATAGCATAAGAAAATAAAGATGAGGGGGCAGGAGATCCTTTCAAAATGTTTCTTGAGGAAGCTCTCGAGTCACAGAGGGACACAATGATGGATACTTTGCCCAGATCCTTCGACGGCTACCCAGAGGCAATGCATCTTCATCTAGCGGCCACTTTGGAGGCGCTAATCCTTTTAAGGTAAAAGTGACTTCGATATTCCCATATTTGAAGACCTGATAAATTCAGAAGCCATAGATAAATGGTTAAATCTTTTGGAAGGATATTTTTCAGTCCATGACTTTTCCAATCAAGAAAATATTACTTTTGCAATTCTCAAAGCTACCCCACACATCAAGGACTGGTGGGAAACCTACTGTGAACAAAATAACGATAGTGAAACCTGACTGTTTTCAGCCACACCCACATGGAATTATTTCTGAGATGCCATCAAGGAACAATAGTACCCTTTCGGGAGCTATGAAGATAAATACATAAAGTGGACCACTCTACGGTAGGGAAGGGACCAAGATGTTCCAGAGTTCAAAAATATTTTCCATGCCCCTCACATGAAGTTGGGTATCAAGGATACTGAGAAGCATTTGGTGCACAAGTACCACAGTTGTCTACACAAGTACATCCAGGATGAGATTGAGTTCCTAGACATCTCCTCTCCGAGCACCGCATATTGGTACACTCTAAAGATTGAGCAGAAGTTTAAACAAAAGAAGGGGGACTTTGGATCTGTGAATCCAAAGAAAGGAAAAGGCACCCCCAAACCACAAAACAAAGGACCAAGCCAAGGCAAGGCTACCCAGGACAACCCATCGATGCTGCAAGCAAATAACAACACCACGAAGATGAAGAAGGACATGGGAAAATGAAGTGAATTCCATAAGAGCTCCACTCACAATAAAAGTGAGTGTCGAGCCAAGCAGTTACTTGTGGTCGAGCTCAAGGCTTTCGAATCAGAAGAAGTTTCTAACTCTGAATCATAACTTGATAAGGGAACTGAAAAAGGGAAGAATATCATTAATTTGTTGCCCAGTGCCACCATGGCCACCACAAAGATCCTAAAAATTGAGCTTGAAGGTATAGAGGAGGGGGAACACCTCTTCCACTCACAGATTTGGGTGAAGAATTATCCGCTGCAGTTTATTGTCGATAGCGGGAGCCAAAAGAACCTTATTTCGTTAGAGTTCATGAAGTGGTTGGTCCTAAAGACTACAACACATCCACATCTATACACCATCAGGTGGCTTCCCTAAGGACAAGATCTTCGCATCAGCAAGCAGTGTCACCTTCCCTAGCATCAATCCCTTCACGAATAAGGTACTATGTGACATTGCTCCCCTTGAATTTTCTGATGTATTGTTAGGAAAACCATACTTGTGGAAGAAACATGTTGTATATGAGTCTAGACCTCATTCTGTGATTATTACTTTGGCTAATTAGTTGTACAAGATACCAGAGGTAGCCTGCCTACTGCCATCTCTTTAATCATTGCAAAGCAATGTAGTAATACCATTTCCTAGATGAAGAAATTTTTTTTCTTATGATTCGCCCCCAAGGCAAGAAGAAGGTTCTGGCAATGAATTCCAGGCAAGGCTCCTCTGCACAGCAGCAGTTGATGGACAATGTAATGGAGGAGTACAAGGATATTTTTGCCTCACCCATAGGGGTACCTTTGCACTATCATGTCAAGCACTCCATCGATCTAACCCTGGCACGCCGCTACCCAATGGATCAATCTATCAATGCTCCGTTCTGGAGAATGATGAGATCAAGAGGAATATTTAGGAACTACTACAGAAAGGGCACATAAAGTGAAGTTTATCACCCTGCAGGAGCCATATTGTATTAGTATAGAAGAAGGATTGGACTTTGAGGCTCAGTATTAATTATCAGCCGTTGAACAAGATCACTCTCCGAAATAGGTACCCAATCGTGCGAATTGATGACCTTGTGGACTAGCTCAAGGGGGGGGGGGGGGAATATTTCAGCAAGATTGACTTGAAGTTAGGTTATCACCAAGTGCCTATCGAACCCTCCAATGTGTGGAAGACTAACTTCAAATCCAAGGAAGGCCTTTTCGAATGGTTGGTCATGCCATTCAAATTGATGAACGCCCCTAAAACATTCATGAGACTGATGGATGACATCTTGCGACCCTTCACCAATACATTCGTGGTAGTGTATTTAGATTACATCTTGATCTTCAGCCAGAGTTGAGAAGAGCACATCCAAAATATTTGATGGGTCCTTCAAACCATTTAACAACACAAGATGTGTGTTAACTTGGAGAAATGCATCTTTGGCCTTTCGCAGGTTCAATATCTGCGGTAAATCATGGATGAGCAAGGTGTACATGTGGACCCATCCAAGATACAAGTCATTTAGGATTGGCCAGCCCCAACCACTCTAACAAAGCTCTGCAGATTTTTGAGTCTTGCCAATTTATACCATAGTTTCATGTTAGGGTTCTCTCATATCACTTGGCCTTTAAGTCAAGTCACCAAGGGCAGAGTGAAAGAAAATTTATTTTGGTTGGAAGCCCAACAAAAGGCATTCTCCAAGTTGAATAATTGCCTCCGTTCTGCACCAATGCTCAGATTACCAGACCTGCAACAACCATTTGAGATTGAAATAGATGCCTCTCACTATGATATTGGTGAGGTTCTTACTCAGCATGGACATCTAGTGGCTTACCATAGTGAGACACTTTCAGAAACAGTCTGAAAGTACCCCACCTACGACAAATAAATGTATTCCATTATGTAGGTCTGTCATCAATGGAAGCATTACATTCTGGGGAAGGAAACGGTCATCCACATAGTCCATCAGCCTCTACAGTTCATACAAACACAAGGGAAGTTGCAGAATTATTTCCATAAACAATGGTCTACCTATCTGCAAAAATTCCGTTTGAACATTAAGTATAAGAAGGGCAGCACCAATAATGTTGTTGAATTCCTCAGAAGACCACCAATCATGGCACTAATCACTGTGCTTGACTCCTATG
The DNA here is from genome assembly GCA_031772625.1 of Pinus tabuliformis. Lineage (NCBI taxonomy): Eukaryota > Viridiplantae > Streptophyta > Pinopsida > Pinales > Pinaceae > Pinus > Pinus tabuliformis. The sequence goes on along the minus strand of CM062806.1, from coordinate 44,321,251 downwards.
GGAATGAGACATTGGGGTGGCCACATATTTACAAGGGTGATCCAGAATTCGGCATCATATACTAGACACTCTTGGAAGGGAAGAGAGTTCCAAAATTTCACCTTCAGGATGCACAGTTATGCCACTTGCGACACATCTGTGTTCCTTCAAGTGAGTGTGCCAAGATGATTTGGGAGGCACACTATAGTCAGGTCATTGGACATTTCAGAGTAGAGAAAGTAGTGGCAGTATTGTAGAAGTATTTTTATTGGTTGAAATTTTGTCAGGATGTTGGGAAGTACATTAGATCTTGCACTACCTGTGCCATTGCAAAACCATCCATCAAGAAGCATGGCCTGTATATTCCTCTACCTACTCTTAGTCAGCCTTGGGAATCTATCTCCATGGATTATATGTCAGGCCTTCCTTCTACTCAACATGGCAATGATTTCATTTTCATGGTCATCGACAGATTCTCTAAAATGGCCATCATGGCACCTTGCAAGAAGAGTATCACAGTAGAGGCCACTGCTAAGCTCTTCTTTGAGAAAGTGCGGGTACACTTTAGGATCCCACAATACATTATCTCAAACTGAGACACCATATTCATGAGTGCATTTTGGTCAAGTATCTAGTCGTTGCTAGATACAAAACTTATTAATTCCACCACTTTCCATCCCCAAACTGATGGCCAAACAAAGGTTGTCAACAGGATGATCGTGCACATTTTGTGCATGTACAACTCAAAGCTTCCACACACATGGGATGAACGTCTCCCCTATTTCCAATACAGCTACAACAGAGCTCTCCATAGCTCAACAGGCCACAACCCCTTTTAGGTAGGGTTGGGATTTCAGTCATTATGCCCCATTGATGTGGCCATGCCATTTGCAGCCACTCAGGTAGATTCGGCTCATGTGCAGTTTGAAGCTAAAAGGGCTAACAACTTCATTGAGCACATTCAACACATCCACCAACAGGTCCATGATATATTGGATAGATCTAATGCTAAGTACAAGCAATGCTTTGATCATCATCAAATTCCTCACAAGTTCTAGGTGGGCGACAAAGTTTGTCTATGTATGTAGAAGGAGTGCCTTGTTGGACCCCACCGCAAGGTTTGCTCACTCTGATATGGGCCATATATCATCACCAAGGCCATTGGTGAGAATTCCTTCGAGCTCAACATCCTAATGTTCCTTGGTCTGCACCTAGTGTTTAATGTAGATCACCTTCACCCATACTTTCCACCATTGTTGGACACATCTGACATTGCAAAACAACTCATACCAACAAAGCTCAACTTGAACTGCATGGAGTAAGCCACAACTAAAACTATCATGGACACACAGATTAAGAACACTCATCAATAGAGGATACAACTATATCCAGTAGTCAAAGCAGGCCAACTCCTTCACCAAGGAAAATGGGTCACCAAGGACCAAGTTTAGTAGAAGTTTCCTCATCTCATGGAGGAACTCAACATAATGGGGATCATTGCTTCCTAAGGGGGAAGGAATGATCCAGATGGATATTGGTGGCCACCTACCTATTCCACTTGGACCCTCACCATTTTTTCTTTCAGTTTTTCAGTTTCCTTAATTGTAGCATAGTTTACTATTTTTGGCAATTTTTCGGGTCCTAAACTTTCGAAGCCATTTTGATGCTCTAAATGAGATTTTTTTTGAAAAGTTCCTTTCATTATTTCTATGGAAATCACATTGATAGGTGTAGTCCTCTGAGATATATTTCCAACGAGGTATCATACATTTCAAACTAAGATAATATTACCAAGTTATGACCTCGAGAAGTTGGCTGCCCAACTAACCCCAATGGGGCCCATAAACTCTTGGTGTTACGTCTCCTCAGGTTAGGGTTTTGGTTGTTTATGGTTTTATCTTATTTTCAATAATAAAAAGAACCTTGTGCCTCATTGTAACTCAGTTCAGAGGCATGTAGCCTCCACATCTCTTCTTAGAGATAAGCTACCATCCCCCGAGCTATCTTATTTCCATTATGTTTGTAAGCATAGTTCATTATTTTTGTATTAATGAAATAAAGTGTTTTTTTGCTGCATCTTTGTGTTTATGATTATCTCTGTAAGTTGTAGCGTTCCTATTTAAATTCATATAAGAGGAATAACAAACTCGCTTTAATAATATGAAAAGAGTATTTCAAATAATAACTAGATTGTGTCATCATGTTTTATAACCTCCTTCATTAAACTGTTTGGAGATTTATAAGCCTATCCTACTCGAAAAAAAATCTAATAATAACATAAGATAACATGAAATAATGATTCTTCATGATTTTCTATCAGAGAAGCAAATCATGAGGCAAAATATTATCTTCATCCTTATCATCGATCTCCTCGCTTGCCTTATTCATCTTTGCCTCCTTTTCCACTAGGTTTACTTTGACGTTAACCTACTCATATGACATCCTTATCATCTTGGTGGATCATGGAGATAGGTGGATATCATTATGTCAATTTTCAGCTACCTGTCCATACATTTCGTTCCTCAACTGGTATTTCAGAACCTACAAATTCTTCAAGTAAGTTGCAGAATCGATCATTAGCTATAGAATTGATGAAATTCAATAACTTATGCAAATACTACACCAAATAATAAGGAAACAATGAAACTATGAATAAAATATGATTAAGTACTTTCTTTTGCCAATAACCTTACAATCTGACACCTTATTGATATTATTATGGTCAAAAAGGAAGGAAATGGAGCGAATGGGATTTAAGGAAGGCGTAAAAAAGGAACAATTTTGGTCTTCAACTCCGAGTATAAACAATTCGATTCTAAATATTATTTTGTATATACTAATCCATATAATTCCAATAAATATGAAGAACAATTATGTATTTATACTAATCCCCTAGCTTTTAAGGATCTCGAAAATGTTCTTCCTAAAGTTCAGAAGTTAGTTATTAATCCTCATTTCTTCCAAAAACCCAATTCCTCATAACCTCCTACTTCTAGTAAAGTTGTATCTCCTAGAAAGACAACTCCATCTCATCAAATGGTTGGTATTCAACCAATTGTGGAAGCATGTTATACAGCCTTAGTTCTTCCACCTGCAACCCAACTCCATCCTTTTCCTCATGGGTATTTAAAACACTTACCTAGATTTAATGGAGAAACTAGGCCATTTGTTGAAGACCACTTAGCTACATTCTTAGACTTTGTTGATAACATGAATATTGAGCATGAGGATGTCTACACTAGACTTTTTGTGCAATCCCTTGAAGGAAATGTTAGGATATGGTTTAGACAACTCCAAGCTAATACAATTAATTCATGGGCTGAACTAGTCAATATTTTTTAAAGTTAATGCGGAGTTTTAAAAATATTATGTGTATTACTTAACAAAATTTGAAGACTTAAAAAGAAACCCTGGTGGTGAACCTATCACTGATTTCATTAAGAGATTCAATAAATTCTATAATAAAGTTCCCCTTGATTGCAAACCTCCAATAACCGTTGCTAAGGTTAGGTTTTCCAAAGCATTTGAAGATAAATTTGTTGTAATGCTTAGGGAGAGAAAATTAGAAACTCTATCACACATGCAAACAAATGTAAGCAAAGTTGAGGTTAATAGATCAACTTCTACTAAACTAAACACTAAGGCATAAAAGGTTGAAAAGAGGATTAAAGCTAGAGAAGAAGGCACCTCATCAAAGTCTAAAGATCAAGATCATAAAATTGATGAAATAACCTCCCTACTTGGAAATCTCTCTAACGGAATCTCTAAAATGGAAACTCAACCTAGAGCAACTCAAAAACTTGCAGAAACACCACAAATTCAATATCAAAGACATTTCCAAATGTTCCTATCAATACAAATGATATCAATTATTTTTAATACCCATCATAAGAGAATCTTATTGCCCGAATTACTCAAGATCAGTCTTTAATTCAAAATCAAAAAATTCTCAAATTTCTATGTATCAATATTTTATGAATTCTTAATTGTTGAATTAAATAGAAGGTATGACCTTAGACCAAGACCAGGACCTCGTAGACTAGTTTAAAAGGTTACCTTTTATGAACCTGAAGTCAAATTAGTGGAAACAAAAACCCCATTAATTCAACCACAAAATCAGATACAAGAACAAAATATTGCTGAAAAATCTGTTCCAATTGTCTTTAATGTTGAAAAGGAGTTAGAAAGAGTTAAAATTCCAATCCCATTATCTGAACTCTCTAAAAATATAGGTTATAAACATTAATTTTATAAATGGATTCAATCTTCAAGTATTGATGCATAGGGTTATGTCATTAGTTTACAGGATGAGAAACATCAAGTTGTTTTTTGTCCTAGTTCAGATATGATTGATGAAACTGTACCTCATTTCTATGTCACCTTGAAAATTCATGACTACCTTTTATATAATTGCATGTTGGATTTTGGTGCTTCCCATAATCTAATTCCTAAAGTAATCATGGATCAACTTCAACTGCAAATCACTAGACCATACCATGACCTATACACTTTTGACTCTAAGAAAGTACCTTGTCTTAGATTAATTAAAGATTTAGTGGTAACACTTGCTCAGATCCTTGTTAAGAGTATAGTCTTAGATATTGTTGTCATAGATATTCCCCCAAAATTTGGAATGTTATTATCCAGATCTTGTTGTGCCAAGTTAGGGGGAAGTCTTCAAATGGACATGTCTTATGCTACAATCCCAGTTTATGGAGGTGAAGATTTAAGATTATACATAGAAGTTAGATTCATTAATAGATTTTTTAAAGAAAATCAAGTAATTAATCATCATATTTATAAATTTGACCATGATTTTGGATGATTTACATTTTCTGCAAATGATATTCCAAATCCTCAAAGCACTATTCAAGAAACTTTCAATACCCCTCAAATTATATCATTAATAGAGTCTGTAAAGAAAATCAAGTAATTAATCATAATATTTATAAATTTGACCATGATTTTGGATGATTTACATTTTCTGCAAATGATATTCCAAATCCTCAAAGCACTATTCAAGAAAATTTCAATACCCCTCAAATTATAAACACTGGCATTTGGAAAATGTACTTTGATGGATCATTTTCAATGGTGGAGGAGGGGCTAGAATTGTACTTATTTCTCTTGGTAAAAAAAGTATAACCCAATATTTTAAATTAGATTTTGAGGTCACAAATAATGTGGTAGAATATGGAGCCCTAATTTTAGGATTGGAGTTAGCCAAAAGCTTGAAAGTTGAAAATTTAGCTGTATTTGGTGATTCTGAGTTAATTGTCAAAAAAATCAGGAACCTCTATCAAACCAAGCATCCTAGGCTTAGAGCTTATAGAAATGAAGTTTGGGACTATGTAGATAATTATTTTCAAGCATTTAATATCACATCTATCCCAAGAGAAGAAAATATTCATGTTGATGCTCTAGCAATTTCTACTAGTTCTTTTAAAATTCATGATAATTTACAATTGCATTATCAAATATAGGTAAAATACAAACCTTCTATCCTCGATAATCCCAAACACCAGTACATTTTTGAAGATGATGAGAAATTAAAAAAAATCTTACAAGCAATAGATGAATTTTCTACTTTACATGTGGAAGAAGAATACATTAATGAAATCAAATCAAATGAAGATGATCAAAATTCACATTTAGAATAGAAAATGGTTGAACATGATATTATTCATTTGTAAAATAATTACATTCCAAAGCGATTAGTTCCCCTAGAAAAACTATTTGATCATAATGATATATCTAAAACTTCATTCATACACTCACAACAAGAAAATGTTCAGGACTGCCATATTGGTACATCTGATGAAATTAGAAATGTTAAAATGTCAGCATCATTGCCTCAAGAAATTAAATACAAATATATCACACTTTTCAAAAACTATAAAGATGTATCTACATGGTCATATGAAGAATTAAAAAATTATGACATAATCATTATAGAACAGAAAATTCCTCTCAAACCTGAGGATAGACCATTTTAGAAGAAATTAAGAAGAATAAACCCTATATTGCTTCCAATCATTGAAAAATAAATTAAAAAATTATTGGATGCAAAAATCATTGTTCCCTTAAGATACTTTGAATGGATATAAAATTTAGTACCTGTTAGGAAGAAATATGGTGAAATAAGATTGTGTTTTGACTTTGGGAATCTGAAAAAATTGTCTTTAAAAGATAATTATCCATTACCAAAGATGGATCAACTAATTCAAACAGTTTGAGGTTCAAATATAATTTCAATGTTAGATGGTTTTTTTGGATATATACAAATTCTGGTTAGTCCATAAGATAGATAAAATACATAATTTACAACTCCTTAGGGTACATTCATGTATGTCAAAATTCCATTTGGTTTGATTAACAAAAGGGGTACATTTCAAAGAGCAATTGACCTTGCATTTGTTGGTAAGATAAATTAATTCTTTGTCATTTATCTCAATGATTTAACTGTATCTTTTTTATTCTAATGAGAAACACCTGAAGCACTTGAGAAATTTTTTTGAAAGATGCAGGAAATATGGGATTTATCTTAATCCCAAATGTCACTTTTTTCCATGAAAGAAGGAAAGTCGTAATCGATCGAAAAAGAGTCTTAACAATTCAGGTAATTAGCTTACCTAGAAACAAAAAGGAAATTCAAGCATTTTTAGCAGAAATGATTTTCTTAACAAGATTTATACCTAATTATGATGAGATTATGAAAGATATTACTAACATGCTTAAGCAGGACCATGAAGTCAAATGGATAGTACAGGCTAGATATTCTTTTTCATATATTACGAAATCCATTTTAGAAGCCCCAGTACTATCTAGTCCAGACTACTCAAAACCCTTTAGTATCCTTTCCTTCGCCTCTGACGCTACCTTAGTTGTTGATTTACTACAAAAAAGTGATTATGGATATGAGTAACTCATTTCCTTTTTCAGAAAATTAATGAGATATGTTGAGTTGAGATATGACAACATAGACAAGCAAGCATATTCCCTTGTCCAAGCCCTAGAAGCATTCATAACCTATGTATTGCATTCTTCTATTATTGTGTATGTCTACAATAATGGATTCAAAAAAATGTTAACACAACCTGATACAGATGGAAAGAAAGGAAGGTGGATAACCAAGATACTTGAATTTTATCTCGATATCAGGCTACCAAATTGGTGAAAGGACAAGGTTTAGTCAAACTCTTGGCTGAATCAAATTGTAATATACTTGGTATTAGCACCATTTTACAGATCTCAATTGAGAAGAATCCACAAGAACCTTTTCAAATCTCAAGTTAGGAGAATCCATAAGAATCTTCTCAAATTTCAAGTGAGGATAATCCACAAGAACCTTCTCAAAGTTCAAGTGTGAAGAATCCAAAAGAAACTTCTTTTTGTTCAGATCATGTTCCTCTACCACTACATATTGATGACAAATTTTTACTTTCAAATTGGTATAGTGACATAGTGAATTTTATTCAAGATTTGAAGTACCCACTAGAATTCACTAGGAATCAATCTAGATCTCTTAGTCTCAAGGCTATAAACTAATTTATTATAAATGTCAATTTTTGTTGAAAGGATCCTTTGAATATCCTTTTATTATGCCTAACTGAAAGTGAAATTAAAGGAGTCATTGAACAATTCCATGAAGGCATTTTCAGAGGACATTATGCTTGGAAGGAAACTGCATATAAAATTCTTAGAGAAGGTTTCTATTGGCCGAAATTATTTGCACAAGTTGGACCAAAGGTAAGAAGTTGTATCCCGTGTCATATATTTTCTTGAAAACAAATGCTAGCAACTCTTCCCCTTGTTCCAGTTTTAATAGAAGCTCCATTTTTATAGTAGGGATGTAGTATACCTATGGATGATATTATGGGGTACAGAGGGATTTACCCAAGGGAATAATGTAATAATGTGATGGGCCTTAGTTAATAAATAAAGTGCTTAACCCACATCATGTAAGGGACCACAAGTAGTTAGGAATAATGTGATAAGCCCATTGTATTAGATATATGGTATTGTGAGACCCATGGTATTGTATGTATGAAGCCTATATAGAGGCTAGAGACTCCCCATTGAGAGATGTCAAGGATTATTGTATTGGCAAGCATATGGCTTATGGAGTGTTCTCCCTCCTTAAGGAGTGATTGTAGAGTGTTACCCTACCTCAAGGGTTTTATCAATAAAGAAGCATTTTCATGTTATATTATTGGATGAATATTGTTATTTCTAGGTATACTTCCTATTTTAATATAATTTCAGGTGTGATCTACTACAAGTGGTATCAGAGCATTTTGTTGGGCAAAGAGGGAGGATTTTTATTTATTTTTTGTTGGAATTATTTGGGGCGGCGAGTTTGAATATCAGATCTGAAACTTTTGGTGCTAAATTTTCAAAAAGAAATAGCATACATGGATTCTTTGTGGAAAAATACCCAAATTCAAAAACCAAATTGGCTGAATTAGAGTCTGGATGAGGGAGATATTGCTAATTTAAAATCAATTGTGTTGCAGAAATGTTTTTGACAGCAATTTGTGGATGATGGATCTCCAGTAAATTTTTACAGTTTTTTTGTGGGGAATTTTGGGAAAATAATTGCAGATCTCAGATCCTATTGAAACATCACCTAATTTCAAAAAAAATTCATTTGAATCAGAGTCTAGATGAGGGAGATATCGTTGATTTAAAGTAAGTTGTTTTTTCATAAATATCTGTGTCGATGCAATAGTTGCAGCGCGAATTGAGTTCCAAAGCGCCCAGATCGGGATTTCTATCAACGAAGAAGAGCAGAATGGTCATTCCATTTCCAAAAATAGGTTATAATAATGATTTCAAGTCATATTGACCGAGTTATGACCCTTTTAAATTTTCCATATAAAGTAGGTAGTTTTTTTCAAAACCCTCATTCTACTTCATGGCTTCTATTTAGATGAGTTTTGGAGGACATGGTGATGGTCCTACTATTGAAGAATTTATAAAATATCACAAGTCTCGATCCAAACAATTTTGGACAAGTTTTTTACTATTAAATATAAAAGAAGAGGTTACTAAATGGTGGTACTCAGTTGACGATTCAGTGTGGTGACTTCCTCATGAAAAAATAGAAGTCCTTTTAGAAAAATGGTCTCATGCTAGAAAATAGGAGAATGAGATACATTAAGGGTTATTTTATGATGGTATCTCCTTATTACAGGTTCATGGATGTATTTAGAAGGAGAATATCATTATGTCTATAAATCCTAGTTGCAAGCATAATTTTGTCAATGTTAATTTGGCAAAAAATTGCAAGTTTCATCAAAACACATTGCAAAAACACATAGGTTGATAATGAGAATGTTCAAGTTTATAAAGATTTTAATATTTCTATGGAAAAGTATGTATTGCATTCTAGTTTTTATGCTTTAGATATGGCTAATGTGGATGTTGTTTTGGGATACCCTTAGATGGAATATGTTGGTACTATCAATATTAATATGCAAAGGAAATTTCTGAAGCTCTGGTATAAAAGGAAGAAAATTACATTACAAGATATTTCCATCAATAAACATGTAGAGTCTGAGGCTGAAGAAGGAAATGTTGAAGGTGTTGACACATCAGATGAGGAGTTTGTGGTTGAAGTAATACTAGAAGATAGCTAACAACCGCAGACACTAAAACATGTACTAGATACCAATCAGGCTCCATTAGGTGGTGAATTAAAGAAATATACACCATTGGTTAAATGTCAGCATATCACCACCCACCTCACCTAGCAAGAAAACAACCAACAATATGGAAAATAATTGGCAACAAGGACAACAACCCATGCACGACAAATAGAGAGGTGTGATGATCCACCCACAACACATCAACATAAAGGAGTTGATAGGATCAACTCCCATCTCAAGCGAGGGAGGCACTGGAAAGATTGACTAATCACCTTTCTCTAGGATGGCTAGATGCACGTTCATGGCACGAGTGGACTACTCTTTTGAGTAGATCTTATTATTTGTGTTCTTCTTATGTTTCAGGGATGAAACATGTTTAAGGGGGGGTGGAATGTAGTATTTTTGTCTAGGTAAATCCTTTCTATGGACAGAAACAATCCCTCTAGCCCAATGAGTAGGACTAGCGATCTACGTGACAATCTACAAGACACTTTCCTAAATTACAACCGAAATGAAGGAAGAGGAAGGAGACGTACCTTGTTCTGATGTTATAACACACTCCTTTGTTCAAGATCTTGATTGCACGATCCTTAGGCTCAGATCTACTGCTCACAACATTTGAATATCTACACAAGAGATTAAGGACACAATAAAGCATACAAGCGCAACAAGCATAATCGAAAGTAATCCACTTAACAAATCAAGGAGCATTAAGATAAATGATGCGTTAACACAAGATTTTATGAAAGTGAACCAACAATTGTACATATTAATGAATAAAAGAGGAAGCATACAACCAAGCCTTGATGTCAATAAGCCCTCCTTGAGTGAATGTCCAAGTCCAAGCTCAAGCTCTCCAAGAACTCCTTCTCCAAGCCAAATGAGTAGCATGTAGGCACTATCTTAGCATAAGGGTGCAAATAATTAACGACCAACCATTTTGGAATGGGAGAGGATGAATATATAGGCAAGGAGAGGGAGTTAGGATCCCTCCAAAGATAGGGGAAGGACCTCGTCTCAAGGAGGTAGCTCATAGGGATAAGATCAAAGGGAAATATTGGGATAATTCAACCACATCCACATTGAACAACCTCCAGCTTGTCCTTCTGGAAGCATCTAGATCACAAAGCTTCTTATTGGAAAAACTTTCCTTTTAGGGATCAATGCAAGTATCCAAGAAAAAATCACGCTGGCAACATGAGGCTAGTATCATGAAACATGTCATCAGCACTAGTTTCCAGTGTCACAGTCAGGATTGTCCTAAAATTAGGGTTTTAGAGCTTACTTCTTAAAGGAAGGCTCAAGGCATGTTTTAATTAGTGTTTCAGGGAGGATCTAGACTACATATCATGATGGGTACACTGCATTATGGCCAAGTTCTAGGCACTCCAGAGTATGACACTAAGTGCAGGAGGCATGAAAAACCATTGTGTGACAAATGCCCCCTAAAGCATGAAGTCAGAATAAGGAGTGATGGTTCAGATGATTTATTAGCTTTTGCAAGGACAAGAACACTGTTAGGAGACCTGTAAATCAAGGACACATATACACATATGTATCTAATATCAAAACATGAATCCACAGTATGGAGGCAGTCATCCAAATAGAAAGGACTATGTGAACATATCCATGGCATGGGAATAACCATCTGAATGAAAAGGATCATTTGGAAGTCTAAGATCCAAGGTATGGACGCAACCACCCGATATAGAAGTATCATCATCATCATGAATGTAAAGTCATACGGTATGGTCATAGCCATCTGTATAGAAGAAACATGTGTACAATCATGAATAATACATAACTCCATGCAACTTGAGTAATAGTAGAAAAAATGAAGGGTCTTGTGCTCCCTCCCAACTCGATCAAAATTATGAATTCTAACATGCGAATGAATGTGTCAAAGTCAAACATGCTAGAAAACCACATGATTATCAGCCAATGATGCAGACTGTTAACAGGCACATGAGAAACCACCAATAATGACAATGACCCTCAAGGTATGCTTGTACAATCCGTGAATGTGAAAATGAAGCTAAAGTTGAACACTTGTGGAATCAGTTGATCAAAGGCCAATGATTAAAACATGTCATTGGACTTGAAGAACTTTCCATTAAGGCATGCAATCTCTAAGGTATTGAATGAGGATCTCTAAGTTATCTTCCAGGAAAAAGAGTTGAAGTCGACAGGAAGTGCCCTGTCAACGGAGGGCCATAATGATTCCCTCATCATCGACATGAAACAAGGAATAAAGTGGAATGAATCAATATGATCCAAGACTGTAAAAAACACTTAGATAATGTATAGGTAGTAAACTACAGATAGGACTTCTCTTGAATGTCAATGACACGACTCTGGAGTGTGGAAGCATTTGACTCAACATAGGACTAAGGGTCATGATAATGAAATGGAATAGTCAAATGAGAGGAAAAATGGATCAACTAAACTCAAAAAGACAAGTGACTGAGAGAGGATATCCCAAACCTAACAGGAGTAGCAGATGAGTGTGATGTTCAAGAGCGACATGCTGCCTATACAAGAGATGTTTCACTTTCATTTTTCCCCACTATTTCTAGTGAGTACCCCAATTATTTTTTATCACAAGATTGAAGGGGATAGCATATGGTTGTCGTATAAGTTCACTCTTCGAATGAATCCATACTAGTACATTTTACGAGTCATACGAAGGAGAACTCGGTCTCGTCATGGTGACAAGTCTTTCACCATTTAGTTTTTGCGAGTCTGACAGAAGAATAACTCGGTGTATTTTTCATATTTAGCGAGTTTGAAAAAGAGATAAAAAATAAAACTCCATCATGTCCCTTTTCATAATTTGTCTCTTGAACCCAAAAAGGTAGAAAACAATATTCGAGAGAACCTCTTGACCATGTCGACCATGGTGTACTTGTGTCACAAATAGTCAATCCCAGCTGGAAAAAGGGGTAAACATAACTGAGACAAAGTCAATTCATTTAATTTAATGAGTTCAAAAAGACAAATACTCAGCGATATTTTCATATTTTGATAGTTAGAAAATAGCTTAAAGACGACTCCAGTGGGGTCCCTTTTTCGTTTGTTTTTAATGAGTCCGAAAAAGAGATAAAACAAAAACTTGTTGAATCGGTCAAAAATGATCATCGTAACCACCAAAAAGAGCCTATAACTGCACAAAGACAACCAAACATCATTGATATCGAGAAAAATAATAAAATATTGTCAAAAAAATCTTTAAAATTTTATAAAAAGCCCAAAAGTAAAAACATTTTTACCATTTCACTTGGATTAAATTGGAGAGTGCATTTTATCCTATTTTCCTTTATTCTTCAAGAAAACAGTGTGCGAGATCTAGGGCACCATTTCACAAACCGTCAACTGTAGGTAAGATCTATTCCTTTTCTCATGCTTTTCATTCTAATTTAATGCCATTTCATAGGATTTTTAGCTAGTTAAGGGGAGGATTTCAATTTTTTAAATCGGGGGCGACCATCGCAAGTTTTCTCATCAAATACGCGTTGATTTCCCCTAAGCCCAAAAGGCTCTCCCACTCCCAACACGAAAACAATTAATATAGTCACATTGGATGCATAGCGGAAAATCGAAAGGTAAATCCTCTCTCTTGATCAATTTTTGATGATTTTGATCCATGGAAAGGCATCTAATCAATGTATATGGGTTGTTTGCAGGAGATTTCGACAACATGGTCATCGAATGGAAGGAAAGGGGCCATGAGGTAGAAGATAACCAAGTTACCCAAAGCATTGAATGTGTCAATGCTTTGAGGGACTGCAGGTTATTAAAATTCTTTTGAAACCCAAGACTCAGGGATAAAAATGAGTTGTTACAATATATGGTCAATCTATGGGATGTTGATCAATAGATATTCATCATTGGAGATCAGGAACTAGAGCTAGAAGTATTTGATATCTACTTCATCACTAGATTGTCCAAAAGAGGGGAAAGAGTCCAACTCTTTGGAGCTCATGCTAGAGGTGAGAGGACCAACACCTTGATAAGAAAGCATTGCCCGAGTGTAGAGACAACTGTGAGTGGAAAGGTGAAGATATCAACCATTGACAATCTTCCCTTGAGGAAAATTCTACACACCATAGCTCGTATAGCCATGGTTCAGGCTTTGCATGAGATCTCGAAATCACAATTCCAGTATGCAGTGGATTGCCTTGCTCCAACGGTGTTCAATTAGTGCAAGGGACTGCTGGTCAACATGAAGTGACAGCTGACCAAAGGCAAGTTGGGAAACTTGAAGCAGTTCAGCTTTGGATCGATTTTGGTCACTATCTTTTTGGAGCGTATACCCCTATTTTGATACTAGTGGGTAGAGGTGGAGGATCCAGCTCCACAAGATCCAAGGTTGCTCAGATGGAGTGAGATCATGCCTCAAGGAGGAGGAGGCTAGTGGATGCATTTCCCCCAGTCGTTCTTTGGTTGGCTATGCTAACAAGTGATCATTATGGATGACTATGCCAATGTTGGCACAAATTTCAGAGGAGATCCAATTCTGCCTCTACCACCAGGTGAATAGTGGACTGATGCAGGTTAAACTTGTTTTTTGGAATTTTTTCAAGTTTTATAATTTTTTGTTTAAAGTGTATCTGAGAGTTTACTTGTGATAATTGTGCATATGTATGAACAGAAAGGTGTCTTGGCATGTCCCCAATAGCACGACAAGTAGCATGCTAGATAGAGGATGCTCCATACAAGGAAGGAACTGATCCTATGGTAGAAATGGAATGAAATTTGGAAGTGATTACCCAAGGGAATCTAGAATATGCAACTATAGATAATGTGCCACTATGATACCAAAGGCATGCAGTAGGATTGTCTGCGAGACTACATCGCTATTAGGCCAAGTGATCAGAGCAGCCTCATGCTATCACGAGAACCATGTGGCTGAATAGCCTTTTTTAGTCGTGTTTTTCTACACTATTGGAGGCTTTGAAAGCCATGTGTCCCAAAACACTTATTTTTTGAGATTTTGATGAACAAACTTTGACAGACACGATATATCTATATATATATATATATATATATATATATGCATGTTTCTTTCTGCTACTTATGCTTTCATGTATCATGGTGATGTGATCATTTTTATAAATTACACAAATGTCTATCTAGAACATAATTTTCTAATGCATAGGTTAATGTATTCAAATTTCATGGAATGCATTGATATGTGATAAAATCAAAATTTATTTCCAGTAATCGAACACGTAGATACATATGAAAAATTTGTGGATTTCTTACTGAGTAATGACTATTCAATTTTAACACAACGAGTTATGAATCTAACTTAAAAACTAAATTATTAATGCCGAGAGCAATTGCTTTTGATAACAATTCAATAACTGTACTGTACTGGGAAATATTATTAGTTGCTCATCCTAGGAAAATACCTTGTAAATCGATCAACTCGCCATTAGGGGCGAAAAATGCCCAAGCTGCAGAGGATAAGTTTCGTGTGCTATGACAAGCACCATTAGCTAAACTAACATAATGGTTTGAAGGGTTATGCGAACCAAGTGAAACAAAAGGTAAGTAGAGGAAACATGTCTGCAAAGCAAACAATCACACAAAAAAATAAAAATTTCACACCAATGATTCACACACTAATGTACAAAAGTAATAAAACGAAACTCACACATAACGCTTTTTTAGATAAATCTCGTTGTGGTGCTTTGATAATGCATTACCTTTGTAGACAACCAACTCATAGGCGCCTTTTTGCAAGACATGTTTAACGATGTATGGCCCATGACACATAGGTTCGAATGTCCCAGCTCCCAACTTATCATTGGCTTGGTCATACAGCAAGACCAAGACACCTTCAGTGAAAACTCATGGAGAAAAAGTTTGATCATAATGAGATTTAACTCATATTTTTTGTGCTTCAATCACCATCACAACAATACGACGGGTCTCATCAA
The DNA here is from genome assembly GCA_031772625.1 of Pinus tabuliformis. Lineage (NCBI taxonomy): Eukaryota > Viridiplantae > Streptophyta > Pinopsida > Pinales > Pinaceae > Pinus > Pinus tabuliformis. The sequence goes on along the minus strand of CM062806.1, from coordinate 44,305,677 downwards.
GCCTCTCAAGATAAAGTAACCATTCTTCTTCAGGTGAGGTATCGGGGAGTAGCTCGATAGCTAGCTTTAACGAAGAAATTTCACACTCGATTGGGAGTGTCGCCTCTAAACCATATACCAATTGGAATGGAGTGAAACCAGTGGTTGTCTTAGCCAAGGTCCGGTAAGCCTAAAGAGTTGAGAATAACATGATATTCCAATCATTTTTATGCTTCCCAATGGTACATTGAATCATAGTAATTAAGACCTTATTAATTGCTTCAACTTGGCCATTGGCTTGTGGGTAGTCAGGAGTTAAGCTATCATGGCCAAGACCCAACTGAGCAGTAAGATTTTCCATCATGCACTGACAAAAATGTGGTCTGTGATTAGTGACAATGGCTTGAGGGATTTCAAAGTAGGTTATGACATGGTTAAAGAGGAACTGAGAAACAATGATATTGTCAGCATTATATTTGGGCATCGCCTCGACCCATTTAGTAAAATAGTCGATGCTAACAATGATATAGCCATGTCCCTTAGACGAGCGAGGGTTACATATCATGAAATCTATTCCCCATTTAGCGAATGGGCCAATGGTAATGACTGGGTGTAAGGGTGCTGGCAGGATACACTGTTTGCAATTATAAATATGACATTCAGGGCACTTTCGAAGTGCCAAAATATAATATTTGAAGATAGAAGGCCATAAATAACTAGCACAAAGGATCGTCTAAGGAATGACATAGCTTGAAATGTGACCACCACATGCCCTAGAGTGGCATTCATTCAAGACTCGTTCAGCCTCTTCAAGTATTAGACATCTGTGAAGAACATAATCAACACCGACTCAGTACAACATATCACCAATAATCCGATAAGGTTGAGACTGATGTTGGATGCGGCGTTGGTCGGATCGAGAAAAATCGGATCAGAAGGTTTGGGTCTGAATATAAACAATGATATCTTCGTACCATGGGTCAAGAGTGCTGATGAGAAACAAAGTTTCATCAGGAATCTACTCAGTAAAATCAGTGGAGGTGTTTGCAGAAGGAAGGGCGCAGATCAATTCGGAAAAAAACAAGTGACTTCTTTGATTTGGCGGCAGTGAAATCCAAATCAAACTCTTGTATGATAACAATCCATTTAGAGTATTTTCCCCCAAGAAACTAATGAGTCATAATATAAGTCATGGGGTTATATTCAGAAATCACTGTGGTCTTTCATAGAAAAATATAATGGAAAAATCGTTGAACAACATAGATTGCAGGTAAGGAAAGTTTCCCGACATGAGCATATCAAGTTTATGTGTCAATAAGATTTTGACTCAAATAATAAACCACATGTTCATTGTCATTTTCATCATCCTAGACCAACACCATAGCAATGGTACTGTCATTCGTGGCCAAGTACAGGAAACAATCGTAGTGGTAGTGAGGGGGATGAAATAAAGGAGAACTAATGAATGGGATCCCCTTCTTAAGCAAGTGAGTAAAAACCTTGGAAATCTCAGCATAATTAGGGAAAAAGCGACGAAGAAAATTAGTCTTTCCTTGTAAACTTTGCAATTGGTGTAGTGATGAAGGAGGGGGTAAATTTACAATAGCCTCAACTTTAAGAGGATCTATTTGGATGCCTTCTTTGGACACAAAAAAACCCAAGAGCCAACCAAATTCGACGCAGAAGACACATTTATGCCAATTGAGACGAATATTATAGTGTCAAAAATGTAGAAAGATTGCTCAAAGGTGGTCCGAATGGTCATGACGCTTAGAAAAATAAGATGGTAAGTCATCTAGATAAGGTTGAACAATGTGTTTAATATCATGAAAGGCATATGACATTACTCTCTAGAAGGTATCACCAACGTTTTTGAGATCGAAAGAGAGATTCTTATAAGAAAATGTCCCCCCATGGACAGATGAAAGCAATCTTTTGTTGATCATCGAGTAATATGTTAATCTGGTTATAACGAGAAAAACCATCGATAAACAAAAATATCCTGCTCCCAGCAAACACATCAATGATCTAATAAATAAAGGGAGTGGGATAATTGTCTTTAGGGAACACATGATTGATGTCGTGGTAAACAATAAAAACTTAGATTATTCCCTACTTTTTAGTAACAGGTACGATATTAGAGACCCAATATGTCAATGGGATAGGGTAAGTAAAACTAAACTTTAGAAGTTTTTCAACATCTCCCTTAATAGCAACATCCTTTCTGGGATACATGGGATGAAGTTGTTGATGAATGAGCTTCACATTAAGATACATGGGAATTTCATGCACCAAAATAGTTGGATCAATACCAAGCATTTCCTCATACGACCAAGCCAATACATCACAAAATTATTTTAAAAGGCTAGTGTAAACCCTGATCTCATAAGGAGAACAAAAAAACCCAATGTAAATGTTCTTAATAATTCTAGGTTTAATGGAAATGTTGATCGGCATGGTTGCAGTAATATTTCCCATATTACCTTTGGACAAAACTTTGTGCACCAAAACAGGTGTTTGAAGTGGATACATTGGGTTATGAGAAAAAAAAGCCTCAAGACACGAAGGAATCTCACTTACACTTAGAAGAAAGGAGGAACAATGATGGGCATCATTCCAAGGAGTTTCATCAAGAGAAATAACCTCAAAAATACTCTCGTCGATGGGGAATATCTTGTTCAAGGGATCTGGAGAATCCCAAGAACCAAGCCATGGAGATTGTGAATACGTATCCAGGTGCATGCCGATAATAGTATGACTTTGTGAAGCGGACATTGAAGCCAAGAAAACTTCTTTATAGGCTTGTTCAAAAGGACTTAGCAGCATAGCATCACCAAAAGAATCAACCTAATCATTGTAGGGATGATCAACTGATCATTGGAGATAGATATCATGTTCATCGAGGTGACATGCAGAGGTGGGAGAGAAAAATTTCCTATTAAAGAAGAATATTTGAAAATACCTGCCCCCATACCCTCATATGGAATATCGGTATTTCCCACATATGGGACGTTGCCATTTGAAGCACTGGAAGATAAAAAGGACAATTGATCGATGGTGACAATTTTTCCTTCATGAGGGAAATGGAGCACCTGGAATAAAGAGGAAACCACAAAAAATATGGCACGTCTCAAACTTCGCCCAAGTAGAAGGTTGTAATTTAGATTTGCATCTACAACTTCTACTTCTAACTCGACAGTCTTTCCTTCCAGGGTGATGGGAAAACTTGTGAGAATAACATAAGGACAGGAGCCTTTGCTATCGAAGGCTTCTAAGGTGTTTAGGCACTAGTTGAGAGGTGGAGAGCCAATGGATTTCCAACATGAAATAGACATGATGCAGGTCGAAGCACCTTCATCAATGACAGTCTGATGAATCGTCTTTCATTTTATAATGACTTGAATCAAAAATGCAATTTGATGAGGAAGGCTAGGAACATGGTTTTCTATATCGAAAGTAATCAAGTTTGAATCAACAAGATGATGCCTCATATAGTAGACAATAATGATTTCTGCTGCATTGGAAAGGTTTTGAGAACCTCCAAGGTAGACATTGCCAAAGCTGCTTGAGCTAAATCTTTGACAATGTTGTAATGTTGAGTAGCTCTAGCGTCCAGATTATAGGATGACTTCTGAATCACACCTTTGGGAGGTGGTCGGATGACAGATTCATTATTACGTCTCTCAATATGGAGATGAATAGAATGGGTGGAGTGGAAGTAGAAGGTGTATCAGTGGCTTCCCTTTTCACAATTTGATTTTGAGGAGTTTGATAATCTTTCAATTAGGTGGCCACAGAGATAGGTAGTGAACCCATCATCATGTAAACCTGGGAACCAGATGAGGCAGAGGATTGTGGTTGGTCTACCAACTAATTCTTCTGAGATGCAAATGCCACTCTTAGTATAGTCGGGGTCCCTTTTAATAAACAACTAACCTCTGCATGTCGGAGACAATCATTGGTGTAATGATCTTCCTCACAAATGAGGCAAGGATATTTTGGCTTAAGTTTGGAGGCATCATCAGCAGATGGCTTCGAGGATCCTATTTCGGGGTATCAAAATTTACTTTACCTTTACCCTTTTTCTTAAATTTCGAGGCTTTGTCTACCTCGGTAGACTGGACGACATTGACCTCAGTGGTTTTACCAGGATTCGATGGGGTTTTCGACCGAGGGTTAGAACCAGTAATCAAAATAGATTTTTGCTTAGAAGAAGCTTTAGTGGAAGTTTTGGATACTGATCCAATGATATCATCAGTAGGTGGCACATGTGGATACTTTGAAGATGCTAGATCCCAAGATGGCCTTAGAGCATCAGAAAAAATTTCATACAACGTTCCATATTAGGAATAAACTAAATCCAAATACTAGGTGTGGGAAATAGCTTGATCCTCAGTAACACAACCTCCCATTGCTATATCTACAGCGATTTTTTTTACAAATGACATTGTGAACCATTCGGTCAAAAACTCATCAGGGATTTCAAATTTGATGAGGCGACACTGGCGTCTCCATTCATGGATGTGATCGGAGATATGGGTCATGGTATCTTGTTTCAAAGATGTGAGCAAGGGAGTACCAATTTCATAACGAAATGGTAACTAGAAGTGGGTGAGGAAAGCCATGCCCAAAGAGTTGAAGTTTGCATAGATACCTCATGGAAAAATCAATGTACCATTTTGTGGTGGAACCTATCAAGGTTTGTAAAAGGGGCAAAGACAAATAAAATCATCAACATAGGAATTGGAAGAACACCATAAGTGATATGTCATCATATGGGCTTGAGGGTCCTCTTTAGCTTTTCCTTCGAATTTAGGGCAAGCACTTGGAATTTTAGTGGGAACTAGAGGCCAATAAGGCAAATGAAGAATCAGATCATTAATAAGCCTCAAGACATCAGGCAGTTCCAACGTTGCTAAAAATGGAAATTACGGGGTTAAAAGGCATATAAGGCCTTTGGTAAGGCCTAGTCTGCAGGTTCCAACCTTATTGGTAAGGATTATGCCCCCAAAGAGGAGGATTGTGACCAAAAGGGGCTTGATTTTTCCCCCACAAAGGGATACCCTGACCATAAGGTGGATTTTTCCCAGGGTAGGGTTGATATTGACCTGCCATATGCTGTTGATAACCATAAGGTAGATAAACATTGTGCACGACATATGGATTATAAGGTTGCTGCAACTGTTGACCATTGTGTAGGTTTTAACCCCATATAGAAATGACCTGCATACAAATTTTAAAACATAGAAAATAAACAATGCAAGAGCATAACACATAAAACACATATACACAAAGATTTTCCCCTGGATCCAAAAACTGAGACTACCGCTTGATTTTTCATTATGTTCCTTTCAATGTTATAATACATATTTATACATGCCAAAGCATCCAATACCATTGATTGAAAAACCATCGCATCCAATACCATGGGCTGAAAACCATCGCATCCAAAAACATGTGCAAAAATCATGCACAAAACCATAGGTGGGTCCGCCCAGCCTAACATAGGGTTCAAAACCAAAATTTTCCAAGGTGCTGCCCTGGAACCCATAAAGTGGGGTTACGGGCACAAATCAAACCCCCTGTGACCCCCCCCCCCCCCCCCCGCTACACAATCGACGCAATGAAGGGGGGCTCTGCCCCCCCTCTAACCCCCCGGTTAACTACGTGGGCTAGTCGTGGAAAGAATATAGCGCAACCCAACATTCTTCCACTTGTTGTTTTATTTCCACAGGGGGCCACAAGAGAGCTTAGTCATTTTTCTAGCCCTAAAATGCCCATTGTCTCTCTACACCAAGAGAAATTCTCAGAGATCACAGATGTTGTCAATGCATTTGTAGTATTCTTCAAATTGTACACCTTTACCAACAACACCTTTTTGTCTTCTATCATATCCCTCAAAAAGTGATACTGAACATCAATGTGCTTTGTCTTTGAATGATATGCGGGGTTCTTTGCCAAGAAAATTTCACTTTGGCTGTCACAGTCTATCCTTATAGCTCCCTATACTAACCTCATACTTGAACACAATCTCTGCAACCAAACTGCTTCCTTGCTTGCATGAGTGGCTACCATGTATTCTGCCTCTGTAGTTGATAGTGCGACTACAGATTGTTTCTTACTCATCCAACTGACTGCACCTCCAAATAGGTTAAACACATATTCACTTGTAGATCTTCTCTGATCTAGATCTCTAGTCCAGTCTGCATCAACAAAGCCATGAATATCCAACTTTCTGTCCAATCCTGATCTTCCTTGGTAGCACAAACCATAATCACTAGTGCCATGCAAATACTTGAAAACCCACTTCACTGTTGTCCAATGCTCCTTCCCTGGTTTTGACATAAACCTGCTCAATACTCGCACTGCATCTGCAATGTCTAGTCTAGTACAGACCATTGCATACATTAGGCTACCGACTGCACTTACATATGGAACATGGGACATGTCCTCTTCCTCTTCTTGTGTCTTGGGACACTTTTCAGTAGATAACCTCACACCTACAAGAATAGGAACCTTCACCGTTTTACTATCCTGCATATTAAACCTCTGCAGTATTGTCTCAACATACTTCCTCTGCTTTAACCAGAACTTCCTCTTTTCCTGATCTCTTTTAATTTCCATGCCAAAAATATAGTTTGCAGCACCAAGATCTTTCATGTCGAATTTGGAGGACAATTGGGTCTTCAAATCCTAGATAATTTCTTTGTCATTTCCAACCAACAACATATCATCCACATACAAGACTGGATAAATAACATGATCACCAATTAATTTTAAATACACACAGTGATCTGCTTTGATTCTGGTGAAGCGAAGTCCCTGTATAAATGTATCAAATTTTTGATACCACATCCTTGGTGACTGTTTTAACCCATACAAAGACTTCTTTAACTTGCATACCAGTTCTTTCTTACCCTTCACCGCAAAGCCTTCATGTTTCTTCATGTATATTTCCTCTTCCAGATCCCCGTGAAGAAATGTTGTCTTCACATCCATCTGTTCTACCTCAAAATCAAAAGTAGCAACAATAGATAAAAGTAATCTAATAGAAGTTACCTTGGCAACATGAGAAAAAATATCACCAAAATTAATTCCCAACACCTAGGAATAACCTTTTTCTACCAACCGAGCTTTGTATTTCTCCACCTTTCCTTCTGCATTTGTCTTCTTCTTAAACACCCATTTGCTGCCAATGGGTTTCCTTCCAGTCGGAAACTACACCAGATCCCAAGCCTCATTTTTGTGCAAAGATGCCATTTCATCAACCATGGCCTCTTTCTAGAGTTTGCCATCCTCTGAATCTATTGATTCATTCACAATTTTTGGATCATCATCAGTAATAGATAAAGCAAAATTTGAACAAAAAGTAGATGGACTATACCTTTCTGGCTACCTTCTTTCTCGAACTGATCTTCTCACACCTGAAGTTTGTGGCTCTTCATCTTCTGTTTCCTCCTCTTTTGTATAGTCTAATTCTTCCTCTTTAAGCTCAAACTCTATCTTCTCATGTTCCTTTGGTTTAAATTCATGTTTACTAACATCTTTTACCTCTCTGTACACAACATATCGGCTGTAAAAAACTTTCTGTGTGACTAGGTTCCAAAGCTTATAACCCTTTAAACCATCCTTATACCCAATAAAGATGCACTTTTCATATTTACTATCCAACTTGGTTCGTTTCTCCTTTAAAACATGTACATATGCATCACATACAAATACACTCAGATGTGAAAGAGAGGGTTTCTTACCAGTCCATACTTCTTGTGGAGTCTTATCCTCCAACGCTGATGAAGGTGACCTGTTGACAAGGTAACATGCAGTATCCACTACCTTTGCCCAGAATTCCTTTCCTAACCTAGCACCACTGAGCATGCTTCTTGCCCTTTCCATCAATGTCTTATTCAATCTTTTTGCAACTCCATTTTGTTAAGGTGTATATGGAGTAGTCTTATGTCATGCTATACCACACTTCTTATAGAATTATTCAAATTCCTTGCTACAAAACTCTCCACCATTATCTGTCCTTAGCACCTTTATCTTCTTCTCTATCTGATTTTCCACAAGAGCCTTGAATTCTTTAAACCTGTCAAAGGCTTCAGATTTCTTCTTAAGGAAATATATCCATGTATTCCTTGAGAAGTCATCTATAAATGATACATAATACACAGACTTACCCAGTGATGGAACCTTCACAGGTCCAAACACATCACTGTGCACAAGTTCAATATCTGTTTCGCCCTCTTACTACCAGAGGGGAAACTCACACGATTCTGCTTCCCATATACACAATTTTCACAAAAATCAAAATCGAGAAAGCTATTACTCATACCTTCTACCATACCTTTACCATGAAGTATTCGAAGGCCCTTCTCTCCAATATGTCCAAGCCTTTGATGCCACAACATGGTCTTCTCTCTAGAGACCACTAGATTTTCTGCTCCACTTTTAGGAACCACAAAACTATTGCACTCATTAAAAACAACGCTACCTTGCAGCTTGTACGGAGTTCCAATTCGAACTCCCTGCATCAATACTAGTCCCCCCCAAACCATTTTGCAGGTATCCTTCTCGAACACTGTTTTTACACCTGCATCATCCAACTTGCTTACAGAAATCAGATTTCTGGCCAATGCAGGAATATGCAGAACACCTGGAAGTGTTCTAACCCTTCCACCTTGCAACTTCAACTTTACTTTTTAGCAACCAACGATTCTAGCATTCCTATCATCCCCTAAGATGACATCTCCACCATTTTATTTCTCATACTCGCAGAACCACTCGCTATGGGGAGTGAAGTGAAAGGATGCACTTGAGTCAATCAACAATGCCTCATGATCTACATGTGTACTTGAAGAAGCCAAGTACACATCCCCACCTTCATCTGAGGTGGTTTTCGGCTCTGCAGAAAGAGCATCATCAAATACCTTTCCTTTATCAAGAGCTTTAGATTTATAGTCGCTTTTGTAGTGCCCTTCTTTTCCGTATTTCTAGCACACCACATTTACAAGTTTTCTTGGAGATTTAGATCTCCCTCGAGATTTAGATCTCCCACTCGATGACTTATTTTTGTTTCTATTCTGGGACCATCCACGTACAAACAAGGCATCACCATTCTGGCTCTCGATATTTTTCCATCTCATCTCCTCCGTCAGTAAGGATGAGACTATTTCATCAAAATGCAAGGCAGTTGTGTTGTTACCTATTGCAATAACCAAACTATCCCACAAATCTGATAGAGAACACAACAAACTAATGCACTTATCTTCATCTGAAATTTTAATATCAACAGATGCGAACTGACTTACCACAATATTAGATGCGTTCAGATGCTTTGTCACCGAGTCTCCTTCTTTCATCCTCAGTTTATACAGCTTTTTCCGCAGGAACAATTTATTCACTAGAGACTTAGATTGGTACAAAGTCCCTAACTTGTCCCACAAAGCCTTTGTCGTAGCTTCCCCTGATACATTCAACAATACTGAATTTCAGACACATAATCATATTGTGCCCTTTGCCTTCCCATCCAACTTCTTCCATTCTTCATCAGAAACTCCTGTTGGTTTAGTATCCGGATCTACCACGATCCACTAATCTTTATCCACCAATAGATCCTCCATCTTGAGTTTCCACAACTCAAAACTCTGACCATTAAATTTCTCGATCTCTATCTTTCCACTGCTCACCATATTCTTTGACCACCAGAATCACTCTCACAGATCTCCCACTGAACAAGGTCTACCACAGGCCCGAGCAAAACCCTTCAGCAACAAAGGCATCCCCTTGAAGCCAAAACTGCTCTTATACAAAATGTAGGTTTTAACCCCATATAGAAATTACCTGCATACGAATTCTAAAACACAGAAAATAAATAATGCGAGAGCATAACACATAAAACACATATACACAGACATTTTCCCCTGGATCCCAAAACCGAGACTACCAGCTTGATTTTTCATTATGTTCCTTTCAATGTTATAATACATATTTATACATGCCGAAGCATCCAATACCATGGACTGAAAAACCATCGCGTTTAATACGATGGACTGAAAACCATCGCATCCAAAAACATGTGCGAAAATCATGCACAAAACCATAGGTGGGTCTGCCCAACCTAACATAGGGTCCAAAACTAAAATTTTCCGGGGCACTGCCCCAAACCCCATAAAGTGGGGTTACGGGTACAAATCAAACCCCCTGTGACCACCCCCCTCCCCCCCGACCGCTACATAATTGACGCAATGAAGGGGGGCTCTGCCCCCCTCTAACCCCCCTGTTAACTACGTGCGCTAGTCGTGGAAAGAATATAACACAACCCAACACCTTGTAATAAAGTTGTTTGCCCTGCTACTGTAGGGTTTGGCCTTGTGTCGTAAGGTTTCACCTTGTTAATATAAATGTTGAGCCTGTTGTAGTAAGGGTTAACCTTGTTGCTGCAATGGTTGACCTTGTGGATACAAGGGTTGATTTGGTTGTTAGACAAACTGCGTTTGTTGTTGCAAAGGTTGTTGAAACTGCTGCAAAGTTTTCCCTTCCTGCTGTAAAGGTTGTTGAACATTTCCTTGAGGGATTCCCTATTGGTATTAATAAGTTCCAATTGGGATTTGACCATATGCACCGGGAATAAGATTTTGACTAGGTTGCACATGAGGACCTTCATGTGGAATATAAGGTGGATTTTGCAGTGCTTGTGAACCATATGGAACATAAGATTGTTGGAGAGGTATCTGGGCCATATAAGGTTGTTGATACTGGATTACCTGCCCTGGATGAATCAATGGGATTAGGAATACCACTAAAAGGTTGACTCACTCCAACCATGTGAGGTTGTGATTCACGCACATGGGTTCCACCTAAAACAAGAGGGATATTTTGATTTTTTTCTCCATGATAGGAATAAAAATGTAAACTTTGAAACATGAATTGATATTATTACCCATTTCGTAGAGATAGCAAAAGAGTGACTCGATTTTGAAAAGGGGGGATGCATAACACACATATTTTTTTTAGAGCATAGTTTTTGGCACTTTAATTTTTTTGATGTACATTACGTTTTAAAACGTTTGTAATATGCACGCTGATTTTAAAAAGTGGTGATTCTACATCAAGCCCTTTTTTTAAAAGACCTATTTATTGACTTTAAATTTTCTAATGTATGAAATGTAAATAATTATTTTCTAAATTTAACAAATTTTGACACTTTAAATTTTTTATTAAAAAATAAAAAATAAAAAGACAAATATAAAAATATATAAGAAAAAAAGACAAAAAAAAACATTATATATTTATATATATATATATATATATTTGATCGGCCTGGAGTATGCCGTAAAACTGCTTCTGCTTGGCTAAGAGCTCGTCTTCCTCGGACGTAAGGAAACAGGTTAACGGCCCAAGACCCAGAGGCATCTGGCAGGAGTGATAGCCTGCTCCCTTACGGACCACCAGCGGGTTATTACAGGTGGCGTGGTTTTCCTTGATAACGGTGATGAGTCAAATCGACATTCGCGGATAGCAGCCAGAGATGGTTGTCCTCACTGTTGGTTTGACACCTGAGTTTGATAGGTTTTGCCACCTTCGGAAAAAAAATATATATATATATATATATTTGCATGTGTGTAAACCATAAGAAAAGTTGGCAAAAAAAGAAAAAATTAAAAAAACTATAAAATTAAGTAACTAAAAATAGAAAATTTTTAAAAAGCATTAACAAAAAACTACAAAAAAAAAATTAAATATAAAAGACAAACTAGATTTAAAAAGAAAGAAAGAAAAAACAAAAAAAGAAGCAAATAAAAATCTAAAAAACTATTAAAATCAAGATTAAAAACATTTAAAAAAAAACCCTAAAAAAACAAAATATATTCCACTTAAAAAAACAAAAAACAATTAAAATTCAATATATATATATATATATATATATAAACCCAAAAACATTTTAAATTTAATATATCTATATATATATATATATATATATATATGATTTAAAAATAATCATTTAAAAAAAAAACATATATTTTCAATTTAAAAAAAATAAAAAACATTTAAAACTTTAAAAAACATATATTTACGATTAAAACTTTAAAAAATATATCTGCACGCAGCTCTGCTACCCAGGGCCACGCCCCCACAGGGGGTCGGGCGGTGGCTATCCGATTCCGAGAATCGGATAGCCACCCCCATGGGCGGTGAGGCGGTGGCTATCCAATTCTTGGAATCGGATAACCACCGTCAGACTGCCCATGGTGATGGCTATCTAATTCTAAGAATCAAATAACCACCGCCCAACCAACCCCATGGGTGGCCGAGCAGTGGTCATCTGATTATGAGAATCAGATAGCCACTGCACAGCCACCCCCACGAGTGGCTGGGCTGTGGCTATCCGATTCCGAGAATCAGATAGACACCCCCACGGGCAACCAGGCAATGGCTATTTGATTCCGAGAATTGGATAGCCATGCCCACAGGCATCCGGGCGATGGCTATTCGATTTCGAGAATCGGATAGCCACCCCATGGGCGCTCAAACGATGACTATTCAATTCTGAGAATCGGATAACCACCCCCACTGGCGGTCAAACGGTGGCTATCCGATTCTCGGAATCAGATAACCACCCCCTAATCACCCTTGAGGTGGATATCCGATTTTCAGAATCGGATAGCCATTGCTCGACTGCCCCCACATAACCACCCCCTGATCACCCTTGAGGTGGATATTCGATTCTCAGAATCAGATAGCCACCGCTCAGCCGCCCCCACGAACGGCCGAGCGTTGGCTATCCGATTCTGAGAATCAGATAACCACCACCTGACCACCCCCATAAGTGGCTGAGTGGTGGCTATCCAATTCCAAGAATCGAATAGCCACCGCCCAACCACCCGTGGGGGTGGCCGAGAAGTGGCTATTTGATTTTCAGAATCAAATAGCCACTGCCCAGCTACTCGTGGGGGCGATGGCCAATAAAAATTCTTTTTTAAATAAAAAATAAATTTGGTTTTTTTAAATACAATAAATATATTTAACAAAATATATTTATTATTTAAAAGAAAATTTTATCAGCCATCGCTCCCACGAGCGGTCGGCTGGTGGCTATTTGATTCTGAGAATCGAATAGCCACTTCCTGGCCACCCCCACGGGCAGTTGGGTGGTGGCTATCCAATTCTCGAAATCGGATGGCCACCACTTAGCCGCCTGTGGGGGTGGCTGGGTGGTGGTTTTCTGATTCTCAGAATCGAATAGCCATCGTTCGGTCGCCCAGTGGCTATCCAATTCTGAGAATCAGATAACCACCACCCAGCCACCCCCATAAGAGGCTGAGTGGTGGCTATCTGATTCTAGGAATCAGATAGCCACTGCCCAACCACCTGTGCGGGTGGCCGGGAAGTGGCTATTCGATTCTCGGAATAAAATAACCACCGCCTGGCCGCTCGTGGGGGCGGTGGCCGATAAAATTGTTTTTTTAAATAAAAAATAAATATTGTTTTTTTTAAATACAATAAACATATTTAACAATATTTATTTTCTATTTAAAAAAACAATTTTATCGGCCACCACCCCCACGAGTGGTCGGGCGATGGCTATTTGATTCTGAGAATCGAATAGCCACTTTTCGACCACCCCCACGGGCGGTTGGGCGATGGCTATCCAATTATTAGAATCGGATAACCACCACCCAACCGCCCGTAGGGGTGGCCGGGAAGTGGCTACTCAATTCTCGGAATCAAATAGCCACTGCCCAGCCACTCCTAGGGGCGGTGGCCAATAAAATATATATATTTTAAATGTTATTTTAAAAAAAATCAAATATATATTTAGGTTTTTTTAATTTTAATGTTTTTTTTTTAATCCAAATTTTAAATTTTTTAATATAAAAATTGAAATGTTTTGTTTTTTTTTTTGAAAATATGTATATTTTTTTTAAATCTTAATTGTTTTTCGGGTTTTTATTTTATTTTTAATTTTAGCATATTTTTGTTTTTTAGGGTTTTTTGAAAATGTTCTTAATCTTAATTTTTGTAGTTTTTTTAATTTTTTTTAGATTTTTTTTGTTATTTTTCTTTTCTTTTTTTAATCTAGTTCGTTTTTAATTTTATTTTATTTTTTTAGTTTTTCTTAATGCTTTTTTAAAATTTCCCATTTTTGCTTAATTTTATAGTATTTTTAATTTTATTTTTTTCCAAATTTTTTTTATGGTTTACCACATTAAAAAAATGCTATTTTTTTGAAAATATGTTTTTCTTATTATTTATTTCTTTAAATTTTTTAAATTTTTAAATTCTTATATTTTATAGGTTACTTTTGTTTTCTTTTTTTACATTTTTATGATTGTGTTTTTTTTTTAATTTTATGTTTTGTTTTTAATATATATTTTTATTTACATTTTAGTTTTTTTTTTGTGTTTTTTTCATTGTTTTTATTTTTAATTTTATGTTTTCATTATTTTTTTTGAAATTTTAATGTTTTTTGGAGTCATAACAAAATCTTTTACACCATTATTTCAAAATGTTGAAAATTTACAAAAAAAAGAAGTGTTATTCCAGCATCAACACTTTTTGTTTCGAGGGTGTTTTTTGCACAATTTTTGCACATAAAAATTTAGTTTTACTGGCATTTTTTTAAATGTTGAAAATTGACCCTAAAAAGAAATCTATCGTTCCATTATTAACACTTTTCATTTTCAGGTTGTTTTTTGCACAATTTTTGCACAAAAAATTCGTTCTCACTACCATTTTTAAAACATGTTCAAAATTGACCCTTAAAAAAAAAACCATAATTCTAGTATACACACTTTTCGTTTTTAGCACTGTTTTTCATGTTTTTTCGGGGTTTTTTGGGCAGAGTTATCATTTTGAGTTTATAGTTCCCATTTCAAAGTTTACATTCTTGAACGAGATGGTGGCATGTTTTATCCGCTTGATGGGGGAAATCGAGGAACTTATAGGCATATAAATTGAAATTGTCAGTTGCGCCAGAATGGAAGGTTGAAATGAAAGTAACAACTGTGATGGAATCATCGGTTGAATCAAAACTGAAGTAACGGTAGTTTACATAGGGATCTGAGAAGTCACGTTAGGAATAAACAGACTAGAAGTAGGCATAGAATTTGATGACCAAATTGGCTTTAGGTATAATGAAGAATCACTGGGATTTCCTGAAACTAGTTGAGCCAAGGTTGTATAACCATGTGGAAGCATAGGCCCACTATTTTCAGGAGGTGGTTGAGATGGAACTCTTCCTACATAAGGAAAGCCTTCCAGAGGAAAGTCATATTTGGATTCATTATCAACACTAGAAGTGTGGGTAGTGGAGACTTCTGAAGGACATCAAGGAGAGTTTGGAATCTCACCTTCTAAAGCCATAGGTGGAAACAACTATTGAGGAGGAATCTGAGAAGGACGAGGAGATAAATCTGAAGGAACACCCAGCTAGTCATATGGACTATAAGGATGTTGAGGAGATATCACAAAAGAATCAAATAGTAGATTCAAAGGGTATAAAAAAAACCTTTGTGGACTCTCAAGGGTTTCTGGATCAGACTCCTGAGATGATGATGAATCTCGAGGTGAAGGATAAGAAACAAGGGGTTGGATACTTGGGACAATTCCAAGTTCAAAGCCTTAAGCTTCAAGTGACTGCGAAAGTTCAAGATGAACTTCTTGTGGATACCCTTCAGTATCAGATGATGAAGGGGAACTGTGAGGTGAACCCAATGATTTAGCCATGATTACTTTCTCTCAAGAGAAGAATGATAAGAGATGATTCCTTGAGGGATGATTAAAATTAAAATTTACAAGTAATTACTCAAAGTGAGGCCAAGAATCAACTGCATGGGTTCGACATGTTATCACTGGAAGTTAATTTTATGACACGAAACAACAAATAAATCAAAATGGATAATGCTAGGCAAGAGGGTTTAGCAGGTATCCGTGAACTATTATTTACACCTTAGCCGAAACCAAGGACTTTACGTAGGATGATCTATCTCCCCGAATGTTGTGTTTGGTGTATCATGTTTACAAGGCAGTTGACTTGGTTACCTGTGGCTAAAGGATAGAAACCTAGTGGGGTATCCCAATATATACTCGATGGTACGGGGAGCACAAGTCTGTGCTATCACTGTCTAATGTATAACCATTTGATGAGAGCATCCCTATATACTTTCCATTCTGAAGTGCCTCCTATATACCTGAAAGTACTGGAGAACCTTTGATATCCTTCCATACTGGGATGGAATGTCACCCCCGGGATATAATGTAGGTAGTTAATGACAGATCTTATGTTTAAAGATGTTAGAACATGTCTCTAGGCTAGATCTCTAGATATTTGTGTTAGGTTACAAATGCTCCTTAGGTTGATTGATGTAAATTTTAAGTTTATCTTGAATTAGGTTTCAATTTTATGGCTTAGTGATGTCCCATGAATTCTTATAATGCAACTAAATGATAAAAATGAAATAATTTCATTCTATGAAAGCTAGACTAACGAGGGAAGAGAGACAACAAAGAAAATGCAACAATCAAGCAAAATGCATCAAAACTTAACTCTTTATCTTTCCAATACAAAATGTAAAAATGAAATCTACTCTTTCACTTTCACTAGCAAATGCGATGCCAAAATGAAATCCTATGAGAAACAAAAATCACTTTCACTAATATTTTTGTTCTTTTCCTTTCACTTTGATTCAACAATGCAAACTAATGCAATGAGCAAAGGGAAAAATGCAATCTAAAACAACTAAAATGAAAATTTCATTCACTTTTGGTTTCGAATGCAAATTGTTTCAAAAATACTTAAATGAAAAAGTCCTTTCACTTTTCTTTTGGAAATAATGAAATCAAAACAAGCATTCACTTTCAGTTCTACCAAAGCAAACAATCGTAATATATGTTCGACAATGGAGTAGAAGAAATTTTCAAACTACTAAAATGACGCAATACTAATGAAAATAACTCACAATCATGAACCGAAAGAAACTTGAAAATGGTTTCTTGACTATAACAAGACTCCTAAAGGGAAGAAATCAATCTCATAGAGATAAAACAAGAGATGAGTGAAGGGTGATCTAGAAACCCTAGAAGGCAATCAAGTTTCAAACGCACATCAACAAAGCCAAGGGACAATTGTAATCACACAAGGATAACAATGAAGACAAACACAATGTAGTTACACTGGAAAATCACTCACAGAGGTTGAAAACCACTAAAAACAAGAAGAAATCCTAATTTTCTTTTATCCTCTGGGATCAACGTACATGTTAAAGGGAAAAGGGTGATGAAAGGCAGAGCAGTGCGACTATAAATTGAAAACCAGCACTGACAACACTTATGTCAGAGTAGAAAATGCATTGGGCGAGAAAAATATGAAAAAATAAAATATCTTCAAAATCAAAGCAGGCTCAAAACTCTCAAGAAAAAATTAGTGACTACATATATCTACAATGATGCACACAAGCCAAGAAATTGATGGTTGGTCAAACTCATTAGAGAATCTGATTGAAGGAATGGATGGAAAAGGTTATAGCTTCCTAAGTGGAGTCACCATTTTGTTGTCTAGGTAAATCATCTTTGCAAACAGAGACGATCCCTCTAGCCCAATGAGTGGGACTAGCAACCTATGTGACAATCTACAAGACACTTTCCTAAATTACAATCAAAATGAAGCAAGTGGAAGGAGACCTACCTCATTTTGATGCTATAATGCACTCCTTTGTTGAATATCTTGATCGCTCGCTCCTTAGGCTCAACTCTACTGCTCACAGTGTTTGAATACCTACATAAGTGATCAAAGACACAACAAAGCATACAAGCTCAACAAACATAATCGAAAGTAATCCACTTAACAGATCAAGTAGCATTAATATAAATGATGCATTAACACAAGAATTTATGGAAAGTGAACCAACAATTTTATATATTAATGAATAAAAGAGGAAGCATACAACCAAGCCTTGATGTCAATAAGCCGTCCTTAAGTGAATGTCCAAGTCCAAGCTCAAGCTTTCCAAGCACTCCTTCTAGAAGCCAAATGAGTAGCATGTAGCCACTATCTCAGCATAAGGGTGCAAATAATCAGAGACCAACCATTTGGGAATGGGAGAGGATGAATATATAGGTAGGTAGAAGGAGTTAGGATCTCTCCAAAGATAGGGGAAAGCCCTCATCTCAAGGATGTAGCTCATAGGGATAAGATCAAAGGTCAATATTGAGAGAATTTGACAACATCCACACCGAACAGCCTCCAACTCATCGTTCTAGAAGCCTCTAGATCACGAAGCTTCTTGTTCTCTTTGGGAAAACTTGCCTTTTAGGGATCAACACAAGTATCCAAGTAAAAAGTGTGATGGCAGCACTAGGCTAGTATAGTGCAACTTGCAATCAGCACTAGTTTCCAGTGTCACAATGAAGTTGGTCCTGAAATTATGGTTTTAGAGCTTACTTCTTTAGGGAAGGCTCAAGGCATGTTTTCATTAGTGTTTCAGGGAGGATCTAGACTGCATATCAGGATGGGTACACTACATAATTGCCAAGTTTCAGTCACCCCGAGGTCTGACACAGAGAAGTGCAGGAGGTGTGACAAAATATTGTTTAACAAGTATACTTAAGGGGGAAATTATGGGGTACAAAGGGAGATACCCAAGGGAATAATGTAATAATGTGATGGGCCATGTTTAATAAATAAAGTGGTTAACCCACATAATGTAAGGGACCACAAGTAGTTAGGAATAATGTGATAAGCCCAATGTATTAGATATATGGTATTGAGAGACCCATGGTAATGACCCATGGTATTGTATGTTTGAAGTCTATACAGAGGCTAGAGACTCCCCATTGAGAGATGTCAAGGATTATTGTCTTGGCAAGAATATGGCTTGTGGAGTGTTCTCCTTCCTTAAGGAGCGATTTTATGGTGTTACCCTACCTCAAGGGTTTTATCAATAATGAAGCATTTGCGTGTTATATTATTGGATCTGTCTTGTTATTTTTGGGTATATTTTATATTTTAATATATTTCCAGGTGAGATCTACTACAGGGGATTAGATTTTATAGGTGAAATTGTTGGGTCCCTATAATACTAGTGATTACCCCATTACTATTGTAGTTATACCCCTTATTTATATTGATGTACCCATGTAGTGCCCATATTGTTACTATTGTGCCACATAGAAGCCCACTATTGTTATTGTTGTGCCCTACAATATTATTGTTATGTAGGCTCTGATTGTATTGGGACCACTTAGACTCCTATATATAGAAAGGAGGTATTTTCATTTGTATCATCCAAGAATTGTTCATTTATGTAATGTAAAGGAGGTTGCCCCCTCGAAGAGGCTGAATTCTAAGGCGTGGATCTCTCTTTTCTATCTTTTTGTGAGCTGGTTTCATAACATTTGGTATCAGAGCTTTGGATTCTAGGGTTTCGCTGCTCCAAACAGGTCATCGTGGCATTTTCGCTATAACTTTTTTTCTGGGACGTTTCAGAAGTCGCAAAAAAAAACCCATTTGAGAAGAATTGGCGCTGAACCTTGGGTCCGAATTTCAGAGCTTTTCTCGTGATAGTTTCGGAGATATGATCTGAGGAAGTTGGTCTTTTGGCAGACTCCTGAATTACATTCAAAACAGGTGACCTGGGGAAAATCGTCATAACTCTCTCTCTGAGGATCGGATTGAAATTTCGTCAAAAGGTACAGAACGAGGACGGACTGTAGTTTCTTGTGCGTGTGTTTCAGATTCAAAGGTGGAAACAGTGACTCGTGGCACGTCGTACAAGTTCGCTCTACTGAACCAGTCTAAAAGCAAGTCACTGTGGGAGATTTCACATAACTCTTCCTTGGAGAATCCAATTTGGCTCAGACTTGTGGCATTGGAAAGAGGACGCAGAAGGCTACTACAGGTAGCAATTTCAGAATTGGATGATCTGAAATTACAGAGATACATCAGATTCAATATCAGGCTTCTATAAAGTGAAAAAAGGTGTGTAGTTTTTTTTTTTAATTTTTGTGTAAGCTTGGTTTAACGGAATTCAAAGGGCATAGTAAAACTTTATTATCGGTAACTGATGCCCCGAGGAAAAAAAATGAAAACACCTAGTAAGGAACCTGAAAGCTCTAGCATGACTCATGAAGAAGAGGAAGAAATGCTACATGATATATCAAAATTACAAGAACAAGTGCAACAAATGTCACGCTCACAAAAGCTAACAGAAGCTAAGATAAGTGGCATGGAATCTAAGGTAAATGGCGTGGAATCTAAGATAAAGGGAATGGAAGCTAAGATGGATGGCATGGAAGCTAAGATGGATGGCATGGAAGCTAAGATTGATGCTAAATTTGATGGCATGGATGATAAGATGGATGAATTGAAGAAGTTGCTACAAGAAAGGGTCACTAATGGTGAAAAGGTAGTAAAGGAAACTCATGATGAGAACAAAAGAAATGTTAATCATGATACCATAGATGCTAATGTTGGATCGAAGACTCATCATGTTCCAAAAATCGATATGAGGAAGTTTGATGGCAAGGATCCCGCCACATGGATATTACAGATGGAGCAATTCTTCGATCTCAATAATGTGCAAAACACACAAAAGGTACGTATGGCAACTTTATATTTGGAACCAAATCAGTTTGTATGGTATCAATGGCTTTGTTCTCGTAAACAATTTATCACTTGGGCAATTTTTACGGAAGAATTGATAGCACATTATGAGGATACAAAAAGCAACACTTTTTTTAGCCAATTGATAAGTCTCAAACAAAAGGGTTCAATAATGGAGCACATTGAGGAGTTCCAAAAATTGAACATAAGGGTAAAAGATATTCCAGAGGAGCATAGGATTGATGTGTTCATAGGGTCTTTAAAGGATAATATCCAACATGATGTGCGCCTTTGGGAACCTGATTCATTAGAGAAGGCATTCAGGTTAGCAAGAAAAATGGAAAGCAAAATTATGGCAACTAGGAAGCATACCATTCACAACTATAAAGAAGGAAGTGTTGTTGCCCATAGTCTTCCACAACCTACAAGGTTGACACCACAACAATTGGAAGAAAAAAGAGCAAAAGGGCTTTGTTACAATTGTGATAGCAAATACACAAAAGGTCATAAGTGTGCTGAGAAGAAATTATTCTACATAGATTGTGAAGAGGAAGAAGAAAAGGAGCAAGAAAGGTCAAAAGAAGAGGATATATTCCAGGAACAAAGCCTAGATGAAGAACAAATAAATCCGACCATATCTTGTAATGCATTGGCGGGAATTACCACTCCTCAAACCATCAAGATAGAAGGACAAATCAAGAAGAAAAAGGTAATAGTGTTGATTGATTCAGGAAGCACCCACAATTTTATTCATTGTAGGGTAGCAAAAGAATTGAATTGCTTCCTATATCCAGCACCAGAGTGTCAAGTGATGATTGCAAATGGAGGAACAATAAATTGTTCTGGAAAGTGCCATAATATCAAGCTATCCATGGGAGAATATGTATTGACTAGCCCAATGCTTTCCATTCCAATGGGAGGTGCTGATGTTGTACTAGGAGTCCAATGGCTACAATCCTTGGGTACAATAGCTTTTAATTTTCAAGAACTTTTCATGAAATTTTCTGTGGAAGGAAAGGAAGTTGAATTAAGGGGTATTGCAGGGAAACCAGGAAAGATAATCAGCTCTAATGGAATGACAAAGCTTCTAAAAAAGGAGCAAAGAGGTGTAATTGCACAATTATGTTCGCTAGATGTTTCCACATTGGAATCATCTATTTCTCCAGATCTCCAAAAAGTCCTGGACAATCAT
Source organism: Pinus tabuliformis (assembly GCA_031772625.1). Lineage (NCBI taxonomy): Eukaryota > Viridiplantae > Streptophyta > Pinopsida > Pinales > Pinaceae > Pinus > Pinus tabuliformis. The sequence continues at coordinate 44,283,907 of CM062806.1, read as the reverse complement.
TCCAAGGTATTTGAGACTCCCAAAGGTCTCCCACCTATGCGTGATCATGATCATGCTATTCATCTGATTCCAGGAAGTGTTCCTCCAAACATCAGGCCGTACAGATATCCATATGTCCAAAAAAGTGAAATTGAACGTATGGTTGCAGAAATGCTAGAGGCTGGTATAATTCAACCGAGTCAAAGTTCTTTCTCAGCTCCAGTAGTATTGGTGCACAAGAAGGATGGATCATGGCGCATGTGTCCAGATTATAGGGAGCTCAACAAGCTCACTATTAAAGATAAGTTCCCCATTCCTGTTATTGATGAATTACTGGATGAATTGCATGGATCAATTTACTTCACCAAGTTGGATCTTCGTTCGGGATATCATCAAATCAGAATGAAGATTGAAGACATTCCGAAAACAGCATTTAGAACTCATGAGGGTCATTATGAATTTTTGGTCATGCCTTTTGGCCTTACCAATGCACCTTCAACATTTCAAGGTTTGATGAATTCAATTTTCAAACCATTCCTTAGAAAATTTGTGTTAGTATTTTTTGATGATATACTAATCTACAGCAAGTCTTGGAAGGATCATGTTGAACATGTTGACAGGGTGCTACAACTATTGGAGGAGAAACAATTATATGCAAAAAGATCCAAATGTTTCTTTGGAGTCCAGGAGGTGGAATATTTGGGTCATATTGTATCTCATGAAGGAGTTAAGGTAGACCCTAGCAAAATTAAAGCCATTAAGGAATGGAAAATCCCCACATCCATAAAGCATCTGCGAGGATTTCTTGGGTTGACAGGGTATTATCGCAAGTTTGTTAAGAATTATGGGAGAATAGCAGCACCTCTAACAACATTATTGAAGAAAGATTCATTTTCATGGACTTCGGAAGCAACAAAGGCCTTTGAACATCTTAAAGAGGCAATGTGCCAAGCACCGGTCTTAGCTACACCGGACTTCACAAAAACCTTTATTGTGGAATGTGATGCTTCAGGAAATGGAATTGGTGCTGTTCTAATGCAAGATGAAAGACCCATTGCTTTTGAAAGTCGTCCAATCAAGGGAAAGTTTTTAAGAAAAGCTATTTATGAGAAGGAAATGTTGGCAATACTCCATGCACTTAAGAAATGGCGACCCTACCTAATGGGAAGACACTTCAAGGTAAAAACGGATCATGATAGCCTTAAATACTTTTTAGAACAAAGATTATCCTCTGAAGAGCAACAAAAGTGGGTCACAAAGATGTTGGGTTATGACTTTGAAATCATCTACAAAAAAGGGAAGCAAAATGTGGTGGCAGATGCACTCTCAAGAAAGGATGAGGATGTGGAAGCATTGTTGTGTGCCATTTCTATTATCCAACCAGATTGGATAAACGAAGCAAGGGAGGAATGGAAGAATGACGAAGAAGTGTGGGCACTTATTCGAAAGCTACAACAAGATTCCAGTACTTCTGATACATTTAGCTGGAAAAATGATTCGTTATGGTACAAAGATCGCTTATACCTCTGTAAGAATTCCCAGCTAAAACAAAAGATTCTTATGGAATTGCACACTTCTCCCTTAGGAGGGCACTCAGGATTTTTAAAAACTTACCACAGGGTTAAGAAGGAATTTTTTTGGGATGGCCTTAAATCAGATATTCAAAAGTTTGTGGCGGAATGTTTGGTTTGCCAGCAAAATAAAGTTGAAACAATTAAGACACCGGGTCTATTACAACCTTTATCCATTCCAAGCCAACGTTGGGAGGAGGTTTCAATGGATTTTATCACAGGTTTACCCAAGTCTGAGGGAAAGAGTGTCATCATGGTGGTAGTTGACAGACTTACCAAGTATGCACACTTTTGTGCATTATCACATCCATTTAAAGCCAGTACAGTTTCTACTGCATTTATGGAAACAGTTCAAAAGCTACATGGAAACCCAAAGATTATTGTAAGTGACAGAGATCCCATTTTCACTGGAAATTTTTGGACAGAATTATTTTCTTGTCTTGGTACTCAGTTAGCTCATAGCTCATCTTATCATCCTCAATCTGATGGGCAAACTGAGATAGTAAACAAATGTTTGGAAGGATATCTTCGTTGCTTTGTATCTGATAAACAGACACAATGGGTCAAATGGTTGCCTCTGGCTGAATGGTGGTATAACACTTCCTTCCATACAGCAACAAAAATGACCCCATTTATGGCACTTTATGGGTATCAACCACCATCCATCACATCATATTTAAGAGAAAATTCTAAGGTTCAGGCAGTGGAACATCACATCGAACATCAACAACAAGTCCTCCAACTCTTAAAGGATAACCTCGTGTTGGCACAGAATAGAATGAAACAACAGGCAGATCAACATCGCAGTGAAAGAAGTTTTGATGTAGGTGATTGGGTATTCCTACGGCTACAACCATATAAGCAAATGTCCCTCAAGCAAGCTAAGAAGGATAATAAATTATCACCAAAGTATTATGGTCCGTACAAGGTGTTGCAAAAGATTGGTACTATGGCATACAAATTGGAGCTTCCTGCAGCTTCTCGATTGCACCCAGTTTTCCATGTTTCATGTTTAAAGAAGGTTATAGGCGACAAGCTCCCAGTTCAAACAATATTGCCAGAACTTGACGAGGAAGGAAAAATTATATTGGAACCAGAAGCAGTCACAGAAACAAGAACTCGACAGCTACGAAATCGATCAATTTCAGAGTATCTTATCAAGTGGAAGAACTTATCCGCTGAAGATTCCACATGGGAGGATGAGAATTTTATGCAGAAGTATCCAGAACTACTCAAGCGTTGAGGACAACACTTTTTTGAAGGAGAGGGGCATGTTGGGTCCCTATAATACTAGTGATTACCCCATTACTATTGTAGTTATACCCCTTATTTATATTGTTGTACCCATGTAGTGCCCATATTGTTACTATTGTGCCACATAGAAGCCCACTATTGTTATTGTTGTGCCCTACAATATTATTGTTATGTAGGCTCTGATTGTATTGGGACCACTTAGACTCCTATATATAGAAAGGAGGTATTTTCATTTGTATCATCCAAGAATTGTTCATTTATGTAATGTAAAGGAGGTTGCCCCCTCGAAGAGGCTGAATTCTAAGGCGTGGATCTCTCTTTTCTATCTTTTTGTGAGCTGGTTTCATAACAGAAATAGTTACAGGTTCCAGCAATCAACATAGATGGATATTAATTGCCATTGATTACTTCACTAAATGGGTAGAGTCAATTCAATTTAAGAATGCAATAGACAGTGGTAATCAAATTTATTGAAGAAAATATACTATCTAGATTTGTTTTCCCACACCAAATAGTTACAAATAATGCACAAGCTTTCAACAGCACCAAAATGATAGAGTTTTATCAGAAATATCATATTTATTTTCATAATTATACACCATATTTCCCTCAAGGCAATCGGTTAGCATAATCATTAAATAAGAGCTTCGTCAAAGTAATCAAGGGAGTATTGGAAGATCACAAAATAAGTTGGGATGGTCATCTCAAATATGCAGTTTGGGAAAAAATAGTATCACCCAAAAGATCTACTCGTAAGTCCTCTTTCCAACTTGTATATGGAACTGAAGCAATTTTTCCTACACAACTATCATTTCCAGTAGCCAAATTTTTTCATAAAATAATAAAAGGAATTTTATGATTTTTCAAGGAGAATCAATCATATCATTGAATTAAACCAAGGCAAAGATGAAGTTAAACACAAACTTCTTCAATATCAAAGTAAAATGAAAAGTTTATTTTACATAAAGGTTAGAGAAAGAGATTTTAGACAAGGTGATCTAGTCTTAAGATGGGATGCCAGAAGAGAAGAAAGAGGTAAGCATGGAAAATTTCACAATTTGTTGTTGGGGCCATTTAGCATTGCAGAAGTAAAAGGTAACAACACTTTTATCTTGTGCAACCTGGAAGGATGGTATTATTCATTTCCAGCCAATGGACAATACCTCAAACAGTACTATATTCAATATTAAAATGCTTGCAGCCATGATTCATTGTAAATTTCCGATTTTTTTAATTTTACTATCAAGTGTGATTTTCACAGCAAAGAATCCATAGCCCGAGGAGAAGGCACATGGTTCTACAAGTTCTTTGCATATCACAGGGGGAAGAAGTCCCCATATGGAGCCAATGTTGTAACTTATTTTTACCATGTTATATTTTCCATTTTCCTTTATGTTGAAAAAAGAAAAAATTAAAAGAATATAGAAAATAAAAGAGAAATAAAAAATGAAAAATACAAACAAAAGAATAAAAAGGGATTTTATATATATATATGAAAAAGAAAATATGCAAATTCCCTAATGTAGGCACGCTAGTTTAAATGTTGTTGTAGTTATATTTAGATTAATGTTTAATCCTTTTTATATTAAATCAAGGATTAATTAAGTTGTAAATAAATTCCATTTGATTGGACCTTTTGTCAGATTCCGATAAATATCATGCAGAACCAATGGTGGAGATCATCCCTGCTTGGATCAACGGTGGGGGATGAAGTTCGAACCCCCCCCCCCCCCCCCACGCTTTCGAAGTTTAACGGAGGTGGGGAGGGGGCATCCGAAAAGTGGATTCATATTTAATGCCCTCACCTACGTGTCATCCCCATAGTCATTTCGGGACCCCCATCTTGAAAACCATAAACTACCTACCCCCCACCGAAAACCATCTTTCTTGTCTGCTCCATTCCCACTAGCACTTTCAACCTCCATCATCGCGCCATCTGTCACTCCCTCATTCACCCATGTCATATATTCATTATATTAATAAATTCCTCCCACCAAGAACTCATTAATTGTTACATCATTTAATCCTTCCCGCCAATGTCTAGTGAATTAACTAGATTCGCCTAAATATGGTTAATTCATTCAAATCCTTTTAAAACATTATGTTTCCCTTCATACTCCTTTTCTCTCATTCTCTTGCAGCAGAATAGGTGCAATTCAAATTTTATCAACTTATAGTCATTCGCCTACACCAATAATCAACGATTTTCCGGTAATTTGATAATCATGCTATTGAAAAAAGAAATTAACTCAAAGAGATTATAGGAAAACACATATAAAAACCAGAGACACAATATTGGCGGAAAAAGGCTGAAGCTTCATGCTTCTCTCTCACTTTCATTCATACATTAAAAAAATTGAATATAGTGTTACAAATAGATAGATGAGAGACATTGTTCTCAAGATAGTGCGTGCTATCTTAGACACCTTTGGTTGAGATAATTTCTCACCAGACACACACCAATATAGGAGTTACCTAAACTAACTCCTATCTTAGAGGAACAACCCAAGAGTTAGGCACAAATTCCTAACTTGGAATATTTAATTAATTAATTTATTTTTGGATTTATTATTGTTTTATGAGAGAGGCTAACATTCCCCCCTTCAATGATAAATCCAAAATAAGAACGAGGAACCATCATCCAAGTTCTCATGTTGATCCTCAAAAACATTGCCTGAAAAAACCACCAAAACTGGATGCTGGAAAAAAACTCAAATCTGAAGAGAACATGAATCAACTGCATGCTTGATTCATCTCTGAAGGATGCTTGACAACTCCATCATGTGCCAAGCCGCAAAAGGATCCAACTGTCCTTTGCTTGAAAACAACATCCGGTGTCCACTGACACAATTTGATGAACGCCCACTGGCGTGTTTGCTGACGATGATTGCCCACTGGCTGAAGATGTCGAAAAAAAACTCAATGTTGCTTTTGCTATGATGAAAGCTGCTCACTGCTGCTTTGGCTGTCGATCGCCCATTGGCGAATTTGCTGATGCTCACTGCTGATGACAAATGCCCACTGGCTGATGAAGATGCCCACTGGCTGCTTCGCTGATGTTGTCGAGACTTTCAGTCTGACAACCACTTGTCAATTTCATTGACATTTTCCCCCCTTTGTCAGCTGAAAGGAGAGACAATCTTCTCCAAAATATATTTGAACTCCCCCCCTTCAAGTGTAGGAGAGTTTCACTGTTGTACTCCCTCATTCAACTGCATGAGAGTACCATCATCTGTTCATTGTTGGCTGCACTATGTGTGATTGTAGTCGGTTGTAGAACTGAGACAATCGTTTGACTGCGGATGACCATTCCCAAGGATCAATCCATTCATAATGTATCTTCAATTTAGCTGATTTTTGTTGGTTGCGACATTTTTCTGAGGAATGATTGGGCTTGCCACAATGGAAACACGGATGGAGATCAAAACATTGATCTTCCATATGACCGGCTCTTTGACAATGAGAGCATTTCGGTTGGACATGAACTTTAGGTTGCATGCAATTCTGTTTGTCTGCAATTTTCTCAGAACCTTCTGAGACGAGTTGGTCAAGAAATCTTGCACTCACAAACTTAATTGGCTTGGAATAATCTGGGATATGTAAGTTGGTGTCATCAGTGACATATCCTAAGCCTCGTCGATTCTTGTTATTTTGAATCTCTTCCCAGGGCTTGATGATGGGTTTGGAAGAAATTTGAATTTGATCATGAACAACTTCGACACTTGAAGTTGTTTGGATGAGTGATTTGGAATCAACATCTTTATCTTCATCTGTATGGTTGAATGACTTGGAAGAAGCACTCTTTTGTTGTAGCTCATCTCTTTGTAGTTGTGACTCTAGTTGAAGAAACTCAATGGTTTCATGTGTTTGTTGTAGATGCCGTGAAAGATCAGCAAGAGTTTCTTTGCTGATGTGCACCATGTCTTCATCACTGGATATGATCAAACTATGAAGAAGGTTTAACCACTGAATATGTTGCACCATCTGAACTTGCTCACTTGAAATCAGGCTCTCTTTTCGTAGATGTCGTGCTTTGAACTGTTTCACTTGACAGGCTTGCTTGCTATGGGACTTGATTGGCACGCTCGCTTGATTTGTTGAACTTCACTCACGCTCGCTTGCAGGAGATGTGAACTTGTTTCTTGTTTGCTTTAGAGTTAAAAATCGTGCATTCACTTGATTCTGCTTAAAGGAAGGGTGTCGAACATTGTCGAAAATGCACCCAAAAAAGCTTACAATGATTTTAATGACTCACTATAATGAATTCAGTTTGACTCAATTCAAGACTTGGGTGTCGGTTTCAACCGAGAATGCACCCTTACAATTCAATGTAATTTGAGTTTGGTTACAAGTTCAATAATGTTGATGTAGAATGTGCTCTGAAACGTTGAAGTTTACAGATTCATTAACTTGAATGTAGTGATGTAGACATTGCTTTGAAATGCTGGAGTTTGCAGATTCATGAACTTGATTGTATTGAGTGAAATTGTTTTGAGGTAGAATGCCGATGTTGAAAACTTTGATTATTTGTTGTAGTGACACAAAATCATGTGTTGAGCTTAATTATCCTTCCTTGATGCTATTCTATTACAAGTGTTGTGCTTGCTTGCATTGAACTTTATGTGTGTTAAATGAGATCATTTATGTGTCAAAACTAGACACAAATAAAAAAGCAACAACATGAAGTATACACCATCATCAACACACTCTTCGTGTACCTAAGATCCCCTTATTCAATTTCGGGCGGATCTAGGACACAATCACCACAAAGAAATATGTCTTTATTAAATTTTGGAGTACATAAGCGCTCAACTTCACAACATCTTCATGGAATCAGAGTTCTAGAATTTTTTGAAAGAAAAAAATGTCTTCAAAAAACTACCTGCACTCACTCACTCTCAAAATCTCTCTCAAAGTAAAATATTACTTCGGATTACAAAAAAGAATTTCTCTCAAAGAATTCCACTTATCACTTTGAATACAAAATCACTTCTTACTTCAAAAAAAACTTTATCACTCCAAAGTATTAAAACATGCCCTCATTATCACATACCACTCTTATTCCTCCAAGAACTTTACTTCAATATCACTTTATAAAAAAGTGAAAAAAGCACTTCAAACATTGTGTTCAAACATGCACCATGCAGTGTTAAATAAACACACAAAAATATGCCAGAGACAAAATACTGGGAAAATGCCTCAACTTCAATGTATTGCTCTCATAATGTTATTGTTAATGAACCCATTGGCATGAAAATCCTGTCCCTCTTCTTGATCATCGTCACCGTTGTCGCAGACGACCCTCGCGCAACCGGCTCTGACAGATTTCCTCCACACTATTTGAGAGTAATGTCCACAATCCTGAATGCTGTCGCACCTATGAGTTTTATAGTTGAACGTTGTGTTCTCGCTGATCCATGCTATGTCTGCATCCAGGTCCTTCCAGCTGCCTCCACCGCCCCAGAAGATATTTTCGCCGTATGGGCCTCCTTGTGAGTGCTTCAAAGCGCAGTCAGCTTTTCTCTCATTCGCATACCGCTGTGCGTATCGTGCAACTTTACTGCTTAAGAAGATTCATATTCGCAGTGGATCCAGCAGCAGTAAGGCAGCAATTCCAGGCAGTACCAGTGTGGTAGCAGAGGGAAACCAACAATTCCAGGCAGCGACGAAGCCAAAGCAATTTCGATATCAGAATGGGAAGAGTATGTGGATCGATATCAAAATCCTAAATAGGGGATATGTCCGCCAACTCACAGAAGTAGCCATAAATGACTAGGAGGATTATTAACATATTGCAGAGAACCAGATTTAATTACAAAGAGCGAGATTTTATAGTCTGTGTATGTATATGTGATCCATATCTCAACCAGATTAAAGAAGGGTAGTCGATCTGATCCACATTTGATCCAGATTAAATACATTTAATTGCAGAGAACGAGATTTGACAATCTCATCTAGCTTAAAGAAGGACAGTCGATTAACCATTTCGCTCTGGCAGCGACATTCATCCCAAAACAGAGATTTATAATCACAAACTGAGACAATACATACCCGATGAATCTTCTCTCATACCCGATATTTTTTGCAACAAATAACTACTTCCACGATGGTAGCTTAAATGCTCTGGCTTTGACAACTGCCTTCTCAGGTCCGTAAAAGCTACAAAAATTTCAATGGCAAGTCTGAAACCCCGACAGAACAATGCCACAGGAACTGGTCAAATCGATGCATCTCCACGCAACAGAAATGTTAATGGGAGCGACTCTGTTGCAGAAACTCCGTCTTCAGTCTCTATTCCGCCATTGTCGTCTTCGTGCCCGCCTTTTCCCTCTCCAAGGTCGCCTTTATGGTTCGTCCAAGGAGGCCAAGAAAGCCATTCTAAAAAAGAATCGAAAGATTTAAATATTTCTTTGTTAAATGAGGCCTTGAATGTAGACCTTTCCCAGTCCTTGAGAAAATATACAGAAAATAACGAAGGAGACAGTTATTGTCAAGGGATTTCATCGCATCAGATTCAAACCGATGGAGAATTTACAGCGTATTCTTTGAAAGAATCTGACGATGGAGGCTCTGATACCACATATTGAAAAAAGAAATTAACTCAAAGAGATTACAGGAAAACACATATAAAAACCAGAGACACAATATTGGCGGAAAAAGGCTGAAGCTTCATGCTTCTCTCTCACTTTCATTCATACATTAAAAAAATTGAATATAGTGTTACAAATAAATAGATGAGAGACATTGTTCTCAAGATAGTGCGTGCTATCTTAGACACCTTTGGTTGAGATAATTTCTCCTTTGGTTGAGATAATTTCTCACCAGACACACACCAATATAGGAGTTACCTAAACTAACTCCTATCTTAGAGGAACAACCCAAGAGTTAGGCACAAATTCCTAACTTGGAATATTTAATTAATTAATTTATTTTTGGATTTATTATTGTTTTATGAGAGAGGATAACACATGCCTGTAATTTCCTAATTTATCATGTCATCGTCCAAAGGAAAGTCCAAGTTAGTTGTAGAAATCCCAATGCTACCTCCTGTAGTTAATTTAGATGAACTTTCCCTCGTTGATAAGCAATATAAAATCTTTGAAACTCAATGTGACTGTTATGCTCTTAACCTGCAAAAAGATACCCAAATACAGAATATGCGAAGAAAGATACCTAGAACATAGAATAGTGAGAGACAATAGAAAATATTTTATTATTCAAAAAGCAATGTTCACTGGCCTCTTCGAGGGGGCAACCTCCAATAGAGCAGAGCTCAATACAAAAATAAGACACCATGCTCCTCGCAGGGAGTCTCTATCCTTTATATATGACTCATACATGCAATACCATGGATCAATACCATGGGTTTTATTAATACCATCTATCTAATACCATGGCCCATTTGCGACTAACTATGGTCCCGTCATTAATTGGGGGTTAACCACTTACAATTATTAATATGGGCTTTATTGACTCTTTACTATGACTCGATCCCACTACATAAATAAGGGGGTTAGGGTGGGACCCTAACGTGCCCTCCCCCTTAAGAATAGCTTTTTCCTCAAGGCTGAAGCTGTGGAAACTGCTGAAGAATAGTGGCTGGTTCCCAAGTTGCATCTTCCAGAGAGGTGTCTTTCCACTTGACGAGAACTTCCCTAATCATGCGGCCACGCAGGTTCCTTTATCGTGTGTCTAGGACCTGTTCAGGTTGGAGCCAGATTGACCCTTCCTCATCCAATTCAGGTAGACTGGTTTGAATTCTGCAATTGTTCCCAATCACTTTCTTGAGGCATGAGACATGGAAAACTGGATGGTTTTTTGTAGTAGGCGGCAAAGCCAGCTTGCAGGCTACTTATCCAATGCGCTGAAGTACTTGATATGGTCTGTAGAATTTTGGAGATAGTTTCTGACAACCCTTGTCTTTGAGTGATGTTTTCTTATATGGTTGCAGCCTCAAAAAGACCTGATCCCCTTCTTGAAATTGGCGCTCTGAGCGATGCTGGTCTACCTATTGCTTCATGCGGTTTTGAGCTTGATGAAGATTCTCTCTAAGATGGGCGAGCATGGTTGCGCGGTTTTGTAGGAGTTGATCCACTGCTTGTACCTTTGAGAACCCCTTGATATAAGAAGTAGGAGAAGGAGGGAGTTGACCATATACTGCTTCATAGGGAGTCATTTTGGTGGTGGCATGATAGTTGGTGTTATACCACCATTCAACCAGAGGTAACCACTGTACCCAAAGATGTTTCTTTTCTAAAGTGAAACACCTAAGGTAGGTTTCCAGACATTTGTTGACGGCTTCAGTTTGACCATCTGTTTGTGGATGATAAGAAGTACTGAGTTTTAGTTGGGTGCCTTATAGCCTAAAGAGTTCCTGCCAAAAATTACTAGTGAAGATAGGGTCGTGATCGGACACAATAGAAGTGGGCATGCCATGCAATTTGAAGATCTGATCCATGAAAGATTGAGTGACCAAAGTCGGTGTAAATGGGTGGGGTAGGGCACAGAAATGAGCATACTTCGAAAGTATGTCCACAACCACCATGATGACTGACTTGTTTCCTAAATTTGGAAGACCTGAAATGAAATCCATAGAAACCTCCATCCATATTGCTGCTGGGATGGGCAACAGTTGTAATGTGCCTGGTGCTTTGACGGTCTCCCCTTTGTGGCATTGACAGACATTGCATTTTGCTACAAAAGTAAGGATGTCCTTTTTCATGCCTGTCCAAAAAAATGATCTTCTGGTGCGTGCATACATTTTCTGAAAGCTTGAATGTCCTGTAATGGGGGATGACTGCAATTCTACCAAAATGCGACTTTTGAGGGTGGATGTTGATGATATTACGACTCTATCCCTGTAGTGAAGAATCTCATCCTACCACAAGTAGCCCTTGGTGGAATTTGGATCCTCCTGCAATTAAGAAATGAGTTGGGAGAGCCCGGGATGTGAAAACCATTCCCTGCGAGCCTCTTCAATCCATTTTGGAATGGGAAGGGAAATTGCTAACAGGGTACTTCCCTCCTCAAATTGGCGAGATAATGCATCTGCTACACTATTTTCTTGCCCTTTCTTGTAAATGATCTCATAATCATATCCCAACATTTTGGCGAGCCATTTATTTTGTTGTGGGGAGGATAGGCGTTGCTCTAAAAAATATTTAAGACTGTGATGGTCTGTGCGGATTTGGAAACATCACTCGAATAAGTAAGGTCGCCAGGTCTCTACTGCATGTAAAATGGTCATCATTTCCTTTTCATAGGTAGATTGGCCCAGATTCTTCCCACTTAGTTGTTGGCTTGTGAAGGCCAAAGGTTGCCCTTCCTACATTAAGACTACCCCAATACCTGTACCCGAAGCATCACATTCAATGATAAAAGATTTGGTGAAGTCAGGGAGTGCTAAGACTGGAGTGGAACACATGGCCTTTTTGAGAGCTATAAATGCCTGTTGTGTGTCCTCATTCCAGAAGAATGAATTTTTCTTCAAGAGGTGAGTGAGGGGCTTCGCTATGCGACCATAATTGCAGACAAATTTGTGATAATAGCCTGTGAGACCCAAAAATCCTCTCAGGCTCTTCAAGGTCTTAGGTTGAGGCTAATCTTGCATTGCCTGGATCTTTTTAGGGTCAACCTTGACACCTTCACGCCCCACAATGTGGCCCAAATACTCAACTTCTTCCATGCCAAATGAACACTTGGACATCTTAACAAATAATTTATGCTTGCGGAGCAGTTGTAAGAGTAGATCTACATGCTGAAGATGTGCGGCCCAAGTGCAACTATAGATGAGGATGTCATCGAAGAAGACAAGGACAAATTTCCTGAGATATGGTTTGAGAAGGTGGTTCATAAAGCTCTAAAAAGTAGATGGGGCATTAAAAAGAATGAATGGCATGACCAGGAACTCATAATGGCCTTCATGAGTTCAGAAAGCAGTCTTTGGAATGTTGACTTCCTTCATGCGAATTTGGCGGTAGCCTGAGCAAAGATCCAGCTTAGTGAAGAATTGAGCCCCATTGAGTTCATCCAACAAATCATCAACCACTGGGATGGGAAATTTATCTTCGACTGTCAACTTATTGAGGGCCCTGAAGTTTGAACAAATCTGCCACTCCCCATCTTTCTTGAGCAACATGACCACCGGTGATGAATAAGGAGTAATTCTGGGATGAATGACACCTGCTTCCAAAAGTTCCTTGATTATTTTTTCTATTTCATTCTTTTGGGTGAACGGATATCTGTATGGGCACATATTTGGGGGTTGGGCCCCTGGAACCAAGGTGATGCTATGATCATGTTCCCCTCTTGAGGGTGGAAGCTCATGAGGCTTGTCAAAGACCAACAGATGGTTATTTAAAATCTGTTGCATCTCAGGATGAATCGGCAGAGACTTAGCTTCGACTGCCTGGATGGCATTAAATTGAGCTATAACTCCATGATGGCCCTTTTTTAGCAATTTTTCCAACCTATGCAAGCTGATGATAGAGGGAGCTCCCACCTGGAGTCCACGGAGGGTATGTGTGGAGTTGTTCTACTTAAAACTCATATATAACTCCTGGAAATCCATTGTGATTGGCCCAAGGGTGCGAAGCCATTCAGCACCGAGGACAATGTCGCACCCTCCCATGTGTATGGAAAACATGTGGGTATTCAACTTATAATCCCAAATTTGAAGTTTGACATTTTCATAGTGGCCTTCACATTTCATTGTGTCCCCATCCGCTGGACTTGGAAGTGAGAAACTGCTCGTACAAAACAATGCACTGCTTCTGCAACTTTTTGATGGATGAAATTATGTGTACTTCCACTATCAATCAAGACTACTACTGGGAGATGTTTAATAAAACCTCTAATTTTGAGAGTTTGAGGTGAAGAAATCCCTGCCAAAGCATGCAACGAAATAACTAGTTCGTCAGGGACATTGTCCTTTTGATTGTCCTCTTCCACCACCTCATGTTCCTCCAGTGGTGGATCTTCCTCCGATGAGCTGTAATTAGTGGCATAAATTTGAAAAAATTTGGGCTCCTTGCATTTATGACCCGGGGAGTATTTTTTATCACAGTAGTAACATAATCCTTGCTTTCTTCTTTCAGCCATTTCTGCAGGTGACACCTTTTGAACCTTAAGTGTTTGAGTCGTGCTGTGAGCCTGCAGGGGGCAACCCTTAGTGGTGAAATTTGGGCGATTGTTCTAGGCTGCTAACGCACGTTCCACGTTACGAGCTACCTTGCAAGCCTCCATCCATGTGGGAGCGTGGTGCAGTAGGATGTGGGCTTTTATGGCTTCTTTAAGACCGCTGATAAAACATTCAGTGTAGAACACATCTGAGAGACCCCTAGTGCAGAAGGCTAAGGAGGCTGTAACATATTCATCCACTATGCCAGTATGTCGGAGCTTAGTAAGACGACCCAAAAAAGAAGATTCCTGGTCAAAGCGTTCTGTAAGATATTTTTTGAAGGTGGTCCAAGTCACAAAAGTTCCATTGCAATGTTGATGCCATTCCCACCATTACCACCTTTCATGGTCCAAGTACATGCTCCCCACCATAAGCTGAGTCTCATTATCTAAGATGTTATTCAGATTGAAATACTGCTCCATTTGTGCTATCCATGCTGTCAGGTGAGAACCATCAAATTTATGCATATCCAACTTGGGAGGTCGCGGACGAGATTGTTTGTGGGAGCCCCAGAGGTGAAGAGAGTGGCTAGACTCACCCTCACTGTGTCCATTTCCAATATACGCCTCCTTGTGGGCTTCCTCCTTGCCCTTCGGGATTATGCTAGTTAGTTTGTTAAGCTGAATTTGGAGGGATTGCAAGGATTGTTCAAGTTTGTCCATCCTCTCATTGGCCATATCTTGAGCTCTAGTTTCTACCATGCACCGACATGATGTTCTTGAAATTTGGGACCGCCCAAAATTTTTTTCACTAAGAATTGAATGGTACCACCATGCTCAGCTTGTCATCCTAATTCTGATGGGCTAGATCACCAATAAGCGCCCCGAGATCTGGGAGATTTGAATGGCGGATCAAATAGCTCTGTTCGGTGGAACAGATTGCTGCTGCGGATCTGATGCATCTAATAGATCAAAATGGCTGGTCTACTAACTTGGAACTGCAGGACTGATGTCTGCTATTGCTGCACCCATTTGCATGAGCGGATCTAGAAGAGATGATGCATGATCCCAAGATAGAAAAGGGAACTATGGTCTCGAGTAGTGTCAGGTGCTACAGATTGCAATATACATAAGGGTCTGACAGTAGTACTCGGCCTAATTTTTCAGGGCTCTAACTAAGGAGGATCAACTATACCCTTAGCCATACAACCCGACTACCCTATTGTACAGGCGAGTAATCTCTTCGAGTGTTGTTCTCAGTGTACTGTAGCAGCAAGACGGCCAACGGTTTATCTATGAAGAGGTTGCAGAGGAGCTAAGGGGCTTCCGATATACCCAGAAGGTACTTGGAAGATAGTCCGTACGTGGTTCTGTCTAATGCGCTACTACTCGAAGGGGTATCCACAGGGGTTACAAGGGAGTCCAACAAGCGTGACCACCTCTTGTATTTCCTGTGTGCATGCCTCCCCAAATCTGCAGGTTTATGCACTCAACGACAGATCCCATGGTTTAAAGACGCCGGAACACGTCTCTAGCAAAAAAAAAATTGCTAAGAAATGGAGATCCCACCAGCCCTAGAAAGTGCTCTGATACCACTTCTTACACTCTTAACTTGCAAAAAGATACCCAAATACAGAATATGCGAAGAAAGATACCCAAAACCTAGAATAGTGAGATACAACAACAAATATTTTATTATTCAGAAAAGAATGTTCACTGGCCTCTTCGAGGGGGAACCTCCAGTAGAGCAGAGCTTGATACAAAAATAAGACACCATGCTCCTTGCAGGGAGTTTCTATCCTTTATATATGACTCATACATGCAATACCATGGATCAATACCATGGGTTTTATTAATACCATCTATCTAATACCATGGCCCATTTGCAACTAACTGTGGTCCCTTCATTAATTGCGGGTTAACCACTTACAATTATTAATATGGGCTTTATTGAATCTTTACTATGACTCGATCCCACTACATAAATAAGGGGGTTAGGGTGGGACCCTAACAGTGAGTTAGATCTTTATGAACTCTACAACTAGACAAACCAAATGTTTTTAGATGTCAGTGATGAATTAAACATATGTGACTCTTTCCTACCCCAATTCATCTTTCCCCAAACCCACTTGTTCCCCAAATTTGTTACCTAGTGTCATTTAAGGTATCTACCCAGTTAGAATATCATAATTTCTGAAAACAATGAAGTCTTATTCTATAGATTCTCTCATATAGATTTACCAAAAATGTACATTTTCACAATGAGCCCAAAATTTTGAATCATTTTTACCTGTGAATTTTGAGTTACCAAGAACTAATCCTCCGTACTCTTCTTCAATATTCCCAAAATGGATAGACATGTCATTTCCATGGTTTCATGGCTATTAGGTTACCGTAGTGATTAGTGGGCTCATGAGGTAATTCTAGGATTTTTATCAGTATTCTCTGTAGATGATAAACCATCAACAATTTTCAATTATAGTCAGTTTTTTGCAGCGAGCATTCATGATCAATTTATGAAATTTTCTACTAAAGGTTCTTTTAAGCATCAATAAGTCCTTGTCTATTTATTTCTATTTTATCAGACAGATAGATTCAACTTTCCACAATAGAAATGTTGATGCCTAGAAATGTCCTCGATCAACACATGACAAATTACCTGGTCAGGGTCCCAATTAAACTCTTTTCCATTGTGATGGTAATCATGAATGGTTTGAATGGGTTTCCAGTTAGTCGTGTCCTAGAACTAGCCTAAGTTAACCTACTCTATGCTACCTAAACAAGTATGTACAATATGCACAAGAATGACATTCAGTCTGCTTATGAGTGATGGTTATTCAAGAGTAACAAATCGAAGGGAAAAGGATTCATCTGTATGATAATGTTTAGGTGAGATGATCCTTAATGATTTGACTGAAACGAGGGCTCAGTCAAGCCATTGTAAGGCTTTGTCATTTAATGATTTGGAATAATCCTTTACATTGAATGGTTATGAGAAATATACAGTCCATCGTGAAAGTGTAAAGGGTTGACCAAGTCATGACCATCGTAGAGTGGTTCAATGGGATATTTCCACCGTGGAATGAAAGTGTGGAGTCTTCCATTGCATTAAGAATCAAATATAATAGTCTCTTCTCATAATTTTTCTTTGTATTAGTTTTGTTTTGAATGTTTTGTTTTGGCCTAAAAAAAGGAAAACTTTGAATTATTTTCTCTTGGTAAATGTTTTGATGTTTGTATCGAATGATCATTTGTTGTTTTTTTTTCCTTTTTTTTTTTTTTTGAATTATATTTTTGTTATTATAAAATATATAAACATAAATTCACAACATGTAAAAAAAAAAATAAAATATATCTATAATGTATTATATAACATGACAAAACAATAATGAGGTTTATTAATATGAATTAATAATTAATAAATATTATACTAATAATAGTATATATTAACGTCACGCCAATAAATATGGTATTCATATATATACATATTCACAAGGCCATGGGAATGTCATTTGTGGTGAAGGCTAAATCACAGTGAAGATTAAAGTAAACAAATTTTCAAAGGGATGTGCCTAGATTTCATGTGCTAAATAAAACATTGAGATCATTCAACATTAAGAATTAGGTGACCAAAAGGTGATGATAAAGGTAAAACCAATTGAGGTGCGAAAAAAATGCTATCAAGCAAACCAAATGAAAAATGTGAGGCGATATAGCGAATCAAGACAAGATAAAGCAACCAAAATCATGTTTGGATAGGTGATATAGGTGTCTTGTTGGACTGTGATGAATAAATCTTTCCCAAATGGTGACTATGATGGAATCATGTTTACAAACTTGTTTATGATGTTATCACCAAGATTCTCATCTTCATCCAAAATAAGCTTGTTAAAGAGAAAAAAAAACTAAAGATCAATCTTAACATGAAGTAAAAACAATGATGATTATGATGATTAAAGTCCTAATTCACCATGATTACCTTATTCAACAACCTAGAATTAAAAAAACTTAAATTAATTCTAATCCTATTATATACACTATAGGAAATTTGCATTGGAAAAAATGGTCAAGTATATGTATATTTCCATTGTAGCCATTGCATCAACTTTGTACCTACAATCAAAGATATAACATACATTAGTAAAGGAAGTATGAAAAAATTATACAAAACAAAAATGTAACTATGCACATCTAACCTTAAGAAGATAAAAGAAAACAAATTATGTATATCATCCTTCACTTGAAACAATTTGTCTAACAAAATTTCAAAAGGATCATAGAAGTAAGGGTGAATACTTGATACCTCTTGAAGATCATTCCAAGGAGAAGAAACTGACATGATTAATTCATATGGTACACCTTTAGATGTTACATCCAGTTGAAAGATGTTAGTAGTATGTACATGATTATGTATTTTAATGTTATTAATATCACAAGGAGAACTGGATGACCTAGCAATATTAAAACAAGGCACGGAGTTTTTATTGTAACATGCTTCCATAGGATTATGAATATGAAGATCATGGGAAACATGATGAATAGGTGCATCATAAGATACAATGTTGTGTTTATCTACAAGAGACAATGAAATAGTAGAAAATGAATCTATCAACATATCTAAATCAAAATCTCTTTGTGATGAAGGTATTTCAACAATCTCATCATTGAAGTATTTTTCATTAATGGCCTTTGTTTCCCAAAATTGGTGTAAGAGGTCTAATTTAGAAGAATCAACAAAAGGAGAGAGAGGTGATTGAAAAAAATCAAGGATGGATAAATAATCATTTTCACAAGAAGTATGTTCCTCAAAGAAAATTGAATTTGTTGAAGGTGAGTTTTCATTAGAAAGATCTAAAATATCACTATGGTTTGTATTTTGATCTATGAAAAGGTCTAGGTACAAAAAATAATGAACTCCAGAGTATGTCATATTATGTACACCCATATGATTTTCCTCATTATGGATATGTTGATCAATGTGGATTGAAGGTTGATCTTCTGCTAGAATTAATTCTACTTTCAAAGGAATATTATCTCATTGTTCATAATTCAGTTCTTGAGGTGTGATAGTTCCTGTTGAAATTGATTGAGATTGAATACAATGTTCAACAAGATTAAGAAAGAAATTAAGAACATCTTGTTCTTCTGCATATGATCTACTATAATTACTGGAAGAAGAAACAAGGAGTTGGAAACATTGTAATAAATCATCTTGAGAAGGGAGATCTTTGAGGGGAAATCTAAAACAAATAGATGTATATCTATTATAAAATTCATCAATCGATTCATTATCTTGCATCGTAAGAGTTCCTATGTCAAAACACAACTTGTCATATTCATAAAATTGATGTGTTGAAAGGGAATTTTCAACGAAGTGTTCCAAAAAATGTATAGATTTGTCAGGGAGTGTAATATGCCATCCTCAAATCTGACCTTTAAATGTGAGAGTGAATAACTTGCAAATCTCATTTTCATTAGTGATATTAAAAGAATTATGTTTAACTAAAAACCGTGAAACATGATCTACATCAGTAATTCCACTCTCACCATCATATGCAGGTCTAATCAAGGACAAGATAGGTTTCTTGAGAAATTTTTTGGTAGGTTCAAGTGTGCTAAATGCATGACCCAAAGGATGATCCATGATTAATAGGATAAAATTTCACACAAACAAAAAATTGTGGCCCTCCTTCTAGTGTCAATTATGTTGATGTCTGGAAATGTCCTGGCTCAACATGTGATAAATTACCCGGTCAGAGTCCCTATTAAACTCTTTTCCATTGTGATGGAAATCCTGACTGGTTTGAATGGGTTTCTAGTTACCCGTGTCCTATAACTAGCCTATGTTAACCTAGTCTATGCTACCTAAAAAAGTATGTACAATATGCACAATAATGACCTTTGGTCTGCTTATGAGTGATGGTTATTCAAGAGTAACAAACTAAAGGGAAAGGAGTCATTTGTATGATAATGTTTAGGTGAGATGATCCTTAATGATTTGACTGAAATAAGCACTCAATCAATCCATTATGAGGCTTTCTCCTTCACAAGAAGTCTTGAAAAATAAATGCAACTTGTTTTATCATGCGAACAAACATAAAAGGAAATCTATCTTGACAAAGCATAGGATAGCCTCATCCTTAATCAAGAGCTAAAAGTCTTCTAATTGGAAGGGGAAGAACTGTGTTTCATATTAGGATGAAGATTTACCCGCCAATACCAAAGTAATTTGAGGATTTGCAAATGTCTTTAGTACAAATGCGAATAAAGTGATCTTGCTAGAAAACTATCAAAACAACTGTATTTTCATACCTAAGATGAATTGTAAAATGAGTTCATTATAATTTACATAAGCTGACAGAATGATCCTCTCAACTCAATATAAGATAACACTAAGAATGATTTGCAAAAATAAATAATAACTATCTATTTTTTACAAACACATTCAATTGAACTCATTTAAAAAAAACAAATAACAAAATTATTTTATTTCTTTTGTTTTAAACAAAAGTTATAACATTAAATATCATTAATAATATATCAATATGCAATTAAAACAAATCTTTCAAAGTATATATATGAAAACAATTTCTATATCTATATCTATATATCTATATATATATATATATATATATATATATATATATATATATATATATATATATAGTAGTTGAGTATGGTCACATAGTCATTTATCTCACAGGGATATTGTAAAAAGTATTTTTCCTTTTAAATTCTCTAGCTCATAAAAGGAAAAATAGAAAAAGAAATAGAAAGAAAAAATAGAAAAGAAAAGAAAAATAAGGAAAAAGAAATAGAAATACAAAAATAGAATAAAAAAGAGATGTGTGTGTGTGTGTGTGTGTGAAAAATAGAAAATAAATCCAAAAATATGGGCACTCCAGTTTAAATGTCGTCGTAGTTATTTTAATCTTTATTAATTAATCATTTTTATGTAATTGACATTTTGAAATATAAATGGTTTGATATGACACCTTGTTGGTTTATGATAAAGTTTTGGTTGAGATACATGGCCGTAGGGATTCCTTGTTAGGGTCCCACCCTAACCCCCTTATTTATGTCATGGGATCACGTCATAGTCAAGAGTCAATAAAGCCCATATTAATATTTGTAAGTGGTTAACCCGTGATTAATGACGGGACCACAGTTAGTTGCAAATGGGCCGTAGTATTAGATAGATGGTATTAATAAAACCCACGATATTGGCCCGTGGTATTACATGTATGAGTCATATATAAAGGATAGAGACTCCCTGCGAGGAGCATTGTGTCTTATTTTGTAGTCGAGCTCTACTCTATTGGAGGTTGCCCCCTCGAAGAGGCAAGTGAACATTACTCTCTGAATAATAAAATCATTGCTATTTTGTGTTCTGGGTATCTTTTCTTCGCATATTCTGTATTTGGGTATCATTTTGTAGGTTAAGAGCATAACAAGTGGTATCAAAGCACTTTCCAGGGGCGGTGGGATCTCCAATTCTTAGCAAAATTTTTTTTTCGGCTAGAGACGTGTTTCGGCGTCTTTAAACCACGGGATCTGTCGTTAAGCGCATAAACCTGCGGATTTGGTGAGGCATGCACGCAGGAAATACAAGAGGTGGTCACGTCTGTTGGACTCCCTTGTAACCCCTGTGGGTACCCCTTCGAGTAGTAGCGCATTAGACAGAACCGCGCATAGACTGTCTTCCACGTACCCTCTGGGTATATCGGAAGCCCCCTAGGCTCCCTTGAAACCTTGCCATAGATAAACCGTCGGCCGTCTTGTGGCTACAGTACACCGAGAACAGCACTCGGAGAGATTACTCACCCGTACGATAGGGAAGTCGGGTTGTACGGCTAAGGGTATGGTCGATCCTCCTTAGTTAGAGCCCTGAAACATTGGGCCGAGTACTACTGCCAGACCCTTATGTATATTGCGATCTGTAGCACCTGACACTCCTCACGACCATAGTTTCCTTTTCTGTCAGGGGATCACACATCATCTATTCCCGATCCACGGGTGCAAAGAGGTGCAGCAGCAGCAGACATCAGATCCGCCGCAGCAGTTGTTCCGCCATTCAGATCTCTCAGATCCACCAGATCGGAGTTGTTGTGAAGGGTTCCTATACCAGGGTATACTTTTAGCAGGACTTTTGGCAGCATTGACATTTTGAGGATTTGGCGACTGCAGTATTGATCAAGAAGGAGTAAAACTCCGTTAGGAGTTTTCAAAAAAAAAAGTCTGAGATCTCCCGGGGTGCTTATTGGTGATCTAGCCCATCAGAATCAGGACGACGAGCTGAGCAAGGTGGTACCATTCAAATTATTAGTCAAATTTTTTCGGCGGTCCCAATTTTTCATCAGGTTGGTGTATGGTAGAGACTAGAGCTCAAGCGATGGCAAATGAAAGGATGGAAAAACTGGAAGAATCCATGCAATCCCTCCAAAAGGAGTTTCGAGGACTAAGTCTCCAGATACAGCAATGTCTTCCGAAGGACAAGGAGCAAGCCCACGAGGAGGAGTATAATAGAAATGAATACAATGAGGGTGAGTCTAGCCACTCTCCTCACGTCTGGCACACCCATCCACCACCCAGTCAGCGACCTCCCAAGTTGGATATGCATAAATTTGACGGTTCTCACCCGTCCACATGGCTAGCACAAATGGAGTAGTATTTCAAATTGAATCATATCCCAGAGGATGCGACTAAGCTTATGTTGGGGAGCATGTACTTGGACAATGAACGTTGGCAATGGTGGGAATGGCATCAGCGTTGCAATGGACCTTTTAAGACTTGGACCCAATTTACCAAAGCTCTTCGAGATCGCTTTGACTAGGAAGACTCTTTTTTGGGTCGTCTCACTAAGCTCCGACAGACTGGTACAGTGGCTGAATATATTACCGCTTTTGAAGCCTTAGCCTTCCGCACTAGGGGTCTCACAGATGAGTTCTACACGTTATCGGTGGTCTTAAAGAAGCCATCAAAGCTCAAGTTCTACTTCACCACCCTCCCACGTGGACGGAGGCGTGCCAGGTAGCTCGTAAGGTGGAACGTGCATTAGCAGCCCAATACAGTCGCCCAAATTTCCCCGCTAAAGGTCGTCCCACACAGGCTCACAACACGACTCAAACACTTAAGGTCCAAAAGGTGTCACCTACGGAAATGGCTGAAAGAAGGAAGCAAGGACTATGTTACTACTGTGATGAAAAATACTCCCCAGGTCATAAATGCAAGGAGCCCAAATTTTTTCAAATAGATGCCACTGACTACAGCTCAACAGAGGAAGATCCACCACTTGAGGAACAGGAGGCACTAGAAGAAGGCAACGCAAAGGAGAATGTCTCTGACGAACCAGTTATTTCGCTGCATGCGTTGGCAGGGATTTCTTCCCCTCAAACTCTCAAAATCCGGGGTTTTCTTAAACATCGCCCAGTAGTAGTCTTGATTGATAGTGGAAGTACCCATAATTTCATCCATCAAAAAATCGCAGAAGCAGCGCATTGTTTTGTACGAGCAGTTTCTAACTTCCAAGTCCAAATTGCGGATGGGGGCACAATGAAATGTGAAGGCCGCTGTGAAAATGTCAAACTTCAAATGGGGGATTATCAGTTGAAAACCCACATGTTTGCCATATACATGGGGGGTTGCGACATTGTCCTCGGCGCTGAATGGCTCCGCACTCTTAGGCCAATCACAATGGATTTCCAGGAGTTATATATGAGTTTTAAGCAGAACAACTCCACACATACTCTTCGTGGACTCCAGGCGGGAGCCCCCTCTATCATCAGCTCGCATAGGATGGAAAAATTGTTAAAAAAGGGCCATCATGGAGTGGTAGCTCAGTTTAATGCCATCCAGGTAGTCGAAACCATGTCTTTGCCAATTCATCTTGAGATGCAATAGATTTTAAATAACCATCGGACGGTCTTTGACAAGCCTCATGAGCTTCCACCCTCGCGAGGGGAACATGATCATAACATCACCTTGGTTCCAGGGGCCCAACCCCCAAATGTGTGACCATACAGATATCCGTTCACCCAAAAGAATGAAATAGAAAAAATCATCAAGGAACTGTTGGAAGCAGGTGTCATTCGTCCCAGCATTAGTCCTTATTCATCCCCAGTGGTCATGGTGCTCAAGAAAGATGGGGACTAGCGGATGTGTCCCGACTTCAGGGCCCTCAATAAGTTGACAGTCAAAGATAAATTTCCCATCCCGGTGGTTGACGATTTGTTGGACGAACTCAATGGGGCTCAATTCTTCACTAAGTTGGATCTTCGCTCAGGCTACCACCAAATTCACATGAAGGAAGTTGACATTCCCAAGACGGCTTTCAGAACTCATGAAGGCCATTATGAGTTCCTGGTCATGCCATTTGGTCTCTGTAATGCCCCCTCTACTTTTCAGAGCCTTATGAATCACATTCTCAAACCATATCTCCGAAAATTTGTCCTTGTCTTCTTCGATGACATCCTCATCTATAGTGGCACTTGGGCTGCACATCTTCAGCATGTAGATCTACTCTTGCAACTGCTCTGCAAGCATAAATTATTTGTCAAGATGTCCAAGTGTTCGTTTGGCATGGAAGAAGTTGAGTATTTGGGCCACATTGTGGGGCGTGAAGGTGTCAAGGTTGACCCCAAAAAGATCCAGGCAATGCAAGAATGGCCTCAACCTAAGACCTTGAAGAGCTTGAGAGGATTTTTGGGTCTCACAGGCTATTATCGTAAATTTGTCCGCAACTATGGCCGCATAGCGAAGCCCCTCACTCAACTCCTAAAGAAAAATTCCTTCTTCTGGAACGAGGAAGCACAACAGGCATTTACCGCTCTCAAAAATGCCATGTGTTCCACTCCAGTCTTAGCACTACCTGACTTCACCAAATCCTTTGTCATTGAATGTGATGCTTCGGGTACAGGTATTGGGGCGGTCTTAATGCAGGAAGGGCGACCATTGGCCTTCACAAGCCAACAACTCAGTGGGAGGAATCTGGGCCAATCTACCTACGAGAAGGAAATGATGGCCATCTTACATGCAGTAGAGACCTGGCGACCTTACTTATTAGAACGACGTTTCCAAATCCGCACAGATCATCACAGTCTTAAATATTTTTTGGAGCAACGCCTATCCTCCCCACAACAAAATAAATGGTTACCAAAATGCTGGGATATGATTATGAGATCATTTACAAGAAAGGGAAAGACAATAGTGTAGCAGATGCATTATCTCGCCAATTTGAGGAGGAAAGTACTCTGCTCGCAATTTCCCTCCCCATTCCAGACTGGATTGAAGAGGCTCGCGGGGAATGGTTTTCACACCCTGGGCTCTCCCAACTCATTTCTCAGTTGCAGATAGATCCTAATTCCAGCAAGGGCTACTCGTGGCAGAATGATATTCTTCGCTACAAGGACAGAGTCGTAATATCACCAACATCCACCCTCAAAAGTCGCATTTTGGCAGAATTGCACTCATCTCCCATTGCAGGACATTCGGGCTTTCAGAAGACGTATGCTCGCACCAGAAGATCATTTTTTTGGATAGGCATGAAAAAGGACATCCTTACTTTCGTAGCAGAATGTGATGTCTGTCAACGTCACAAAGGGGAAACCGTCAACACACCAGGCACATTACAACCATTGCCCATTCCAGCATCAATTTGGACGGAGGTTTCTATGGATTTCATTACAGGTCTTCCAAATTCAGGGAACAAGTCAGTCATCATGGTGGTTGTGGACCGATTGTCGAAGTATGCTCATTTCTGCGCCCTACCCCACCCGTTTACACCAACCTTGGTTGCTCAATCTTTCATGGATCAGATCTTCAAATTGCATGGCATGCCCACTTCTATTGTGTCTGACCGCAACCCGATCTTCACCAGTAATTTTTGGCAGGAACTCTTCAGACTACAAGGCACTCAACTCAAACTCAGTACTTCATATCATCCGCAAACAGATGGTCAAACTGAAGCTGTCAACAAATGTCTAGAAACCTACCTTAGGTGTTTCACTTCAGAAAAGCAACACCTTTGGGTACAGTGGTTACCTCTGGCTGAATGGTGGTATAACACCAACTATCATGCCACCACCAAAATGACTCCCTATGAAGCAGTATATGGTCAACTTCCGCCTTCCCCTACTTCTTATCTCAAGGGGTGCTCCAAAGTACAAGTAGTGGATCAACTCCTACAACACCACGCAACCATGCTCGCCCATCTTAGAGAGAATCTTCATCAAGCTCAGAACCGCATGAAGCAACAGGCCAACCAGCATCGCTCAGAGCGCCAATTTCAAGAAGGGGATCAGGTCTTTTTGAGGCTGCAACCATATAAGCAAACATCACTCAAAGACAAGGGTTGTCAAAAGCTCTCTCCAAAATTCTACGGACCATACCAAGTACTTCAGCGTATTGGAGAAGTGGCTTACAAGTTGGCTTTGCCACCTACGGCAAAAATCCATCCAGTTTTCCATGTATCGTGCCTCAAGAAAGTGATTGGGAACAATTGTCGTGTTCAAACCAGTCTACCTGAATTGGACGACGAAGGGTCAATCTGGCTTCAACCTGAACAGGTTCTAGACACACGAGACAAACACCTGAGCGGCCGCGTGATTAAGGAAGTCCTCGTCAAATGGAAAGACACCTCTCCGGAAGATGCAACTTGGGAACCAACCACTATTCTTCAGCAGTTTCCGCAGCTTCAGCCTTGAGGACAAGGCTAGTCTTAAGGGGGAGGGCATGTTAGGGTCCCACCCTAACCCCCTTATTTATGTCATGGGATCACGTCATAGTCAAGAGTCAATAAAGCCCATATTAATATTTGTAAGTGGTTAACCCGCGATTAATGACGGGACCACAGTTAGTTGCAAATGGGCCGTAGTATTAGATAGATGGTATTAATAAAACCCATGGTATTGGCCCATGGTATTACATGTATGAGTCATATATAAAGGATAGAGACTCCCTGCGAGGAGCATTGTGTCTTATTTTGTAGTCGAGCTCTGCTCTATTGGAGGTTGCCCCCTCGAAGAGGCAAGTGAACATTACTCTCTAAATAATAAAATCATTGCTATTCTGTGTTCTGGGTATCTTTTCTTCGCATATTCTGTATTTGGGTATCATTTTGTAGGTTAAGAGCATAACATTCCTGCCTAGGTCAATAGTGGAAGGCAGAATTCACCACCCCCCACCTCGACTTTTCATGACTTAGAGGAGGGAGGGAAGCAGTTTCGATTGATACCACTCCCATTTACGTGTTAACATTTTGGTGCTTTCAGGGGGTCCCTGTCGTATATCACTTACCACCTCTACCCTCCCCCCCTCCCCCTAAAAATTTCCATCCCACTCCTTTCTCTGCCCGCTCGCCCCTGCATTTTTCCCTCACATCCACTTGTCCTCAATTTCGCTAGTCACACACCGCCATTTTTCATCCCTTCTATTGTCCACCCCTCCCGCCATCCACGTCACTTGACTATTAACTCTTAAATTACCCACAAAATAAAAATAGACGTTATGCATTAAAACCCTCCCGCCAACTAATCTGATACAAATAAATGTCCCACTCCCAAAATGATAACAATTCTATTATAACGCCTATCAAAACTGCGATACAATCCCTTGGACACTTGCAATTTTTTTCCCTTTCGACATTATTTGAATTGTGCAAGTGACGATCGAGCCATTACAATTTTACCATCCTGAATTTGCAAGTCATCTCCCTCTACAACTTCAATTAAAAAGTCTCCTGGTAGCTCTGTTCTTCAATTTTCCTGTGTAATTCTCCATTCCTCGATTTCCCTGTTTAATTTCCTATTCCTCCATTCTTCCTCTGTAATTCGAGATGTATTCACATAAGGGAAAAGGAAAATTTCCTGAAGAGGATCCTGTGGTACCCCTTGTCCCTGATCTTGATAGAACTTCGTTGATCGATACCCAATATCAAATTGTTGAAACCCAATGCGAATTTGACCTCTACGAGCTCCACAATTAGTCAAAACAAAAATAATTAGACCAGAGTGATGATTTGAACATTTAGGAGTCTTTCCTTCCCCCAGTTTACCTTTCCCCAAACTCATTTTGTTGGACACCTAATCCTCTATGGATTAGTGTGGAATGTGAACAGCCACCGAAGTCCAAGAAACCTTGGAATATGTAATCGAATGGTCACTCCCATGTATTATAAATGTGTATTATTATTAATAGTAAATGCATTCAGGATTTACCTTATTTGGATGTCCACATTCATGTGATTTTAACATGGTATCAGAGTACACGTCATGCCTAGGCATTTTCATATTTTGTCAATTCTGCATCCTTTCCAAAACTTGTTTTCCATTTTGTTGTTTATAGCAATATTCTAACGTTATTTCGCTCCACCTGGGTGCTTGTCTAGTAAATTTATCTGGTAAATCATTTATTTTCTCTGCTACACAATGTTCCTTCTTTGTTTCCCTAGACTCCAAACATAGCAACTTCGTTATGTCACCTCTGTTGCAGAGGAATAGAAGGCCCACGACACTGAGAAATATGAAGTCGATTATCACCACTTTGGGTAAAACACCATTTCCAAAACACTCCCCAGTCCCACTCCCACTCCATGAATGAGATTTTAAGTCTAGATCTGATGTGGAATCAGAGGATACATAAGCTTCACTTCTGCTCTTCAACATATTGGCACTGGCTCATTCTTGGACCTGCATTGTCACCTAGTTCATTTCACACACCAAACACTAACAAAAGATCCTTCTCCACATAATGGATTTCACACACACCTATTTTCTATGGGATTAATGGTATTTCAAGCGCTTCTGTTGTAGAATAAGCATTGAACTCAATTTAATTCATAGTCGAGGAGAGATAAGTGTGTCTGCATATAAGGGTATTGAAGGGACAATCACAAAACTAGTTGACCACAATATAAAATTTGTTACTCTTACACAATTTTAGCAGATTTACTAGTCACAATCCTTGTATCAGTTTGTGCTTTTTTCTTATATTCCTTCAGCAGTGCGTTATCTGCCTTGAATATTCCCTAGAAAATTCGTTTTATATTCTCCACCAAGTTCCATTTGTATGCGCTCTGAGATATATAATAGTTGTCGGTTTCTTCTAGTTAATTATACTTGTGGGTCAGTGACTCAATGCATGTGGTCTGTTTTATATAAGGGTGGTGTTGTAGATCAAAGGATGGAGTTTCCTCACTCGAGATCATATGTTCAATGCAGAGATAAAATATGGTGGATAGTATTTGCATCACTCACTAAAGTATTAACATTCTTTTAAAAGTTGTTGTGACAGTAACACAAAGTGTTACTATAAGTAAACATATATTTTTAGAGGGAATAAAAGAATTTGAATGAGGATACAGATTTCTTGATTAAAAAAAAATAAATCAAAAGTAGCTTATTTTCCGAGAATTCCAAAGTTCATATGACTTAAATTTGAGACTATTGAGAAAGAGGGTAATAATATAAAAATCCTCAATTTTCTAGCCTTGATTTAGGAAAATAGGTCCTCTGTATACTAGTTGGAAATTCTTAGCTGCACATTTCTCTTTCTCTGCCAAACGATTTCTATTAGGTGTTTGTGTTGCTTCTATATTAAGTTTTTTGTAGGAAGATTTTGCTCAGGCAGAGGGGTTTATTTTTGCTAACACAATGGCCAAATTTGATGATATATTAGAGCTATTGAACACCCTAATACTTTCTAGTGTTGATGGAAAGGTAAATATCAACAAATACACTCTCTGTGACATTTAGACCTGCCTAAATAATGCACACGAAAAGATCGAGTTTTTGCAACTAGAATCTCAATTCCAACAAGAAGAATTACAGCAATGGAGTCATCATCCTGAACCTGTTTCTATTCATAACATTGAGACATACACCCCGTAGCAGCAAGAATATAAATTTGTGGTTGATTTACATTAAGTGCCTAGTTCAAAAATAGAGTTGCATGTAGAAGCAGAAACTTAGCATATGCTTCCCAAGCCCATCATCAGACCTTGGGAAGAGCTTGTACATAAAAAGTACATAACCGGTCTTAGATATGAAAATGTTGTGTCCTTTCATATTCCAGATTACTCAAAGCCCATCAAATTTCAAAGTATTGGGTTTCTTCATGGTAGTTCACCTTCACCTATTCCAAATTCTTCTCCTCCACATTCACACTCAAAGGTTTTTAAATGCCAACATTGTGACCGAGTTGGCCATATGAAAGATCACTATTTTGATATACATCCATGTGAGCACTATCATAAAACCACTCGCTCTTCATAGAGATGTTTCAAAAACAAGCCTCCTGTAAGAACAAATATTCATCTTAGATGGATTGCTTCTTGGCAATGGGCTTCAACAACCAAGAAGATATTTTGCGCATACAATAGGATTTGTTCTCGAGTATTGAAAAGTCTTGTAGTTGAGTTTTCACCATCTTCTCACCTTTTATCTAAAAGGGGGGAAATGATGGCCATATATAAGCTTCAAAGCCACATCAAGTAAGCTTGATCCACAACCTGCCATACTAGATTCAGAGTTGTAGCCAGAGATAGAGATGCCACTGAGCATGCCTTCGGTTGGTGGTCAGCCTTAAACCATTTGTGCAAGGTTGAGACATCTCTTCAAAGAATTGAGGACACTTCCTCTAACAGACGATTCTAGCTTTTTTTCCTGTTTTGGAAGAGTTCTAGGAATTGCATTAAGAATTACAAAGTTGGTGGTAATTCTTAAACCATCACAGGTTGAGACTTCCTTTCTAGGTTGAGGTTCTCCCACTTTGTGTGGGGTGAGACCTCCCATTCAAGGTTGAATGTTTCCTTCTTCAAAACATTAGGAGCACTTCCTCTAGTATAATACCTCAACTTCATGTCAGACTTGGAAGAGTTCTGGAAACTGCACTAAGCATTCCAATGTTGGTGGTCATCCTTAAACCACCCCCCTTTATACCAACATTTCAGAGAGCACATTCAGCCTAGTGTTGCCATGCATTGTGTGCACATTCTGTATTATAGATCTCCTCTTGGACTCATACATACCCCTTCAGATTAAGGGGGGAATGTTGGACACCTAATCCCCCTATGTCTTTGTGTGGAATGTGAATAACCACTAAAGTCTAAGAGACCTTGGAATATGGAATCCAATGGTCACTCCCATGTATTATAAATGTGTATCATTGTTAATAGTAAATGCACTCAAGCTTTATCTTATTTGGTTGTCCAAATTTCATGTGAGTTTAACACATTTCTTCCTTGAATTCTCTACCCGGTGTCATCTTAGGTACCTCCCAAGCCAAAAAGCAGTGATTTCCCATAACAATGAGGTCCTCTTTCCCATTTCCCCTTATGAAATTTTCCAAGCCTTGTAGATAAAACCATAGACCTCCCTATATCTATTTTCCACTAATGCACCAATGGAATTGTACAAGAAACTTACTTTGCCCCAGGGAGCTCACAATTTTTTAATGCTTTTTACTTGAAAATGTTGAGTTTCCCAGAGCAAACCCACAATATTATGCTTCTATCTTTTGAGAAATGTCAAGAAAAGTGATCTCTATGGTTACTCAGTTGTTAGGTTATCATACAAACAAGTGGGTTGAGGAGGTAGTTTTAGGATTTTTACTAGTTTTTATAGTTCGTCAGAAGCCTTCACTTTTGTTCAATTATAGCAGTGTTTATCAGATATCATACATGAGCATTTTTTGAAGTTCAAAGTTGAAGGTGTGCTCAAACACCATTCAGTTTTGGTTTATTTAATGTTATTTTACTAGGCCAACATGTTCAAGTTTCAATTACAGAATATGGATGAGCAGGGACCCCCAATGTCAGTTATCCACTGGAAATCTCTAGTTAGAAGGAATTTAGAAGAATATACATACACATATTTTGTAGATAAATTCATTTACAATTCTTTATGTCTACTATGCAGTGATATTATACCAAGAATTTCCCCAGAAGAAAAAGATAAAAATAAATAAATAAATGCACCTCTCAAAGTAGTCAAAGGTTGGAGACTGGTATTTATACCAGAACTATATAAAGATCATAATTTATGGGTGTGATATCCCTCCTTTTAGATTACCAGTGTTTGTTCCAGTCATAATTTTTTCCTTTGAGTATGCTAGACATATGTTGAACATGGATGAACTACACTTTCTGTCGAATAAGAAGAAGGCACAATTCAAGCTAAAGGCACAAGTAGGCCCTTTTATTGTGAACACTAGAGCAGCATAAAAAGAAGTGGAGGCTACTTTAAAACATATGAATTTCAAACCAAGTTTCACATCGTATTATGACCTTTTAGGGATAATTTCTAAGATGAGGGTTGAAAAAAATAATAGTCCATACGAACACACACCCAAGCCGAAGATAGAACAATATGCTAACTGTTAGAGTCGGTCTGGTCATCCCTCCATTATAGATCAAAACTCTTTTTACATTTCATTTTTAGGTGTCTCGCTTGTTTCACTCAGTTGCATTCCACTAGGGGCATGCCATAAACTCTGTCGGAAGGGCTTTTGTCATTCATCCCCGAGCCCAATTTGCCTTTCCCTGTTTCCAACACAAAACCCCCAAAAACTCACAAAAAACCATTGTACTTAATACCTAGCCTAAGATTAGCTTTTATTACAGTCATCTCGAGCCCCATCGATTATCTTTTGCCGAGATCGACCCAGAGAGAGCCTTCTCCTATCCTCGTAGGGCTAGCTACGAGGCTGAGCGTGGTTTGATGTGGACCTAGAACCTTGTCTTTTTAGCCTGAGGAAAATCTAGGCTCTAACATAGTGGCGACCATACTGGGGAAGAAAATGGTTTGCTTGTTGATGTCTACAGACGGAGCCTGAAGTTATGCCAGGAAGCCTTCGAAACTATTTTGCTTTGCATTAGTGCAAGTAGATAAACTTTGCTTAAGTCAATCTCCGGTCTAGCTTGTAATCGTGATACTTGACTTGTAAATCGCCCCAGTACATTTGAGAATTCTAAACTTTTGGATGATAAGTTTAGAGTTTGAAAGGCTGAACAAGTTGTTTATGTCCCTTTGATTTCTTAAAAATAACACGCTGGCTTCAAAGAGATATACCAGAGCTAATCTAGATCCAAATCCTCCTCCTTTCTATGAAATCCCAATCTGATTTCAATAATTGTTTGCCAAGAGAGCTCTGTGACTCCCGTGTTTAAATCTCATTCATGTCCTGCAATTTTTAAGTATCTTGAAGAGCTTGATTTTGATGAAAAATTTGAATTGTCATTGTTTGAAACCAAATCCGAAAGTGCTCTTGGTTCTATAGTTCCAAATCCTAACTTTGTTGCAGCTCTTGAAGTTGAAATAAATAATAAATCAATTGATAACTTTATCTTGAAGCACCTCCAAAGTGAAATTCACGCTCCAAATATCGCTGATTTCCTAGAAGCCACATCTGCATCCCTCGGATCTTCCGTAACGGCGTCCACTTCGAAAATCCCTACCAAGCCTCCCTTCATTCCCACCCTTCCCCCGAAGCCTAATATTGTTGATCAAAAGTCTGTTGTAAATTCACCTCCATCCACTCCTTCTACATCCAAAATTGCTTCACCTCCGCATACACCTCCTCATACACCTCACACACCACCTCCACCCCCTCCCCCAACATGCTCCAGACCAAATCCACTAAGAGCAAAGGCTACTCGGTTTGCACCACTTGCGCTACCTCAAGTTTCGGGTGACATGCCTGCAGATCATCAGAGTAAAATTCCTTTGTTTGATGGTACTCCTCAAAGTACCACAGCTCAGCAACATGTGGACAAGATGATAGATTTCTTTGAGCTTCATGTGATTGATGTTGAAAATGTGACTATGAGATTATTCGTGCAGACTTTTGCAGGTGAGGTAAGAAAATGGTTCAGAGCTTTGACAGCTAGAAGTATTCCCACATTAGAAGAGCTTCAAAAACAGTTTTTGGATCATTGGGAAGTCAAGAAAGATACTCTTCAGATCATTTCTGAATATACCAAGATCAAGCGGAATGTTGGTGAGTCCGTGCAAGACTATTGTACTAGATTCAATGTGGTTTATAATGCAATTCCTGATGATTTAAAGCCAACTAGAAGGTCATATTTGCTAAAATTCTCGGATGGTTTTGATCCAGATATGGCTTATCAATTAAGAGAGAGAGATCCAACTACCTTAGAAAAAATGCAAAAAATTGCCGTTAGTGTTGAGACAAATTTGAATGAAAAGAGAGCTAGAATGAAAGCTGAAAAGAAAGTCTCAATAAAGGAAGAAGCTTCTACCTCAGATTAGGTGCTATGCAAGGTAGAAAAGATGATTGAAAGGTTAACACTTGATAAGCCTGAACCACAGATCCGGAATCCTAATTTTCGTGGACAACAGTAACATCAATTCAGGATCAAACAGTGTGAGCAAGGAGCACAAGAACCGGCATCACAACAGGAGCATGTAAAGACACCTCTTCAGCAGAATTTTGTTGGTCCTGAATCTGATGATGAAGACCATGTAAGTGGGGAAGAAAATCACTTCTTTACTCCTGATGATATGCCCACTTTTATCACTGAAGATGATGAGTATGCAGAGAGTTCAGCTGTACAACAGGATGCAGATTTTATCTTGGCAAATGACACAGCTCTAGAAGAGGAGTCAGATGAGTATCAAAGAGGGTATATGCATGCCTTGTCTACCCAGCAGCGTCAGTATTCATTAAGAAATAGAAATGTCCCCATTAATCCAATCCAAAAGAGAAAGGAAGGTCCAGCATCTAAGAATGAGCCACCAGTTGCAGAAAATAAAGGAAAAGAAGTTGTTGATCCTATGCCTATCAAATCTCCATCAACAAATGAAAGAGTCAATCATCCCATTGTACCGAAAGATAAATCTGAGAAGAAAGAGGTTCCAGCCAAAGAGGTAGAGAAGACTTCCACTTTTAGTTTAGAAAATGAAATTTCTAAATTGAAGGTATCCATTCCCTTGACAGAGCTGATGAGGAACAACAGTTATAGAGGTCAGGTCACCAAAATTTTGAACTTCGATCCAATGTCTGATATGGTGAGTGTAGAAGATGATCAATTTGAACTGATTTTTGGACCGACATTGAATGGTGAGTCTCCAAATAGTGATGTGCCTCCTTTTTATATCAGTTTGAGAGTGCATGAGTTTGTGTTGCATAATGCTATGTTCGATTCAGTGCATCCCACAATCTTATGCCAAAGGCTATCATGGAGAAGTTGGGTTTGGGCATCACTAGGAAGTACCATGATCGATATTCGTTTGATTCCAACAGGGTGAGACGTATTAGGCTTATTAAAGACTTGGTGGTCAATTTGGATAAGATTCCGGCAAAGAACGTTTTGATGGATGTGGTGGTGGCAGATATACCTCCTAGATTTGGAATGCTTCTTTCCAGATCTTGGGGAGCAAAGATCAAAGGAACTATGCAGCTTGATTTCTCCTATGCAACGATTCCTGTGTTTGGCCAAATGAGAAAACTTTATCGGGAGCAGAAAATGAAATACATGATTACAAGCAAGGAGAAACCAATTAATCATCCGATTAATTATGTACATACAGATTTAGAGTCTTTTGTTTTGTATTCAGATAGTTTCAATGAGATTGATAGTCAGTTAGTTGCAGCAGATGATATTCCAGAAATAGCAGAGAATTTTTGAAGAAAGAATGTCAAGAACAGGGCAATACTATTAAGTGATCGGAAAAGGATAATGGACAACAAGCAGAAGAAATACAGTAAATATGATTTCAGCACTTAGAAGAAGAGGAAGATGGCCCGTGGACTATGGATTTTGATGGAGCGGTGGGAAATGATGGCGTTGGAATTGGAATTTGGGTACGCAGTCCTTTTTCTGCTCCAAACAAAGTTCCGAGTAATGTGCGGGTATGTTCTTACAAACTTGCTTTTGATTGCTCAAACAATGAAGCTGAGTATGAGGCTTTGATTGCTGGCCTAAAGATCCTAAGAAAGCTGAATGCTAAGAGGATTGTTGTGTATGGCGACTCTGAATTGGTAATTAAGCAAGTTAAAGGTGAATATCAAGCAAAGCATCCTTAGATGTGAGCATACCAGAATGTTGTTCTAGACATTTTGAAGTTGTTTTCTGATTACACCTTGATGTGTGTGCCTTGTATTCAAAGTAGTATTGATGATGCACTTGCTAAGGAAGCGAGTAATTCGAAGATTCCTATGAATTCAAGTAATAAATTTGAAATCCATGTGAAACATCGCCTGACTGTCTCAGACAATCAGAGATATTGGCAAGTTTTCCAAGATGATGAGGAGATTGATGATTTTCTGCAAAACAAAGGTAAGTTTAAAGATACCTCAATTGATGTATAGCATGATGACGGAAAAGATGATGTGCAGATTAATCAAATGGAAGTGTTGCAACTCAAGGATAATGTGATTCCTAAAGGCTTGATACCTTTAGAAGAACTCTTTGATCATGATGAAGTAGCCCACAAACCAGCATTGCAGCCAACAGAGAAGGGAGTCGAAGAGGTGAACATAGGAATAGCTGAACATCTAAAGATGGTAAAACTGTCCAAAACATTGCCACCAAAGGTAAAAGCCAAATATATCAGTTTGTTGTCATCTTTTTTCGATGTGTTTGCTTGGGACTATTCTGATTTGAAAACATATGACACCAATATCATTCAGCACACAATTCCTATTAAGCCTAATCAAAAACCTTTCAGACAGAAGTTAAGAAGGCTTAATCCAAAATTGCTACCATCAATTGAGAAGGAGATAAATATGTTGTACAAATTAGGAATCATTGTTCCCATCCATTTTTCTGATTGGATATATAATTTGGTGCGTGTACGAAAGAAGACAGGTGAGATTCGTTTGTGCATTGATTTTCAAAATCTCAACAAAGTTTCATTGAAGGATAATTATCTGCTGCCAAAAATGGATCACATACTTCAGCGAGTAGTTGGAGCATCTCACATGTCACTACTCGATGGTTATTCTGGATATAACCAAATTTTAGCCCATGAAGATGACGGAGACAAAACAACGTTCACCACTCCGTGGGGGACATTTCATTACACCAAAATGCCTTTTGGTTTGAAGAACGCAGGTGCCACTTTTCAACGGGCAATGGACTTGGCTTTTGCAAATGAGAAGGATGTCTTCTTGGTTGTGTACCTTGATGATTTGATCGTGTTTTCCAAATTAGATGAAGAACACTTGTATCATTTAAAAATTGTCTTTCAAAAGTGCAGAAAATATGGTGTGTCGTTGAATCCTCGGAAGAGCTTGTTTGTCATGGATGAAGGCAAACTACTCGGGCACATTATCTCAAAGGATGGCATTCATATTGATCCAGCACATGTGTAAGAAATTCAGCAAATTGACCTGCCCCGGAATAAGAAGGAGATTCAATCGTTTAATGGTAAGATGAATTTTCTGTGTCGCTTTGTTCCTAATCTTGCTAAACATCTAAGGGAGATTACAAACATGCTTAAGAAGCGCAGCCAAGTGACGTGGACGGAAGAGGCTGTAAAATATTTCAATTTAATAAAATTGGCTCTTTCTTCAACCCCGATTCTAATTAGCCCAGATTATACTCAGGATTTTATATTGTTTTCATTTTCTTCAGAGCATACTATGGCAGCTGTATTAATGCAGAAAAAAGATGAGCATTAAAGACCCATTGCATTCTTCAGCCGGACTATAAGAGATGCTGCTTTGAAATACAATATTATTGAGAAGCAAGCCCT
Source organism: Pinus tabuliformis (assembly GCA_031772625.1). Classification (NCBI taxonomy): domain Eukaryota; kingdom Viridiplantae; phylum Streptophyta; class Pinopsida; order Pinales; family Pinaceae; genus Pinus; species Pinus tabuliformis. The sequence continues at coordinate 44,246,271 of CM062806.1, read as the reverse complement.
TGCACTTGTTAAAGCACTGAAATATTTCCGTGTGTATATTCTGCATTCCCATATTTTAGCTTATGTTCCTAACGTAGCTGTCAAAGATGTTTTGGTCCAAACAGATCTTGAAGGAAGACGTGGCAAGTGGATTGTAGCTTTGCTAGAGTATGATGTGGAGATAAGGCCCAAAAATCTTGTTAAAGGACAGGGATTGGCGAAGTTAATGGCTGAATCAAATCTGCATGTCTTGGACATAAATCTGATTGCTGCTATGTCCGATAAAAATGAGCAAGGTTTGTCCATTCAGGTAGCTGAAATATTTGTTCTTTCTCCATGGTATTCAAATATCATATATGTCCTTCAGAAGTTGTCCACGCCACTAGGTATGGCTAGAAACAAAGCTAGAACTCTTAAATTAAAGGCTGCTAAGTTTTGTATTTTGAATTTGCACTTTATTGGAAAGATCCTAGTGGCATTTTGTTAAATTGTTTGGTGGAAGAAGAAGTGAAGCAGGTCATGGAGGATTTCCATAAAGGAGATTGTGGCAGTCACCTTTTTTGGAAAAAAACGGCAAATAAGATTCTGAGGGCTGGATACTATTGGCCGACTTTGTTTGCTGATGTGCTCAAAACTGTCAAAAGCTGTCATAATTGCCCAGATTTTTGAAGGAAAATGGAAATTACAGCCTTTGTCGCTTAAGCCCATTGAGGTGAGTGCTCTTTTTGAGCAGTGGGGGTTGGATTTCATTGGTGAAATTCATCCTTCTTCTTCAGGTCAGCATAGATGGATCCTCACGACGACAAATTATTTCACGAAGTGGATTGAAGCAATTCCCACTAGGAAAGCTATGGATGTGGTAATAATTTCATTCCTTGAGAATAATATTTTGTCTTGTTTTGGTTGCCTGAATAAGCTAATCACTGATAACGGAGTAGCTTTCAAGTCAAAAAGGATGGTTTAGTTTTGTAATAAATATCACATTACTTTGGGGCACTCAACCGCCTATCATCCACAAGGCAATGGATTGGCGGAGTCTTCCAACAAATCTTTGGTTAATATCATTAAGAAGATGCTGGAAATTAATAAGAAGAGTTGGCATAAGAAGTTGGTTCATGCACTTTGGGAAGATCGAGTGAGTCAGAAGAAATCCATTGGTATGTCCCCCTTTGAGCTAGTTTATGGAGTTGATACAATGTTCCCTACCTCTCTTGCAGCTCCGGTAGTCAAAATTCTTCAAGAGGCTGGTAGTGAAGATAACCCAATGCAGAGAAGACTGAATCAAATGATCCATTTGCAGCAGACACGGGAAGATGTTTTTCAAAACACATTCAAGTTGCAGGAGAGAATTAAAAGGATTTATGACAGAAAAGCAAAGGCGGAAACATTTCAGTTGGATGATGTGGTGTTAAAGTGGGATGCAAGGAATGAGGAAAAGGGCAAGCACGGTAAGTTTGAAAATCTCTGGAAAGGTCCTTTTAAGATTACAGCATATCAGGGTCAGAATGCCTTTCTTTTGAAGGAGATGAACGGGGAAGATTGTCCAGGAGGGCCGGTCAATGGTCGGCTGCTCAAGCGGTACCTTTTCTGAGTTATTTCTGCTGTTTACATTGTCATTGTAAATACCATTTTATTTCAGTTTCGCTGCAAGTGTGTGTTGTGATCTTTTATTCAGTCTGGAGCTCGAAGTGAAGGCTATAATTATGAAGAAAGGTTCTAGTTTTGAGTTCAGTTTGTCGAGTCAGTTTTTCAGTCATTTCAGTTTCATCATCGAGTCATTTTATGTCAAGTTTCAGTCAAATAAATTGAGTCAGAGTCTTGTGTTGTTTGTCGAAATAATGACTCCATAGCCCAATGGATGAAAGCACTGTCTATCTCTTCCAGAGATCTATCGTTCTTTGCACCTCCAAGGAGCTACCATTCCCATTGGATCCAATGTTAGAGTTGGTCTGGTCATCCCTCCGTCAGAGATCAAAACTCTTTTTGCATTTCATTTTTAGGTGTCTCGCTCGTTTCACTCAGTTTCATTCTGCTAGGGGCATGTCATAAACTCTATCAGAAGGGCTTTTGTCATTCATCCCCGAGCCCAATTTGCCTTTCCCTGTTTCCAACAAAAAGCCCCCAAAAACTCACAACAAACCATCGTACTTAATACCTAGCCTAAGATTATCTTTTATTACAGTCATCTCGAGCCCCATCAATTATCTTTTGCCGAGATCGACCCGGAGAGAGCCCTCTTCTATCCTCGTAGGGCTAGCTACGAGGCTGAGCGTGGTTTGATGTGGACCTAGAACCTTGTATTTTCAGCCTGAGGCAAATCTAGGCTCTAACACTACCCAAGAAAAGTGGGTAGGAAACACATTACAAGAAGTTGATGTCCAGTTGGTTAGCCAGTATTCTTTACAAACTCTTATTCATAAAGGCAAAGAGATCAAGAGGCCCAGGGAAAGCATGTCCCCTATAGAATCAAAATCTCAGGCTACAAATTTTCTTGTATTCAAGAGGAGACGAAAGGATCTAGAGACCACTTCAAAATTAGAGAATAAGACAGATCCTCAAGTGATCACAATTCAAGAAGAATATTTAGAAGAAAGAGATGCACAGGAGCATAATACTATGATTTTGACAAACACTCCTACCACTTCTCTCCCATATATATAAGAGACAATTAAGTCTCTTATTTCTCCTACTTCTTAGGGTCCACTAAAACAGAACATTTTCACTAGGTACGGGAGAGATCACGTTAAAGAATGAATCTCTCAAAGCTTCAACATATTTAGAATTTTGGAAGAAGACTACCACCACTCAAAATAGATTGATGTACGCAAGAAACATCAAAAGCTCTCAACTACAAAACATCCTCAAGAAACAACTGAAGCTCTCAACTACAAAACATCCTCAATCTAAGGAAGTCACTGATCTAGAGATGGAGAAAGAAACACTTTTCACAATTGTGGTGGAGAAGAACATGTAAATTTAGAAAAATGGAATAGAATGTGGAAGCATTACTGAAAGAAAAACAAAAATGGGAGGCAGTAGGAACATCAACAACAATAACATCAACAATAGGAACTTCAACCATGGGAACTTTAACATAGCTAAAACCACAAGCATCAGTTTCAAATTCCTCATAGAAGCTAGCTCAAGAAAGTGGGGGAATTATCATTGACAAAAAGAAGTGGAGAAATTGACAAAAGCACTCACCAAAATGGAAGAAATAAGATTAAGGCAGATAATGCATACTTGGCAAAAGTGAAAAATAATTTCAAGTTGATTCAGCAGATTCAGAAGTATGAAGATCAATCCATCATTATTCAAATGAATTCAAACAAAGCATTTGGAACAATATTAATGCAAATGCTACAGAGTTGTGGCCATCAATTTAAATCAATTTTAACAAGAGGAACTAGTCCAGAGAGTTAAAGCAGTAATGGGGATAACCAAACTTGATATAGAACATAGACTAGAAGCACATTAAATTATAAGAATTATTACTCCAAAACCAGAGAGGATCTTGAAAAAGTGAACATTCAAGACAGGACAGAGACAGTGATGGAAGTAAAAAGAGTTTTGACTAAGAAGAACCTAATGGTGTAGTTGGAGAAAAAGTGCAACAAATTGGAGCTACAAGTCAAAAATATAACAATTTATTTTTTTTGTTATAGGATAAAGGACTTCCAACTCTCATAAATTCTAATGGAAAATTGATTCCATTAGAAAACTACCAAGATCAGTTGTGCAACATAGTTGCAGATGTATCTAAGTTTGCAAAGGAAAAGGGAGCTATTAGTGGAGAAGCCTTTCTGGAGGGCCTACAGTTTGATTTAAATATTCAGCATGAGATTCATCATTTGTTTTTAAATAAACCAACTTTTCAGACTTACACTGAAGTAGATGAAAGATTTAGAAACATGGTGAATTTTTCTATCCCATGTGAAGAGCGATGGGACCAATTACTAGAATTGGTCGAATAAGCACAAGTAGAAATTTTACAATTTTGACAACAAGACAAACAGAAGGAGCTGGAAAATAGCTACAGTCAGCAACATATTTCCTTCAAAGTTTCAACAAACAACCAAATTTTTCCATAACTCCTATTTTCTAGTTCTTTTTCAAAAATATATGTAATTTTGTTAGATATTATTTTGTAATTGTTTCCTTTTTGGAACCCAAAGTTAGTTCAATAAAAATTCTACAAATATGTTGTAATAATACTTAGTAAGGGTTGGATTATGTATGAAGAAAATATCTTTGCATTAATGTAATATGTGGATTATACTCAAAGTGATCAATTTTCAGAAATACAGAGGCAGTTTTGTTCCAGGATTCTTGTGTCAAACAAATGGTGATGTGCTTTCTTATGATAATTTGTTTTTCTTTCTCATTTTCCATATGAATTTCCCTTCTATGGTTGTTTCAAGAAGATTAAGAGTTGAATTTTCTTATATGTACTCATCTTAAGCTTGTTAATATCAGTCTTAATGTTTTCTTCTGAGATTTACGTATAGAATTCATTTGTGCATGCTCTATATTTAAATTTATTCTAAATATGATTCATCTCATTCACACCATAAAAGTCTTAAAGGGTCCAAGATTTTTCCTACCCTGCCCTGGTACAACTACTCTATAAATTTATAGTTGATTACTTACAAGTATTATGATTCCATTCCCAATGGACTTTTCTTACGTCTTTCAACCAAAATTTTGAAAAAAACCAACTCTAACTTAAATAAATAGCCTAAGATCTTAAAAACATGAATCTAAATCATACAGAGAGAGCCCTCTTTGAGGATGGAAGGGATAGATCTCAGCTTTAAAATTGGTTTATGTTTACCTTTGTAGTTTTCTTCTTCAGCCTAGGAAAATTATGGAGTGCTAACATTTTGGCAAACATACTGGGGAACAATCTAAAAAACAAAATATTTCCCTATTAAATATTGATTTCAGAACTTGAAAATTATTTCGTGTGGGTGACAGAGAAGTAGAAGCTATTTAAGAGGAAATTCCACCCATAATTTGTGTACATATATTGTTGTAACTCATATGTTTGAAGATTTGTCCCTTAAAAAGATTTGCACCATATCTCATCCGATTTTGAACCCACCTAATATTGTAAATACTCCTAAGAAGTTGATTAACAAAAAGAGTTTTATAGAAATCCAAGCTAGCAATAATCATTTCCCAAGAGCTAATTCACTTACAGAAAGCTTGATAATAGTTGAGGATATTGAATTTGACTTACAGTTTGAGCACAATCTTTTCAGAACCAAATCATAAATATTTGTCCCTAAAATAGTTGTAGATGAGACTAAATTGAGACCTTATACCTCAGTACAAAAACTTGTAATTTCACAATCTGATAAAGACATCTTACAACAGTTTGAAAAGTTGTTAAAGAACCCTTTGAAAATTAGCACTCTATTGTTTTCCCTTCTACTCCACCATTGACCTCCCCTATGGCCTCTCTTTTCTCCACCACCCCTAGTTCATCTCTTATCCAGACTCCTTCTACATCAACTCACCCAGTTATAATTCCACCTTCTTCATCACCCTTAACACCAAGCGCCACTCTAGTTTCATCCTCTCCTCATTTTCCATTCATGGAAGCTCATTATGCTCCTTTGGTTTTACAAGTAGTTATCAATGCTATACCACAGAACTATGCTCAACGCATACCTCAATTTGATAGCACTGGGCCTATTAAATCACAACAACACATATAAAAAATGAATGACTTCTCAGACTTGGAAGAGGTTGATGATGATGTGAAAATTAGGCTCTTTGCACATAGTTTAGCAGGGGAAGTTAGAAAATGGTTCAAAGCATTTCTAGCAAGTAGTATTGTAGATCTACAACAATTTCACCAAAATTTCCTTGTAGGATGGGAAGTGAAAAAGAATCCCCTTTAGATGCCACGGGGGCTTCACTAGAGGATAAATATCATAGCATGTGGGTTCATATTGGGGGATATATTATGAGGTAAAAATGACATATTATATTGGGGGATATATAGGAGGTAAAGGGTTTTTATATTGGAAAGGATAAAAAATGGAGCTTAAAGTTAATGAAAAAATATAGGGGTATAAAAAATATTAATGAAAAAATGGATACCTGCAATATTTAGTGAAAGCAAGGATTTTTTTAATTAGGAAGGTGTATTGGTTACATATTAGCAGGGAGTTAAATTATGTGATTTTTAGAGGCATTTTCCAATATGCAGTCAAATTAAGAGTATTATTTAATATGCTATGAACGCACGTGATATGTCGGAGGTTTATTGAATGAAGCCCCCATGTTATATCCTAGCAGAATATGAAAGTTTAAGGAGAGATATAGGTGAACCAGTTCAGGATTATTGCAATAAATTTAACAATATTTATAATTCTATCACAACAGCAATTAAACCCCCACCAGGATTAGCTTTAATTCAATTTCAATATGGATTTGATGTTGATATGGCCTACCAATTAAGAGAGATAAATGCAGCTACCTTAGAGGAAATGCAAAGAAATTTTGTTAAGGTAGAAGAAAATTTACTTGCCAAGAGAGCAAAGCTAAAGGTTGAAAGAAGGGTGACAATTAAGGAAGAACCTTCTTCTTCTTCATCTGATGCAAAACTAGACACCTTAGTTAAAACTATGGAAAGGATGATGCAAAGAATGACTTTAGCAGACATAGCTCCACCAAGAGAACCACAAGGGGGTCCTCAATTTAGAAATCCTAATTTTAGAAGGAAACCACCCCAAAATAAACAAAGAGAGAAAAGAACTACAGATTAGTAGCAAATTAGACCTCCTTTTCAAGAGAATTTTGTAAAAGAAGAAGATGAAATAGAATATGATCCAAAAGAGAATCAAATTAATCTTTTTGGTGAAGGGGAAATTAATGATGTTTTTGTAGGTTTTAACCCTGTACAAAAATTACCCGCATATGAATTCTTAAACAAAGAAAATAAACAATGCGAGAGCATAACATATAAAACACATATGCACAGAGATTTTCCCCTGGATACCAAAACCGGGACTACCAGCTTGATTTTTTATTATATTCCTTTCATTGTTACAATACATATTTATACATGCCGAAGCATCCAATACCATGGACCGAAAAACCATCGCGTCCAAAACCATGGACCGGAAAACCATAGGTAGGTTCACCCAACCTAATATAGGGTCCAATTTTTTTTTTTCCCGGGGCACTACCCCGGACCTCGTAGAGGGGGGCTACCTACCCCCCTCAAACCCCTTGGACAAGGGGGGCTGCCGCCCCCCCGGTGACCCCCCCGCTGCGCAGTCGGTGCAACGAAGGGGGGGCTCCCCCCCGGTTCACTACGTAGGTTAGTCGTGGAAAGAATATAACACAACCCAACAATCTCCCACTTGTTGTTTTCTTTCCAAAGGGGGCCACAGGAGAGCTTAGTCATTTTTCCAGCCCTGAGATGCCCATTGCTTCTCTACACCAAGAGAACTTCTCAAAGCTCACAGATTTTGTCAATGCATCTGCAGTATTCTTCAAAGTGTCCACCTTTACTAGAAAAACCTTTTTGTATTCTATCATATCCCTCACAAAGTGATATTGAACATCAATGTGTTTTGTCTTTGAATGATAAGCAGGGTTCTTTGCCAAGAAAATTGCACTTTGGCTGTCACAGTCTATTCTTATAGCTCCCTTTACTAACCCCATACTTGAACATAATCTCTGCAACCAAACTGCTTCCTTGCTTGCATGAGTGACTGCCATGTATTCTGCCTCTGTAGTCGATAGTGCCACTACAGATTGTTTCTTACTCATCCAACTGACTGCACCTCCAAATAGGTTAAACACATACCCACTTGTAGATCTTCTCTGATCCAGATCTCCAGCCCAGTCTGCATCAACAAAGCCACGAATATCCAACACTCTGTCCAATCTTGGTCTTCCTTGGTAGCACAAACCATAATCACTAGTGCCACGCAAATACCTGAAAACCTGCTTCATAGCTATCTAGTGCTGCTTCCCAGGTTTTGACATAAACCTGCTCAATACTCCCACTGCATGTGTAATGTCTGGTCTAGTACAGACCATTGCATACATCAGGCTACCGACTGCACTTGCATATGGAACATGGGACATGTCCTCTTCCTCTTCTTGTGTCTTGGGACACTCTTCAATAGATAACCTCACACCTACAGGAATAGGAACCTTCACCGGTTTACTATCCTACATGTTAAACCTCTGTAGTATTGTCTCGACATACTTCCTTTGGTTTAACCAGAGCTTCCTCTTTTCCCGATCTCTTTTAATTTCCATGCCCAAAATATAGTTTGTAGCACCAAGATCTTTCATGTCAAATTTGGAGGACAATTGGGTCTTCAAATCCTGGATAATTTCTTTGTCATTTCCAACTAGCAACATATCATCCACATACAAGACCAGATAAATAACACGGTCACCAATTAATTTAAAATACACACAATGATCTGGTTTGCTTCTGGTGAAGCCATGTCCCTGTATAAATGTATCAAATTTTTGATACCACATCCTTGGTGACTATTTTAACCCATATAGAGACTTCTTTAACTTGCATACTAGTTCTTTCTTACCCTTCACCGCAAAGCCTTCAGGTTGCTTCATGTAGATTTCCTCTTCCAAATCCCCGTGAAGAAATGTTGTCTTCACATCCATGTTATATACCTAGGGGGGATAATATGGGGTACCAAGGGAGGTACCCAAGGTAATAATGTAATAATGGGATGGGCCATAGTAATAAATAAGGTGGTTAACCCATATCATGTAAGGGACAACAAGTAGTTAATAATAATATAATGGGCCCATGGTATTAGTTTGATGGTATGAGGGAACCATGGTAATGATCCATGGTATTGTATGTATGAGGCCTATATAGAGGCTAGAGACTCCACATGGAGGGATAGTGAAGGATTATTGTATGAACAGGCATATGGCTTGTGGAGTGTTCTCCTTCCTTAAGCTCTGATACCACTTGTTATAGATCTGACCCAAAAATATGAGATAATATAAACCCAATAAATAACAAGATAGAAATAGATAGAAATGCTTCTTTATTAATCAAACCCTTAAGGTAGGGCAACACCATACATTCACTCCTGAAGGAAGGAGAACACTCCACAAGCCATATGCCTGTTCATACAATAATCCTTCACTATCTCCCATGTGGAGTCTGTAGCCTCTATATAGGCCTCATACATACAATACCATGGATCATTACCATGGTTCCCTCATACCATCAAACTAATACCATGGGCCCATTACATTATTATTAACTACTTGTGGTCCCTTACATGATATGGGTTAACCACCTTATTTATTACTATGGCCCATCCCATTATTACATTATTACCTTGGGTACCTCCCTTGGTACCCCATATTATCCCCCCTAGGTATATAACAATCCATCTCTTCTACCTCAAAATCAAAAGCAGCAGCAACAGATAAGAGTAATCTAATAGAAGTTACCTTGGCAACAGGAGAAAAAATATCACCAAAATCAATTCCCGGCACCTGGGAATAACCTTTTGCTACCAACTGAGCTTTGTATTTCTCCACCTTTCCTTCTGCATTTGTCTTCTTCTTGAACACCCATTTGCTACCAATGGGTTTCCTTCTAGCTGGCAACTCCACCAGATCCCAAGCCTCATTTTTGTGCAAATGCCATTTCATCAACCATGGCCTCCTTCCAGAGTTTTCCATCCTCTGAATCCACTGCTTCCTTCACAGTTCTGGGATCATCATCAGTAACAGACAAAGCAAAATTTGAACAGAAAGTAGATGGACTATACCTTTTTGGCTGCCTTCTTTCTCAAATTGATCTTCTCACAGCTGGAGTTTGTGGCTCTTCATCTTTTGATTCCTCCTCTGCTACAGAGTCTGATTCTTCCTCCTTTAGTTCAAACTCTATCTTCACAGGTTCCTTCAGTTGGACTTCATGTTTAATAACATCTTTCACCTCTCTGAACACCACATCTCGACTGTACACAACCTTCTATGTGATTGGGTTCCAAATCTTATAACCCTTTAAACCATCTTTATACCCAATAAAGAGCACTTTTTAGATTTACTATCCAACTTGGTTCGTTTCTCCTTTGAAACATGTACATATGCATCACATCCAAAGACCCTCAGATGTGAAAGAGAGGGTTTCTTACCAGTCCATACTTCTTGTGGAGTCTTATGCTCCAACGCTGATGAAGGTGACCTGTTGACCAGGTAACATGCAGTATCCACCGCCTCTGCCCAGAATTCCTGTCCTAACCCGGCACCACTGAGCATGCTTCTTGCCCTTTCCATCAACGTCTTGTTCATTCTTTCTGCAACTCCATTTTGTTGAGGTGTATATGGAGTAGTATTCTGCTGTGCTATACCAAACTTCTTACAAAATTCTTCAAATTCCTTGCTACAAAACTCTCCACCATTATCTGTCCTCAGCACCTTTATCTTCTTCTCTATCTAATTTTCCACCAAAGCCTTAAATTCTTTAAACCTGTCAAAGACTTCAGATTTCTTCTTAAGGAAATATATCCATGTATTCCTTGAGAAGTCATCTATAAGTGATACATAGTATGCAGACTTACCAAGTGATGGAACCTTCACGGGTCCAAACACGTCACTGTGCACAAGCTCTAATATCTGTTTCGTCCTCTTACCACCAGAGGGAAAACTCACCCGATTCTGCTTCCCATATGCACAATTTTCACAGAAATCAAAATCCAGAGAGCTATTATTCATACCTTCTACCATACCTTTACCATGAAGTATTCGAAGGCCCTTCTCTCCAATATGTCCAAGCCTTTCATGCCACAACATGGTCTTCTCTTCAGAGACCACTAAATTTTCTACTCCATTTTCAGGAACCATAGAACTATTGCACCCATCAACAATAGTGCTACCTTGCAGCTTGTACAGAGTTCCAATCCGAACTCCCCGCATCAATATCAGTGCTCCTCGAACCATCTTGCAAGTATATTTCTCGAACACTGTCTTTACACCTGCATCATCTAAGTTGCTTACAGAAATCAGATTTCTGGCAAATGCAGGAATATGCAGAACACCCGGAAGTGTTCTAACCCTTCCACCTTGCAACTTCAACTTTAATTTTCCACGACCAATGATGCTAGCCTTCCTATCATCTCCTAAGAAGACATCACCACCATCGTATTTCTCATATTCGCAGAACCACTCTCTATGGGGAGTGAAGTGAAAGGATGCACCTGAGTCAATCAACCATGCCTCATGATCTACATGTGTACTTGAAGAAGCCAAGTACACATCACCACCTTCATCTGAGTTGGTTTTCGCCTCTGCAGAAGGAGCATCATCAGATCCCTTTCCTTTATCAGGAGCTTTAGATTTACAGTCCCTTCTGAAGTGCCCTTCCTTTCCGCATTTCCAGCACACCACCTTTGTAGGTTTTCCTGGAGATTTAGATCTCCCACTCGATGACTTATTTTTGTTTCTGTTTAGGGACCGTCCTCGTACAGACAAGGCATCACCATTCTGGCTCTCCATATTTTTCCGTCTCATCTCCTCCGTTAGCAAGGCTGAGACTATTTCATCAAACTACAAAGCAGTTACATTGCTACCTATTGCAATAACCAGACTATCCCACGAATCTGGTAGAGAACACAACAAACTGATGCACTTATCTTCATCTGAAATTTTAATCTCAACAGATGATAACTGACTTACCACAGTATTAAACGCATTCAGATGCTCTGTCACCGAGTCTCCATCTTTCATCCTCAGGTTATACAGCTTTTTCCGCAGGAACAGTTTATTCACCAGAGACTTAGATTTGTACAAAGTCCCTAACTTGTCCCACAAAGCCTTCGTCGTAGTTTCCCCTGATACATTCAGCAATACTGAATCTGAGACACACAATCGTATTGTGCTCTTTGCCTTCCGATCCAACTTCTTCCATTCTTCATCGATCACTCCTGTTGGTTTAGTACTTGGATCTACCGCGATCCACTGATCTTTATCCACCAACAGATCTTCCATCTTTAGTTTCCACAACTCAAAACTCTGACCATTGAAATTCTCAATCTCTATCTTTCCACTGCTCGCCATCTTCTTTCACCACCAGAATCAATCTCACAGATCTCCCACTGAACAGGGTCTACCACAGGCCCGAGCAAAACCCCCTCAGCAACAAAGGCGTCCCCTTGAAGCCAAAACAACTCTGATACCAAATGTAGGTTTTAACCCTATACAGAAATTACCTGCATACGAATTCTTAAACAAAGAAAATAAACAATGCGAGAGCATAACACATAAAACACATATGCACAGAGATGTTCCCCTGGATGCCAAAACCGGGACTACGAGCTTGATTTTTCATTATATTCCTTTCAATGTTACAATACATATTTATACATGCCGAAGCATCCAATACCATGGACCGAAAAACCATCGCGTCCAAAACCATGGACCGGAAAACCATAGGTAGGTTCGCCCAACCTAATATAGGGTCCAAAAAAAAAAAAAAATTCCCGGGGCGCTGCCCCAGATCCCATAGAGGGGGGCTACCTGCCCCCCTCAAACCCCCCTATGACCCCCCCATTGCACAGTCGGCGCAACGAAGGGGGGGCTCTGCCGCCCCCCCCGCCCCCTCGGTTCACTATGTAGGTTAGTCGTGGAAAGAATATAACACAACCCAACAGTTTTCTTGAATAAAGAAGAACAGGATTTGTTTGTGCTAGCACAACAAGATGACATTCCTATTGCATCAAAGGACCATAAGAAGGGTTATCAAAATACCATCATGGAATTACACAAACAATATAATATGAGAAATAGGAAGGTTCCATCAAATCCTCCCAAAAAGGTCTAAAGTGATGCACCTTCTACAAGTTAAACCAAAGTTGATCCTCCAAAATAAATTCTTCAAAATAGCTTACAACTCATCAGGAAATAGAAAAACCTCAAACATCTTTCAAAATTGAAATTGAATTGACAAAAGTTAAATTTGTGTTCCTCTAGCGGAATTGGTGAAGAACGATGTTTGTAGGAATCAAGTGATAAAAGCACTAAAGATAGAAGAAGGAACAAATATTGTGAACTTAAGTGATGATCATCCAAAACTATTATTTGGACCAGAAGTTGAGGGAAGATCACAAGATGGTAATGTCCCACCCTTTTATGTTAGCCTTAACATTCATGATTTCATTTTTCAAAATGCCATGCTGGATTCTGGCGCTTCACATAATCTTTAAATTCATTATGGAAAAACTTGGAATAGATATAACCAGGCCATACAAAGACCTTTACTCTTTTGATTCTAGTAGAGTTAGATGTTTAGGTTTGATTAAGGATTTATGTGTAACCTTGGCTCAAATCCAAACAAAAAGTTTGTTCATGGATATTGTTGTGGCTGATATACCTCCTAAATATGGAATTATCTTATCAATATCTTGGGGAGAAAAGTTGTAAGGTCCTTTGCATATGGACATGACTTGTGCAATTATTCTCGTTTTTTGTCAACAAAGGACGTTGTACAAGGAGACACTAGTGAAATACATGGTAAGCCTCTAAGACAAACCCATTAATTATCCACTTTATTCTATGCATTCAATCATGGATTATTTTATTCTATGCAATGATATATCTTTAGAGGAAGAAGTGTCAAATTTGGAAGATCAATCAAGAAAAACAAAGGATGTACAGTAAAAAGTTAAAATAGAAGATGATAAGGATGAAGGCCTTTGGCATATGGATTTTGATGGAGCAGTCAATAAAGAAGGTGCAGTGGCTGGTGTGTGGATCTTTGACTCAAATTCAGGTAGGGCACAATCATATTCCTACAAGATTAATTTCCAATGCACCAATAATATAGTTGAATATGAGGCACTTATGTTAGGGTTGCAGATATTAAAAATATCAGGAGTTAAGAGAATTTCCATCCATGGTTTTTCGGAACTCATTATCAATCAAATCAAAGGTGAATATTCAGCTAAACATCCTAGGTTAAGGGAATATAGGAATGTTTTCTTAGATTTGTTGCAGTGTTTTCCAGAGTATTAGTTGTCTTTGATTCCTAGAAGTCAAAATATCTTTGCTCATGCATTGGCTACCTCAACAAGTACATGTAAAATTCCTTTCTACCCTAATAAAAAGTATGAGATCGAAGTGAAACATAGACCTATTGTCCCAGACAACATAATGTACTAGCAAGTGTTTGATAATGACAAACAGTTAGACAATTTTTTACAGCTAAAGGGAGAATTTGAAAATTTACATATGATGTAAAGAACATTATTAAAGATGATGGTAAACAAGTTGTTTTGGATAAAACAATTGAGGATGTTGATAAAGATGATTCAGAACTTGAATTATTATAGTTAAAGGATAATGCAATACCAAGGGGTCTCGTACCACTTGAAGAACTATTTGATTTCTATAATGTAGCTCAGAAGCCCAAAATGCAACCTGTAAGGGGCAAAGAGGAAGACTGTAACACAGGGACTGGAGAAAATCCAAAAATTGTGAATCTTTCTAAGTCTTTACCTCAAGAAGAAAAACATAAATAAATTAATCTATTGAAAAAATAATCTGATGTTTTTGCATGGGGATATGAAGATTTGAATGCCTATGATACCAGTATTATTCAGCACACTATTCCTATCAAATAAGACCATAAACCTTTCAAACAGAAATTGAGAAGCGTGAATCCTATTCTTTTGCCTTTAATTGAAAAAGAGGTAAGAAAGCTTTTTTATGCTAAAACCATAGTACCTTTGAGATTTTCTAAATGGTTATCAAATCTAGTATGTTGGAAATACTGAGAGGGTGGTGAATCAGTATTTCTTTTTCTCACTATTGTTTTACTAGTTAAAACATATATGTTCAGAACACAAAATGAACAGCAGGAATAAATGCTTTTATTAATATAACTGTGCAGTAAAATAAATACAATAAATAGATTGTCACAATTGGTTGCCAAGCTCCAACTTGGACTTTGGTGAGGCTCCAACCTCCTGAGCACCAACTCTATTTTGCCAAGACACCAATCTTGGACTTAGGAGCACCAACTCCCAAGGACTTCAATCCTGTTCAATTCTGAGGCTCCAACCTCTTTGGTATACACTGGTGTTCTGCTGTGCTCTTTTGATCTTCCACTGCTTCTGCTACCCCATTTTCTTCTGCTGCTTTCACTATCTCATGCTCAGGTTATACCGTTTACGAACAACATCAATTCTCTGTTTTCTGCTGCTTTTTATATGCTCCATGCCTCTGTCCCTTCATTTCTTCTTTCTCACTGGCTCTTTGACTTCCTTCTCGCCTGCTTCAGCTTCCTCACTGTTGGCTTGTTTGTCGCTGTAGCTTCCTCTGTCCATTCGTTTTCACAGGACACGTTGAATCAATGGGCAAGGATCGAGTCATCCATAGAGAACACAAGTTCAAAAACTTGTAATAGCACTGCTTTGCCAATGATAGTGGGCATACACAGGGATGGCATTATTTAACGGACAGCCATGTCCTTATCACAATCATAATCGCCATGATTTGGTCTCCCGCACTATCGTGACTGTTCCTCATAGTATTTTCGCCTCCACACTATAGAATCAGAGCCACCCTTTTATCGCCGCTTTTATGTCTATCGGAAGCCACCACACGAGCGTTTTAATCACCCATCGGAAGCCACCACCCGAGCGTTTTATCAACCATCGGAAGCCACCAACCGAGCCTTTAATCAACCATCACCGAGCGCTTTAATAAACCATCACCGAGTGCTTTAATCAACCATCGGAAGCCACCTTTTATTCAACGCTTTCTATCAATAATCAACCATTGGAAGCCACCACCCGAGCCATTAATCAACCATCACACAGGCTTTATCAACCATCGCACAGGTTTTAATATATACCTTAACCCTGCGGCCATGTATCATATAATACACGAAAAACATTATAAACCCCCGCTCTAATTCAAATGCCGGACTTCAATTATTATGCACCCACCTTTACAATTATCGGTGGGTCCAGATTTCGACAGTCGCAATAACTCTTAAGCCTAGACCTCCGACGAGGTGCAGATCCGATATGGCTTTAGACTCCCTTGAATATTGTTTCGGGTCCGATGAACATCGGCGTTCGCTGTAAACAATAGACCCATTCCTCCGATGTAACGTGGACCCGATGCCTCCTTACATTTCTTCCTAAACTGAATTCGGATCCGTCATATCGGCGGATTCCTTATCGGCAAGTCTTGATGGGTTGCGGCCCCGATCTCCTTTAGGCTGCTCCAAATATAATTTCGGCTCCAGATTTCGGAGCTTGCACCTTGAACAGTTTCGACATTCTGGATGCGATATATTATAGATTGTTTTTAATAAGTCCATCGGGTCCATGCCTCTATCGCAATCGGCAGATTATAGCACCATCCCTTATGACTTGAAATCACTGCGGATGCGATATGATATTAAGCCACAATTTATAATGGAGGCGACATAGCGGATGCGATATTACATTTAGCTAGTTTATAATGGAGCCGCGGGTCCGTGTTATTATATTGCCTCTCTCTCTCTCTCTCTCTCTATATATATATATATATATACTCCTCAGTACTCCCGATAGTTCTTCCTTTGGCATTGTTGTTTGTAATATGTGCCCACCGATAGTGTTAAGGCATATATATATGGGTTTTCTCCTCCGATGGCCCTATTTGCTTGTAATATATATATGGCTCCTCTTGCTCCATCTGCTCCTCTCGGTCCATTTTCTCCATTTGCTCCATATATATTGCTCCTCTTGGCTCCTCTTGCTCCATCTGCTCCTCTTGGTCCACTTTCTCCATTTGCTCCTGTAGCTCCTCCGATGGCTCCTCTTGCTCTGACACTCCTTCGATATGGCTCCTCTTGCTCTGGCACTCCTCCGATATATGTGGCTCCTCTGGCTTGGTCCGCTCCTCTTGGCTCCTTTTGCTCCTCTTGGCTCCGATATGCTCTGTCTCCTCCTCTTGAATATTGCCATATTGACATCAATGACAATCTGTGTCCAACAATCTCCCCCTTTGTTATTGATGGCAATATTCTTCTGCTTTCTCCCCCTTTGACATCAATGGCAAAGGAATGCATACGAACTCCCCCTGTCGAACTGCTCCCCCTGTCCTACTGCATCTTTATGAATGAACTTGAGTGATGATAAAGAAATAACCCCCATCTTTTGTCGCAGATGTTCGAATGCTTCCCGAGGAAGAGGTTTTGTGAAAATATCAGCTATCTGCTCCTTAGTACTGATATATTCCAGAGCAATGTTTTGTTCAGCTACTTGCTCACGGAGGAAATGATACTTGATTGGTATGTGTTTGGTTCTTGAGTGCATCACTGGATTTTTGTTGAGACTGATAGCACTAGTGTTGTCACAATAGACGATAATCGATTGATTTGTACATATGTCGAGATCTTTTAGCGCTTCCGTCATCCAAAGTATCTGAGAGCAACAGGCTGCTGCAGCAATATACTCGGCTTCGGATGTGGATAATGATATGGATGACTGTTTTTTGCTGAGCCAGGATACCAAACAGTCTCCTAGGAAGAATGCATTCCCACTAGTACTTTTCTGATCATTTATGTTTCCAGCCCAATCAGCATCGGTGTATGCAGTTACAGTCAATGTTGAACTCTTTGGGTACCAGAGAACAAAATCAGAATTTCCCTTCAAATATCTGAGAATTCTTTTTACAGCTAATAAATGAGATTGTTTGGGAGCCGATTGAAATATTCCCACCATTCCTACTGCTTGCATTATGTCTGGTCGTGTGGCTGTTAAGTATAGAAGGGCTCCAATCATTGACCTGTAATGAGTTGCATCTACTAGAGGGGAGTCATCATCTTTGCTCAGTTTGCAGTTTGTGGTCATGGGAGTGCTCATGGGTGCACAGTCCTCTATTCCATATTTTTTGAGCATGTCTTTTAGATATTTGGCTTGATATATACACAATCCTACTCTGGTTTGAGATACTTGAAGTCCAAGGAAGTGGGACAGTTCACCTATCATTGACATCTCAAATTCTTTTGCCATGCTTTGAGAAAATTCATGGCTCATTTCATCATTATTACTAGCAAAAATCAGATCATCGACATAAATAAGAGCAACTAGTAACTTACCTTGATCTATCTTTATGTATAGATTGCTTCCAACCACTCCCTTTTTGAAGCCTTGTTGTTGGAGATAGTTATCCAGTCTTGCATACCAAGCTCTAGGAGCTTGTTTCAACCCATACAAAGCCTTTTTCAACTTACAGACTAGGTCCTTTCCTGTTGTCAGATCAAAACCTTCTGGCTGCTCCATGTAGACTTCCTCCTTGAGTTCCCCATTTAGAAATGCTGATTTCACGTCCATTTGATAGATTTTGAATCCTTTCGAGCAAGCAAATGCTAAAAACATCCTGATAGCTTCCATACGGGCCACTGGTGCAAACGTCTCTTCAAAGTCAACTCCTTCAATTTGCGAATAGCCTTTGCAAACAAGTCTTGCCTTGTTTCTGATAACCTTTCCTTCCTCGTTCATTTTATTTTTGAACACCCATTTGGTTCCTATTATGCTTTTGTCCTTCGGACGAGGTACGAGCTCCCATGTCTTGTTCTTCTCAATTTGGGACATTTCTTCTTCCATTGCTTTTACCCAATGAGGATCCTTACTTGCTTCTGTGAATGTTTCTAGTTCTATCATAGATAGGAGGGCAATGGCTTTTCTCTTGGGTGAGGTGGTTATCCTTCTTTTGGTCTACACACCTTCATCTTTATCACCAATGATTTGTTCTTTTGGATGGTATCTTTCTACATACTTCATCTTTGATGGGGTATGGGATGGTTCTCTTTCCTCTTCTTCTTCTTCATCATCTATCTCTTCTTCTTTAGATTCTTCTTCTTCAATGAGGAAGTCATCTTCTTGTTCTTCAGTTTCCTTTTCTGGAAGATCTTCATCAACCTTTACATCGATGCTTTCCACTATTTTCTTCAGTCGATAATTGTAGCACTTGTAAGCTTTGCTCCGTGGAGAGTATCCAAGAAATATCCCCTCATCAACCCGAGAATCAAATTTTCCAGGTGAGCCATCATTTATTTTTATGAAGCACTTGCTTCCAAATATCCTGAAGTACTTCACCGAAGCAGGTCTTCCTTTCCATAGCTCATAAGGAGTTTTGTCACAATTTGGTCTTAATTGAGTCCGATTCAATGTATAGACAGCTGTCCCTACTGCTTCCCTCCAGAATTTAGGTTGTAGGTCAGCTGCTAACAACATGGTTCTTGCCATTTCTTGGACAGTTCAGTTTCGTCTTTCAACTACCCCATTTTGCTGAGGTGTTCTGGCAGCCGAGAATTCCCTTTTAATTCCATGAATATTGAAGAACTCACTGAACTTGTTTGATGTGAATTCTCCTCCTCTGTCTGTTCTGAGACACTTAATTTTTGAATCTTTTTCGTTTTCTATAAGGGCTTTTAAATTCTTAAAACACTCAAAGGTTTCAGATTTATACTTTATGAAATATATCCACATCATTCTAGTATAATCATCAACAAATAACACAAAGTACCTTTCTCCTTGGAGTGCTTGATTTCTAGTTGGCCCACACACATCAGCATGGATGATCTCCAAGGGCTTTGATGTACAGTGTTCCTTTGTCTTGTGGCTGGTTCTGGTCTGTTTTCCATGTTGACATGGACCACACACTGCTTGCTTTGGTTTGGACAACCTTGGGATGTCTTGTACAGCTTTGATCTTGCTGATATTGACCAGATTTTCAAAGCTGGTATGTCCAAGTCTCTTGTGCCACAACCAACTCTCATCTGCCTGACTCAAGTAGCATTTGTTTTCCTGAATTTTGTTCAGAACGTAAATATTGTCTGGTGTTCTCACTCCTTTTGCCACGGACTGGTCTCCGCGTTTGCACAATTCGGTGGCGTCAACCTCTGGTGATCATGTTGAAAGCACACCGTCAACTAGCGAAAGTGAAGCCCTAGGACAAAGAGGGAGAGCTAGATTTCCCTGCAAACTGTGCGAAGGCGACCACGCCATCCACCGTTGTCCCTTCTTAGACGAAGCTAAAAGAGTTTTGGATGATCGCCCGGTTTCACCATTGCGACTTCCTCCTGGATATAAAAAACTCTTGCCGAGTCCTTCGTTAGTTGAGAATCCAGCTGGCCCGCTCAAGTGGTCGGATGAAGCGCCTATCATTGAAGATGAACCAACTGAATCCGTACCAGACGAAAGTCAAAAGGTCGAGGTGGCAGTTGACCCGGTATTGCCTTCAGAGGTTTTATCTTCGAATGATACATTCACTGAAGAAAACAAGGATGACACCATCCAAATTCTCTTCATCAACACAGACTCCGACGAACAAGGGGGCAATTTACCCATTCCTTTACCGCAGGAAGGAAGTTCGTCAGAGCCGTACCCGGCCGTCTACTCGGTCCCACCTCCAAGCAACCTAGTTGTTTCCTTCGACTGGAATCAACTAGGCAGAACCCGTTTACCAGCAAGCATACCATTCAGAATTATCGTCCAAATATATAGAATGGTTATGGCTGGTACCATCATTGATGAAGGGGCATCTGTGAGTATCCTTTCCTCGACTGCTTGGAAAGCGCTTGGTTCACCATCGCTTTTTCCTGAGATGAGAAATCTGACAGGCTTTGATAAAGGAACCAGTCGACCTTTAGGGATTCTTCCCAATGTGCCCATAACATTGAGAAAGAAGACAGTTCAAATGAACGTCATGGTAGTTCAAAGACCCTTGGATTATAACCTACTCCTTGGACGAGACTATATTTATTGCATGGGAGCCATCGTCTCCTCACTCTTTAGAGTAATGTGTTTTCCGCACGAAGGAAGAGTGGTCAAGCTTGTAGACCAGCTTTCATTTCCCGGATCATGCATAGCAAATAGTCATATACTGTCCCTAAATGCTCTCTTCATGCAAGAAATGTCTCCACCCACGGTCCGTCCTCCCGATGAGCACGAGTGATTCGGAGGGATATGACTGGAACCCAGGGGGCAT
Organism: Pinus tabuliformis; assembly: GCA_031772625.1. Lineage (NCBI taxonomy): Eukaryota > Viridiplantae > Streptophyta > Pinopsida > Pinales > Pinaceae > Pinus > Pinus tabuliformis. The sequence continues at coordinate 44,225,277 of CM062806.1, read as the reverse complement.
GCATCCTGGTCTGCTTCGGCAGGAAAACTTTGGGTATAGAGTAGGTTTCCGTGGGAGAATATGACTAGTCTGTACCCCGTCCGTGATTGGAAGAGGGGTTATTCTAGAACAAGATTCTCTTGTCAAAGTTATGTGAGTTGACAGAACAGAGTCAATCACCTTTGTTTATCTTGGTAGACATCGCCAAAGAAGTGTTCTGTTTGCAACAGAACAATCTTTGGGCAACCTGTAAGAGGTAGGCCTCTCACGGTAAAACAAATGTTTTAACGAACTAAAGAAGGGGTAACCTTGAAATCATATTTTATACCTGGGGGCATGCAAACCTTTTGGAGTGCAAGTAAAGGGCGACTATTTATTTTTTAAATTTTTAGGTCCTCCCTTTGAACCCGTAGGCTCTAACCCTTTAAACTCGTAGGATTAGCCGTTTCCGAACTTGCATAAAGAAAGGATCCAGAGCAAAGCTTTGTAAGGTGTAAGCTCCATAAAAAATAGCATCTTCAGTGAGACATTCTTATCATATGACTGGATATTCAATCAGTTTTAGCACATAGTTCATGCTCGTTAAAAAATAACCATAAGTTTCGAGCAGTTTTAGCGCATAGTTCATGCTCGTTAAAAAATAAACATAAGATCGAGCAAGTGTTTCAACCCGCATTTAAGCTCGTTAAAAAATGAACTATCCTCCTGTAAATAACCACCGTGAATGTAACCTCATCAGCCATTAAAGCCTTGGTCGTGTTTGCACCGTCACCTCCACTTTTCCATTGGCCGATCATTCACCTCCATTTGATTGTTTACCCATTTTGAGGAACAGCTGCGAAGAGTGATTTCACTAGCCATCCTTGTGACACTGCCGTGATTGGAAAATTCCAAGCCTTACCTGGAATCAGCTGCTACCCTGTTTATCACTCGTTCCTCAAAAGACGAGTCTTCTTTAAGCTATTTTTATATGACTCGTAAAATATGAAAAGATTGCCAAGTTTTGGCCTTCCAGCTCGTTAAAGCGACCGGAAGTGCTATCCCTCCTCTAGATTTTAATCTTTTTGGACCTGAGGGATTATTGCACAAAAAGATTGAGCGCTTGTTTAGTTCGGCTCGTTAAAACTATCGAAAATTCATCCCTTCTGTATTGTTTTATACTTTTTCGGACTTAAGGGATTAGATGACGAAAAAGGAATTTCGGAGTTAACTTTATGTACCTTTTCAGACTCTCTAAAAATTAAAAGGACCAAGTTATCTTTGTCGTTAGACTCGTTAAAAGCATTAATAGCGACAAACTTGTCTTTAGACGAGAATGAGTTTCACTATCGCTAGGCTCGTTAAAACATAGCGATGGGTTTACCCGAAGGGTAAATTATAGAACAAGCATATGTTATCCTCCTCAAGCTTGACAAAAATAAAGAGGTACTGGTTAGCAATGACTGGGGAAAATTGGGAAAAACTCAAAGAAACTTTATTGGTAGCAGGTCGCTCTTGAACATGACACTTCCACTCTGTGCCCGAGTCGGGTTGGGTTGTTTCATTCACCGGTCACATCACCATGGTCACGCCATACCATCCACATTTGGGATAAATGCTACCAATCCATCACATAAGTGTCGCCGATATGTTCAAGAGAAGTCATTCAGAAGGAGTCAACCGTGTCCCATCCACTACCATACATTATACTTCATTCTTCCATGACCGCCACCCTGAACCATATATCATCAGATTGTTTTCACCTCAAAATCATTTGCTCCGTTCCGTGTCATTGATGTGGGATTCATTAAGGCCCTCCTTTGACGGATCGCTTCTTGTCGACATCAGCTCATTATCCAAGAAGTTGATCTAGGAACAACCCCCTCAGTACTTTGAAGCTTGCATGCCTCAATGGCAAGTTTCTCACTTCCGGCGACAGGTATACATCAATGACCTTCAACCGAAATATTTTGCGTGGTGTTCGACACCAAGTCCTCTATTCATACCACATGAAATGTACTACAGTACCTTGAGGGTCATCATCATTATCGGTGATTCCTCTTGCGCTTGTTAACAGTTTACATCATTGACTGGTAATCAAGCGATGTCTTTCCATGTTCGACTTCAACACATTTCTCACATGGATCGACTTGTACTTAGAGTGAAGATCGGACGAGATTGAAGACCCCGGATCTAGTTTCATCCATCCGGGCTGCGATATATATTCATGAAAATAAAGACATTGAAATGTACAACATTACAGCACAGATAATCATCCTACCAAAAGGATGATGGCTCTTTCAGAATCATTAGTCTACCATCAGACGATTGTCTGTCCTATGTACATGTAAATGAATTTATAAAGCTGAGCATGGGAATGCCCACCTCAGCTAGATCATGAGAAAAGTATGAAAATAATGTATTGTATTGTATCTTATTACAGGTCTCCTCCCAGCATTGAAAGAACTTCGGATCCTCCTAATAAAGCATTTCACCCGATAAACGGCCTCATACTTTAGGGGGCAACTGTTATAGACATTTTTGTGCCTTACCGCTCTGAGCATGAAATGTCCATAATCCAAGGGATCCAAAGTCCCTAAACATGTTGTTCCTGCCCCTAAAGGAACAAGGTCAGCAAACTACATCTCCTCCCAGAAGTTCTCCACCAGAAACTACTCACAAACAGTCAAATCAGGATCATTTCAGAGGCTACACTAGCTGCCTGCGTTGCATAGCACCCAAATGCACTGCCCAGGTGCATTGCAACGCACTTGAATGCACTACCAGGGTGCGTTGAGCGGGAAATGACAAGTGGCAAGGTCATCATGCGAGGTGGAAAGGCACTGGAAGCTTCCAGAATCTTCTCCAATGACACTTGTCTCACTGAATTCGACCAAGGATGAGTAAGAGGCTCTCAGTCTCCAAGTTGAAGGCTCTCACTCTCCAAGTGGAAGCAAGACCTGACAGAGAGAAAGGACACTAGTCAGATGACAAGCTGACTCATCCTCTCTGCAAACATCTATATATGGATCCCTCATCCAAGAGATCCAGGAGGCTGGAATTTTGTACTTTGCAGAGAATTGTTGTTGGTTTGTGGATTGAGATTATTGAGTGATTTATGTTTTGTTGGAGGTGAAGAAGGGAGTTTCTCCTACATATTGGTGTTTCTTTGATGTATGTTGCATTAGTATGTTTTGCTTATAATTTGATCCTAAGCTTTTATGTATATGAATCTATGTCTTTGTGTAGTCTCTCTCTTCTTTGATCTTGCAGGTGTTGTGCTGTTGGGCAAGTGAAGGAGCAAGGAGTTGAAAGCTATCAAAGAGAGGAGGAACTGGACCAAGGGAACTAGCGGAAGACAACGGTTAGTTCATCCCTTCCTTCGTTGTTCATAAGTTCATAAGGAAGAATACTCAAGTAGTTACTTTGTTTGTTGCTAAGGCACTGTCACACCTTAGGTGGATAGGGTCGTCCTGCATAGGCACTTTTCCCCACAACACTAGCAGCCCTCCTTAACTCAAGGGACTCAACTATTCAAACTACCAGTAAACAGTCACTCTTCACAAAGTTGCTCGGTTGCCCTTAGGATTCATTTTGGTGGCCTGCTGAGCTCTGAGTTGAGGGTGGAGATTTTGAGGAAGGGCCATTTAATGCAAGAGACAACCTTCTTACGAATCCTCACCCTTGCTCCCTCATGCTTGGATGTCACCTAGCTCATAATTGCTTGGCTTTGCTCCAAAATTTGTCCAAAAAACCTGAAATAACCACGTATTAGCCTCCTTGGTAAAGTGACCACCCTTATTCGTTCAAATAACACAAACATACTCAAAAAACATGCATAATATATGAAAAATGGTGGATTGATGAAGAAAAGTAGGCAAAAGAGCCCAATAAGTTACCCATTTTTGGGGCTCATCATCACTCCCCTGCTAAATGGGTTGCTCATCCTCTGAGCAACTAATCTAGCTCATTATCCTTTATAGCTTTGACCGCCTCCCTCACGTCCCAGGCCTCCACGGTGATATCTTCTTCCCGGTCGTGGAATCCTTCTTTCCTTTCCACTTCCTCCCATTATCTGTTTTCCTCCTCTTCCTTAACTCCTTCTAGCAATCCCAAAAGCAAGGGAGGACTGAACTACAGGCTGATCCAATTGGCCTGCAAATTTTGCATCAACTGTTTGTAGAGAGGTACCCTTGCCAAGGCCTCCCGCATCCTGGTGGGAGAGTGGTATTCTCTTATCTTCAAGCTGTGAGGCACTGTGTTCCACCGCCTTGTGTAGGCATGAAGGCAGTTATCCCCCAACAGTCTCTCCATGTCCTCAAAGTGGGCAATAGCTTGAGCCTGTTGCTCAATGTATTCTGGTAAATATTGAGGGCTGTTGGCTAAGTGCTGGTGGGTGCTTATCACTGCTGAGGGGTCATCTGGCTCTACTCTGATCATTAGTGGCTCACTGATTCTCTGCTCATAATACTGTGGACCTCTGCTGCTCTTTTTTCCTCATGATTCATCCAAGAGGCCATGCCCATAAGTTGGACATCTCCTATCATAGTGTTGGGATCCCATGAATTCATGTTTGGAAGGGCTAAGTTGTGCAAATAAAACTCTAATAATTTATCCTTGTCCTCTAATGAACTATTGTCACATAAATCCACAAATTGATGATAATTTTGAAATGGAGTGATGCCCCTTTGGGCCAAGGTGTTAATCTAAAACTGCAACCACTGATCCTTAAGGTATAGGGTGTATGATTTGGCAGGCTGCCTACACTACAGAGCTTCCATTGCCCAGCTAGACATGCAGGCCAGTTGGGCCTCCTTTTCTTGTACCTGTTGTTTCAGAGACTGTATCTCCTGGCCTGCTTGCAAGTCCTTCTCTTGTAGCTGTCTAGTTAGTGTTTCAATTTCAGCCTACATCCCTTCTCTTCTCCATTGTTCATCAGGGGTTTCTTTGTCTGTTGTGGGCTCCTCCTGTTGCTGTTGTTCTCCCAAGATGTCAGGCCTATATTCCTTCTTCTGTCCCTGTAGTTGTAGTTGTTGTTTAAGCAGCTCATTTTCTTCCTGTAACTTGGCCCGCTGGCTACTTTCCACATGCTTATCCATAGCCATTTCGTTTCTCACCTCTTTGAGTTGTTCCTCCAGGGGACCCATATCTGCCACACCCTTGGACTTGGCGATCTTCATCCAAGTGTGGGTCCTTACACTCTCTTCTTCTAGTGCAACGAAAAGTGGCACTATGAATTTTTGGGGAATGATCTTTCCAGCCTCTAAGAAGTTATAGTAGGAGCCCAAGCTGGGCTGGGGGCTAGGTTCCACAATGTTCTCCAACTTTTCTTCCTCCTATGGTGATTTAGCTGCCTCTCCTTCCATTTCTTTGGTCTCCTTTAGCTTATCCAGTGTTTCCTGTAGAACGGTCTCAGCATCTTGTAGAGAGGTCTTTGTGTCTAGCATTTTCATCCTTTCTCTCCAGGTGGATGTTTTCGGGCTTCCCCATTCATAGGTGATGGATGCCTTTGAAGGCGACCTTTCCTTTTATTTATATGGGGTGTCCACAATTGTAATTGGCTCCTTTGACTGTGGCTGGGGTCTGCCAGTTTTTATTCGCATGCTCCTTCTGGTCTTAAAAAATATGGAAGGCTCCCTTTTTTGCTTCCCTTTTTTCTTTGGAGATGTGCTTAGGGCAGGCAGCACTACTGCCGCCTCCCTGGCCAAAATCTCAGGCAATTTCTTCCTTTGCTGCTCTGTTTCCAGACTTCTTGTAGAAGTCCTGTGTCGATTGTTTTCAAGCTTCCTATAGAAACAATTTTCATGCTTCCTGTAGAAACTGTTTCAACTGTTTCTGTCTGCTTTGCTGGATGTGTCTTTCATTTTAATTTTTGTGTGGTTGCCTTGGTTGTGCCCTCCTTTGTTTGGACTTTTTCAGTCCTCTCTGCTCTACTCTGCAATCGTTTCTCCCTTAGTGTTTGTGCGTTTGTTCCACCCACACTTTTGGGCTCAACAACTTGGCTTTTCCCTCATTTCTCTTCTTGTTCTTCCTGTGGTGGTCTATCCTATGTTTCTTTACCCATGACTTTCTCTTCTGCCTCAGTGTGTTCCCTTTCTTCACTGCTGGATGAAGTGAGTTCCTCAGCCAGAATTTAAATATCATCATCCTCAAACATGTTGCGGAAAATCTCCCAGGAGAGAGGGACAATGTAGGTATGGAGGGAATCTTCCACCAGAAGCTTGATAAGCCCATGATGGGCTAACTGATCCGATGTCCCTTCCTTCAATTTTGTGCCACACTTAATTAATGATTGTAGGAGGAAATGGGGGATGCTTAACTTCTGTTTTGGAGGTAAATCCACCCCATGTCTGAGTTCACTCAGCAACCGGAAGTGATAGCCATAGACAATATTGAACCACCCCTCACACGTAATGTATTTCATGATCTGAAAGTTGACTTCGCTCCAAAAAGGATGTAGGCTGGCTCTTCGGACCCCATTCTTGTCTTCTACAAACTGTTCCTCTGGTAGGAAGAATTCTTTCTTGGTCTTTTGGCCCAATGCCCTCTCCTCTTTGCTCCAGGGTATCCCTAATGGCAAATCAGTAACTCGACTAATGAGTTGTGGGGTAAGCTTTACGGTCAACCCTCTGAAATTCACAGTGGCCAGTGTCTTTGATTTAGGCTACAAGGATGTTAAGAACTCCTCCATTATCTCATCGTCATGACCTTCAATTCTGTCACAAAAGGTCATCCAATTGGCACAGGTGAAGAGGTTCACCACCTCGGGATGTTCACGCAATTTCCTGGAATCCGAGGGTTCCTTCCTAATAAACCCACCTAGTATGGTGAGAGTGCTCTGTTTTGTGCTCTGAGCAGAGAAGACTTGCTATTTTATGGTTTCCTCAGTATCTCTCAGGCATTTATGTTTTAACCTTGCACCAATTCCCTGGTTTTAAAAACTCGATTGTCTTTGTACAAAAGGAAGACTTGGGTTTCCCTAGACAGAGTGCAGAGCTCAATTTCCACCCCCAGCATACATATAACCATGTAAAATTCACATTTATCCTACATAGGTTAGCCCTGACAGTGCTTTAACTTTTCTACAGGAGGAATTTTCTTAACAAGAACCATGGAGGAAAACTTGGACACAAAACCAACGAAGAAATTTCATGCAACCACAAGTAAACTGTTATTTTTGACTCATAGGCAGACTTGTCTCTAACCTTCCAATTCAAGACAACTCAATTCACCATGTTTTCGACATATACCATGCATTGGAAGGGTGTTTTCGAGCCTACCTCTCTTCAAAACTCCAATTTTGACGAAGAAAAGTCTAGACTTCTCCGCTCCGGAAGGCTACGCTGTGTTTCCTGTAGAGCTTCTTCTTGTAGAACACTTTGCTAGCTTCTGGAGGATGTTACGGTGCTTTTGAACGAGCCTGGGATGTGGGAGAATTTTGAAACAGGCTGAAAAGCTCGGGCTAACAGACCTTGGAGGAGGAGGACGTGTACTTCGCTGAGAACGGTTGCAAATGTAAATGAACAGTGGTTAACGCGAGTGTTCGGCCGAGCATTTTGAATTACGACACAATTTGTGGTGTGGGGGTGAGGTGGCTAGGCCGATCCGTTAGCCAACGTCATGACCATCATTCCTCTGCGTGTCCCTGACCGCCATTATCCTTACTCTACCATTAACGCCGCCACCACTGCCAGTCCCGCCGATTCTCCCCAACTGGACACTTCCCACGTGTCGGCTGCACATTTCGTTGGAAAATTCGATGCAACCAAGCTTGTTCGGATCCCACGAAGCCATTCGACTGACTGTGGGTGGCTAGTTTACTGGCCACTGAATTCGTTCAATCCGAACCATTTCACAGACATGAAATTTTTGAAATATATTCTATGCAATTTGATGAATAAGGTTAGACACTTACCTGTGTGGCCGTGGACGTGTTCTGCAGGCTTCGGGACTTGGAACGACTGCTTTTCTCGCTGCTGCTTCGTGCACAGGTGCTAGAACTCCTTCTTTCATTGGTTGATGTTGTATGCACGACTTTGGAACCCGATCCTTGGTTAGCAACGCTGCATGCACATGTGGTGTTTGGTTTTAGCCATCGAGGATGTTTTCATGTCCAGGAGGAGCCTTTTTACATGTTTCTTTTTACTGGTTTTGGCTGCCCCTGCCTCTAGAGTATGTCTTCCAGAGGGATCAACCGCTACAGGACTCCTGTAGGATGTCCTGTGGCTGCTTCTCCTCCTGGGATGCAGGCTAAACGAGCAGGGCTGAATTCACCGATGAAGAGTCACGATGGAGCTTGAACAGGTAAAGTATGCGAGCCTTCGCTGCTTGATTTATCACTGGAAACTTTTCTATCCATCTGAAGAAAACAGGATTTCTTGTATGACTGCAGGAACGCATAAACAGGTGTTTGCAATGGCGGTGGAAAGAGATGAAACAGGTGATGGATGGAAGAGAGGGGTGGCTGCAAGCCTAACCAATGGACTCTAAGCTTCAAATCCCCTTCCAAAATCGAATTTGGCCTGCCCGAAGGCTCTACAGGATGTTTCCTGTAGAAATGCAAAACTTCCTGTAGAAATCCCAAAACTTCCTATAGAAAGCCCAGAACTTCCTGTAGGAGGTGGAATCTCTACCCGAATGTGATCAAATCCTGGAAAAAGTGAGTGGCTATGGAGGGAGTGTCTGTAAGGATGTCCTGTAGCCTGGTACAGACCCCTGTCCTCATTTTGTGCGACCTACAATAATTTTACAGAGATTAGACCTTTTTCTTTTTCTTTTTTCTTTCTCTTTTTTTTTTTTTTTTTTTTGAGAGAGAGAGACAGCTGGGGCACCTCCATGAGGTTTTCACCCCCACTATCTGCCCTGGGTGCCTTAGAGAGGTTTTCACCCAAGGATCTTTTTTATTCCATTTCTTTATTTTATGAGAGACAGCTGAGGCACCTCCATGAGGTTTTCACCCTCACTATCTGCTATGGGTGCCTCAGAGAGGTTTTCACCCAAGGATATTTTTTTTTTTTATATGATGATCAAGGTGTGGGTGGAATAGAGGCAGAGCCCTGCTCTACTATTAGCACTAATTTTTCCAAAGTTTCAATGAACTCCTGCCTCGAAAGGGGTTTCTTGTAGATTTTCAATCGATGCCCATTGACAAGCATGGGGATGGCTTCTTCATCAATGGTCCTGATAAGGACTGAACCATTTTCATTGCATTTTTCCACTGTATATGGTCCTAACCATCTTGTCCTCAGCTTCCCTTTGAAATCCTTGTATCTTGAGTCATACAGCAGCGCCCAATCTCCTGGCTGGAATTGCTTTTCACTAAGGTGTCGGTCATGCCATATCTTCCTCTGGAGTTGAACTACTTCTGAGTGGAGGAGGGCTTTCATTCTGTGTTCATCTAATCCATTCAGCTGCAGTAATCTTTCACGTTGAGCATGGTTGAGATCTAGGTTCGGCTGAGTTGCCACCCTCAATGTGTTATACTCGAACTCTATGGAAAGCAAAGCTTTCTTCCCGTAGACCAGCTCATAAGGTGTGAAACCTATTGTAGTCTTCCAAGTGGTGTTGTAGGCCCAGGTGCCTCAACCAGGCGATCTGCCCAATCCTTTCTACTGCTGCTCACCACCTTAGTCAAAATCCCTTCAAATGCTCTATTAGTGATTTCCACCTACCCATTTGCTTGTGGATGATATGGGGTGGAAGTATTGTGCTTGATCTTGTGATAAGAAAGCAAGTTGTCAATCAGGTTAGAGGTGAACTGGCTTCCTTGATCGGTGACTAACTCTCTTGGGTAGCCAAACTTGTAGAAGATATTTTCCCTTAAAAACTCAACCACCTTTTCTTCTGTCGCTGCTTTGATTGCCTTTGTTTCTGCCCATTTTGTCACACAGTCAGTGCACACAATGATGTAATACCTTTGCTTTGAAGGAGGGTTGATGGGACCCACAAAATCCATGCCCCACTTCTCAAATGGCTCAAAGGTCACTTGAGGTTGGAGAGGCATTTCATCCCTTAGAGTCAGTTTCCCCATCCTCTGACATCGGTCACATTGGTTGATGTATCTTTTGACATCTTGGTGAAGAGTAGGCCAATAGTAGCCTGCCTGTAGAATTTTGAAGACAGTCCTTTTTGCTGCAAAGTGGCCTCCATAGGGCCCATCGTGACAGGTTAGGAGGATGTCAAAGACTTCCTCCTCCCTAACACAACGCCTTAAGATCTGATCTGGGCCAAGTTTGAATAGGTTTCCCCCGATCCAAGTGAACGTGGCACTCTTCCTCACAATTCTGCTCTTTTCCTTTGAGGATAGATGCGGAGGGAACTGTGCTGAGACCAAGTAATTTTCTATATCAGCAAACCATGGAGAGAGTACTGAGATAGAAAATAGGTGTTCATCTGGCATCTGGTCATCCACTATCCCTTCTTCACCTGCAGGCAAATCCAATCTAGACAAGAAGTCATCAACAACATTTTCCTTACCTGGCTTGTCGACAATAGTCAAATCAAATTGTTGCAACAAAAGTAACCATCTAATGATACAAGAATTTACATCAGGCTTATTCATTAAATATCTAATCGCAGCATGATTAGTGTGTACAAGCGTTTGATAACCAGTGATGTAGTGTCTGAACTTGTTTAGGGAATGGACTACAGCCAAGAACTCTTTCTCGGTTACAGTATAGTTCATTTCTGCCTTGGACAGGTTCTGTTGGGTCCCTATAATACTAGTTATTACCCCATTACTATTGTAGTTATACCCCTTATTTATATTTTTGTACCCCTATTGCCCCCATATTGTTATTACTGTGCCCCATAGAATCCCTTTATTGTTATTTTTGTGGCTTTATATTATTATTGTTAGGTCAGCTGGATTATATTGTGACTCCTTAGACTCCGATATATAGAAAGGAGGTTTTGTCATTTGAATAATCCAAGAATTGTTCATTTATGTAATGTAAAGGAGGTTCCCCCCTCGAAGAGGCTGAATTCTAAGGCGTTGATCTATCTTTTCTATCTTTTTTTGAGCTGGTTTCATAACATTTGGTATCAGAGCTTTGGATTCTAGGGTTTTGCTGCTCCAAACAAGTCATCGTGAATTTTCGCTATAACTTTTTTTTTGCGATGTTTCAGAAGTTTCAATGAAAACCCATTTGAGAATAAATCGCGCTAAACCTCAGGTCCGAATTTCAGAGCTTTTCGCGCTATATTTGCGGAGATATGATCTGAGGAAGTTGGTCTTTTTGCAAACTCCTGAATTACATTCCAAACAGGTGACCTGGGGAAAATATTCATAACTTTCTCTCTGGGGATTGGATTGAAATTTCATAAGAAGGTATAGAAAGAGGACGGACTTTAGTTTCTTGTATGCATTTTTCAGATCCATAGGTCGAAAAAGTGACTCATGGCACGTCGTACAAGTTTTCTCTACTAAACTAGTCTATAATCAAGTCACTGTGGGAGATTTCGCATAACTCTTCCTTGGAGAAACCAATTCGGGTCAGTCTTGTGGCATTGGAAAGAGGACGAAGAAGGCTACTACAGAGTTCAATTTCAAAACTGGATGATCCGAAATTATAAAGATACATCAGATTCAATATCAGGCTTCTACAAAGTGAAAAAAGGTGTGTAGTTTTTTTTAAATTTTTGCGTAAGCTTGGTTTGAAGGAATTCAAAGGGCATAGTAAAGAATTATTATCAGTAACTGATGCCCCGAGGAAAGAAAATGCAAACACCTAGTAAGGAACTTGAAAGCTCTAGCATGACTCATGAAGAAGAGGAAGAAATGATACATGATATATCAAAATTACAAAAACAAGTGAAACAAATGTCACGCTCAAAAAAGCTAACAGAAGCTAAGATAAATGGTGTGGAATCTAAGATAAAGGGCATGGAAGCTAAGATGGATGATTCAAAGACAGATTTGAAGAGAGACATGGCAAATTTGAAGATAGAAATGGCAGATTTGAAGACAGATTTGACAAATTTTCTACAAGAAATACTTACTAATGGTGAAAAGGTTGTAAAGGAAACTCATGATGTGAACAAAAGAAATTTTAATCATGATTCTATAGTCTCTAATGTTGGATCGAAGACCCACCATATTCCAAAAATCGATATGAGGAAGTTTGATGGCAAGGATCCTGCCACATGGATATTACAGATGGAGCAGTTCTTCGATCTCAATAATGTGCAAAACACACAAAAGGTACATATGGCAACTTTATATTTGGAACCAAATCAGTTTGTATGGTATCAATGGCTTTGCTCTCGTAAATAATTTATCACTTGGGCAATTTTTACGGAAGAATTGATAGCACATTATGAGGATACAAAAAGCAACACTTTTTTTAGCCAATTGATAAGTCTCAAACAAAAGGGTTAAATAATGGAGCACATTGAGGAGTTCCAAAAATTGAACATAAGGGTAAAAGATATTCCAAAGGAGCATAGGGTTGATGTGTTCGTAGGGTCTTTAAAGGATAATATCCAACATGATGTTCGCCTTTTGGAACCTGATTCATTAGAGAAGGCATTCAGGTTAGCAAGAAAAATGGAAAGTAAAATTATGGGAACCAGGAAGCATACCACTCACAACTATTAAGACAGAAGTGTTGTTTCCCCTAGTTTTCCACAACATATAAGGTTGACACCACAACAATTGGAAGAAAAAAGAGCAAAAGGGCTTTGTTACAGTTGTGATAGCAAATACACTAAAGGTCATAAGTGTGCTGAGAAGAAATTATTCTACATAGATTGTGAAGAGGAAGAAGAAAAGGAGCAAGAAAGGACAAAAGAAGAGGATATACTCCAGGAACAAAGCCTAGATGAAGAACAAATAAATCCAACCATATCTTGTAATGCATTGGTAGAAATTACCACTCCTCAAACCATCAAGATAAAAGGACAAATCAAGAAGAAAGAGGTAATAGTGTTGATTGATTTAGGAAGCACCCATAATTTTATTCATTGTAGGGTAGCAAAAGAATTGAATTGCTTCCTATATCCAGCACCAGAGTGTCAAGTGATGATTGCAAATGGAGGAACAATCAATTTCTCTGGAAAGTGCCATAATATCAAGCTATCCATGGGAGAATATGTATTGACTAGCCCAATGCTTTCCATTCCAATGGGAGGTGTTGATGTTGTACTAGGAGTCCAATGGCTACAATCCTCGGGTACAATAGCTTTTAATTTTCAAGAACTTTTCATCAAATTTTCTACGGAAGGAAAGGAATTTGAATTAAGGGGTATTGCAGGGAAACCAGGAAAGATAATCAACTCTAATGGTATGACAAAGCTTCTAAAAAAGGAGCAAAGAGGTGTAATTTCACAATTATGTTCGCTAGATGTTTCCACATCGGAATCACCTATTTCTCCATATCTCCAAAAAGTCTTGGACAATCATTCCAAGGTATTTGAGACTCCCAAAGGTCTCCCACCTATGCGTGATCATGGTCATGCTATTCATTTGATTCCAGGAAGTGTTCCTCCAAACATTAGGCCGTACAAATATCCCTATGTCTAAAAAAGTGAAATTGAACATATGGTTGCAGAAATGTTGGAGGCTGGTATAATTCAACCGAGTCAAAGTTCTTTCTCTGCTCTAGTAGTATTGGTGCACAAGAAGGATGGATCATGGCGCATGTTTCCGGATTACAGGGAGCTCAACAAGCTCACTATTAAAGATAATTTCCCCATTCCTGTCATTGATGAATTACTGGATGAATTGCATGGATCAATTTACTTCACCAAGTTGGATCTTCGTTCAGGATATCATCAAATTAGAATGAAGATTGAAGACATTCCGAAATGGCATTTAGAACTCATGAGGGTCATTATGAATTTTTGGTCATGCCTTTCGGCCTTACCAATGCACCTTCAACATTTCAAGGTTTGATGAATTCAATTTTCAAACCATTCCTTAGAAAATTTGTGTTAGTATTTTTTGATGATATACTAATCTACAACAAGTCTTGGAAGGATCATGTTGAACATGTTGACAGGGTGCTACAACTATTGGAGGAGAAACAATTATATGCAAAACGATCCAAATGTTTCTTTGGAGTCCAGGAGGTGGAATATTTGGGTCATATTGTATCTAATGAAGGAGTTAAGGTAGACCCTAGCAAAATTAAAACCATTAAGGAATGGAAAATCTCCACATCCATAAAGCATCTGCAAGGATTTCTTGGGTTGACAGGGTATTATCACAAGTTTGTTAAGAATTGTGGGAGAATAGCAACACCTCTAACAACATTATTGAAGAAATATGCATTCTCATGTGTTGGGCATTGGATAATCCAGCACTCCCGTGTGTTTCGTGACATGGACTAACCGCCTCTCGACGATCCGTTAACTCTGGCGATGCGTCCGTTTACTAACACCTGCGGGTTTTGGTGTAATGGCAATCGTGATCCCAACAAGTGGTACCAGAGCCAAAGATCTCGAGTTCGAATCACACCCGGCTCGCGCTGGGGGGAGATTGTTGAGCATTGGATAATCCAACACTCCCGTGTGTTTCGTGACATGGACTAACCGCCTCTCGAGGATCCGTTAACTCTGGCAATGCGTCTGTTTACTAACACCTGCGGGTTTTGGTGTAATGGCAATCGTGATCCCAACATCATGGACTCTGGAAGCAACAAAGGCCTTTGAACATCTTAAAGAGGCAGTGTGCCAAGCACTGGTCTTAGCTACACCGGACTTCACAAAAACCTTTATTGTGGAATGTGATGCTTCAGGAAATGGAATTGGTGTTGTTCTAATGCAATATGAAAGACCCATTGCTTTTGAAAGTCGTCCAATCAAGGGAAAGTTTTTAAGAAAAGCTATTTATGAGAAGGAAATGTTGGCAATACTCCATGCACTTAAGAAATGGCGACCCCACCTAATGGGAAGACACTTCAAGGTAAAAACAGATCATGATAGCCTTAAATACTTTTTAGAACAAAGATTATCCTATGAAGAGCAACAAAAGTGGGTCACAAAGATGTTGGGTTATGACTTTGAAATCATCTACAAAAGAGGAAAGCAAAATGTGGTGGCAGATGCACTCTCAAGAAAGGATGAGGATGTGGAAGCATTATTGTGCGCCATTTCTATTATCCAACCAGATTGGATAAACGAAGCAAGGGAGGAATGGAAGAATGATGAAGAAGTGTGGGCACTTATTCGAAAGCTACAACAAGATTCCAGTACGTCTAATACATTTAGCTGGAAAAATGATTCGTTATGGTACAAAGATCGCTTATACCTAAAGAATTCCCAGCTAAAACAAAAGATTCTTATGGAATTGCACACTTCTCCCTTAGGAGGGCACTCAGGATTTTTAAAAACTTACCACAGGGTTAAGAAGGAATTTTTTTGGGATGGCCTAAAATCAGATGTTCAAAAGTTTGTGCCAGAATGTTTGGTTTGCCAACAAAATAAAGTTGAAGCAATTAAGACACCAGGTCTATTACAACCTTTATCCATTCCAAGCCAACGTTGGGAGGAGGTTTCAATGGATTTTATCATAGGTTTACCCAAGTCTGAGGGAAATATTGTCATCATGGTTGTAGTTGATAGACTTACCAAGTATGCACAATTTTGTGCATTATCACATCCATTTAAAGCCAGTACAGTTTCTACTACATTTATGGAAACAATTCAAAAGCTACATGGAAACCCAAAGATTATTATAAGTGACAGAGATCCCATTTTCACTGGAAATTTTTGGACAGAATTATTTTCTTGTCTTGGTGCTTAGTTAGCTCATAGCTCATCTTATCATCCTCAATCTAATGGGAAAACTGAGATAGTAAACAAATGTTTGGAAGGATGTCTTCGTTGCTTTGTATCTGATAAATAGACACAATGGGTCAAATGGTTGCCTCTGGCTGAATGGTGGTATAACACTTCCTTCCATACAGCAACAAAAATGACCCCATTTATGGCACTTTATGGGTATCAACCACCATCCATCACATCATATTTAAGAGAAAATTCTAAGGTTCAGGCAGTGGAACATCACATCGAACATCAACAACATGTCCTCCGACTCTTAAAGGATAACCTCGTGTTGGCACATAATAGAATGAAACAACAGGCATATCAACATCGCAGTGAAAGAAGTTTTGATGTAGGTGATTGGGTATTCCTACAGCTACAACCATATAAGCAAATGTCCCTCAAGCAAGCTAAGAAGGATAATAAATTATCACCAAAGTATTATGGTTCATACAAGGTGTTGCAAAAGATTGGTACTATGGCATACAAATTGGAGCTTCCTGGAGCTTCTCGATTGCACCCAGTTTTCCATGTTTCATGTTTAAAGAAGGTTATAGGCGACAAGCTCCCAGTTCAAACAATATTGCCAGAACTTGACGAGGAAGGAAAAATTATATTGGAACTAGAAGCAGTCATAGAAACAAGAACTTGACAGCTACGAAATCGATCAATTTCAAAGTATCTTATCAAGTGGAAGAACTTATCCGCTGAAGATTCCACATGGGAGGATGAGAATTTTATGCAGAAGTATCCAAAACTACTCAAGCGTTGAGGACAACACTTTTTTGAAGGTGAGGGGCATGTTGGGTCCCTATAATACTAGTGATTACCCCATTACTATTGTATTTATACCCCTTATTTATATTTTTGTGCCCCTATTGCGCCCATATTGTTATTACCGTGCCCCATAGAATCCCTCTATTGTTATTTTTGTGGCTTTATATTATTATTGTTAAGTCGGCTGGATTATATTGTGACTCCTTAGACTCCTATATATAGAAAGGAGGTTTTGTCATTTGAATCATCCAAGAATTGTTCATTTATGTAATGTAAAGGAGGTTTCCCCCTCGAAGAGGCTGAATTCTAAGGTGTTGATCTATCTTTTCTATCTTTTCTTGAGCTGGTTTCATAACAGGTTCTTGCTTACGAAGTATATGGCATATGGTAGTTTCTCCTCAACTTGTCCTAAGGCTGCCCCTATGGCTTTGTTCGAGGCATTAGTGTGGATGTGGAAAGGGAGGGCCCAGTTTGGACCTCTTAAGATCGGGGAGGACACCAGCTTATCTTTCAACTTTTCCAGAGCGCCTTTACAATCGTCAGTCCATTTGAGCTCAGCATCTTTCCCTAAGAGCCCAAACAATGGTGAGGATATCTTACTAAAATCTTTAATGAATCTTCTATAATATCCTGCTAAGCCTAGGAAACTCTGAACATCTCTCACATTTTTAGGAGGTGGGACCTTCTAGATGATAGCAATCTTGTTAGGATCCACCTGTAATCCTTGTTGGGAAATTGTATGACCTAGCACAGTCCCTTCAGTCATCAGGAATTCACATTTTTCAGGACTGAGGGACAGGTTCATCTCAATACACTTGGTTAAGACTTTTCCCAGGTTAGTCAATGCTTCTCGGAAGTTAGACCCATAAGGAGTAAAGTCATCCATATAGATTTCTACCGAATCGTGGACCAACTCAGAAAATATGCTCAATACTGCTCTCTGGAAAGTAGCAGGAGCATTGCATAGCCCAAAGGGAAGGACTCGGTAGGCAAAGGTACCCCATGGACAAGTGAAGGTGGTTTTATCTTGGTCCTCTGGGCTAATTTGGTTCTGGTTATACCCGTTGAACCAGAAGAACTTCTTCCCTGCCATTCCATCCAACACTTGATCTATGAAAGGTAAAGGGAAATGGTCTTTCTTGGTGGCTTTGTTAAGTTCTCAGTAATCTACACAGATTCTCCACTTCTCATTCTTCTTGGGCACAAGCATTAGAGGTGAGACCCACTCATTGTCGGAGATGGGGTAGATGAATCCTGCATCCAACAATTTTTGCAATTCTTCTTTGACAATGTTTTTAAGGGCTGGATTCATTCTCCTCTGAGGCTACCTGACTAGTTTACAATCTTCTTTAATGTAGATGTGATGGGTACATACCAAAGGGTGGACTCATTTCTGTTACCGGGAATAGTGTCTATGCAGAACTACTAGTCCCACTAAGGGTGGTATCAACCTTAGAAACAAACAGAGTAAAGCTACTTTCGTATTCCTTTATGACAAATAGATAAGAGAGGAATGAAGACACCAACCTCAATCTTGCGCTTCGTTCCTCACTTGATTCCTATCCCTTCTGATAGATCCTTACTACTTGCTTCCTCGTCAGCCCAGCTTCAAAGATCACCTGTAGAATCAAAGCAGCATAATACTATCCGAGAAGAGAGATCTACTAGCATAAACAATATAAGATCAGATGTATATTGACCACACACAAACATATATCATAAAATATGCAAGAATGTGGAGGAAAACTTGAATAGCTTTATTGATATCAAGAAAAAAGTAGGGGAGGATTACAACCAATTGTTCTGACCCAGCGTCATCCTCTCAGCAAGAAGCCCTTATTCACCTCATGAAAAGCTTAGATCACCCAACACTATGATGTTGCAGCAAGAAACCAACAACACTTCCTTACAAGATACAAAATTCCAGCCTCTGGATCTCTAGGATGAGGGATCCATATATAGATGTTTGAAAGGGGGGTGAGTCAGCTTCTGGGGTTTGATTAGTGTCCTCTCTTTGATAGTTCTTGATTCCACTTGGAGAATTATGATCTCTTACTCATCCCTGGGCGAATTCAGGGAGGCAAGTGTCACAGGAGAAGTTTCTGGAAGATTCCATGATTTTCCACCTCACACACTTCCTCTGCCATTTGTCCATTCTCACCCATCGCACCCCATAGAAGGGATTTTCAACATGAATCTCACCCTTTAAGTGTATTTAGGTGGGATGCAGCGCACTTTGTCCATGGAGCAGTTGAGATGGTCCAATTTGGACCAGTTCTGAGTAGTTTTTCATGGAGAACTTCTGGGAGATGATGTGATCAGCTGACCTTGTTCTTTTAGGGGTTGGAACAACACTTTTAGGGACTTAGGAGCCCTTGGTTTATGGACATTTAGGATTGGGGTTGTAGTGCCCAAAAATGTCTATAACAGTTTCCCCCTAAAGCATGAGGTCGTTAATTAATTTTTGATGTCAGGTGAAATGCTTTATCATGAGGATCCGAAGTTTTTCGAGCTGGAAGGCGACCTGTAATAAGATACAATACAACACATTATCTTCATAATATTTTTCATTTCCTCCCTAAGTCGAGCATTCCAATGCTTAGCTTTATAAATTCATTTTCATGTACATAGGATAGACAATCTTCTGAGTGCAGACTGATGATCCTGGTAGAGCCATCATCCCTTAGGTTGGATGATTATCTTTGCAGCAATGATGTACACTGGATGTCTTTATTTCCCTAAATGTATCTCGCAGCGCGGATGGATGAAACTAGATCCGGGGTCTTCAATCCCGTTCGATATTTACTCGAAGTACAAGTCAATCCATGTGAGAGATGTTCTGGAGTCGAACATGGAAAGACATTGCCTGACTACCAGCCAATGATGTAAGTTGTTAACAGGCATGAGAGGAATCACCGATAATGATGATGACCCTCAAGATACTGCAGTACAATTTACACAGTGTGAAAGAGGGACTTGGCGTTGAACACCATGCAAAATCTTTCGGTCAAAGGCCAGTGATGTAAACCTGTCGCCGGAAGTGAGAAACTTGCCATTGAGGCATGCAAGCTTCAAAGTACTAGAAGGGTTGTTCCTAAATCAACTTCTTGGATAATGAGCTGATGTCAACAAGAAGCGATCCGTCACAGGAGGGCCTTAATGAATCCCACATCTATGACACGGAACAGAGCAAATGATTTTAATGGAGGTGAAAACGATTTGAGGATATAAGGTTCAGGATGGCAATCATGAAAAGATGGAGAGTGAATGTATTGTAGTGGATGAGACACAGGTGAATCCTCTGAGCGACTTCTCTTGAACATACCGGCGACACTGATATGATGGATTGGTAGCATTAACCCAAAATGTGGATGATTTGATGGACCAATGGTGATGTGACCGGTGAACGGAACAACCCAACCCGACTCGGATGCGGAGTGAAAGTGTCATGTTCAAGAGCGACTTGCTACCAACAAAGTTTTTTCAAGTTTTCTTCCCAATTTTCCCCAGTCATTGCTGACCAGTACCTCTTTATTATTTTCAAGCTTGAGGAGGATAACATATGCTTGTTCTATAATTTTCCCTTCGGGGAAACCCATTGCTATGTTTTAACGAGCCTAGCGATAGTGAAACTCGGTCTTGTCTCTGAGGACAAGTTTGTCGCTATTAGGTTTTAACGAGTTTAACGACAAAGACAACTAGGTCCTTTTCAATTTTAGAGAGTCTAAAATGGACGTAAAGGAAACTCCAATAGTTCCTTTTTCGTCATATAATCCCTTAGGTCCGAAAAAGTATAAAACAATACGAAAGGGATGAATTTTCAGTAATTTTAACGAGCCGAACAAGACAAGCGCTCGATCTTTTTGTGTAATAATCCCTCGGGTCCAAAAATATTAAAATCTAAAGGAGGGATAGCACTTCCGGTCACTTTAAGGAGCTAGAAAGGCCAATTGCTCGGCAATCTTATCATTTTTTACAAGTCAGATGAAAAGAGCTTAAAGGAGACTCGTTTTTTGAGGAATGAGTGATAATTTCGGATAGCAACTGATTCCAGGTAAGGTTTGGAATTTTCCAATCATAGCAGTGTCACAAGGATGGCTAACTGTATCACTTTTTGCAATTGTTGCTCAAAATGGTAAAAAATCAAATGGGGGTGAATGATCGGCCAATATAGAGTGGAGGTGATGATGAGAACACGACCAAGGCTTCAAAGGCTGATGATAAGGCATTCACGATGGTTATTTACTAGAAGTTGGTTCATTTTTAAATGAGCTTAAACTCTAGGGGAAAAATTTTCTCATTGCTTATGTTTATTTTTTAACGAGCTTGAATTCCGCGTTAAAACTGCTCGATCCAGTCGTATAATAAGAATGTCTCATCTAAGATTCCATTTTTGTGGAGCTTGCACCTTACAAATCTTTGCTCGGGTGCCTCTTGCATGGAAGCTAGGAGCGAACAACTACGCCTCTCTACTTAACTACCAAGATCCCCACCAAGGTTAGGTAGGAAACTTTCTCCTTTACTTTTCCAGTGCCATGGTGGCCCCTGCGAAGATGAATGGTCGATTAGACCACGCACCCTACCTAGGTGGTTGAAGTTAGCAAAATCATAGAGCTAACGTTAGCTGGTCGTTTCTTGCTTGTTAACAAGAGGTTTGCATGCCCCCAAGTATAGCAAAGTAGAGTTTCCCAGGTTACCCTTCAATTTGCAGACAAAATTTTTGTTTTATCGGGAAAGGCCTACCTTTTACAGGTTACCCTCAATTTGCAGACAAAACTTTTTTTTTATCGGGAAAGGCCTACCTTTTACAGGTTACCCCTCAATTTGTAGATAAAACATTTGTTCTATCGGGAGAGGCCTACCTTCTGATAGAGGTATCTTATTCCAGTCTAATCCCATTTTCCTAAATGGACGGGTGTGTCAAACTAGTCATATATCCTCCGCAGAAATTTACTCTATACCCAAGGTTTTCCTATCGAAATAGGCCAGGGTGCATGCCCCCTAGGTTTTAGTCATGTCCTCTGAATCACTCGCATTCATCAGGTGGACAGACTGGGATTTGATGAGACATTCCTTGCATGAAAATACCATTCAGGGATGGTACTTGACTATTAGCTATGTGTGAGCCAGGAAACGACAGTTGGTCTACGAGCTTGACCACTCTGCCTTTGTGCGGAAAACACATTACTCTAAAGAGTGAGGAGACGATGGCTCCTATGCTATAAATATAGTCATGTCCAAGGAGTCGATTATAATCTAAGGGTACTCTGACTACCATTACGTTTATGTGAACTTTTTTCCTTCTCAACGTTATGGGTACATTGGGAAGGATCCCTAATGGTCGACTGGTTCCTCTGTCAAAGCCTGTCAGATTTCTCATCTCAGGCAGAAGCAATAGCGAACCAAGCGCTTCCCAAGCTATTGAGGAAAGGACAGTCACAGATGCCCCTTCATCTATGATGGTACTGGCCATGACCATTTTGTATGCTTGTACAATAATTCGAAATGGTACACTAGCCGGTAAACAGGGTCTGCCTAGCAGATTCCAGTCGAAGGAAACAACTAGGTTGCTTGGAGGTGGGACCGAATAGACGGCCGGTATGACTCTGATGAACTTCCTTCCTATGGTAAAGGAATGGGTAGACTGTCCCTATGTTCATCGGAGTCTATGTTTACAAAGAGAATTTGAACGGTGTCGTTCTTATTTTCCTCGGTGATTGTATCATCTAAAGATGGATCTTCTGAAGGCAATACCGGGTCAACTGCCGTCTCGACCTTTTGACTTTTGTCTGGTATGGATTCAGAGGGTTCATCTTCGACGATAGATGTTTCGGCCGACCACAATGGCGTGTTAGCCAGATTTTCAACCAGTGATGGATTTGGCAAGAGTTTCTTATATCCTGGCGGAAGCCGTACCGGTGAAATCGGACGGTCGTCCAAAACTCTTTTAGCCTCATCTAGGAAGGGACAACGGTGGACGGCGTGATCGCCTTCACACAGTTTACAAGGAAATCTGTGGTTCCCTTTTTGTCCAGAGACTTCACTTTCACTAGTTGACGGTGTATTCTCAACATGATCATCAGAGGTTGATGGGTTGTGCAAACGAGGAGACCAGTCCCTTAAGATCCAAGGGATGCAAGGACAATCTCGATGATAGTGGTCTCCATTGCAAATGACACATGGTGATTTAGGCCTGGTCGGTGCAGTGTGTGGATTTTCACTAGATGATGTCTGGTTGCCCCTTTTCACCTTTGGCTCCTTCTTCTTCTTTTCTTTCTTCTTCTTCTCCTTCTTCTTCTCAGTTACTTGATTTTTGGCTTTACTAGCTTCATCAAGTGAAGAGGAAGGAGGAGAGGAAGAATTAGATGAAGTAGAAGGTTGGGGGGTAACTCTGGTATCATTTAGTTGCTGACTTGACTGTTCAGGAGTTACGGTATTCTGAACGACAGAAGTTGAGAAAAGCCATACAGGCAAGCCGATCATCAATCCAGGAAGTGACAATGTGGCCATATGGGGTGCACCAACATCTCCCCAAGAGGAGAAAGGACTAGGATTTCCTCCGAGAGGAACCCCTTGGTTGGTGGACTCCATTTTCCTCAACTCAAGATCAACGTAGGAAAGGTGATATTTATTCCGTTTAAAATAAATTTTAGACGCTTTGACACAACTTGTTTTTTCAATTTTTAAGAGTCGAGAAAAAACAAAAGATGACTCTAGTTGCCTTCGATTTTTAATGAGCTTGAAGTGACAAGTGCTAAGATGGACCTTTTCCTTTAAGGAGTCTGAAAAGGAATGAAAGAGACTGCTCTGGAAATCTAGATAGAGGGATTACCAAACCAATCACAAAACTGCAGAACACTTTTTATGGTACGGTAGTCAATCTTCCTGAATGATGTGTTTAGTGCATTGCGATCGATAGGGTGGCAAACGCGGCTTCCTATGGATAAAGGATAAAGCCTATTGTGGTCTCCCGATATATAATTGACGGTACGTGGGAGCACAAGTCTGTATTGGCACTTATCGTCTCAAAGTGGAGGAATCACCCAACCAATGATGAAAGCAACAGTTACCATGTTTTACGATGCCGGAACACGTCTCTAGCCTAGACTTATAAATGTTGTGTGTTAGGTTCCAAAGCATTTTTAGATTCATTGAATTTATTTTATAGTTGATCTTTCTTAAGAGATTTTCCTTTCAGGTTCACCGCGTGATGTAGATGTACAATTCCTAAAATGCAGTCTAAGATGATAAACAATCGTTTAATCTTCTTTTAGCAATGAAAATCCTAGCTACTAAGGAAAGAGGGATGATTTTCTTTCAGCATAGAGCATAGAGCACACACTATATGCACTATCCTAAATCAAACCGACAAGCAGACTAAATGAAAATACACATGCATGTATTGTTTTTCAGCTTTCTTAGTGTATGTGATGATAAGAAAGCTAAGTGAAAATCTGAATTATTTCCAAAGCGACAATACTCAACAAATTTATTTTCAAAATGAAGTGAAAGTAAGAGAGACACTTTGCGATTTCGAAATGAAAAATTGCTTTTCGACACTTTAAAAACTACTAATTCAAATCATATGCAATAGTAACTTGTATAATCGACTACCAAGAGCAAGGGGATTGTCTTCTATGGTTGAAAACGACAGCTACAACACTTTCAGATCAAAGAATGACCGCTCAATTATGCTACTTTTTTGCAAAAGAGAACCAAAAATGATGCAAAATACATAAAAACACTTACAGTTCTTTGCACTATGGAGGCGGAAAGATGTAAAGGAAGGGGGTTTTTACAGAGATACACTGACCATAGACAGCTAAACTCTAGAATAGGACTGAAAACAGTGAGTGAAAAACCAAAGCCTTAAGGTAGAGTTAACCTTATCTTACCAGCGCACCTGTTACACAGGGATCCCTGCTTTCAGTGCACCTACTACACTCGGGAAGTGCGATGCAAGTAGACTGCCTTTAAGGCAAGGTGCGATGGTACCATTTCGAGACTTTGAATGAGTTTTTACTCACAATTTGCAATCCAGTTCAGGGATTTAAGCCAAGAAAGCAATGTTCAGTATATGCAAATCATAGAGGTGGATCTAAGGAGGTTACTAGAGCTACCACTCAAGGCAGTTAGTCTCTTTGTAGATCGATTGTTTAATTCATAAACAAAACCTGCAGATTGACTGACACAGCATTGACCTACTTTGCATTCGTAAAACAAATGCAGTTCGAAGGCTAGCTGGCTTGGCTTCAGGCTCCGTCTATATGTTTATAAAAGAAACAAAGATAGGCTAACAAACAATCTAGTCGCTCCCCAGCGAAGTCACCATTTTGTTACTGGGAATAGTGTCTATGCTGAACTGCTAGTCCCACTAAGGGTGGTAGCAACCTTAGAAACAAACAAAGCAAAGCTACTTTCGTATTCCTTTATGACAAATAGATAAGAGAGGAATGAAGACACCAACCTCAATCTTGCGCTTGGTTCCTCACTTGATTCCTCTCCCTTCTGATAGATCCTTACTGCTTGCTTCCTCGTCAGCCTAGCTTCAAAGAGCACCTGTAGAATCAAAGCAACATAATACTATCTAAGAACAGAGATCTACTAGCATAAACAATATAAGATCATATGTATATTGACCACACACAAACATATATCATAAAATATGCAAGAATGTGGAGGAAAACTTGAATAGCTTTATTGATATCAAGAAAAAAGCAGGGGAGGATTACAACCAATTGTTCTGACCTAGCATCATCCTCTCAGCAAGAAGCCCTTATTCACCTCATGAAAAGCTTAGATCACCCAACACTATGATGTTGCAGTAAGAAACCAACGACACTTCCTTACAAGATACAAAATTCCAACCTCTGGATCTCTGGGATGAGGGATCCATATATAGATGTTTGAAAGGGTGGTGAGTCAACTTCTAGGGTTTGATTAGTGTCCTCTCTCTGATAGTTCTTGATTCCACTTGGAGAATGATGATCTCTTACTCATCCCTGGGCAAATTAAGGGAGGCAAGTGTCACAGGAGAAGTTTCTGGAAGATTCCATGATTTTCCACCTCGCACACTGCCTCTGCCATTTGTCCATTCTCGTCCATCTCACCCCATAGAAGGGATTTTCAACATGGATCGCACCCTCTAAGTGTATTTAGGTGGGATGCAGTGCACTTTGTCCATGGAGCAGGTGAGATGGTCTAGTTTGGACCAGTTCTGAGTAGTTTTTCATGGAGAACTTCTGGGAGATGATGTGATCAGCTGACCTTGTTCTTTTAGGGGTTGGAACAACACTTTTAGGGACTCAGGAGCCCTTGGTTTATGGACATTTAGGATTTGGGTTGCAGTGACCAAAAATGTCTATAACACTTTCATCTCCTTATAGCACCAAGCGAAAGCATCCAGATGATTATTCAGTAAGCTACACAGCTCCTTCTCCTGGGAGGGAGATAGGGAGGAGCTGATCTTTAAGGTTCTTTCGAGGAAAAATTCCACATTCTTAACTCTGGGAGAGGTTGGATCAGTCACACAGAGGTCCACTAAAGCATTGGCTTGGGTATCTTCCACCAACTCCTCTAAGGACAGTGCACTGGGGGGTGGATTTTGAATCAAATTCTCAATCAAGTCATCCTCAGTTTGAGGGCCTCCCTTGGTGGTTTCTACTGTGCACAATGGTGCAGAGTAGACCTCATCCTCATCTCCCTCTTCCAACCAGTGTGGTAAGTCATGTTCTAGCAAAGGTTGGGCAAGAGGGTATAGGACTAGCTATTTGGACATAGGCCCATTCTTGATGGTCATGCTTCCAGCTCGACAACTGATGTAAGCATCCGCAGTGGCTAACCAAGGCCTTCCAAAAATGATGGGGTATCTAGTGAGCTTTGCATTTGGCTAAAGGCCCAATAAGTCCGCAAGGAACTCCCAAGAGTCAACAGAGACCAAGACATCTTCCACAATCCCTTCGAGAGTCACGATGGAGCGATCTGCTAACTGCAGGACTGTCGAGGTCTTCCTTAAGGAACTCTAAAGGTTGAGTTTGAGCATGGTGTCCCTAGTCATCACATTAATGGCAGCCCCTAGATCAATCAAGGTATGGGGGATTATGGTGCCATTGATGTGGACATCAACTATAGGACTCACAGGGTCGAAATACTTTGGACAGATTACTTACCCCAACATTAGATCGGACAGTTATCCTATCACATTGATAGTCGAGGCATCTCTCTTTCGCCTGCCTGGGTGCCTGAAACACTTCTCCTTAATCAATTTGTTGTATATTGGTACATCTTTTATGGCTTAGAGAAGTGGTATTTTCACACACAATTGTTTAAGTTCTCCCAGAAGTTCAGTCTCCTCTGGGTTTGGTTGCATGGTTACTGTTAGTCGCTCAGGAAAGGGTGGAATGGCTTTGGGTTCACTTTCCTGTTTCTCTTCCTCATCCTCTGGGGGAGGATGTTGGCGATCTGGAAGGACCTTCCCAAATCACAAGTTGATCTCTTGGATCTCCACAGCATAGGTAAGACATGTTGTCTCCCCAATGTATACCTGCTGGACCTATCCGTTGTTGGGGTTCGAGTTCGGTTGAGCAGGCATCTGGGGTTGTCTTGGAGGAGCAGGAGGTAATGGTTGTGGTTAAGCCAGTGGTGGAGGCAGAATGGAGGGAGGAGAGTTGTATTGGGGCCTCCACCCTGGTTGAGGTGCATTCCACTGAGGTTGTGGCTAGACATGTGAGTGAAACAAATGAGCAGTGGGTTAAGTATGGTATTGAGATGGATAAGACCACAGACGAGGTGTGGACGAGGAAGGATGAGCAGGGGGACCCCAAGAAGGTATGTGAGCAGATTGGTTGGGGCTATAATAAGCTTGGGATGTCCCTTGCATCCTTTGCTAGTAAGGTCTGGGCCCATGCGTCCTCCTTTGGTTGAGGAGCTAGAGAGGTTCAGTGGTTGCCTCAATCCCTTGGTACATGGCTTTAAATCTAGTTAAGGCTGGGCATTGGTTTATGGGGTGGTCTTCCTCACAAACGAAACAGACCTCTACTGAGTGCAATGGACACTCGTTCTTAGGGTGCTTCCTCGTACATCTGGGACAGAAAATGGCCAAATACCTCTCAGCTTCCTCTTTCTTTTGTTGGATTCGGAAAGTGTCAAGTTGCATGGCAATGGTCTGTCTCAACTCACTTTTGAGGTCTTCCATCTGATTAGCAAACTCATCCTTGGAGAAGGCGGTACTAGCTAAAAGTGAATTCCCCCTACCTCTTTTTCTGGCTGCCCTAGAATGGTTTCTAAACATAATCTTTATGTCTTCATAAGATAGTTGGTAGATGTCCCCTCCAGATAGTAGATGGAGGGTATCTAGAAGGTCTTCAGGGACTCCTCGGAGCAGAACCAAATTTAGAGATTCAGGGTCAAGTGTGCACCTAGCCCGTTTATAGCTAAGTTGGAACCTTTCCTCATAGTCTTCTAAGGACTCATCATTTCCCATGGTCATCTGGAAGATTTCTCCCTTGGTTTCCTTGGACCTACAGTAGTCCTGGTATTTGTTGTTAAAGGCTTACTGCATCTGAGCCCAAGTGGTGATACTGTTTCTAGGTAACCCCATGAACCAGTGTAATGTTACATCCTTGAGGGTAGAGGGAAAGAGTTTCAGCTTTTTCTCGTCTTTTGCATAGTCATAAGTTCGACAAAGGACAACAAACTCAAACAAGAAGGTATCAGGGTCTTCAGTGGTCAATCCATGGAAATGAGGTAAGGCTGAGGGACTTATTTTCTTCATCTTCATGTCCCCGTTGGTCTCTCGGATCGGGAAGGTACCTTCTATTCTCTCATCATCTTCTCTACTGTTTCTGTTTTCAGCCATGGTCTCAAAAGGAATGTTTTCTTGCTCTTCTTCTATTATAGGATCTTCGTATGTCTCAGGAGGTTCACCTATAGGTTCTTCTGGGTCACTTCCACCAAAGAAGAGAGAAGGGTGACTCAGTGAAGTGGTGGGGGTGTTGGGTAGGAATTTTCTGGTATTATCTCTGTTCCTCTAAGGCATGAAAAGGTTTTTGGTTTCTTTTGCTTTTTTTTTCTGCTTATACATGAAAAACTAAAATAGATGGAATTGCAACTAACTAAAATCTATCTTACGGAAATGAAAATGCGGAATTGAAATGAAAGCAGGAAAGGACTAATCTATTTTGCTGAAATCAAATGACATGAATGAAATGCTAGAATACGCTTGCAGAATTGAAATGTTATTCTACGCTTGCAGAATTGAAATGCTATTCTACGCTTGAAGAATTGAAATTGCGGAATTGAAAGGCTAATCTATGAAAGCAGGAAATCTCTAATGTATTTTTGCAGAAATGAAATTGCAGAATGGAACTGAAATAAACTACTTAGCAGAAGATTGGAGTAGAAAAATAGAAGAAAAGCAGTAATCACAAATACTTTGACGCTTCCCCGGCAACGGCGCCAAAAAGATGGTGGGCCCCAGTATTGCAGCAATAATGCTGCAACTCTTGGGACTCCCTTATTTACTCTTATCAACCCGATAGTTTGTAACAAACTTGGAAGCGACGGTGCTGTATGCACAAGTACTAGCTCTTGCTGCAGCTGTCACTTGGTCAGTTGGCACAAGTCCGCTAGGAGCTTAAGCCAACTTCTATGAGCTCTGAGAAGAAGCTTTTTAACTGATGGACAAAAGCTAACTCAAAGAAGGCTAATCTACTTGCAAAAAGAAACTGGAAAGCTGAAAGGAAACGCAACCCTAGAAAACCCTAATTTTACCAACTAGCCCTATAATGCAAGAAAGAGGATGCAAGCTACTGAAAGAGATTCCATTGACTTCTAGGAAGGTAAAATGCATGTGTCTAAGATACTTATACAATAACATCTGAAAAAATAAAAATAAAAATAAATAAAAAATAAAAAATAAAAATAAATAAATAAATAATAATAATAATAATAATCTTTTTGTATTTTTGAATAAGTTGTCAAAATTATCATGCATGTGCTTTCAACTGGTTTTTGACTGTGCAGAGGTAGATTGGCTAGAGGAAATGTTTTCAGAAGGTTGGGAAGGTTCAAAGAGGGCCTAAGGGGTCCCTAGCACCCTTCCAGAGAGTTTCACAAAGTTTGGCTATCAAGAAACCGCTCTCGTGAGCTTCTACAGGAAGTCTGCAAGGGTTCTACAGGATGTTCCGAAAAGAGGATTTTGGAGGGTGGATGGAGAGAGAAAGGTGGAGAAGTGAGCATGGAGGTAGGATAAGAGTGTGAGGAGGTCCAAGACTTGGTGGATGGAGCTGAGGAGAGATGATAATGGTCGGATTTGTTCAAGGAGTGGAGCAATGTTGCACAAAAATATGGAAACTAGGTCAAGGTGTAGCAAATGTGAGGAAAGAGTCAGAGTTAGGGGATGGAGCAGATGGGATTGATGGAGTACGAGTAGATGGAGAGGTGTTACAAGTGCTCTGTAAGTTACTTCTCAAACTGAACAAACAATGACTTGGAAAACCGATGACCTAGCTACTTTATTCTAATCTGGCCTAAGTAACAACAAAGGAAATGAACAGAAGTTTATTTGTAATGAAATCACATGAAATAGTTATGCAAATTGAGAAATCATGAATCTAAACACTTAACCACAACTGGTATCAACTTCTGAAAATGAGAATCTATCACTAATGATTACATGGTGAGGCAATGACAGTGTTTTTGTTGGCAGCAAGGTCACCTTTGTCCCAAATCATGATCCCACTAAGGGAGAGGTGAGATCAGAGGTCCTTGTTGGCCCTTTTTTGAATATTTTCCCTATTAATAACCTATCAACTCAATCTAAACATAAAAAAATTTTCTAATCATCAACAATGACCTAGGTAACCAGCAAGATTTTAATCTACTTAACAGAAATTATTTTGTAAAGACATAAAAAGAAAATAACAGTACATAAAGGAAGCCTTGGCACTTGGGTTGGGCCCAACCCCAAGAGCTATAGGCTCCTATGAAAGACTTAGAACTGATGCCAAGTAAAGCTGCTCTTCATTACTCAAAAATAATCATATCACAAGAAAGTTATACAGTAGTAGCTACAAAAATACGAGCTGAGACAATGATAGCACTATAGTGCAAAACCCAACAGTTTCAAAAGTAAACTACAAAGGCTGAAGCCTTCCTATTTATGCCCTATGAGGGTCCTAGCAGCCCTTCTTAACTCAAGGGGCTCGGCTTTTCAAACTGCCAGTAAACAGTCACTCTTCACAAAGCTGCTCGGCTGCCTTTAGGATTCGTTTTGGTGGCCTGCTGAGCTTCGAGTTGAGGGTGGAGATTTCGAGGAAGGGCCATTTAATGCAAGAGACAACCTTCCTATGAATCCTCACCCTTGCTCCCTCATGCTTGGCTGTCACCTGGCTCATAATTACTTGCTCCAAAATTTGTCCAAAAAACCTGAAATAACCACGTATTAGCTTCCTTGGTAAAGTGACCACCCGTATTCATTCAAATAACATAAACATACTCAAAAAACATGCATAATCTATGAAAAATGGGGGATTGATGAAGAACAGTAGGAAAAATGAGCCCAATAAGTTACCCATTTTAGGGGCTCATCAGCTTTCTTAAGGGATATTTTTTTATATGGTTGTGGTCGTAGGAATACCCAATCACTTACATCAAAACTTCTTTTGCTACGATGTTGATCTGCCTATCATTTCATTCTATTATGTGCCAAAGTGAGGTTATCTTTTAAGAGTTGGAGAACTTGTTGTTGATGCTTGATGTGATCTTCCACTGCTTGAAGCTTATATTTTCTCTTAAATGTGATATGTTATATGGTGGATGATATCCATAAAGTGCCATAAATGGGGTCATTTTTGCTGTAGTATGGAAGGAATTGTTATACCACCATTCATCCAGAGGCAACCATTTGACCCATTGTGTATGTTAATCAAAGACAAAGAAACGAAGATATCCTTCCAAAAATTTGTTTACTATCTCAATTTTCCCATCAGATTGAGGATGATAAGATGAGCTATGAACTCATTGAGTACCGAGACAAGAAAATAATTCTATCCAAAAATTTCCAGTGAAAATGGGATCTTTGTCGCTTACGATAATCTTTGGGTTTCCATGTAGCTTTTCAATTGTTTCCTTAAATGCAGTAAAACCTTTACTGGCTTTAAATGGATGAGATAATGCACAAAAGTGTGCATACTTTGTAAGTTTGTCAGCTACCACCATGATGACACTCTTTCCTTTAGACTTGGGTAAACCTATTATAAAATCCATTGAAACCTCCCCCCAATGTTGGCTTGGAATGGATAAAGGTTGTAATAGACCTTGTGTCTTAATTGTTTCAACTTTATTTTGTTGGAAAACCAAACATTTCGCCACAAGCTTTTGAATATACAATTTAAGGCCATCCCAAAAAAATTCCTTCTTAACCATGTGGAAAGTTTTTAAAAATCCTGAGTGCCCTCCTAAGGGAGAAGTATGCAATTCCATAAGAATATTTTGTTTGAATTGGGAATTATTACATATGTATAAGCGATCCTTGTACCATAAAGAATCATTTTTCCAGCTAAATGTATCAGATGTACTGGGATCTTGTTGTATCTTTTGAATGAGTGCCCACACTTCTTCATCATTCTTCCATTCATCCCTTGCTTCGTTTATCCAATCTGGTTGGACAATAGAAATGGTGCAAAGAAATGCTTCCACATCCTCATCCTTTCTTGAGACTGCATCTGCCACAACATTTTGCTTCCCTTTTTTATAGATGATTTCAAAGTCATAACCCAACATCTTTGTGACCCATTTTTCTCCTCTTCTGAAGATAATATTTGTTCTAAAAATTATTTAAGACTATCATAATCCGCTTTTACCTTGAAGTGTCTTCCCATTAGGTAGGATCGCCATTTCTTAAGTGCATGTAGTGTTTCCAACATTTCCTTCTGATAAATAGCTTTTTGTAAATACTTTCCTTTAATTGGACGACTTTCGAAAGCAATGGGTATTTCTTCTTTCATTAAAAAAATGCCAATTCCATTTCCTGAGGCATCACATTCCACAATAAAAGGTTTTTTGAAGTTCTAAGTAGCTAAGACTGGTGCTTGGCACATTGTTTCTTTAAGATGTTCAAAGGCCTTTGTTGCTTCTGGAGTCCATGAAAATGCATCTTTCTTCAATAATGTTGTTAGAGGTGCTGTTATTCTCCCATAATTCTTAACAAACTTGCAATTATAGCCTGTCAACCTAAGAAATCCTCACAGATGCTTTATGGATGTGGGGATTTTCCATTCCTTAATGGCTTTAATTTTGCTAGGGTCTACCTTAACACCTTCATGAGATACAATATTACCCAGATATCCCACCTCTTGTACTCCAAATAAAAAGCTGGATCTTTTCGCATATAATTGTTTATCCTCCAATAGTTTCAGAACCCTATCAACATGTTGAACATGATCCTTCCAAGACTTGCAGTAGATTAGTATATCATCAAAAAATACTAACACAAATTTTCTAAGGAAGGGTTTGAAAATGAAATTCATCAAACCTTGAAATGTATAAGGTTCATTGGTAAGGCCAAAAGGCATGACCAAAAATTCATAATTACCCTCATGAGTTCTAAATGTTGTTTTAGGAATGTCTTCATTCTTCATTCTGATTTGATGATATCCTGAACGAATATCCAACTTGGTGAAGTAAATCGATCCATGCAATTCATCCAATAATTCATCAATGACAGGAATGGAAAATTTATCTTTAATGGTGAGCTTTTTGAGCTCCCCATAATCTAGACACATGCGTCATGATCCATCCTTCTTATGCACCAATACTACTAGAGCAGAGAAAGAACTTTGACTAGGTTGAATTATACCAGCCTCTGGCATTTCTGCAACTATACATTCAATTTCACTCTTTTGGGCATAGGGATATCTGTAAGCGTTATCTCAAAATCAAGTCCTGATAGGCTGCTGATCTGGTTGACTCTAATTAACTATTTCAAACCTAATTTTGGCTGAGGATTAGCCTCCTCAACCTGAGAGGGCTCTCTCAAAGGGTTAATGATATTGATTAAAGATATGGATAGATGGCTAACTCTATGGTTTGTGATTTTATATGTTTATATGGAGACTTGCTACCATTGGGATATGGAGTCAGTGATAGAGATAAGGATAACAAATAGCTCTTCTTATAAAACTGAGGTTTGTATATACTTCAATGAAAGAGTGACACATTCAAGAAAGTCTCAATAACTTGAAGTTCATAGGAGTCAGAGCATGTGGGTATGAATTCTGAGTAATGATACATCAAGGCATTCAAAAGGAAAGAATTTAAAGTGATAGATCAAAGTTTAATACCTAAATGAAGTCAGACCATGAGTAAACATGAATTCTGAGTAATAAGTATTAAAACATTGAAGAAAAACATCCAAAGATAATTCACCATAGTTTAACACTTAAAGGAAGTCAAAGTAGTTCCTCCATGAATTCTGAATAATAAGAATTAAGACTATGGAAGTGAAGCATATCAAAGAGAAAATATGAAGGTCACTGAAGTACACTAAGAATCTCAGCTTCAGAAAAGTCCACCTGCTCCTGTATATATCAATCCCTGCATAGCATTTACAAAAGTAGTCTTTTTCTCTAACATTTTCCAACCCTTTGTACATCAGATGTTCTGCTATATATAGAGCTCTTTACATGCTTGGATTCCTTCCTCCATCATGAGGGGAATTCGAATTTGCCATCAATGACACCTATTCTAACTATAAAACAAAACTTTAAATACATTTGACAACTAACTATTAGTCCTAGAGACCTAATACAACTAGGAGTGTAACTCCTTATTATGATCACAACAACCTTATCTAAACATTTAAATGCATTCTTTGACAGCTGCAACCTCATGAAGTCAAATTTTATGAAGCCTCCCACGTGGTCACCCAACTGCTGATGACAAACCCTAGAAATTAGGGAACATGTTTCCCTGTTTTTAGGTTTAGATCCTTGAAACTTGGCACGTGAGAAAGAGCCTTTATCTCCTCACTCATGCACATTTTATGAAACTAAAGGATTTTTTTGTAGCCCATGTTTTCTAGAACAAAAACCTCTCCTGGTTTCTTAAAACATTCCTCCAGCTGTCCAGAATCTGTCCTTGAAAAACACGTGTCAAACAGGAAAAATCCATTTTCTGAAATTAGGGTTTCAATTAAAGCTTCTTATCTTCCAACTGAAAACACTTATGAGGAAAGTGAGATAGGTTATTGTATATGGAGAGTTGATGAAGATAAACCTCTTTTATAATTCCAAAATATCTTTGCATGTGACCAAGAACTGATCTTGAAAAATACTGCTAAAACTAGAAGACCAAGCTTGACTTTCAGCAGTTTCATAGCACAAGTTTAACCATAAATTCCTCCCATCTCAGAATGGATTTGAAGAAAATGAAAGAGGTTTTTGTATTTTGGTATGTTAGGAAGAAAAGCCTCTTTCAGTTTTCAAAATTGAGTTCTAAGCTGCTCAAAACCCCTTATGGAAGTTGACTAGTAAATGCAGAAAGCAGATTTTTTAATGCTGAAACAGGTTTTTTCAGGGATTTCGTAGCACGCTATGAAAACACTGATTTCGTAGCACAAAACATGATTTTTACACTGTCTGCGTTAAAAAAGGTGGATTCATAGCTAGTTTGAAAATTTCTCCAAAATGATGTGAGATATGACTTCTAAACTCATGGTGAGGCTTCTAGGACATGGAATGAGGTTGTCAAACTTTGATGGAAAAGAGATATGACCTTGAAAGACTTCTAACCTTATGACCTAACTCTTAAAGCATGAAATGACCTAGAGACCCTTTAACACCATGACTAAAAGAAGGGTTTGTAAATGAGAATGACACTAATTGTGATGAGATGACTCAAAACTTATAAGATTATGATTAGAAACAAGGCAACTTACCAAAGCTTAGAGACAAAGATTTTAGGGTGATAACAGGAGGAACACTTCTTGGAATCAAATGAATAGCATGATCATGATCACGAATAGGTGGAAGGCCTTTGGGTGTCTCAAATACCTTAGAATCATTATCCAAGACTTTTTGGAGATCTCGAGAAATAGAATATTTTGATCTAGGAACCTTTAGCGAACATAATTGTGCAATTACACCCCATTGTTCTTTCTTGAGAAGCATTTTAATTCTGTCAGACTTGATTATCTTTCTCGATTTCCCAACGATTCCACTTAATTCAACTCCCTTTCCTTCCGAACAAAATTTCATGAAAATTTCTTGAAAATTAAAAGCTATTGTACCCAAGGATTGTAGCCATTGGACTCCTAGTACAACATCAACACCACCACATATTCTCCCATGGATAGCTTAATATTACGAAACTTTCCAGAGAAATTTATGGTTCCACCACTTACAACCATCACTTGACACTCTGGTGTTGGATATAGGAAGCAATTCAATTCCTTGTCTATCTTATAATGAATAAAATTATGGGTACTACCTGAAGAAATCAAAACTATTACCTCTTTCTTCTTAATATGTCCTTCTATCTTGATAGTTTGAGGAGTGGTAATTCCAACCAATGCATTACAAGATATGGTCGGATTCATTTCTTCTTTCTTTAGGGTTTGTTCCTAGTGTATATCCTCTTCTTTTGACATTTCTTGTTCCTTTTCTTCATCCTCTTCACAGTCTATGTAAAATAATTTATTCTCAACACACTTATGACCTTTAGTGTATTTTCTATCACAAATATAACAAAGCCCATTTGCTCTTTTTTCTTCCAATTGTTGTGGTGTCAACCTTATAGGTTGTGGAAGGCTAGGGGCAATGACACTTCCATCTTTATAGTTGTGAGTTGTAGGCTTCCTGGTTGCCATAATTTTTCTTTTCATTTTTCTTGCCAACCTGACTGCCTTCTCCAATGAGTCAAGTTCCCAAAGGTGAACCTCATGTTGGATTTTATCCTTTAAATTCCCTATGAACACATCAATCTTATGCTCCTCTGGAATATATTTTACCCTTATATTCAATTTTTGGAAGTCCTCAATGGGCTCCATCATTGAAACCTTTTGTTTTAGATTTATCAATTGGCTAAAACATGTGTTGCTTTTTTTATCCTCATAATGTGCTATCATTTCTTCCGTAAAAATTGCCCAAGTGACAATTTGTTTATGAGAGCAAAGCCATTGATACCATACAAACTGATTTGGTTCCAAATATAAAGTTGCAATGGATACCTTTTATGCGTTTTTCACATTATGGAGATCAAAATATTGCTCCATCTATAGTATCCACGTTATGATATCCTTGTCGTCAAAATTCCTCATATCAATCTTTGGAACATGGTGGGTCTTTAATCCAAAGTTAGAGTTTATGAAATAATGATTAACATTTCTTTTGATTACATCATGAGTTTCCTTTACTTCCCTTTCACCATTAGTGAAAATTTCTTGTAGCAACTTTGTCAAATCTATCTTCAAATCATCATTTTTTTCCTTCCATCTTAGCTTCAATATCATTCATCTTAGCTTCCAAACCATCCATATTAGCTTCCACGTCATTCATCTTAGCTTCCATGCCTTTCTTTAAACCATCCATCTTATCTTCCACGCCATCCATCTTAGCTTCCACACCTTTATTTAAACCATACATCTTAGCCTATGTTTGTTTTGTGAGAGTGAATTTTGTTGCACTTGGCCTCGTAATTTTGATATATCATATTGTATTTCTTCCTCTTCTTCATGATTCATGCTAGAGCTTTCAAGTTTCTTACTAGGTTTTTCCATTTTCTTTCTTCGGAGCATGAATTAATGATAATTATTCTTCACTGTGACATTTTAATTCCTTCAAACTAATTTTTCAAACCAAACTTATGCGAAATTTAAAAACAAACTACACAACTTTTTTCACTTTGTAGGAGCTCGATATTGAATCTGATATATCTCTGAAATTTCAGATCTCCATAGTCTGAAATTTCAAACTGTGGTAGCCCTCTGAGTCCTCTTTCCAAAGCCACCAGTCTGATCAAAATGGAATTCTCCAAGAAAGCGTTATGTCCAATCTCCCAAGATGTTCTAATTATACACGTTTTCAATAGAGTGAAGTTGTAGGAATTTCCAGATGTCGTTGTTTCAACCTTCAGACTTGAAAATGATTCACAAAGAACTAAATTCCATCCTCTTTCGACAAATTCTTACTAAATTTCAATCTGATAATCAGAGAGAAATTTACGATGATTTTCCCAAGCTCACATGTCTGGGATGTAATTCGCGAGCCTGCAAAAACCTTAACTTCCTTAGAATATATCTATGATAATAAAGGGATAAAATATCTAAAATTCGGACCTGAGGATAATCATGATTGTTTCCCAAATGAGTTTGTGTGTTATCTTTTGAAACATCACAACAAAAAATTTATAGCGAAAATGTCACAATGACTGGTTTGGAGCAGTGAAACCCTAGAATCCAAAGCTTTGATACCAAATGTTATGAACCAACTCACAAAAAGATAGATCAACAACTTCAAAATCAACCTCTTCGAGGGGGAAAACTCCTTTACATTACACAAATGAAAAATTATTGGATGATACAATGACTAAACCTCCTTTCTATATATAGGATTCTAAGGGGTCACAATATAATCAAAGCTGACATAACAATAATAATATAAGGGCGCAACAATAACAATAGTGGGCTTCTATGGGGCACACTAATAACAATATTGGGACAATATGGGCACAATAATAAAAATAAGGTCTATGATGACAATAGTAATGGGGGAATCACTAGTATTAGAGGGACCTAACACAGTAAGATATCCAGGATTCATCATAATCATTCATCAGCCTATTGAGAGTTGTAAACCCAAATTTTGCAGGTTTATTGTAAATGATGCTAGTATGATCATTTAATTATGTAATAAAACCTAGGTAGGCCTTTGATTTTGGAAAAATACTTCATCCTAGGAAGTTTTTTAACCCACCGAATTATGTTTTTTTATAAACACGGATAATCAATAGAGTTTTTCTTCCAGCTTGAACCCTAAAGCTAGGGTGGAATTCGTTGACAATGTCTTAGGTGAGTCCTAGAGTCATATCAAGTCTTTTGTAAAAGTGTGTTTGGGAATAATTTAAGCACATTTGGCTAAACTATTTTATTACAAACACACTTGTTCTATACTAGATCATATTGTGTCGCAAAATTGGGTAGATTGTTAAGTGTCCATGTCTAAAGATGTTTTCCCTTTCAAGGGTATATTGAACTGTAATATCTTGATATAAAAATATTTTTGTGCATGGTCATTCATATTTAGACACCATGGCTAAAATATTTAAGGGTGGAAAAAATTAATAATACCCTTTAATGTCAATTAATAAATTTTTATCACTAAATAAAATTAAAATCTTAAGCTAGAAAATTAATTAATTTTGAGTCAAAAATAATTCTTTTTATTTTTGATTTTCTTGTAAAATTCGGCAAAAATATTAGTCAAAAAATGTTCAAAAAATTAAAATTGAGAGAAAATAAATTTCTCTCCAAGTGAAAAAACGGATTTTTGAGAAAGTGGTCATTTCCAAGGAAGAATTAAATTGACAAACCCAATTCCAAGGCAAAAAAATCACAAGAAATTATTTGGGACCACAAAAGAATTATTCTTTCTAAGAAAATTAATTTTTTTGGGTCTATTTAGTTGAATAAAATTTGTGGGTCCAAAAGAAGTCCAATTTCCAAGGTACTTTATCAAAGAAAAAAATATTTTTTTAATAAAAATTGAACGTATGGACCATGATGATTAAATCAAAAATGGTTTTCTCAGGAAAAAATATCAAAATAATAATTTTTCGACTTGGAAAATAGGAAATTATTATGGAATTTGAATTTTTTCATTAATATCAAAGAATATGATTTATTTTTGGCATGGATCAAGCACCAAGTAGTTGCTATTATCTAGGATCTGGTAAAAAATAGGAAACTTCTTTGGCCTAGTCATTGTCCACTTGGAGGCAGTTCTAGATATCTCTATTTTCTATATAAGGAAGTTATTTGCTCCTCATTTGTGACCGAACATTTTGTAAAGAAGCTCTGAGTCAAGCTCCATAGTTGTAATATTTTTCTAGAAATAATAAAGAATTCTAAGGGTTTATTCATGGTGGTGTTCCTCATCTGCTTCTTGTGGTAAATTTATTTTTCTTAATCATGTTCTTAATGCTCTACTGAAATTAAATTGTTTCAAGTTATTATTTCATTGGCTAGTTGTTGGATTAACTATTTGCACAGGTATCTTATATTAGTTGATGGGTTTTAGAGAAACATTTTAATTTGATTTATCTAGCAGGTATCTCCAGATTTTGAAATTTATTTTTTTATCTATGACCTTATTGATCTAATAACTTGATCTTTAGTTTGTAGATAATTTTATGGCATTCAGATCTTAGGCATGTGGGAAACTCTTCAATTGGACCAGCCATCTCCCAAGGCAAGAAATTTTAAGATCCCATTGTGCTAAACTTCAAGACTTACCTAACTATTTCTTTTGCAAAGATTTGACCATTTCTCACCATAAAAAATATTTCTCTTATCTGCTTAAATTTATTTGTGCTTTAAATTGAAATATTTGTTAATTAGAGCAATAAAATCATTATAAATTTGTGTAATTATTTTGTAAATAATTTCTCCTAACTTTATTTTACACTCACCCTCGTAAATTTTATTTTATTTTATTTTTTGGTGAATTTGTAAATATATATTTTGCATATATATCACCCTTGTATATATATCATATTCTATTATGTGTTCTATATTTTCTCTTTGGCTCATATAGGTATGCTTGGCTTACATTTGTTGTTGGTGGATTTTTGATCTTGGAGGACAAATATTGAACTTTATTTGTTGTTCCAAAACCGAATTGAATCCTCCTTTGTTGCATAAGCCTAGATGCATTGATTTGAGGGGTTTTTTTTGTGATTTTGGCTAACATATTTGTAATTACAGGATCAACATTCCCTCTTTGAACAAATTTAAGGCCAAAATGTTGGCATTTGGACAGTTAAAGTGATATGTCAACCTCTAAAGGGAAGGCCACAAGGCTTTAAGGCCTTCATCCTCCTCCACTACTATATTTTTTTCAAACTACCATATCATATCATATCTGAAGCATTTGAAAACAAAATCTAATAATATTAAAATCTGATAGTAATAAGCTTAAGACACCTCAATTTGATCACAATTAATTACGTAAAGGCTTGGGTATATGCTAGCTCTTTTTCGCGCATTTCTCTGGTGATTAATCTTGCTAGAAGTGATCTATATGTTACATATCCTAATTTGTAATGGTTTGATTTGAGGTTGCAGCGATATGTATAAGGTCTAGCATAAGTGCTCTTACAATCTAATATAATTATTGTGCATTGGTTCTTGCCTATTTGTGCTTGGTGATTGACTGTAGTGGATTGATATCTCTGTTGCAAATATTTATTTAAACTTACAGTGGATTGATTTTCTTAACAATGGTATCTTAAGATCTGATACATTATTAAATTGAGGCTTCTGTGATCCATATCAATTATAAGAAGAGTTTCGGTGAAAATCACATGAAGAAAACCTTTGTCGACGCATTTCGAACCAACCAGTGTGGTTCATCGTCAGGACATGTTGAAGAAACAGATCCAGCTTAGGATGTTAAATAGACTAAGCAGAGCTTCCAACAGTTAATATGACCAACGACTAATTTTGACTTTAGGACCATGGCCATAAAATTTTTAAAGGAAATTAGTTATATTAGGTACCAATCCCTTAAAATATATATCTATATATATATATGTATATATATATATA
This sequence comes from Pinus tabuliformis, assembly GCA_031772625.1. NCBI lineage: Eukaryota > Viridiplantae > Streptophyta > Pinopsida > Pinales > Pinaceae > Pinus > Pinus tabuliformis. The sequence continues at coordinate 44,183,954 of CM062806.1, read as the reverse complement.
TATATATATATATATATATATATATATATACATATAAAATAATTTTAAATGGTTTTAATAGTTAGTAAAAGGTATTATTTAATAAATAAAAATTGTAATCAAATGGAAAGCAGTTATATAAAGGACCTATCTTATAGTATATGTCTAGATTAAATGTATATATAAATATAAATATATATTAAAGGGTTGTTAAGATAAAAGTTAGTTAGTATTAATAAATATAATAGAACGAGAGAATAAAATTAAGTTATATAAAAATTAAAAATAAATAAATAAATAAAAATTAAATAAATAAATAAATAAAAATGAGTAGATAACGAGAACATAATATTAAATAAAAATGAGTAGATAACATAGATGATCATAGACTTCCTAAGCTAGCTTTAAATTCCAGCCAAAACCACCTAAGGCTCAATCGAGGGTGGCATAAAGACACAAGGGCCTGGTTAATCTATTGGGAGATCAACGAAAATGATGCATTGCAAAACATAAATAACATTAAAGATATTGTTACTTCTAAGTTCAAAGGAAAAATGTGGTGTGAGAAAGATTTAGCTGCTAAAAGCAAATTAAGTTATTATAAGAAGGTCATCAACCCCACCCTAGAAGATCAAAAGTATCTCTCTATTTTAACTAGCTCAAAGAAGAAAATTAATATAGCAAAGATTAGAACGAATTCTCATGAGCTCCATAGTGAAACAGGTCGTTGGACAGTTCCTAAAACGCCATGGATGGAAAGGATCTGCCATATATGTGAGAATAGCAACATCGAGGATGAAAACCACTTCCTCTTAGAGTGCCCCGCGTACAATCACATTAGATCTTAGTTTCACAATCTTTGTTACAATACTAACCTTCCCAGCCTTTTACAATGTCAAAATTATAGTGAGCTCGGGAGGCTTCTCTCCAAGCTTTTTGAGCATAGGAATAAAATCTTAAATCAAAATAAATAATTTGTTTCTTTAGGTCTGATAGACCATTGTTTGGTCTCAACGGACGTTAAAAATAATCATCATCATCATTAAAAAATAATAAAAATGAGTAGATAACGAAAAAATAATTATTTTGATTTTTATTATTTTTTAATATTATGTTCTCGTTATCTATTCATTTTTATTTATTTATTTATTTATTTTTATTTTTTTTATAACTTAATTTTATTCTCTTGTTCTATTATATTTATTAATACTAACTAACTTTTATCTTAACAACCCTTTAATATATATATTTATATTTATATATACATTTAATCTAGACATATACTATAAGATAGGTCCTTTATATAACTACTTTCCATTTTATTATAATTTTTATTTATTAAATAATACCTTTTACTAAATATTAAAACCAATTAAAATTATTATATATATATATATATATATATATATATATATATATATATATATATATATATATATATATATATATATATATATATATATATATATATATATATATATATTAAGGGATTGGTACCTAATATGAGTAATTTCCTTTAAAAAATTAATGACCATGGTCCTAAAGTCAAAATTAGCCATTGGTCATATTAACCGTTGGAAGCTCTGCTCAGTCTATTTAACATGCTAAGCTAGATCTGTTTCTTCAACTCGTCCTGACGATGAACCACACTGGTTGGTTCGAAACGCATCAACAAAGGTTTTCTTCATGTGATTTTCGCCGAAACTCTTTTTATATCTGAACATTTTTTTCTATCTCTGAAGGTGATCATTGTGATATCAGATTTGTAATTGTTTTGGTGACGTTTTCAAGAATAACATTTCCTTCTAATCCTTATCTACCTTGTTAGATTATAGGTTGCATTATATTGTCAAAAATTAAATTAGCTTTTGTTGCATTATCATCATTTTAAAACCATTATTGAAAATCTTTGAAATATATGTGCTTGCATCCTTTATAATTTTCATTGGTTCATAAATCTATTTGTGGAGGAGGGATTGTAATATTATGTTCCAAGTGGTATTGGTTGTTGCTCACATAGATCATTGTTGGAAGCTATATTTAATCTTGAGTTATTTGGCTCTCTCATATCTCATTTGTTCCTAATTACTATCTTGCAAAGAAGACTCTAAGAAAGTGAACAAATTGAAGGTATATGATATGACATTATTTCATTTTTTTTATCTTTGGGAAGATTTGCAATCTAGAGAAAGTTAAACATTTAACTGAAGAAACCTAGCTATACTTCATAGCCTAAATTGCTACCTAGTCTTGTTTCACTTGGATTCAAATTAGTTAATCTAAGTGGTAATCCTTGTTTTGTTTTTCTGTTGCAATCTCAATTACCATCTAATTCTTGTGTTTTCACTGAAAAATATTTCTTTGTGCCTATTGTTTAAGGAACATCTAAAGGCATTTGGTAAATGTTACAAAATCTAATCTAATTATCACTTGTTTCATTGACATCTTAAGTTACTTCATTAATAACTAGTAATTTGTGTTGTTGTTGGTTATTGTCATATTGATTGCAAATTATTGAGCTTGATCATCTCATTTTGCATTCTATAGAAAATTGTGGGCTTCTAAGATTGGTGTACTTGCAAATATCATTGGTCATATTAATATCTACTTTTAATTTCATTGTTTTACAAGACTCTTTGCCATTGGATTTCAAGCTTCTCTCATTGCAAATACCTAACATTCTTATCAACTATTTCATTTGGAGGTATTTCTCCTCAGGCCAAGAAATTTTTTTCTCGAGGACTAAAGTCTAATCCTTGAGGCAGTTTTGAGCAATATTAAGTGGACCTTTTGAGAGGATCTATGTTTAAAAGGTTATTATCTCGTAAAGTAGTTCCTTTAGAAATATATTTTTCTCTTCCATTTAGAGGGTGTCTTCTACTGTAATCCTTATTAATAAAAGACAAACTTTGTCTTGGGGACCTTGGGACATAGATCCCTTGGCAACCTCCATCCCCTTATTTAAAAAGGAGAACTAACACACTAATTTAATTTTGCCTACTAACTTACATTTTCATTTTAACTTTATTTGCATTGCATATTTTATTATTTTTGTTGCGTTTCATCAATTTGAAAATCATTGTTAGCAATCTCTTTGCCTTATTTATTTGTGTTGACGTAAATACATTTAACTTTCTCCTATTCTCTATATCTCATATGTGAAGAATGCTCTAATAAACACTATAGCTAAAGACTTTTGAAATTGTTATCATGATCATTATCTTGTGTTTGCTTCATTCAGGTGCTATTAGAAATCTTGTAGCCTTGTGATCTAAGTTGGTATCTTAATAAATCTTGGTTACAATTAATTTACATATTTGCATTGATGCATATTTTTATTGAAGATATCTAACTTTGTCATCATTTTCATTTGCATCCTAGTTTAGATTGCATCCTTAAAATTTACCTCCAATCCTATGCTTGGTTGAAAGAAAGTTAGAACTAGCTTGCTTTTGTAGCTTGCAAAGGATAGACCCTATTTAGTGGTTAACACAGTGACCTTGCAGACATCAGAACCAAAATCTCTACAGTGCCAGAGGCATCAGGTGGTTAAATCCCAAGGGGAGATATTGTTAACCAAGCCATAGCTTTTTTTACCTTGCTTTTCTCCACAACTTATTGTAGATACTAGCCTCAAAACAACTAGGAGGAAAGATTCATTTATATTAGATGTCTTAATTAAAATAAACCAAGTTTTTTCATTGCACATTAGCTTAGATCTTGCATTCATTCCTTGTTGATCATTGTTGATTGGAATTGTGGACTAAATTTATAATTTTCAAGTTTATTGTATCTGGAAATATCATATTTTCTTGCAACTGTATTTCTTTAAGGTTCATTTATCATATATCTGGTTACCTTTTTCTTTAATTTTTTGTGCTAACTCTTCTTGCATCATTATTATTATTGTAACTTTGAGTATCCATTTCTTGTAAGTTTTGAAATTTCCATTGAGCATTTTATAGGCACTAGTCTGTTACATCTATATTTTGTATCTTCCTTATTGAACCTAATTGCATTTATCTTAATATACATTTCTCATAACCTCTCATACACGATTTAATTAATAATCAAGTTACTTTAATAAAAATTCCCTTTCCCTTAATCTCCTAGGACTTGTTGTTCCAACAAGTTTTCTCTTTCATCATTACCTTTAGGGACTACCCCCCTTAGCTTGTCAAGGAGAGAGCTAGAATGGAGTGAGTAGGTATGAGAATGACAACTCCTTCTCATAGTGTTACACCTTAGGTGTACACTTTAGGTGACAACATTTTTTAGCGCCATTGTTAGGGATGTGTTTCTTGTTCTCGACATTTTGACATTTTTATCCAAAACTATCTTTAGTTTTTGGGTTTAGACTATTTTTTTCAGTTTAATATTCTTGACCTGGCCATACAACAACATTTTTTGGCATCATTGTTGGGGATAAAGGTTTTCTCTTCTCGATCTTCATGACTAACATTTCAGTTCTTATATTTTGTATTTTTGAGTTTTATTCCTATTCAAGTGGCGATTCCCCTTATTTAATTTTATGCAAGGATTTTTGCATGAACCTTTCTTCTTATAGACTTCTTGCTAATCTTGGACAGGAGCCTCTCTATAATATCCATTTTCTCTTTCAAGGTCAAGTGAGAAGGACATCATGGATGGTTTTTTTGTTTCCTTGTGATTTTACTAACTTTCAGGGAGCTCCACATGATCTCCCTCCTTCAATCAGTGTGGCCATCTATGAGGTGCCCCTTTTTCAAGGTAACAAAGCCATTATTGTCGAGACTCACCTTCATAATTTACATCTTTGCATAAGCAAGTGTCGCTCATATACCGACTATGAAGATGTGAAGATGCAACTTTTCATTCTCACATTAGATGATGATGCTTTGCACTAGTTCTTAGAGTTCCCTGACAACACTTTTGATTCTTTACAATTAATAATTGATGCTTTTGAATATAAAAATGGAGATAAGAGAAATGGAAAAGAAAAAGTTGAAGGAAACTAAAGAGACGTAAAATGATCTTATAAAGGTGTTAACTCCAATGGTTAAAGATGTGCAACTAAATCAAGTGCAGGTAATGAAGAATATGGAGGTTGACTAGGCTCAACTCATTAAGAACATGGAACTTAATCAAGCAAAATTAATTGCAGATCACGCCAAAGAAATTAGTTCCATGGAAGCTAATCAAATTACTCTTCATAACAGGTTGATGTTCATAGAAGAAAAACATGTTGAGAAAATGAAAATCATGTAAGTTAATCACTCTAATCAAATAACCACCACGCAAAATCATTTGATCACCATGGAAGAAAATCATGAGAAAGAAATGAGTGTTATTTAAGTAATTCATAACAAAATGATAAAGGACATGGAAACAAGTCAAAGATTTTTTCAGGAGAGGTTTTGGCCATGGAGAAAAAGAAAGTATGATTAATAAAAAACATGGAAAAAAATCATTCCAGAGAAATCAATACCATAGAGGATAAGTATTCTAATCAAATGAGAACCCTTCAAAATATTTTGGACAAAATGGAAAGATTACAGGTATAAAAGTTCCAAACCAATTCATATAATAAGCGACAAAGTAATAGCGAAATTTCAATAGATCATGGGCCTTCCCATTCGCCAAGGAAATATCATGAAAATGTCACTAGTCTGGTTAGAAAAGAAACTAAGTAAAATCAAGATCACAGTTTGAATGCTTGCAATATCTATCCATCAACCTTAATACAATAGATGCAGAATGAAGAGAAGCATGTCACGAATACCTTGGATACCCCATCTAAAAATTTTGAATATCAAACAGAATGTTCTACATAATCAATATCACAACCCACCACAAAGAAAATTATGAAACAAGAGAGGAAAAGAATGAATCCTGATAAATCTGATGTCCGTATACATCACAACATTGGGATAAGTCAGAGCCCTAAAACGATTAGGATTGCACATGGCACATCAAAGAAACAACCTATGGAACTGCCAAAGAACAAGAAAATGCTTAGGAAGGACTTCATTGAACACATCTGATGCCATAGGGCATCCTACGTAATGTATTTCTAACCCTACTCCTTGTTATTTATGTTGTTAGAGTATTTTTCATTTCAACATTATGTTTCATAGATTAAGTTCCATTTTTGTCTTTAGATTAGATTTACATTTCATGTTAGCATAAAAAAATCTATTATGAAGCTTCTATTTCATGAACTTAAATGTTATATGATGATTTTTGGATTATATTTGGATGGAAACTACTTATATGATTTCATGTGTTTCTTGGATGTAGATTCTAGATTCTCACATTCCTTCAGTGAAACAACGTGTCCACAAGTAGAGCCAAATGTTAACCACTCCCTTTCAACTACCCTATAGAAATACGCAAAGGAATTCCATCATGTTCGAGTAGTTAGATATCCATGATTCATCATCATCATTTGTCAGTGTATCAAAGTTGTAAACCCAAATTATGTAAGTTTATTATAAATCATGCTAGTATGATCGTTTAATTATATAACAACACCTAGGTAAACCTTTGATTTTGGGGAAGGATTTCATCCTAGGAATTGTTTTAACATCATTGAATCATGTGTGTTTCTAAACACACATAATCAAAAGAATTTTTTTTCCAACTTAAACCACAAAGCTAGGGTGGAATTAATTGATAAGGTCATTATAGGTGACTACTAGTGTTATATCGAATCTTTTGTAAAAGTGTGTTTGGCAATAATTTAAGCACATTTGGCTAAATTATTTTATTACAAACACACTTGGTCTATATTAGATCATATTGCGTCAAACAATTAGATAAATTATTAAGGGTCTATGTCTAAAGGTGTTTTTCCCTTTCAAGGGTTGAATTAATTGTAATATCTTGATGTAAAAATATTTTGGTGTATGGTTCCTCATATTTAGACACCATGGCTAAAATATTTAAGGGTGGAAAAAAATATTAATATCCTTTAGTGTCAATCATTTATTTCTTTTCGCTAAATTAAATTAAAATCCTAAGCCAGAAAATTAATTAATTTTGAGTCAAAAAATAATTATTTTTATTTTTGGTTTTCTTGCAAAAAGTGACAAAAATATTAGCGAGAAAGTGGTCAAAAAAATAAGATCGAGAGAAAATAAAATTATCTCCACGTGGAAAAACGAATTTTGAATAAAGTTGTCATTTCCAAGGAATAATTAAATTTAAAAACCCAATTCCAAGCCGAAAAAATCACAAGAAATACTTTGGGACCAGAAAAGAATTATTTTTTTAGGAAACTTATATTTTTAGGGTCCAGTTAGTTGAAGAAAATCTATGGGTCCAAAAGAAGTTCAATTTACAAGGCCCTTTATCAAAGAAAAAAATCAAATTTTTAATTAGAAAAATGGACTTATGGACCATGATGATTAAGTCAAAAATGATTTTTTGAAGAAAAAAAGGTCAAAATAATATTTTTTGGACCTGGAAAAAATCAAATTATTATGAAATTTGAATTTCTTCATCAAGATCAAGGGACGAGATTTATTTTTGGCATGGATCAAGCACCAAGTAGCTATTATTATCAAGGATCTTGTAAAAAATATGCAACTTCCTGGACCTAGCCGTTTTACACTTGGAGGGGGATCAAGATATATTTATTTTCTATATAAGGAAGCTATTTGCTCCTCATTTGTAATCGAAAAAGTATTGAGGAAGATCTGATTCAAGACTCGTCGTCGTAATATTTTTCAGGAAATAATAAATAAGTATTTGGGATTTATTCATGGTGGTGTTCTTCTTCTGCTTCTTGTGGTTAATAAAAAATGAATCGTGATCTTAGTGCTTTACTAAAGTTAAAATTTTGTAAGTTATTATTTCATTAGCTAGTTGTTGGATTAACTATTTGCATAAGTATCTTTTATTAGTTGATGGGTTTTAGAGAAACATTTTAATTTGGTTTATCTAGTAGGTATCTCCATATTTTGAAATGTATTTTGTTATCTATGTGTCTATTGATCCAATAACTTGATCTTAAGTGTGTCGAGAATTTTATGGTATTTAGATCTTGGGCGTGAGGGGAATTCTTCGGTTGGACCAACAAAATCCCAAGGCAAGAAAGCTTAAGAGCCCATTGTGTTAAACTTCAAGACTTATCTAACGATTTGCTTTACAGAAATTTGGCCATTGCTCACTATAAAAAATTATTTTTCTTATCTTCTTAAATTTATTTGTGCTTGAAATTGAAAGATTTGCTAATTATAGAAATAAAATCATTGTAAATTTGTGTAATTATTTTGTAAATAATTTCTCCAAACTTTGTTTTACACTCACCGTTGTAAATCTTATTTTATTTTATTTTTTGGTGAATTTATAAATATATATTTTGTATATATATCACCCTTGTATATATATCATCTTGTATTATATGTTCTATATTTTCTCTTTGGCTCATATAGGTATGCTCGCCTTACATTTGTTGTAGGTGGATTTTTGAGCTTGGAGGACAAATATCAAACTTTATTTGTGGTTCCAAAACCCAATTGAATCCTTGTTTGTTGAATAAGCCTAGCCACATAGATTTGAGAGGTTGCTTATGTGATTTTGGCTAACATATTTGTAATTGTAGGATCAATGTTGCCTCTTTGAAAGAATTAAGGCCAAAATATTGGCATTTGGACACTTAAAAGTGATATATCAACCTCTAAATTGAAGGTCGCAAAGCTTTAAGGTCATCATCCTCCTCCATTGCTATCCCTTTTTCAAACTTTCATATCATATCAGATCTAAAGCACTTGAAATCAGAACCTAATCACATTAAAATCTTATAGTAATAAGCTTAAAACGCCTAAATTTGATTAGATAATTAATTACATAAAGTATTGGGTATATGCTAGCTCCTTTTTGTGCATTTATTTGGTGATTAATCTTGCTAGCAGTGAGCTATCTATGATTGGTCCTAATTTGAAATGGTATGATTTGAGGTTGCAGTGATATGTCTAGGGACTAGCATAGGTGCTCTTCACATCTAATCTAATTATTGTGCTTTGGTCCTTGCCTATTTGCACTTGGTGATTGATTTTAGTGTATTGATATCTCTGTTGCAAAGATTTATTTAAAATTATAATGGATTAATTTTCTTGACAGTGGTATCTTAAGATCTGATAAATTCTTTTCTATCTCTCAGGGTGATCTTTAACACATGAGATTGGTAATTATTTTGGTGATATTTTCAAGGATAAAATTTCCTTCTAACCCTCATCTCCCTTGTTATATTAGAGGTTGCATTATATTTTCATCAATTGCATTATCTTTTGTTGCATTATCATCATTTTAAAACCATTGTTCCAAGTGGTACTGGTTGCTTATAACATAGATCATTATTAGAACCTTCATTTAATCTTGCTTTATATGGCTCTCTCACATCTCATTTGTTCCTAATTACTATCTTGCAAACAACACTCTAAGAAAGTGAACAAATTTAAGGTATATGATATAACAGTGTTTCATTTTTCTATCTTTGATAGGATTTTGTAATCTGGAGCAAGTTAAACATTTAACTGAAGAAGCCTAGCCATAATTCATTATTCTTTAGCTATAGCATTTATTAGAGTGTTCTTCACTTATGAGATATAGAGAATAGGAGCAAGTGAAATTTAATGACATCAACACAAATAACAAGTTTGCATCTAGATTAGGAGGAAAGATTCATCTGGATTAGGTATCTTAATTAAAATCAACCAAGATATTTCATTACACATTAGCTTAGATGTTGCATTCGTTCCTTATTGATCATTATTGATTGGAATTGTGGACTAAATTTGTAATATGCAAGTTTATTATATCTAGAAATATCATATTTTCTTGCAATTGTCTTTCTTTAAGGTTCATTTCTCATATATTTGGTTATCTGGGTCTTTAATTTATGTGCTAATTCTTCTTGCAACATATTGTTATTGTAACTTTGAGTACCTATTTCTTCCAAGTTTCTAAATTTCCATTGAGGATTGTTAGGCACTACTCTGTTACATTTATATTTTGTATCTTCCTTATTGATCCCAATTTCATTTATCTTAATATAAACTACTCATAATCTCTCATACTTGCTTTAATTAATAATCAAGTTACATTAATAATAATTTCCTTGCCCTTAATCTCCTAGGAATTGTTGTTCAAACAATTTTTCTCTTTCATCATTACCTTTAGAGACTACCCACCTTATATTTTCTAGGAAAGAGAGTGAAGGAAGTGAGTAGGGATCATAGTGATAATTCCTACTCTAAGCATTGCACCTTAGGTGTTCACTTTCGGTGAAAACAGACTACAATGTGTTTTTCAAAAATGGTTAATGCACAACCTTAGATAAATTTCCAAGAAAGAAACTGACTGCAAAAGTGAAAATGATAAGAAATATGATGTTTCCCCTCAAGATGAAACCATATTTGAAGAAAGAAGGTGCACAAGCATAAGTATTAATGGATTCACAAGATGAAAGGAAGGTAATTGTTATTACACAAACAAACTTTCAAACAGAGTTCAAGGATGAAAACTAGTTACGGCATTTAATATTTCGTCATCTTAATTTTAGAGGTTTAAATTTTTTGCATAGGAAAGGCATGGTGAAGGGATTGCCACTCATAAACCAAACAACTTATGTCAAGGATGCTTCTTGGGAAAACAACATAGAGAGTCATTTCTAGCAGGAAAGTCAATAAGGCCAAACCCACCCTAGGAGATTGTCCATTCACATTTACGTGGACCAATGCAAGCACCATCAATTCGTGGAAATTATTATTTCTTAACATTGATAGATGATTACACAAGGAATACATGGCTCTACTTCTTAAGAAAAAAAGTGAAGTATTTGAGCACTTTCATCAATACAAGGCACTTGTTGAGAAGAAAAGTGGACATTACCTCAAATTTTTTAGGACTGACATAGGTGGAGAATACATCTCAAATGACTTCCTTTTGTTCTACAGGGAACATGGTATTCACAAAAAATTTACAAAAAGATACATACCTCAGAAAAATGGTGTCACGGAATGAAAAAATAGGACCCTTATGGGAATGGAAATAAGTAGTTTGAAGGAAAATCATTTGCCAAATGATTATTGGGCTGAAGTTGTCACTTGCGAAGCATACATTATAAATAAATGTCCAACCAAACATGTCAATAATATGATTCTTGAAGAAGCATGGAGTGGAAGGAAGCATAGTGTCACTCATATGAGAGTGTTTGGATGTGTGGCTTATGCACATGTCCTCAATGAATTAAGGAAGAATTTGGACAAAAAGGGGGAGAAATTCATATTTTTTTGATATAATGATGAATCCAAAACATACAAACTCTACAATGCATTAACCAAGAAGGTCGTAATCAAAAAAGATGTGCAGTTCATAGAAGAGGAAGCATGTGATGGAACTTTGCAGAAGATAATCAATGTCAAAACAAGTTTATTATAAGAAGAAAAAGAGGGATTGACATCAACAAGTAATTCCTCATTAGTGACTCCTCCTACACCTATTCAATCTCAATAAAGCAGTCATCAAGTGACATTGTTAGCATGCAATGTGATAGTCTCATGCAATCAAGAAAATACTACTCCTAGGGCACCGTAGAGCCTCACAACATCATCTTCTCCAAGCGTAGCATCAAGGAACATGTCCGGTCCATATTCTACAAGCTTGATAGGACAACAATTCATAAATTTAAGTGAAATTAATGAGAAAAATGAAGAAGACAATAGTGAAGATATGAATTTTTATTTGTACTACTTTTTCATGTAGATGAACCAATTTATTTTGAAGATTTAGTCAAAGAAGGAAAATGGGCTGCAATAATGAATGAAGAAAATGGAAGCAATAGAAAGGATTGACACATGGGATTTCATGGACCTTCCGAAAGGAAAAAAAATCATAAGTGTCAAGTGGGTCTATAAGACCAAAAACAATGTTGTAGGAAATATATAAAGGCATAAAGGAAGGTTGGTTGTCAAATGATACAAGTAGCATCATGGAATAGATTATGTAGAGACATTTGTGCCAGTCATAGGTATGGAGAGAGTGTGCATAGTGTTTTCAATAGTTGCATAACATATATGGAAGGTGTACCAAATGGATGTGAAGTCAGAATTATTAAATGGAGTGCTAAAAGAGGAAGTATATGTGGAGCAGTCACCACGTTATGACGTTCAAGGTCAAGAAAACAAAGTGTATAGACTAAAAAATTCTCTTTATGGGTTCAAGCACCACGTGCATGGTGCAACATGATAGATTCATACTTGTTGGACAATGGGTTTGAACAAATGTGACGATGAGCCTACTCTCTACATCAAAGAGAGTGGTAGTAAGCTTCTTATTATTGTTTATATGTAGATGATTTGATTTTAACTGGCAATGATGACCTCCTCATTGTTGATTTCAAATACGTTTAAGTATGGGGGTTTACGCAGTGCATTATATTAGATATCATTTTGGGATTCATCTGCGTTAAGTAAGTCATTCACGTATGACCATTTCCATGAGAGGTAGTCGTAACTGACTAATTTCTCATATCTAATATAATGCACTGCGTAAACCCCCATACTTAAATTCAAAAAGAGTCAAGGGATCTCTACTTGAATGGTTCATGAGGCACAATACTTGCTAAGGTTTTGCAAATGGGGTAGCAAGCTAAGTGGGCTTGATTGTGGGGAAAACTCCACAGTTAAGCGCGCTTGAGCCAGAGGAGTTCTGGGATGGGTGACCTCCTGGGAAGTCCTGGTTACCAGGTGCAAGCCCCAGAAGTGAAGATTGATGCTATGTGATTCATTTCACTAGTTTTAATCCCACTTCTTCACCCCTGTGAGCATCACCCGATGCAATGAGTGCTAAGTGAACTATTCAAAAATCATGAGAAATTAGTCAGTTGCGACTACCTCTCATGGAAATGGTCATACGTGAATGACTTACTTAACGCAGTTGAATCCCAAAATGATATCTAATTCAAATGCGTTATGAAAAGTGAGTTTAAAATGAAAAAATTGGGATTGTTAATATATTTTTTGGGTGTAGAAGTGAAGCAAACATAAAATGGGATCTTTATTTATCAAACAATGTATGTTGAAAATATTTTGAAGAGATTTAATATGAAGGAGAACAAGTTTGCGCCAACTCCAACTATCATGGGGTTGAAATTAAGCAAAGAAGACTACAATAGCAAGGAGGACTTTAACAGCAGATTCAATCCAACATTTTACAAAAGTATCATTGGCAGCCTGATGTATTTAACAACAAATAAGCATGATATAATGTATGCAATAAGATTGGTGTCAATATTTATGGAGACACCAAAAGAGACACATTGGCAAGTAGCCAAGAGAATAGTAAGGTATGTCAATGGGACAAAGGAATATAGTATTTTGTAGACCACAGCAAGTGATTTCAAGTTGGTTGGTTGCATTGATAGTGACTGGTTAGTAAGTGTTGATGATAAAAATAGCACATCACACTATGTATTTCACATGGGTTCCAAAGTGATTTCATGGGCTTCTAAGAAGCATCCAATAGTGTCACTATCGACAACAGAAGTTGAATATGCCACTGCATTAACAACAACATGTCAAGAAATTTGGATGAGAAGGATGGTGACAAATTTATGGAAAAACCAAGAAGGAACAACAACAATTTACCGTGACAACAATTATGCAATTGTGTTATCTAAGAATTTTGTTTTTCACAAAAGGAGAAAATAAATTAACGCTAAGTTTCATTTCATTAGATAGTTGGTTAACAATCGAGAAATTATTTTGCAGAATTGTACGTCACAAGAGTAGTTCGCGGACATCTCCACAAAGCCATTAGCAAGAGATAATTTTGTCCATGTGATAGCTTATTTGGGCATAGTGAATATCAATGGTTATGATTAATGGGGACTTTTATAAAACTAATCCCAACTACAGCATTAAACAACTGATATAAAACTATAACTGAAGTACATGAATAGATCAAGCAAGGAGATTTTTGGCAAGTAACATATTTTTCTTTTCAGACCATGGGGACGATTTCTCCATTCCTGCGTATAATTTTTCCACATCAGTTGCATGTCACATATTTAAGAACATAAAAAATTATGGAAGATTTGGTAAATGGAAATTACTAGTATTTATTGCACAGCAAATGAAAAGTGAAAAAAAAATCCTTTATTTGCCTGCCATACCATGTTTAATTTCATGAACTTATGTTTGATTATTAAGAAAAGATATTTTATGTAGTTCTAATTTTTCTACTTGGTTTGAAGGTTTGAAGACAAGACAAGAAAATTTTGGAGCAATTTTTGGTGGCCTAGTGAAAACAAAAATTTATTGGTTGTTACAGTGAATTACAACACAAAAATAGAGTGCAATTAAAGTGTGTAAAATTTCTATTTTTCACCGTAGTGAATGAGCTGAAGTCATAGTTTTTAGCTTTGTAATCATTTTTTCCTCCCATAAAATGTTAATACAAAGTATTTGGGTTGTCTGCTTAATCAGAGAATCATATTTCTAGTTTTATTGTGCATCGCTTGTTTTTACTTTGTTTTATAACGTGTTAATACTTGGTGTTGTTACTCTAAGCTATTATTGTGTGTTATTACTATGCATAAATTTTATGATTTTTTCTTCTCTTCCTCAACTAAATAGTTGTGTCAGCTTCTCCAAACCTGTATTCTCATCAACTTGTCACACATGCTTACGTTCAACACCTCCAAGGACTTTAAATATCCAACGCCTAACAGTTGTTCTATCTCAAAGCTGTTAGCAACGTCTAGTTTTCAAAATTGTGTCAGCTTCTCCAAGTCATGTTTACATATAGTTTCCATCAACACCTCCAAGGACTTCAACTATCCAATGCCTAGCAACTCTTCTAATCCAAAGTAATAAGAAACGTCTAGTTCTCAAAGTTGTGTTAGCTGCTCCAACCCCATTATGATTTTCAGCTTCATACATCTAGATAGTTGATTCACCTCCAAGCACTTCAAATATCTAACTCCTAGAAGTTCTTCCAAACCATAACATAAATGAACACGCATTTCTCCCAATTTCATCACCTGCACCAATCCACTATGCTCACCAACTTCATTTTTGGATACCTGTACAATTGCAGTTCTATGGGTGAATTTGGCATTGTTTCAACCTCCACCAAAACTTTACAATCCCTAATGACAAAATATTGAAGGTTGGGGAACCAATAGGAAATGATTTGTGAATTTCCAGTGTTGAATTTGAAGCAAGCGCCTCTCCAAATTACTCAATGTTCCTTGTTCTCATGATGTAATTTCCTTTACCACTTCAAAGGCTTATGTCAAAGTTTGTTAGCCTAAAGTGTTTCTTGTAGGCTAAAGTAAGGAAATATTTAATAAGGGGACTTAAAATGCCTAAGGAAACTTTATAAAGTTCAAAAAGTAGAATGGGTGATATTTCTTAGGCAAGTGAGAAATTACTTTAACTTTATAAAGTAAAATATCATAAAGTGACTTAATAAAAGTGAATTTAATTAAAAAAGGAAGGTGAAAAGGAAACCATAAACTCATAAAAGAAGAAAAATGAGGATACTCTCCTCATTCATGCATTTTGTGAGTTTGTAAAAAGAGATTTTAGAGAGAGAGTTTGAAGGAGAAGTTGAGGTTTTGGAACCTAAGTTGTCATAGTAGACTTCGGTGTTGAAACTAGACACCCTAGTTTGGGATTCGAGAGTGAAATTACTCAGATTTCACTAATGAGCTTCAATGGAATAAATGATTTCCAATGAATAATGGGTTATTGAGGTGTTATCAGTTGATTTTATTCATTGATGTTATGTTTTTCAAAAATGTCTCTTAAAGGTAAAGGTCATGGATAAATATGGAAGTTATGTGAAAGAGACCATTAAAAGTTTCAAAAGCCAGCTCTCAAGGAAAAAATGTTTCATCATTCACATTCCAAGACACTCATTGTTTTGTAGTTTGAAATAATGAGGAAATTCCAACTGAATTTCTTTATGTTCTAGTGTTGAAAGTGTGGTCACTGTTAAGCCTATTTGTATCCCTAAAGGAGTAGCATGAGCCCTTGTCAAAATTACAAGTTTCTCTATAGATAGACAGGTCCCTTTCATTTTCTTAGATTGTGTAGGGTTCCTGAAGTCGAGCATTTTTTTTGTGGGCCCTACTGTTCGAGGTACCTAGAACCCATACTCATATGTTGGGCTTAAGCCTATATTTTGTATGTGGATGTTAATTATTCAGGTTTGGATGGTTCGTGGGCCCTATTTGAAACCTTGGTAAGTCGTACCATCACTACTGAATCTAGTTGTGACTTTACACCATGGCATGGAGGATTTGTAGTCCCCGTGGGATGATTTGATATAAATAACATGTGTGAAGAGTTTCTTTGCCTAGGATGAGATTCATAGGCTACTGTGCATATAACCTTGAGGGCTATAGTAGTGAGTTAGTTCATGGCATCGTTGGAAATAGTCAAATGGGAGGTTACCTTGCTCTAAGTTTCTTTGGAAGTGGTTCAAATTTTGAGGAAGTGTTTCCAGTCAATATACCAAGTTTTATTTCTTATCATTTTCTTATAAATCTTGTTCCTAGAAATTAAAAATATTTGTGTTTCCAGAACATATTTCTTTGTGATGTTGTGATGATTTGGTGATAAAAAATTATATGTATTAACTTCATGTAAATTTATGAGTAATAAAAATATTAGATTGAACTCTTTGTGACTTCAATGGGGTGTTATATGTGTTCCCTAAAGTTGAATTGATAATATAAAACCTACAAAAAAGTCTATGTGACACGTTTGACAAAATTCCTAGCTAAGCTATCCATTGAAAAACTTGAAAATTTTAAAATAATTGGGAAGTTTGTTATGGTAGAATATTATAGTGGTATCCAAGCCTTAGTCTTGGCTCATTCATGGGTTAACATGTTGAAAAATCAGTTGCTCACAGAAAGTGATTTCATGACAGAATAAAATCCCTATATAGGGATAAAATGTAGGAGAAAACATAGTTACAGAGAACCGATTCCCCTTACAAAGGAATATATCCTTGATACAGAGAGTTAAGAGACACCAAAAAGGGGTAAGGGAATAGAAAAAACACCTGGATTTGAAAGACCAAATATGGGAGATAAGGAGGAATAGGTTTCTAATAACTTTCTCTCAAGTATAAATGACTAGGACAAGGGCCAAAAAGAGATGGTGGATCTAATGAAAGGTATGATAAACGCAATAACTTACAATGGGAAGGATCCATTAAATGGGGAAGGGTCCAACAGTGTTGAGGAAATTCAAGCCTATGCCCATGTGAAAAACCAATCACGCACCGGTACTAATATGCCCAGACCCTATATGCCTCAATTTGTACAAGAGACTAAAAAGGAATTAACAGAGCAGTATAACTTTGGAATCCCTTATGCATATTATATGGAGTAGTATCAAGCTCTAGGATAGGATTTTCGAGTTTCTATGAGATTTACTGATTTCTGCCACCTTAAGTTGAAGAGCAGGCCCAAACCATCTCAGAGGTTTCCAAGGAAGAATCAAGAGCTGTAGAAAAATTTGGGGAAGGTGACCATCCCCTATTTTGATGGGTCATCCAAATGCTTAGCTCAATCATGGGTGAAAAAATTGGACACTTATTTTCAGTTGCATCATATGACAGAGGAGGAGGCTATCAAATTGGCCACCCTGCACTTGGATGGTGAGGCCCATGAGTGGTGGTACCATGGGTTGGTGATGTTGGGGCATAAAAACATCACCTCATACACAAATTTCACTCAAAGGCTTATTGAGCACTTTGACAAGAATGATTCGAAGATTCATTTTAGAGAGTTGGCACAACTCAAGAAAACAGGTAATCTGGAGGCTTATAATACGGAGTTTCATAGACCAATGATCATGGCCACAGATCTTTCAGAGGCTATATTGGTGATGTTATTTATAGAGGGGTTGGAAGAACCTCTATGTGGATGGGTCAAGAGTTTTGAAACCACCACACTTCGTGCGACAATAATTAAAACCAAGGACTCACACGATCTCACTTCCAAAAATAAATTCACTCTTAAACCTTATTTCCCTGAAAAAGGTAAATATGTCAAGCACCCTCAAAAGGAGTGGATTGGGAAACCAAAGTTGGATGAAGAGACTTGGAAAGAGCTCAAGAAGAACAAAATTTGTTTAGCTATCAGGAGCCATGAGCACTAGTGCACAAGTGTGTTGGCAAAGTAAAAACATGAAAATATCATTACATTGAGGTGCACTCAGAGAGTGAAAATGATTGTGGGGATGTGGAGCAGATACAGGGACCGGTACATGAACAGTTACGAGGAAAGATGCACTAGAACATTAGAGGTGAGTCCTCGCATCCGAAGGGAAAATATGTTATTTTAGCCTTTATATTTGGATTCCCTATCTATCGCAATTTCAAAGTTAGAGGGGTTATAGTGGGACACAAGGTGATAGTATTTGTTGATGGTGGAGCTTCTCACAAGTTTATATATGCTGAGTTGGTGGAACAAAGGGGAATTCATACATCAGAGTTTAATGGTTTTATAGTCGTCATACAATGGAAACATCAGATGGAATGCAACAGGTCCATTACCAAGATACAACTCACAATGGGGAACTATACAATGATTGATTACTTCTTCATGGTGGATGTGTCAGATGTTGATGTGGTATTGGGGTGTCAATGGATTTACTACATTTGAGAGTACACCATGAACCATAGGAACATGGAGATGGAGTTCAAAGATCCAGTAGATGGCAAGAGGGTGGTATTAAGATCCATTCATAAATACCCGCCCAATGTTATATCATCCAACCACATGGAGGCTCTATTGAAATGAGGTGATATTGAGTGGGAATTGAAGTGCCTTATTATAGAAAACAGGTAGTTGGAGCAGCCAAAATAGCACTCAGAGGATATACATGTATTAATTTGTAAACAGCATAAATTTTTTGTTGGCATTCCTCTAGGTAGACCACTAGATAAATGCTTTGAACATGTCATAGAACTTGAGGATGGTGTGTAGGTATTTATAACCACTCAGCATCCTAAAATTTATAAATATGAAATAGAGAAGGTCATAAATGAGCTATTGAGATTGGCCAATATTCGCCCGAGCTCTAGTTCGTTCACTTCTTTGATAGTGATGGCTAAGAAGAAGGACAAAACAGTGTGGATGCGTATAGACTAATGGGCTCTCAATAAGAAAACAATAAAAAACTAGTATCTTATTCCTAGGATCGATGATTTGATGGATGAGTTGAAAGGGGCCAAATAGTTTTTGAAGATTGATCTTCATTCTAACTACGATCAAATCCAAGTTCGGGAGAAAGACATCATGAAGAGAGCTTTCAAGTGCCACTATGGGTACTACGAGTTTTTGGTTATGCCATTTCAGCTAACCAATGCTCCCACAAATTTCCAATATTGAATGAACCATGTATTTAATAAGAAGTTGTAGAAGTACGTTTAGGTCTTCTTTGATGACATATTGGTCTACAACATGACATGGGAAGAACATTTGAGGCACTTGGACTAGGTGTTGGGAACCATGGAGGAGAATGAATTGTATGCAAAGGAGTCCAAGTGTGAGTTTGGCATGATGGAGATGCTCTATCTAGGGCATGTGATTGGTCATGATGGGGTACAGTTGCGTCACGAGAAAATCTAGGAAATCATTGAATGGCTCACCCCAAAGAATGTCACAGAGTTGAATAGATTCCTTGGAATTTTCACTTACTACGAGAAATGTGTTAATGGGTTTTCACGATTAACAAATCATCTTTTAGATATCACCAAAACGAGAGCCTTTAGCTAGTCGAAGAAAAGATAGGAGACATTTGAGAGGATGAAGGAGGTGATGAGCACTTTCCCTATACTTTCTTTACCTTATTTTACCTAGCCAATCATGCTAGAATGTGATGCTTCAAGGACAGGAATAAGAGCAATCCTTATGTAGAATCAACACCCCATAGTGTTTGAAAGTCACAAGCTTAGATATTATGAGCTACACTATTCGATATATGAAAAGGAGATGTTGGACATAATGCATGTGTTTACCAAATTCAAGAAATATTTGGTAGGATGTAGATTTAAGGTAAAAACATACCAAAATAGCTTGAAATTCATCATGTGGCAGAAAGAAATGAGTGAGAGGCAGTAAAAATGGATAAGTAAGTTGCAGGCCTGTGACTTTGAGATAGAGTACGTCAAGGGAAAGAACAACATAGTGGATGCTCTATTGAGGATACCACCCACTTTGTCACTCATAGAGATAACGAAATATTGGAAGACGTTGTTGTTGGTGGAGTATTCAAAGAATAAATTCACTTGTGAGATTCTAGATGAATTGATTCGTGATGATAGGTTGGGATATGAATGAAATTATCTACTATAAAGACATGATCTATCTTATACGAGAATAAAAACTCAAAGATAGAATCATGTAGGGAGCTCACAACTCACCCTTAGCAAGACATATGAGATATTTAAAGACCTACAAGAAGGTTAGGAGAGGTTCACCTAGAAAGGCCTCAAGTCAGATGTGTTGGGATTTGTGAGAAAGTGCAACACCTTCTAGCAAAATAAGACACAAGCACCCATCCAGCAGGTTTGTTACATCCCCTCCCTATCCTAGAGAAGAAGTGGGAGAGTGTTTCCATGGACTTCAATGGCTTACCATCAGTGCAAGGCAAAGATTACATATATGTGGTGGAAGATTGATGCACAAAATTTTCCCATTTCTTTTCCATATCATCAAAATGTTCAGCTTCATAGTTGGTTGAGCCATTTTTTAGAGACTTTTTAGATTTCATGGGTTGTTCAAAAAAATTGTCAGTGATAGAGATAGTAGGTTCATGGCTGCCTTCTCTTAGGATATTTTTAGACTTGCGGGGACTGAGCTAACTCTGAGCACTAGCTACCACCCACAAATTGACGAGTAGATAGATATAGTCAACAAGTGGCTAGAAGGTTATCTCAAGAATTATGTGACT
Organism: Pinus tabuliformis; assembly: GCA_031772625.1. Classification (NCBI taxonomy): domain Eukaryota; kingdom Viridiplantae; phylum Streptophyta; class Pinopsida; order Pinales; family Pinaceae; genus Pinus; species Pinus tabuliformis. The sequence goes on along the minus strand of CM062806.1, from coordinate 44,163,009 downwards.
ATCTAACAAAAGACATGAGTGAAGTGGTTGCATCTGAGGGAACATTGCTATAATACCACTTTCCACATGTCTAATGGCATGACTTCCTTCAAAGCGTAATATGGATATGATGCCCCAATTTTTGCAGATAGGTTATGTGGGGACAGCTGGGCACCATTGGCTAAAGATTGGATCCAAGAGAGCCAAGAAATTTTAAAAGTCCTCAAGGAAAATCTACATACGACTCATAACCAACAGAAACTATATGCAGATAAACATAAGGTGGACCGCAGCTTTGAAGTGGGAGATATGGTATACCTTCATCTTCATACACACAAAAATTCTTCACTGAATACCAAAGTGGCAGAAAAACTAAAACCCATGTCCTACTGGCCATTCAAGATATTGAGAAGAGTAGGAGAATTGGTCTATGAACTCAAGCTTTCAGAGGGATTTAAAATTCACAACATCTTTCATGTCTTGTGCCTCAAAAATTCCTTGGGGTAGCACGTTATTGTTTCCATAGAGCTTCCACCATTGGATGAGCAAGGAGAATTGGTCTTAATTCTCGAGAATATCCCAAATGCAAGAGAAATGAAACTGCATAGAGGGGTGACCAAGGAGTACTTGGTAAAATGGAAGGATTTTTTGGTGGAATATGTTACTTGGGAGGGCAATCAACTGCTCAAACATCATGAACTGAAATTGCCTGAGGACAAGAAATCTTGGGCGGGGAGGATTGTAATGTCCTTGTCCACTTAGGAGGCTTATGATGGTGTCCGCTAGCATAAAGTGGTTCCCATAGGCTAAAGTGGGGAAATATTTAATAAGGGGACTTAAAATGCTTAAGGAAAAATTATAAAGTTCAAAATGGAGAAAGGGTCATATTTCTTATGCATGTGATAAGTCACTTTAACTTTATAAAGTGAAATATCATAAAGTGACTTAATAAAAGTGAATATAGTAGATTGGCCGAGTAATGGAGTATAGGTTATGAGCAGATCGAGAGGATGACTCTGAGGTGCGAGGGTGAGTATGGCTGACTTGTTGTGTCTGCAATACAATGACGCAGATGGCAGATCTGGGCAGCTACACATAGGCAGACTGTCTGGGGCCTTAGTATTCTTCTTAACCTTGGCACTAGTAATCTCATAAAGGTTTTTACCGTGTCATTTTTTACTTCTTACCTCCATGCCCTTCGCTTAGGTTTGAACCCCCTATGACCATTTTCTCCTGCAACTTTCTTTGGCGGTTACTCACAGGCAGCTAGCGTTTACAAGCCCTCGACAACTATGGACCTCGAACTTGTAGATTACTCGGAGGACCCACTACTGCAGGGAGCTATCTGGACGACCTCGCACTCACCAAAGGTAGACCATGCTCCGTTTAGTTATGCCCTGAATGAGACCTTCACCAATTTACCTCCATTTCTAGGGCCTTCATCCCACCTGGTAGTCCTGCTGAATGAACCCTTGACCTGGCCGTCCCTCTCCTCCCCCCCCCCTTCACCATCCTCAATAGGGTTTGCTTCCGGCTGCCTAAACCCTAACCCTCTAGAGTTTTGCACAAGACCTACCCACCTCCCTACATCCTCTGGTCACACCCCCGTTTTACCTTACTCTTCGATCTCGGTAGCCTCGGTACCACCTTCCTCGCCTCTTCCCCCGTCCCTCCCTCTGGAAGTTTTACTATTATACCACCCTTATCGGAACCCCTCCCATCTGCTTCACTTTCTCAACCTGAGGACCCCCCCATCTCTGAAAGTAACCCTATTCAAAGGGATGACTCATCTGAGGGAGCGAGACCTTGCAGAAAAACCAAGTGCTTTAGATCTAAAGCAAACGACATCATATTGCGGCTTGAAGAAGACATTCAACTAGCGGATACTATGGACATCGCGGACAGGGTTTTGGTCGGAAGGATTCAAGGGCGGAACTACTCTACAGCTCATCTCAAAGCATGGGCATCAGAGGTCTGGGGGCATCACTTGGCAGACCTACCCACCATTCAGACCTTTGTGAGGGGTGGTTCACATTCAAGTTTGCCAGGCCCGATCACACGAACTGGGTCTTATCATCTTTCTGGCATTTTGAACACGCGCCTGTCCTCCTGAAGCGATGGTCACCACTTTTTGACCCGAAGACATAGTAGATAGGGGTCAGACTAATATGGATTAGATTACCAGGGCTTCCACCACATTTCTGGTCGGAGGACATTTTTCGACGCATTGGAAATTCGCTCAACATGTACATGGAGTTTGACAAGTCCTATCTCTCTACTAGGAAGATGGCTTATGCCAGAATTCTAGTACATATGGACACAAGAGGGGGTCTGCAGGAGCATATTACCATTCAATGGTGGATTTACACTAGGAAACAATTGTTGGACTATGAAGGACTACCCTATAGACATCGCTGATGCCACAAGGTTGGACATGTGTTCAGGGATTGTCTGTTGAATAACAAAGGGGGCAAAAGACACAAGATCATGTTATGAGTAGCATAGTCCCATAGCAACCATCCTAGCTTGTAACAGAGGCTAGAGAGCAAACAACGCAGGCACCTATAGCGGAAGGACGGGAGCTCGATCAAGGCACTAAGAAGAAGCAGGGGAAAGCTCCACTTCGGCCACCCTCTCCTCCACTGACGAGAGCTCAGGTGGCTTTAGGGGATGCTTTCACCATGGGTATGGAAAACCCTCCTCTCTCTTTTGCTTTCTCTGCATCTGATATACATTTACCATCATTTTCTCATTCAATTGATAGTGGGATTCACCCCCCGGAAGATCCCCCTATGTCCCTTCCCCACATCTCTGGCTCTCCCCCTCCCTTTTGAACCCTTTCGGCAGAACCACATTAGTCAGGCTTGTTCCATTGTCCCTCCTCTTGCCATTTTCACCCCTTCTAAGCCCTCTATCCTCGAGGCCCTTCTACTCTAGCCCTCAGCTCAGTCCATCTACCCCAATCATCAATACTCTACACATTCAAAGTTCTGTTCAAAGGGCCCAGATGCGGTAGGGTTTGTTGTCAACTCCTTCCTATCCTTACCCAAGCCCTCTCGGGGCCGTCCCTCCTCTCTAACCAGAGCCAAAAATCAGGCAAGGGAGGAGATCGCCTCGGGGGATCAAAGTACAATACCATGGTTTCTTAGAGCAGAGAAAACCCTTAATCCCCCCCTCCCCCCCATTGAAGATGCTCTCATTTAATTACCGTGAGATGGCTAGTCCCAGGAAAAAACTAGCCTTGAAGCATCTGATCTCTTCTGAAGCTGTCGATATCATTTTTTTACAAGAAACCCTTGGACCTGCCTACTCAATCTCCTCTATCCTTGAATCTTGGCTCCCGGGCTGGTCCTTTCATTCGCTTGATGCAACAGGCCGATCTAGAGGGGTAGCCCTGGGTGTATGTACTCACTCTATCAAATTGACTAGTGTTTGGGGAGGCATTGGATATATGGGAGCAGACATCTTCTCATCATCCCTAGAAGCCAGTTTCAGAATCATCAATGTATATGGTCCCTGCCGAGACAGGGCTGAATACTGGCGGAAGCTGCTAAATTCATCTATCCTGCTACAAGACAACATCATTTTGGGAGGGGATCTGAACTTTTCCATAGGTTATGCTGAATCATGGGGTCATCAAGCTCAAGTGGACACCCTGTCAGTCTTTTTTGAGAATCTATTGGAGGAACACAACTTAATCGATATCCCCTCTGCTAAAATTCAACCCACCTGGAGGAACAATCGACTAGGTGAGGCCAGCCTGGCTAGGAGGCTTGACAGATTCCTCATCAAAGAAGCACTAGCCAGCAGTGGATCACACATCAGACAATGGGTAGGCACAGGCGGCCTATCAAACCATAGACCCATCTACCTGGAAATACAAGATGCCAGCCAAAAGCCCAAGGCACCCTTTAAATTTAACTCCACCTGGCTAAAGGATGCGGACTATACAAGGATGGTGGGTGATTTCTGGAAGACCCACCCAGTTGGCACCGAAGGAAACATAGCAGAGGGGTTTGCACATAACATGAAGGAATTGAAATCCCTCTCAAAAGAATGGGTTCGAAGGAAGCGAGAACAGGATGAGCAAGTACTAAGGGAAGCAGAGGAGGCAATCTTTACTTTGGAAGAGGGCACTGGAGGAATCATTGACTCACAGGAACAAAAGGACAAAATGGCCTCTCTCCTACAAAGAAGGACTCAAATCCTAAAGGACAGAGAGGAGAGCTGGAGACTTTAAAGTCGAGCTATATGGCTCAAGGAGGGGGATGACAACACAAAATTTTACCATAAATATGCAAATGGGAGGAAGGCGATCAACACCATATGGGAACTTAAGAACGGACAAGGACACTCAGTGCAAACCTTCCACGAATTGGTAGCTCTAGAAAACTCACACTTCAAAGACATCTTCAAAGAACCCCCCATAGCTACCTTGGCTAAAGTAATGTGTATTGCACAGACCTTCCCCAGTTTTGTGGATCAGGAGGCTGCACAAGAACTTACCAAAGAAGTATCCCTAGATGAGCTCGAAGCTACTCTTAAGTGGCTTAAGAAGGAAAAGAGCCCGGGACCTGATGGTTGGACAATAGAGTTCTATATTGCCTTCTATGACATCTTAGGGTTGGATCTCCTAAGACTTATAGAAGAATGTCGCAGAAAGGGAAGGATGTGGGAAGGCCTAAACTCTACTTTCATTGCTCTCATTCCTAAAGTTGATAAGCCCTCGACCTATGATGACTTTATACCTATCTCACTCTGCAACTGCATCTACAAAATCATCGCAAAAATCATTGCAAACCACCTCAAGCCTATCTTGTCGTCACACATCTCCCTTGAGCAGTTTGCTTTTTTACAGAATAGACAGATACACGAGGCTGTAGGCACTGCACAGGAGCTCCTCCATTCTGTCCAGACTAGAAAACTTAAAGGGATGATCTTGAAAATTGACCTCTCCAAAGCTTTTGATAGAGTTAACTAGCTTTACATCTGAATCATGTTAACCCACCTAGGCTTTCCCTTCCCCTTCATTAAATGGGTCATGAGTTGCATCACCAATGTATCTTATAGTGTGCTAGTAAATGGCTCGGCCTCCCCATTTTTTCATGTGGAGCGAGGGTTGAGGCAGGGCTGCCCTCTCTCCCCCCTCCTTTTCCTCCTTATAATGGAAGGCCTTAGTAGACTACTCGGAGAAGAGCACAGACAAGGACGAGTCAGGGGAATCAAAATCACCGATGCATGCACACTGACCCACCTGTTGTTTGTGGACGATGTGCTTATTTTCCTTAATGGAGGTATAGGTGACCTCACATCCTTCCAACATGCCCTGGGGACTTTCTTAATAGCCATGGGAATGGTGCTAAATGAGGCAAAATCCACTATCACTTCCACAAGATGCTCCCAACTGGAACTTCAATTTGCACTCAGGCAATTCGCCTTCACTAAGCTACCACTCGAAGAAGGATTGAAGTATCTAGGCTACAGGTTAAAACCCCTTGGATACAAAATTGCAGACTGGCTATGGCTTATAACCAAGGTAGAAAAGAGACTAAACATTTGGTACCACAAATATTTATCCAAAGCAAAACGACTAGTTTTAATAAAGTCAGTTCTGGAAGCAACGCCAGTATATGTTGAAAAGTGTGCAACAAGAAATGCTAAAAATAGCACTGTTATAAATATCCCAGCTATAAATAGCAGTTCAACCATTGGAGATCTTAGCAACAATGGGTGAAAAGTGAAAGTGCTAAAAATAGCTTTTCTAAAAATAGCATTTCGGGATCCCTTCTTATTTTAGTCAATCCCTGGACTAAACATAGGAAGTAAAATTCGAATTTGATATTAATAGCAATTTGAAAATTAATTAATTAATTCATCTTGAGTTAGTTAGTTAAGGAAAATCAAACTTGAAGTCTATGTGAGGACATGCAACAGTTTCTCCTTTGATTGAGAAATTTATCCATCAGTTAAAGAGATAAGGATGAGTTGTAATCAGTTGACTTAGTTTAACTTAGTCAAGTCCAGTTGGATTAATTTAACAGTTTGTTAAATTAATGAGAGTTCAGTTAGTTAATGCTTGCATGCATGTAACTACTGTATTTTAGATAACTGAGTACTCACTCATGGATAACTCACACATGTCAGTTCAGTCAAAGACCCAGTTGAGATAAAATGGAGGGACAATGTACTATCAGTTGCTAGGATATTCTTTGGTGAATATTACTTACAGGCAGAAGGAATATTATTCCTTGAGGATTACACAGTTGGACCTGAGGTTGGAGAGAGTGTGATGAGGCAAATTCACACATGTGATATCATTGAACCCCAATCAAAACTATGCAAGGAAATAGGAGGCTTGGAGGGCTTGAGGAAGATATATTCTATTTCTATTCAGTTTGTGAGTTGTATTGTTTGATTACAGAGAGAGCAAGATAGCTTGAGAGCTTATTCTTTTTGTAACTTGAACAAGATTTCTACTTATATGATAATACAGAGTTGGGGCTTTAGGCTGGTGCTTTCTCCAATGCTATATCTTCTGTGTTATGGTTGATTACTTCTCATTCTCAGTTATATCTATTCATGCTTGATGATGCTCATATCTATTTAAGCTTTGGAAAAGTTTATGGTATAAGTAGATCTAATATTATGCTTTAGGACATTGCATTTATTAGGTGATCTACAGTGAAAATTCTACATGGTATCAGAGCAAAGGTGATCAAGGAAGAACAGTATACAAGTAGGAGAAGTTTGAAGTTTGGTTTCTGATTATTGAATTGAGTTCTTATCACATCTATTTCACTGATGGAGTTTAGTGGTTTAAGAATCGAATATGCCCTTGATGGTAGTTTGTATTATATAGCCTGGAAGGATTGCATGGAGGCAATATTGGAAGATAACGGTCTCAAGGACTTCATTGATCAAGAATTCCAAAAGCTGGTTGATACCACTCAACTGGCGGAATGGAAAAAATGTGTGGCTAGAGCAAGGACAATCCTCCTGGAGGGAGCTTGAGATCACATTGTCTGGAGCCTCCATGGGAAGGAGTTGTAGGTTTTAACCCTGTACAGAAATTACCTGCATATGAATTATTAAACAAAGAAAATAAACAATGCGAGAGCATAACACGTAAAACACATATGCACAGAGATTTTCCCCTGGATCCCAAAACTGGGACTACCAGCTTGATTCTTCATTATATTCCTTTCAATGTTACATTACATATTTATACATGCCGAAGCATTCAATACCATGGACCGATAAACCATCACGTCCAAAACCATGGACCAAAAACCATAGGAAGGTTCGCCCAACCTAATATAGGTCCAAAAAAAAAAAACTCCCGGGGCGCTGCCCCGGACCCCGTAGAGGAGGGCTAGCCACCCCCCCTGGGACTCCCCCGCTGCACAGTCGGCGCAACGAAGGGGGGGCTCCGCCCCCCCTCTAACCCCCCGGTTCACTACGTAGGTTAGTCATGGAAAGAATATAACACAACCCAACAATCTCCCACTTGTTGTTTTCTTTCCACAAGGGGCCACAAGAGAGCTTAGTCATTTTTCTAGCCCTGAGATGCCCATTGCTTCTCTACACCAAGAGAACTTCTTAGAGCTCACAGATTTTGTCAATGCATCTGCAATATTCTTCAAAGTGTCCACATTTACCAGCAACACCTTTTTTCCTTCTATCATATCCCTCACAAAGTGATACTGAACATCAATGTGCTTTGTCTTTGAATGATAAGCAGGGTTCTTTGCCAAGAAAATTGCACTTTGGCTGTCACAGTCTATTATTATAGTTCCCTGTACTAACCCCATACTTGAACACAATCTCTGCAACCAAACAACTTCCTTGCTTGCATGAGTGGCTTCCATGTATTCTACCTCTGTAGTTGATAGTGCCACTACATATTGTTTCTTACTCATCCAACTGACTGCACCTCCAAATAGGTTAAACACATACCCACTTGTAGATCTTCTCTAATCCAGATCTCCAGCCCAGTCTGCATCAACAAAGCCATGAATATCCAACACTCTATCCAATCCTGGTCTTCCTTGGTAGCACAAACCATAATGACTAGTGCCACGCAAATATCTGAAAACCCGCTTCACTGTTGTCCAGTGCTCCTTCCCAGGTCTTGACATAAACCTGCTCAATACTCCCACTGCATGTGCAATGTCTGGTCTAGTACAGACCGTTGCATACATCAAGCTACCAACTGCACTTGCATATGGAACACGGGACATGTCCTCTTCCTCTTCCTGTGTCTTGGGACACTGTTCAACAGATAACCTCACACCTACAGGAATAGGGACCTTCACCGGTTTACTATCCTGCATATTAAACCTCTGTAGTATTGTCTTGACATACTTCCTCTGGTTTAACCAGAGCTTCCTCTTTGCCCGATCTCTTTTAATTTCCATGCCCAAAATATAGTTTGCAGCACCAAGATCTTTCATGTCGAATTTGGAGGACAATTGGGTCTTCAAATCCTGGATAATTTCTTTGTCATTTCCAACCAGCAACATATCATCCACACAAGACCAGATAAATAACACAGTCACCAATTAATTTAAAATACACACAATGATCTGCTTTGCTTCTCGTGAAGCCAAGTCCCTGTATAAATGTATCAAATTTCTGATACCACATCCTTGGTGACTGTTTTAACCCATACAGAGACTTCTTTAACTTGCATACCAGTTCTTTCTTACCCTTCACCACAAAGCGTTCAGGTTGCTTCATGTAGATTTCCTCTTCCAAATCCCTGTGAAGAAATGCTATCTTCACATCCATCTGTTCTACCTCAAAATCAAAAGCAGCAGCAACAGATAAAAGTAATCTAATAGAAGTTACCTTGGCAACAGGAGAAAAAATATCACCAAAATCAATTCCCGGCACCTGGGAATAACCTTTTGCTACCAACCGAGCTTTATATTTCTCCCCCTTTCCTTCTGCATTTGTCTTCTTCTTGAACACCCATTTGCTGCCAATGGGTTTCCTTCCAGCCGGCAACTCCACCATATCCCAAGCCTCATTTTTGTGCAAAGATTCCATTTCATCAACCATGGCCTCTTTCCAGAGTTTTCCATCCTCTGAATCCACTGCTTTCTTCACAATTCTGGGATCATCATCAGTAACAGACAAAGAAAAATTTGAACAAAAAGCAAATGGACTATACCTTTCTGGCTGCCTTCTTTCACGAACTGATCTTCTCACAGCTGGAGTTTGTGGCTCTTCATCTTCTGATTCCTCCTCTGCTACAGAGTCTGATTCTTCCTCCTTTAGTTCAAACTCTATCTTCACATGTTCCTTTGGTTGGACTTCATGTTTAATAACATCTTTCACCTCTCTGAACACCACATCTTGACTATACACAACCTTCCGTGTGACTGGGTTCCAAAGCTTATAACCCTTTAAACCATCTTTATACCCAATAAAGATGCACTTTTCATATTTACTATCCAACTTGGTTTGTTTCTCCTTTGGAACATGTACATATGCATCACATCCAAAGACCCTCAGATGTGAAAGAGAGGGTTTCTTACCAGTCCATACTTCTTATGGATTCTTATCCTCCAATGTTGATGAAGGTGACCTGTTGACCAGGTAACATGCAGTATCCACCGCCTCTGCCCAGAATTCCTGTCCTAACCTGGCAACACTGAGCATGCTTCTTGCCCTTTCCATCAACATATTGTTCATTCTTTCTGCGACTCCATTTTGTTGAGGTGTATATGGAGTAGTCTTCTGCCATGCTATACCACACTTCTTACAGAATTCTTCAAATTCCTTGCTACAAAACTCTCCACCATTATCTATCCTCAGCACCTTTATCTTCTTCTCTGTCTGATTTTCCACCAAAGCCTTAAATTCTTTAAACCTGTCAAAGACTTCAGATTTTTACTTAAGGAAGTATATCCATGTATTCCTTGAGAAGTCATCTATAAATGATACATAGTACACAGACTTACCCAGTGATGGAACCTCCACAGGTCCAAACACATCACTATGCACAAGCTCTAATATATGTTTCGTCCTCTTACCACCAGAGGGGAAACTCAACCGATTATGCTTCCCATATACACAATTTTCACAGAAATCAAAATCCAGAGAGCTATTATTCATACCTTCTACCATACCTTTACCATGAAGTATTCGAAGGCCCTTCTCTCCAATATGTCCAAGCCTTTGATGCCACAACATGTTCTTCTCTTCAGAGACCATTAGATTTTCTACTTCATTTTCAGGAACCTTAGAATTATTGCACCCATCAACAACAGTGCTACATTGCAGCTTGTACAGAGTTCCAATCCGAACTCCCCATATCAATATCAGTGCTCCTCGAACCATCTTGCAGGTATCTTTCTCGAACACTGTCTTTACACCTGCATCATCCAACTTGCTTACAGAAATGAGATTTCTGGCCAATGCAGGAATATGCAGAACACCCAAAAGTGTTCTAACCCTTCCACCTTGCAACTTCAACTTTACTTTTCCTCGACCAATGATTCTAGCCTTCCTATCATCTCCTAAGAAGACATCACCACCATCGTATTTCTCATACTCGCAGAACCACTCTCTATGGGGAGTGAAGTGAAAGGATGCACCTGAGTCAATCAACCATGCCTCATGATCTACATGTGTACTTGAAGAAGCCAAGTACACATCCCCAACTTCATCTAAGGTGGTTTTCGCCTCTGCAGAAGGAGCATCATCAGCTCCCTTTCCTTTATCAGGAGCTTTAGATTTACAGTCCCTTCTGAAGTGCCCTTCCTTTCCGCATTTCCAGCACACCACCTTTGTAGGTTTTCCTGGAGATTTAGATCTCCCTCTAGATTTAGATCTCCCACTCGATGACTTATTTTTGTTTCTGTTCAGGGACCGTCCTCGTACAGACAAGGCATCACCATTCTGTCTCTCCATATTTTTCCATCTCATCTCCTCCGTCAGCAAGGCTGAGACTATTTCATCAAACTGCAAAGCAGTTGCATTGCTACCTATTGCAATAACCAGACTATCCCATGAATCTGGTAGAGAACACAACAAACTAATGCACTTATCTTCATTTGAAATTTTAATCTCAATAGATGATAACTGACTTACCACAGTATTAAACACATTCAGATGCTCTGTCACCAAGTCTCCATCTTTCATCCTCAGGTTATACAGCTTTTTCCGCAGGAACAGTTTGTTGGCTACCTATACCAATAGGTTTCATATTTCATGATTGGTAAAGAAAGTGCCAAATATGCTCTGCTTTGATGATGCAAAGATCCCATATTTCCAAGAGAATGCAATATGTGTACACAGCTTGATGTTGACTAAATTTTGATGGATGATCTAACAGCCTAATCTGGGTCATGCCATGTTTTAATTTTTGTTGTAGACTAGAGAAAGAAGTCTGTCCAAACAGTTCAATCTTGGCAGACAAAGTAGTTAGGTAGAGAAAGAAAGGTTCCCAACTGTTTAATCTGGGGCCTTGGAAGCAATAAGGCTAGCCTTAGATAGAAAATCAAAAGAAAAAGCCAAAGGAAAAGAAAAGGCACAGGAGGGTTTGCAAGTCTAAGTGCACCCTCCCAGAAGTAACAAAAAATGCTAGGCAATAGAGTGGGTAGGTAGATGGGGTTGCAGAAGCATGATCTCCTTTATGTCATTGGCCCAAGCAAAGGCAAAACAGGTGCCAGTGCAGGTCTCTTATTCAACAGCTTTTGCAGCAATTAAATGAAGCATGTTTAACTTCCTGATTATCCCCCATCACATTCATTGCTAACATCCCTATACTACCTATGTTCATGAAAGAAAGTCAAAGTCTTTTATTGGTTCTTGTCTCTTTAAAAAGCCACACTTCTTGTGTAAAATTCTTTTCATTTTGATCTACTTCCTAAACTAAGTTGATTTCATATAAAACTTAGTGTTTTACCCCCTCATTCACCTTCTCCACTCATATTAACTCCTAACTTCTTATTATTTAAATCCCCTATGTTCCCCTTTTCCCCTACTATTATAAACACTATGGTGTATAAACCCCAAGCAATGTATAAATATTCCCCCCCCCTGGCATTATAGCCATATGTCCAAAAATTAGGGATTAAATTGACCTCTGGTTAGTCTAATAGCCTAAACCCTCTTTGTCAATGAAGCCTTGTGAAAACCCACTATTATCCCTAACCCGCGCTATTTGAAAAATAAACCAAAAAAACCCACTTTTCCTCTTTACCCAAAGTTGGGCGCAATGCGCATTTTCATAAAAAATACATTGATAAACCTATATAATTCGCCAAAGTCCAAAGTCCCCGCCGGGCGCGCATTTCCAGAAAAATAATTAAATATTCTCGCCCTGCTGTCGTATCGTCCGGCCAGCTCTGCCTTCCGCCAGCCGTCGGATCTGGGCCTTCCCATCCGACGGCCCTTATCAATTTCGGAGCGGCCCCGATATACTGTCGTTAGCTTCCGAAATTTGTCAGCGGGTGACGTCAGGCCTCTGCCACGCGTCGCCCCCAAATCGTATCGGGCCGCCCTCTGACAATCTCGCTTCCGTATAAAGAGCGGTGCGATATCATACCGCTTACTGCTTCCGGTTTTCCGCTGACCGGTCATGCCAACGTCATGCCACCTCACCGCCGCGTCAGCACCCCCGCCCGCCATCGCTCCGACATGTCCTCCACCTATGCAGTCCCCGTGGACCACTCACAGGCCGCCACGTCACCCGATGACGTCATGCTGACATCACCCGACTCTGACCCCACCTGATGACGTCATGCTGACGTCATCCAATTTTTCGCGCCAACGCCAAAAAGTCCATATTTGGCCGAATTTTGTCATTTTTACGTTCTTTTCTGTGTTTTTACTCTCTGCCTTCTGCATGCGATTTTACGTCCTTTGCTGCCGCACCTCGCCAAGAACATTCGGAGCTGCTGCCGCCCAGAATTCAACTTCAACCAAGCTCTAATACCATCACCTAACTAGGTATTTGTCAAATTCCCCAACTGCGCCCTCTGTTACGTCCTGCATTGTTAAAAAACCAATAGAACTGACCAATTTCCCTGGAGAAATAGGCCTACTACGCCTTCAAACAAATTTAATCTGTTTCTAACCGGCCAATTGTGCCCAATTACACCCCTGTTATTTTGAAACAGGCTGTAATTCAGCAAACTACCTAACCTACCGCGCAGGACGGTATTTCTCTCACAGATAGTCACAATTCAACCCAAATTCACTTGAGAAACATGGATACACCAGTAGCGCCTGTGGCCCTGAATATTGCTCCATTGAATGCCCCTCAGAGAGACTTGGAGTGGAAAGCCTTAGCAGACCAAGATTACCAAATATCAGAGGAAATGCTAATGCATAGCAAGTATCACATTCACTTGCTAAATGAATTGAAACTCAAACATGAAAGTGGAATGGATATATTAGGCATTTGGGACTCTTTCCTTCCCACCTTCAAGCTCCCTCAGGTTAACCAGTTTCTTGACCTAATCCACCGATGTGCTGACTGCTATGACCCCACTCAGAGGGCTGTGCTTGACCCTTCAGGCTCAGTTGTTTTTTATGTCACCCCTGAAGCCATCAGAGAGATGCTAAACTTCCATACTGCTAAGCAATTAGTTCCTTTATCATTGACTGATCTGATAAAACAAGGAGCTAAGCTGACAGATGCTCAAATCACCAAGATAAATCAAATGTTCATTAACTCTGAGACCATGAAGTACCCTCCCATTCTTCATGTATACCTAAATCAATTGGGTAGAGACCTTGCAGACATGATTAGTCCCATATTGGGCTATAATTCAGTAGAATATGTGGATGAAACTGTGCTGGTGATGATGGCCATGTTTTCCCCTGGCAAGTCCCCAATCTGTTATGACTATGCCACTTACATCTCCAATCAAATACATGAGCAATTGATAAACTTGGCAAGAGAAAGGGTGTTCAGATACACCTCCTATATCTACCATTTGATCCTATACTATCAGCATGAGAAATTTCCTTTTCCTGTGAAAAGAGTGGATGCACAAGGCAATCCAAGGTCAGTGGTTTATTGGTCCTCTGCTTTCCACTGTAGATCTTATTCCCCATACACTTATTGTGAGTTTATAGACCTCTTCATCCACCCAGCAATGTCTCTGCTTCTGAGCTCACCTCCTCCAAGACTAACTGATGACATGCAGAAGATTCTTCAGTTGTCTAAGGTATACAGCATTGGGGATTGGTATTATTACCAAAACCACACAGTTATCAGAATATATGGGTGTGAGTTGCCCCCATACAGATTACCCAGGTATGTGCCTATGAGATTGTTTGCCCTCGAATATTTCAGGCAATTTGGGAATGCTGATGTATTCCACTTTTCAAGCAAGGGAAAGAAAGCACAGCTCAAAGTTAGAAACCAACTAGGCCACTTCATCTACAACAAAAGGGAGGAAGGTTGGCAAGAAGCAGACAGAATGCTAGAAGGCCTTGGCCTACAGACCAGTTTCCTCTGGAAACCTTATGACCCCGCTCATTTCATAAGCTTAAGAAGGGTCAGATATAGGCTGGCCATTTATGATCATTTAAGGTTGCCTCACATAGAAAAATATGCAAATCAACTAGAATGGAGGGAAGGCACCTTAGAAGAGGCCACCACACAAGAAGAACTAGCTCAAAGAGCAATAAAAAATCTCCAAAAGTTGGCTGACTTGGAGCTTTGTTCACAGGTATTCTCCCTTCCAAGCACACAAGTGGGAGCAGCTGCCTCATCATCTACAGCTTCACAAAAGGCAGCCCAAGCCCCAATCACAGCAGAGATCTCAGCCAAGGATAAAGGCAAAGAACAAGAACAGCAAGAGGCCCCTAAAGAGCAGGAATTAGCCCAAGACAAGCAGCCTGAAGATCATCCTGAACAGCAGGAAGAAATGGCAGAGGCTCCTGGTCCGAATGATCAGCAAACGCAAGAAAAGGAGGCCTCAGTGCAGAATGTGACAGTGGAGACTTCGGTGCTCCAAACCCCTACAAATGAAGAGAGGGGTAAGAAGAGAGAGAGAGAGGAACAGACTCCCCTCAGCACCACAACAACACAGCAAGGGGAAAAGAGACAAAGACTTGATCCCTTTTCAGAAGAGGAGATGCCTCTTGGTCAAGCACAGATGGGTCCCCCCAGTACAGAGGTATCAGCTAGCTCATTACAGCAAGAGCAGCAAAGAACACTTGGAGGAGAGGTCAGCTCCTCAGGGCAACAAAGGAAGGGTGACTCTAGCATCAAGAAACAATTCATAGACATCAAGGCTAGAAATGAGCCAATGAGGTTGCAACTGTACAACCACTTGTTAAAAATGGCTCCTACAAACCAGCAAAGATTGATGTTTGCGTATGATGTGCAAGAGGGCAAAATGATAATGAGCCATTTTATGCCCACAGCGCTGCAGCCACAGTCTGCAGCTGATTATATTAGAACAAATTTGGAAATTTTGTCCAAAGACATCCACCCAATGGACCAAATTGAGCTGCATAAACAGACGGGTGAGATGGTGTATGCCACTCTAGCAGATAAAACACTGATGAATTACAGGTTGCAGAACTCGTTGAATAACACTGCTGCACAACTGGAGCTAGAAAAGGCATCCTCCCAGGCTAAAGACAACAGGATCAAGTCTTAGAGGAAATAATTATAGAGCTTGGGCAAGACCCAAAGGATCCCAAAGCTGTGCAGGCACTACTAAAGGAAAGGGATGCAGATATTGCAGCCTTGAGGAAAATGGTGAAGGTCCCTGCAACCCTTCACCCTCAAACAGAGGAGGTTGCCCAGCAAAGAAAAGACCAAGATGCAGCAACCATGCTACTAGCGTTAAATAAACAACTGCTGGAAACAGAAGGAAGGCTGGTAGAGACAGAGGCTGCACTGCAGGCAGCCCTACAGCAGAAAGAAGGAGGTCAAACTTCTCAGCCCCCTCCAGAGATCATAAACCTTGAGGAGCCCCCACAAACTACTGCTCCTCCCACAGGGCAGACAGCTCAAACAGATCCATCAACTTCAGCACCAACAACGGCACCAGAACAGGCTCCAAGCCTAGACATGCAAAAGTTGATGAGTGAAATTAAACTCCTAGAAACCCAGATGACAGAGCTGAATGAAGCCAAGGAGAATTTAGCTAAGGTGAATGAAAAATATGACAAATCTAAACAAAGTGTAGCTGAAAAGGGAAGGGAAATAAAGGCTCTTAAGGAGAAGATAAAGGAGCTGGAGAAAGAGCTCACCCTTGACAAAGTGGTGGCTGAGGTCAAGACAGTTTTGTGGGCCAACATTGGCCAATCAATAACAGATCAATGGCAGTACATTGAGACTATTCATGAGCAAATGGAGCTCATAGGCAAAGCACAGAAGGAAGTCCAAAGAGCAAGGGCATCTCTAGGCAGTATGCCTGAGATAGCCAACAGAATGATCAACGTTCTCAATAACCGCACAGGTCCTCAGCTGGCAGCAATAGGAATATCCAATAGAACTGAAACCATCCAGCTGATAAAGAGGGTCCTCACATTGAAAAGCCTGGTACAAACATTGGATAGAAGAAGCCAGGACATGCAAACAGAAGTAAACAGGTTCATGGACAAGTTTGCAGTATTACAGAACAGAGGCCTTCCTGGCTTGCTGAACAGCGCAGGGAGGCTACTATCACATGAGAATTATGAAAAAAGGGTGAACACATTTGCCACCAATCAGATCACTCAAGGATCAAGTACCTCAGAAGTGACAGGGCCAGCATCTGGGCAAAGTCTCTATGACAGAGTAGAGAATTTATTTTTTATAATGAATGAGATCAGACATTTGTTTGAAGTGCCTCCAAACTTCTACAAATACACAGAGGCAGATGAAACCCTAGATGCAATTTTGAGGCATCAATTGCCTACACAGGAGTGGTGGACCAGAATGATACAGTTGTTGCTGTAAACAGGAAGCTTTCGTCAAAGGTTTTCATCAAAAGACATAAGTCATCATGTTCAGAAAATGTGATGCATACACAATGACTGAGAGAAGAGTGGGTTGAGCCAACTCAGCAGACAGATTCGGCCACTAAAAGCATTGACAGCTACAGATAACAGGGTCGAGAAAGCTACAGCATGACAGCCATAAAGACACACCATTCAGCATTAATAAAGAACGCTCAACCGACTCAGTGACCTCCAAAGGTCAAGAAGACATCTGACAGAATTAAAGACTATTCATTTGTTGTATTCAAAGCAGCAATAACTTCCTTATCTGCTATTTTGTAAAGTGAGTGAGCATATTTATTTATCAACCGACTCAGCGGTTCAGATATTTTTGAAAACCAATTGTATATATTCCCCCTCGCATAAGCTTTCAGGGGTTGTTAATTTTCTCTTGAAGACATCCTATGCTGTAATTATTCAGGGTTTAATACAAAGAGATGATGGAATTTCGAAAGTTCTGAGTTGTTTGATGCGTTATGGTGTGTTTGCTGAATGCTGCAGGATTCCTGTGCATTTCATAATACAATAAGTTTTCTTTAAACCTCTTCGTTATGGATTTCATTCCTTCATAAATCATTCATGTTCTGTGTTCTAATAATTTGACAGCAAAGAAAAAGAATAGCTTCAGGATTTATTCATGCAATACCCTGAACTCAATCTATGTTGTTATGAATGTTTTCTTCAGTTGTAGTTCTAATAAGTGTAATTCTTAATTGCTGCACTTCTAGACTATAATTTTCATAGTGATCTTTGTTCAGGAATTCAAGCCTGCTCCTGTGCAATTTATCTCATCCTCACACCACCAGTTTAAGTGGGAAATTCTTAATTGCCTTCCACTGGCTAATCACATATCATCACCACAATTTTAAGTTTGTTTCATGGAATATTCAAAAGGCCCTGCAGTTTTAACACTCCCACTCAAGCATTTCAAACAACCCACAGCCATAGACTCCATTGCCCAATGGACTAAAACTGTCTGAACATCTCATCTTAGGTACTGAAAGACATCATTCAACCAAAATTCAAACCAAACCCTCACTTCATATCTAGCCTAAAATCTTCACAAAACAGAGCTAAAACTTAAAGAGAGAGCCCTCTCTGATTATAGGTAGGCTAGGACCTATAATCCAAAGCTTGGTTAGTGGTTACCCCGGCCGTATTCCCTTGGGATTCAAATGGAACAACCTGGGTGTTAACATAAATGGCGACTCCACTGGGGATCGAACTCAGGATTTTCTAATTGCTATATATTTCCTAAAGCTGCAGATGAAGTCTGAATGTCAGCCAGGTAGCCTTCAAAACTGTTTTTATTTCACATTAACAGGCTCTGATAAAAGCTGCATCAGTCAATCTTCATATTAGCTTTAAGATATACACAGCCATTTCAAAATCTTGTCTGGCCCTTGTAGACACAAGAATATTCCAAAAATACTCAAAAAACAAGTTCAGAAGCTGGCTCCCAAAAAGAATCAGCGATATACAAGGTCAAACCCTGACCCTAATCCTCCAGCTGTTTTTGAAAACCCTAATACAATCCCTAAAATCATTAGGAAGCAGCAAGGGCAGGAAAATCCTACTGATTTGAGTCTTGAGACCGATTACCCTAACCCTGTTCCAACTCCAATCAAGGTTCTATTTCGGTCAAACCATGATTCCCCTAGTTCATCATATACATCTCAAAGCCCTCCTTTCACACCTTCATCTACTGCACATATTCCCCAGACCAACACTCTAGTTTCTACCATACCTGTTACCCCTGTTGTACCCATTGTTCCTGTTGTCCCAGTTACCCCTGTCAATCCTCTAAACCCTGCAAATATGGCTAACAGATATGCACCCCTGCAGTTGCCTGCTAATCTTGCAGCGTTACCTCAGGACTACCAATCCAAAATCTCATATTTTGATTCCACTGGCCCTTTCACAGCTATTCAGCATGCCAAGAAGATGCAAGACCACTTTGAGAACTATGAAATAGATGATGATAGTGTGAGAATGAGGATTTTTGTTCAGAGCCTGACAGGTGATGTAAGAACTTGGTTCAGATCACTTGCTGTAAATACCATAACCACTCCTGATGAGCTTTATCAAGCATTTACTAATAGATGGGAGAAAAAGAAAGATCCCTTGCACATACTCGGTGAATATGACACAATCAAACAAGGTCCCCAAGAGACCGTTTTGGAGTACTGTGCAAGATTTAACAATGTATATAACGCAATACCACAGAATCTAAGACCTCCTCCTAATTTAGCCTTGTACAAATTTCCTGATGGTTTTGACCCTGACATGGCATATCAGTTAAAAGAAAGAGCCCCTGAAACCCTTGAAGATGCCCAAAAGGTTGTTGTCACGGTAGAGGCTAACCTGATTGCCAAAAGAAACAGAGCAAGAATGGAAAACATAACCACCTTTAAAGAAGAACCCTCAGCCTTTGATCAGAAACTGGATGCAATACTTACTGGTATGAAGAGGCTGGGTGATAGAGTAGAATCAGTTGAGAGGAAGTCATCATGGGAAGCACCAAAAAATAACCCTGTCAGGAATCCCAATTTTAGGAGAAATCAAAACACAAACGTTGGCAAGGCCAGTTCTGATCCAGAGATAAGACCTCCATTCCAGGAAAACTATACTGAAGCATCCACCTCAAATGAGCAGATAGATGACACCCACATTAACCTGATGGGCCTCAATGATGAGCAACAAGTTTTTCTGAGTCAAGAAGATCACAAGGATGATGACACAAAACAGTTCCAAACCAAGTCAGGTGAGTCATTTGACTTTAAACAAGGCTATGACACAGCTGTTTATGAAGTTCATAAGCAATACAAGCTAAGAAGCAGAACTGTAAATGTAACACAGCCTGAAAAAACAAAGGATAGCCTGCAGCCCAAAAGAGCCATAGTCAAAGAGCCAATTAACACAACTGATTCAGTTACAAATGAAGTTATAGTTGAAGAAGTCACTGAACCATTTCCCTCAAAACAACAGTCAATGGCTACATCACCCATGCAGCCTAATCCAAGTGACATTCCTCAAGAGATGAGTAAAAAGGACAAGCCCCAAGATCAAGATAAGGATCAAGAAGAAAACTTAATTAACAAAGAAAGGGTTGTCACCCACAATACCAAGATCCAATCTGAAAAACCCTTTGATTTAGAAGCCGAAATTGGTAAATTGAAGATAGCCATTCCTCTTTCAGAGTTAGCCAAACATGACATTTACAAACTACAAATCAAGAAATCCCTTCAGCTTACACCTAACAAAGATGATGTTAATGTGTTGGATGACACCCCAGAATTGCTTTTCGGTCCAGAGGTTGATGGAAAAACAACAGTCACAGGGATCTTGCCCTTCTATGTCAGCTTGCATGTTCATGATAAGATACTACATAATGCAATGTTTGACTCAGGTGCCTCTCACAACCTTATGCCTAAATCAGTGATGTAGAGGCTCAACCTAGACATTACAAGACCATATAAAGACCTATTTTCATTTGACTCCAGCCAAGTCAAATGTTTAGGCTTAATAAAAGATCTATGTGTGTCACTTGTCCAGTATCCAAACAAAACAATCTTAATGGATGTTGTAGTTGCTGATATCCCACCCAAATATGGAATGTTGTTATCAAGATCATGGGGGGCTAAACTCCAAGGTTCCCTGCAATTAGACATGTCATATGCCACCATCTCAGTCTTTGGTCAACCCAAGAGGCTATATAGGGAGTCACTCATGAAATACATGGTCAGCAGTGAAGAAAAACCTCAAAACTTTCCCATATATGCTGTCCATTCTGACATAGACTCCTATATTCTCTTTAATGATAATACAGGTCCCACAAATGATGAGGAAACCCACACACTCAAACAAGATCGGCATATGAATCAACAGACTACTGCTCTAGAAATAATGGTTGAGCAATCAATAAACAAAACTGTTCAAGAAGAAAAACCAAGTGTAAGCCGAGATCTCAAGTTGTTGATGCCAAGTCCCATAACAGCTGACAATTCTTCCCCTAACCAAGAAGTCCTCTAGTTTCTTGAATTCGATGGGTCAGTCAACAAATTAGGTGCAGGAGCAGGGGTTTGGATACATAACAAACAAAACAGTCATGCAGAAGGCCGAGCCTATAGGTTAAACTTTAGGTGCACCAACAATATGGCACAATATGAAGCTCTTTTACTAGGCCTTAAGCTAGTAAAATCCTTACAAGCCACAAAAGTCTCAATCCTAGGAGACTCAGACCTAATTATCCAACAAGTAAAGGGGAATTTTGCCACCAATGACAAAAGACTGAGATCTTATAGGTCTGCTGTTGCTGAACTACTCAATTCCTTCACTGAATTTCAAATTACCAAAATTCCTAGAACCCATAAGCTTCATGCTCATAGTTTGGCCACATTTGTAAGCACCTGTAAACTACCTTTTGAACCCAAGCATTGCTTTACAGCTGAGATAAAACACAGACCCTCTGTCCCAAACAATGTCAAGGACTGGCAAGTGTTTGAGGATGACACACAAGTAAATAATTTCTTGACTTTGCAGCAAGAATTTTCAGGACTAAACATTGATATGGAGGCTGCAAGTGATTCACAAACACAAGGTGAACAACACCAAACGAATATTTCACCCAAAACAGCAAACCAGATGCTACATCCAACAATTTTTAACAAAGAAAACATACAAGAACTCAAACAAATCAGTTGTGAGGAGATAGCTGATGATGAAGCTGAAGTTATACAATTGAAAGACAATTTTCTCCCAACAGGCCTCACTCCTTTGGAAGACATTTTTGACTCAAATGATATTCTAAGGAAGCCAAAATTGCAGCCCCTCAATGCTGCCATAGAAGAATGTAACATTGGAACTGCTGAACAACCCAAGATAATTAAATTGTTTGCATCTTTACCACCTGATCAGAAGCCTAAATACATTGACCTCTTTAAAGAATTCCAAGATGTCTTTACATGGAGTTATGAGGATTTAAAATCCTATGACACCTTTGTTATTCAACACACTATCCCTCTCAAGCCCAATCAAAAGCCATTTAAACAAAAATTGAGGAGAATTAATCCTATACTTCTCCCATCAATGGAACAAGAGGTACAAAAAATGTTTAAGGCTGGCATCATAGCACCAATCAAGTTTTCTGATTGGATTTCAAATTTGGTCCCTACAAGAAAGAAAACTGGTGAAATAAGGCTTTGTGTTGATCTAAGGAACTTGAATCAAGTGTCCTTAAAAGATAATTACCCCTTACCCAAGATGGATCACATCTTGCAAAGAGTAGTGGGGGCCTCAAGAATTTCTTTACTTGATGGATTCTCAGGTTTCAACCAGATCCTAGTTCACCCTGATGATCAAGACAAAACAGCATTCACAACCCCATGGGGAACCTTCAAATATGTCAAAATGCCTTTTGGGTTAAAAAATGCAGGAGCTACCTTTCAAAGAGCAATGGATATTGCTTTTGCCAAAGAGATTCATGACTTCCTTGTGGTCTACCTAGATGACCTCACACCATTTTCAAAATCTGACCCTGAACATTTGAAACATCTAAGGCAGATATTCATAACTTGTAGGAAATATGGAATTTCCTTAAATCCCAAGAAATCCCTGTTTGGTTTGGAAGAAGGTAAGCTGTTAGGTCACATCATTTCAAAGGATGGCATTAGAATTGACCCAGACATAATACAGGCCATCTTACAAATGCCTCATCCAAGAAATGTAAAAGAATTACAAGCCTTCTTGGGTAAGATCAACTTCCTAAGGAGATTTATCCCAAATTTGGCAGAATTGAGTAGATTACTAAATAACATGCTAAAAAAGGATTCAAAAGTAAAATGGACAGTAGAAGCAAATCAAGATTTTGAAGGTATCAAACTAGCCCTTACCCAAACCCCAGTCCTGACCAACCCTCAATTTGATAGAGACTTCATTATATTTTCCTTTTCTTCCCAACACACCATTGCTGCTGTCTTGTTACAAAAAGATGATCAAGGGAATGAAAAACCTATTGCTTTCTTTAGTAGATCTCTCAGAGATGCACCCCTGAAATATCAGATCATGGAGAAACAAGCATATGCTTTAGTAAAAGTCATCAAAGACTTTAGGATTTACATCCTATACTCCCATGTTATAGCTTATGTACCAAGTCCCATTGTGAAAGACATACTTACTCGAGAAAATTTAGAGGGTAGAAGAGGAAAATGGATTGCAAACATCTTAGAATTTGACATTGAGATAAAACCTACAAAACTGATAAAGGGCCAAGGTTTGGCCAAGTTAATGTCTGAAACAAATTTCCAGGCCCTAGACATAAACCAAATGGACAATGAATCAGAGCTGGCGACTCCAAAGATCAATGTAGCCTTTGAACAATCCTCTTGGTATTCTGATATATGTTATGTGTTACAAAACATGTGTGCTCCCCCAGGATTGTCCAGAACTAAATGTAGGTTCCTAAAAATGAAAGCTGCAAGATTTTGTGTCATGGAGGGAAATTTGCTTTGGAAAAACCATGAGGGTATATTGTTAAACTGCTTAATTGAGAATGAGACTAACAATGTCATGAAAGAATTTCATGCAGGTGATTGCGGTGGACACTTGTATTGGAAGTCCACTGTGGATAAGATACTAAGGGCTGGTTACTATTGGGCCACCTTGTTCTCTGATGTTAAAAATTTCACTACCTCATGCCATAAGTGTCAAATATTTGAGGGAAAGAGAAAGTTGTTGCCACTTCCTTTGAGGCCTATTGCAACAGAGAAACCTTTTCAACAATGGGGCTTGGATTTCATTGGGGAAATTCATCCCTCATCTTCAGGCCAACATAGGTGGATCCTCACGGCCACAGACTACTTCACCAAATGGATTGAGGCCATCCCATGTAGACAGGCCAATGATTCAACAATCATTCAGTTTATGGAGAATAACATACTCTCTAGATTTGGTTGCCCCAACAAGATAATAACAGATAATGTTGCTTCTTTTAGATCCAAGAAGATGGTGAACTTCTGCCACAAATTTCATATTACTTTGGGCCACTCCACTGCATACTACCCTCAATGAAATGGCCTAGCTGAATCATCAAATAAAAGCCTTGTAAACATCATAAAGAAGGTGTTGGAAGAAAATAAGAAGAATTGGCATAAGAAGCTTGTGAATGCCTTATGGGCAGATAGACTAACAACCAAGAGATCCATTGGGGTCAGCCCATATGAGTTAGTCTATGGATTAGAAGCCAAATTTCCTTCATCACTAGGAGTTCCTGTTATGAAATTACTTCAAGAAAGTCAAGCTGAGCCCAATGACATGCAAAGAAGGATCAATCAGATAATATGTTTGCAGCAAACTAGAGACCAAGTTTATTACAGAGTTCAAGTTCTACAAGAAAAGTTAAAGAAAGCTTTTGATAGAAGAACTAAGGCTGAAGATTTCAACATGGGTGACAAAGTCCTCAAGTGGGATTCAGGAAGGGAAGATAAAGGAAAACATGGAAAATTTGATTCTCTTTGGAGAGGACCATTTGTTATCCAAGCAGTCCAAGGAAACAACACTTACTTCCTAAAAAATCTGGATGAAACTGACTTGGAAGAAGGTCCTGTGAATGGCCGGATGTTGAAGCACTACTTTGACTACTTTCCATCTACATAGTAGGGTCTTTCCTTCTGTACATAATCAGTTGTATATATTTTCTTTCAGCATACAAATAGTTCAGTTTAAGAAGTTGCTGTAAATAAGCAGAAAAGGGCTTGATATTCCAGAAGTTCCACAGAGGTAATAGCCTCCAGTTTTGAATTACAAAGAGAAAGTTTAAAAGTTTGAAGAGAAGTCAAATGCCAAGGCAGTCTGACCTGCTGTTCTTTGTCTTTCAAGAAGAAAAACCATCCCCAAGTGGAGCCACTGTTGGCTACCTATACCAATAGGTTTCATATTTCATGATTGGCAAAGAAAGTGCCAAATATGCTCTGCTTTGATGATGCAAAGATCCCATATTTCCAAGAGAATGCAATATGTGTACATAGCTTGATGTTGACTAAATTTTGATGGATGATCCAACAGCCTAATCTGGGTCATGCCATGTTTTAATTTTTGTTGTAGACTAGAGAAAGAAGTCTGTCCAAACAGTTCAATCTTGGCAGACAAAGTAGTTAGGTAGAGAAAGAAAGGTTCCCAACTGTTTAATCTGGGGCCTTGGAAGCAATAAGGCTAGCCTTAGATAGAAAATCAAAAGAAAAAGCCAAAGGAAAAGAAAAGGCACATGAGGGTTTGCAAGTCTAAGTGCACCCTCCTAGAAGTAACAAAAAATGCTAGGCAATAGAGTGGGTAGGTAGATGGGGTTGCAGAAGCATGATCTCCTTTATGTCATTGGCCCAAGCAAAGGAAAAACAGGTGCCAGTGCAGGTCTCTTATTCAGCAGCTTTTGTAGCAATTAAATGAAGCATGTCTAACTTCTTGATTATCCCCCATCACATTCATTGCTAACATCCCTATACTACCTATGTTCATGAAAGAAAGTCAAAGTCTTTTATTGGTTCTTGTCTCTTTAAAAAGCCACACTTCTTGTGTAAAATTCTTTTCATTTTGATCTAATTCCTAAACTAAGTTGATTTCATATAAAACTTAGTGTTTTACCCCCTCATTCACCTTCTCCACTCATATTAACTCCTAATGTTCCCCTTTTCCCCTACTATTATAAACATTATGGTGTATAAACCCCAAGCAATGTATAAATATTCCCCCCCCCTGGCATTATAGCCATATGTCCAAAAATCAGGGATTAAATTGACCTCTGGTCAGTCTAATAGCCTAAACCCTCTTTGTCAATGAAGCCTTGTGAAAACCCACTATTATCCCTAACCCGCGCTATTTGCAAAATAAACCAAAAAAACCCACTTTTCCTCTTTACCCAAAGTTGGGCGCAATGCGCATTTTCATAAAAAATACATTGATAAACCTATATAATTCGCCAAAGTCCAAAGTCCCCGCCAGGCACGCATTTCCAGAAAAATAATTAAATATTCCCGCCCTGCTGCCGTATCGTCCGGCCAGCTCTGCCTTCCGCAAGCCGTCGGATCTGGGCCTTCCCATCCGATGGCCCTTATCAATTTCGGAGCAGCCCCGATGTACTGCCGTTAGCTTCCGAAATTTGTCAGAGGGTGACGTCAGGCCTCTGCCACGCGTCGCCCCCAAATCGTATCGGGCCGCCCTCTGACAATCCCGCTTCCGTATAAAGAGCGGTGCGATATCATACCGCTTACCGCTTCCGGTTTTCCGCTGACCGGTCATGCCAACGTCACGCCACCTCACCGCCGCGTCAGCACCCCCGCCCGCCATCGCTCCGACATGTCCTCCACCTATGCAGTCCCCGTGGACCACTCACAGGCCACCACGTCACCCGATGACGTCATGCTGACGTCACCCGACACTGACCCCACCTGATGACGTCATGCTGACGTCATCCAATTTTTCGCGCCAACGCCAAAAAGTCCATATTTGGCCGAATTTTGTCATTTTTACGTTCTTTTCTGTGTTTTTACGCTCTGCCTTCTGCATGCGATTTTACGTCCTTTGCTGCCGCACCTCGCCAAGAACATTCGGAGCTGCTGCCGCCCAGAATTCGACTTCAACCAAGCTCTAATACCGTCACCTAACCAGGTATTTGTCAAATTCCCCAACTGCGCCCTCTGTTTCGTCCTGCATTGTTAAAAAACCAATAGAACTGACCAATTTCCCTGGAGAAATAGGCCTACTACGCCTTGAAACAAATTTCATCTGTTTCTAACCGGCCAATTGTGCCCAATTACACCCCTGTTATTCTGAAACAGGCTGTAATTCAGCAAACTACCTAACCTACCGCGCAGGACGGTATTTCTCTCACAGATAGTCACAATTCAACCCAAATTCACTTGAGAAACATGGATACACCAGTAGCACCTGTGGCCCTGAATATTGCTCCATTGAATGCCCCTCAGAGAGACTTGGAGTGGAAAGCCTTAGCAGACCAAGATTACCAAATATCAGAGGAAATGCTAATGCATAGCAAGTATCACATTCACTTGCTAAATGAATTGAAACTCAAACATGAAAGTGGAATGGATATATTAGGCATTTGGGACTCTTTCCTTCCCACCTTCAATCTCCCTCAGGTCAACCAGTTTCCTGACCTAATCCACCGATGTGCTGACTGCTATGACCCCACTCAGAGGGCTGTGCTTGACCCTTCAGGCTCAGTTGTTTTTTATGTCACCCCTAAAGCCATCAGAGAGATGCTAAACTTCCATACTGCTAAGCAATTAGTTCCTTTATCATTGACTGATCTGATAAAACAAGGAGCTAAGCTGACATATGCTCAAATCACCAAGATAAATCAAATGTTCATTAACTCTGAGACCGTGAAGTACCCTCCCATTCTTCATGTATACCTGAATCAATTGGGCAGAGACCTTGCAGACATGATTAGTCCCATATTGGGCTATAATTCAGTAGAATATGTGGATGAAACTCTGCTAGTGATGATGGCCATGTTTTCCCCTGGAAAGTCCCCAATCTGTTATGACTATGCCACTTACATCTCCAATCAAATACATGAGAAATTGATAAACTTGGCAAGAGAAAGGGTGTTCAGATACACCTCCTATATCTACCATTTGATCCTATACTATCAGCATGAGAAATTTCCTTTTCCTGTGAAAAGAATGGATGCACAAGGCAATCCAAGGTCAGTGGTTTATTGGTCCTCTGCTTTCCACTGTAGATCTTATTCCCCATACACTTATTGTGAGTTTATAGACCTCTTCATCCACCCAGCAATGTCTCTGCTTCTGAGCTCACCTCCTCCAAGACTAACTGATGACATGCAGAAGATTCTTCAGTTGTCTAAGGTATACAGCATTGGGGATTGGTATTATTACCAAAACCACACAGTTATCAAAATATATGGGTGTGAGTTTCCCGCATACAGATTACCCAGGTATGTGCCTATGAGATTGTTTGCCCTCGAATATTTCAGGCAATTTGGGAATGCTGATGTACTCCACTTTTCAAGCAAGGGCAAGAAAGCACAGCTCAAAGTTAGAAACCAACTAGGCCACTTCATCTACAATAAAAGGGAGGAAGGTTGGCAAGAAGCAGATAGAATGCTAGAAGGCCTTGGCCTACAGACCAGCTTCCTCTGGAAACCATATGACCCCACTCATTTCATAAGCTTAAGAAGGGTCAGATATAGGCTGGCCAGTTATGATCATTTAAGGTTGCCTCACATAGAAAAATATGCAAATCAACTAGAATGGAGGGAAGGCACCTTAGAAGAGGCCACCACACAAGAAGAACTAGCTCAAAGAGCAATAAAAAATCTCCAAAAGTTGGCTGACTTGGAGCTTTGTTCACAGGTATTCTCCCTTCCAAGAACACAAGTGGGAGCAGCTGCCTCATCATCTACAGCTTCACAAAAGGCAGCCCAAGCCCCAATCACAGCAGAGATCTCAGCCAAGGATAAAGTCAAAGAACAAGAACAGCAAGAGGCCCCTAAAGAGCAGGAATTAGCCCAAGACAAGCAGCCTGAAGATCATCCTGAACAGCAGGAAGAAATGGCAGAGGCTCCTGGTCTGAATGATCAGCAAATGCAAGAAAAGGAGGCATCAGTGCAGAATGTGACAGTGGAGACTTCGGTGCTCCAAACCCCTACAAATGAAGAGAGGGGTAAGAAGAGAGAGAGAGAGGAATAGACTCCCCTCAGCACCACAACAACACAGCAAGGGGAAAAGAGACAAAGGCTTGATCCCTTTTCAGAAGAAGAGATGCCTCTTGGTCAAGCACAGATGGGTCCCCCCAGTACAGAGGTATCAGCTAGCTCATTACAGCAAGAGCAGCAAAGAACACTTGGAGGAGAGGTCAGCTCCTCAGGGCAACAAAGGAAGGGTGACTCTAGCATCAAGAAACAATTCATAGACATCAAGGCCAGAAATGAGCCAGTGAGGTTGCAACTGTACAACCACTTGTTAAAAATGGCTCCTACAAACCAGCAGAGATTGATGTCTGCGTATGATGTGCAAGAGGGCAAAATGATAATGAGCCATTTTATGCCCACAGCGCTGCAGCCACAGTCTGCAGCTGATTATATTAGAACAAATTTGGAAATTTCGTCCAAAGACATCCACCCAATGGACCAAATTGAGCTGCATAAACAGACAGGTGAGATGGTGTATGCCACTCTAGCAGATAAACATTGATGAATTACAGGTTGCAAAACTCGTTGAATAACACTGCTGCACAACTGGAGCTAGAAAATGCATCCTCCCAGGCTAAAGACAACAGGATCAAGTCTTTAGAGGAAATAATTATAGAGCTTGGGCAAGACCCAAAGGATCCCAAAGCTGTGCAGGCACTACTAAAGGAAAGGGATGCAGATATTGCAGCTTTGAGGAAAATGGTGAAGGTCCCTGCAACCCTTCACCCTCAAACAGAGGAGGTTGCCCAGCAAAGAAAAGACCAAGATGCAGCAACCATGCTACTAGCGTTAAATAAACAACTGTTGGAAACAGAAGGAAGGCTGGTAGAGACAGAGGCTGCACTGTAGGCAGCCCTACAGCAGAAAGAAGGAGGTCAAACTTCTCAGCCCCCTCCGGAGATCATAAACCTTGAGGAGCCCCCACAAACTACTGCTCCTCCCACAGGGCAGACAGCCCAAACAGATCCATCAACTTCAGCACCAACAACGGCACCAGATCAGGCTCCAAGCCTAGACATGCAAAAGTTGATGAGTGAAATTAAACTCCTGGAAACACAGATGACAGAGTTGAATGAAGCTAAGGAGAATTTAGCTAAGGTGAATGAAAAATATGACAAATCTAAACAATGTGTAGCTGAAAAGGGAAGGGAAATAAAGGCTCTTAAGGAGAAGATAAAGGAGCTGGAGAAGGAGCTCACCCTTGACAAAGTGGTGGCTGAGGTCAAGACAGTTTTGTGGGCCAACATTGGCCAATCAATAACAGATCAATGGCAGTACATTGAGACTATTCATGAGCAAATGGAGCTCATAGACAAAGCACAGAAGGAAGTCCAAAGAGCAAGGGCATCTCTAGGCAGTATGCCTGAGATAGCCAACAGAATGATAAATGTTCTCAATAACCGCACAGGTCCTCAGCTGGCAGCCATAGGAATATCCAATAGAACTGAAACCATCCAGCTGATAAAGAGGGTCCTCACATTGAAAATCCTGGTACAAACATTGGATAGAAGAAGCCAGGACATGCAAACAGAAGTAAACAGGTTCATGGACAAGTTTGCAGTATTACAGAACAGAGGCCTTCCTGGCTTGCTGAACAGCGCAGGGAGGCTACTATCACATGAGAATTATGCAAAAAGGGTGAACACATTTGCCACCAATCAGATCACTCAAGGATCAAGTACCTCAGAAGTGACAGGGCCAGCATCTGGGCAAAGTCTCTATGACAGAGTAGAGAATTTATTTTTTATAATGAATGAGATCAGACATTTGTTTGAAGTGCCTCCAAACTTCTACAAATACACAGAGGCAGATGAAACCCTAGATGCAATTTTGAGGCATCAATTGCCTACACAGGAATGGTGGACCAGAATGATACAGTTGTTGCTGTAAACAGGAAGCTTTCGTCAAAGGTTTTCATCAAAAGACATAAGTCATCATGTTCAGAAAATGTGATGCATACACAATGACTGAGAGAAGAGTGGGCTGAGCCAACTCAACAGACAGATTCGGCCACTAAAAGCATTGACAGCTACAGATAACAGGGTTGAGAAAGCTACAGCATGATAGCCATAAAGACACACCATTCAGCATTAATAAAGAACGCTCAACCGACTCAGTGACCTCCAAAGGTCAAGAAGACATCTGACAGAATTAAAGACTATTCATTTGTTGTATTCAAAGCAGAAATAACTTCCTTATCTGCTATTTTGTAAAGTGAGTGAGCATATTTATTTATCAACTGACTCAGCGGTTCAGATATTTTTGAAAACCAATTGTATATATTCCGCCTCGCATAAGCTTTCAGGGGTTGTTAATTTTCTCTTGAAGACATCCTATGCTGTAATTATTCAGGGTTTAATACAAAGAGATGATGGAATTTCGAAAGTTCTGAGTTGTTTGATGCGTTATGGTGTGTTTGCTGAATGCTGCAGGATTCTTGTGTATTTCATAATACAATAAGTTTTCTTTAAACCTCTTCGTTATGGATTTCATTCCTTCATAAATCATTCATGTTCTGTGTTCTAATAATTTGACAGCGAAGAAAAAGAATAGCTTCAGGATTTATTCATGCAATACCCTGAACTCAATCTATGCTGTTATGAATGTTTTCTTCAGTTGTAGTTCTAATAAGTGTAATTCTTAATTGCTGCACTTCCAGACTATAATTTTCATAGTGATCTTTGTTCAGGAATTCAAGCCTGCTCCTGTGCAATTTATCTCATCCTCACACCACCAGTTTAAGTGGGAAATTCTTAATTGCCTTCCACTGGCTAATCACATATCATCACCACAATTTTAAGTTTGTTTCATGGAATATTCAAAAGGCCCTGCAGTTTTAACACTCCCACTCAAGCATTTCAAACAACCCACAGCCATAGACTCCATTGCCCAATGAAATAAAACTGTCTGAACATCTCATCTTAGGTACTGAAAGACATCATTCAACCAAAAGTCAAACCAAACCCTCACTTCATATCTAGCCTAAAATCTTCATAAAACAGAGCTAAAACTTAAAGAGAGAGCCCTCTCTGATTATAGGTAGGCTAGGACCTATAATCCAAAGCTTGGTTAGTGGTTACCCCGGCCGTATTCCCTTGGGAGTCAAAGGGAACAACCTGGGTGTTAACAGAGTTTATTCACCAGAGACTTAGATTGGTACAAATTCCCTTACTTGTCCCACAAAGCCTTCGTCGTAGCTTCGCCTAATACATTCAGCAATACTGAATCTGAGACACATAATCGTATTGTGCTCTTTGCCTTCCGATCCAACTTCTTCCATTCTTCATCGGTCACTCCCGTTGGTTTAGTACCTGGATCTCCCGCGATCCACTGATCTTTATCCACCAACAGATCCTCCATCTTGAGTTTCCACAACTCAAAACTCTGACCATTGAACTTCTCAATCTCTATCTTTCCACTACTCGCCATCTTCTTTCACCACCAGAATCGATCTCGCAGATCTCCCACTGAACAGGGTCTACCACAGGCCCGAGCAAAACCCCTCAGCAACAAAGGCGTCCCCTTGAATTTAAAACAGCTCTGATACCAGATGTAGGTTTTAACCCTGTACAGAAATTAACTGCATACGAATTCATAAACAAAGAAAATAAACAATGCGAGAGCATAACACATAAAACACATATGTATAGAGATTTTCCCCTGGATCCCAAAACTAGGACTACCAGCTTGATTTTTCATTATATTACTTTTAATGTTACAATACATATTTATACATGCCAAAGCATCCAATACCATGGACCGAAAAACCATCGCGTCCAAAACCATGGACCGAAAACCATAGGTAGGTTCGCCCAACCTAATATAGGTCCAAAAAAAACAAAATTCCCGGGGCGCTGCCCCGGACCTTGTAGAGGGGGGCTACCCACCCCCCTCAAACCCCCCCACTGCGCAGTCAGTGCAATGAAGGGGGGGCTCCGCCCCCCCTCTAACCCCCCGATTCACTACATAGGTTAGTCGTGGAAAGAATATAACACAACCCAACAGGAGTCTCTATTTTCGATGTGGAAAACATTGAAAGTTCTTTATCAGAATAGCAGTGATCAGAGGATGTTGGCGCTAAAGGACAAACTTTGAAAGATCAAGTGCGAAAAGGGCGACACAATCTCTACGTTCCTGAACAAGCTCACCACTAGCAGGGATGAGCTTGGAAGCGTAGGGATTGTGATAGCTGATGATGACATGGTGACTCTAGAAATCCTCGGTCTTCCTAAGAGTTGGCATAGCTACAAGGACTCGGTTAGTGGAAGAGAGAAACTTCCAGATTGGGAACGACTTTGGTCAAACCTAATGCAGGAGGAGATAAGGTGAAACACCAGGGATGGATCTTCATCAAAACAATATGATGAAGAAAACCTAGCTTTAGCAAGTAAAACTAAGAAAGGGAAAGGGAAGACATCCCAATCCAAATATTCTCATGGTGGGAAGAAGGTTGAAAATTCAAAGGTGTGATGCTTTCACTATCATGAAGTGGGATATTATGCTATGAATTGTCCACAGAATAAATCCAAGAAGGGTTCCTCAAAGGGATCTGATGGTGATGCACTAACTTCACAGTTTAAACTGGATTTCTCTCTTATCGCATGCATGGTTTCATCCATGGTGGGATGAGTTTGGTACCTGGACAGTGGAGCTTCTTTCCACATGTCGGGTGACAAAAATCTTTTCAGTACATTGGAGGAGAAGGATCTCCAAATGTGGATCAAGATGGGCAATGATGGAAAGTACTATGTCTCAGGTGAAGATACAATTGTGTTTCAGAGGGAGCATGGTGCTCCTCTCACCCTATATGTTGTTAAGTATGTAACAGGTTTGAAAAAGAATCTTGTGTCTATTGCTATGCTAGAAGATAAAGGCTATGATGTAGTCTTTAGTAAAGGAAAATTTTTCCTTAGGCATATTGGCACTAGACAGACCAAGCTGACTGGGATTAGAGTAAAGAATCTCTACAAATTGGAGGTAGATGATTGTGTTGCACTTAGTTCCAAAGAAGAGGTGGTGCAAAGCCAAGATGTTGGCAAGCTATGGCATAAGAGACTAGGCCACTTGTATCACGAGGCCTTGAAGATCATGCACCCTGGGTAAGTAAGTGAAATCTTCCTTTCACGATCAGGATAGTAGAGCTGGAGAAATCCTGGAGTGATTTCACTCAGATGTATGTGGACCATTCTCTACAGCCTCCACCGCTAAACAAAGGTACTATGTTATTTTTTTTGATGATTTTTCTTGTGGATGTTGGATCTACTTTATTAAAAAGAAGGATCAGACCTTCTTAAGGTTTTGTGAGTTTAAAGCCTCGGCAGAGAAAGAATCTAGAAAGAAATTAAAAGCCT
Source organism: Pinus tabuliformis (assembly GCA_031772625.1). Lineage (NCBI taxonomy): Eukaryota > Viridiplantae > Streptophyta > Pinopsida > Pinales > Pinaceae > Pinus > Pinus tabuliformis. The sequence continues at coordinate 44,128,986 of CM062806.1, read as the reverse complement.
TGCCTAGAGACAATGGTGGAGAGTATGTTTCCCAGTAGTTTAAAGACTTTTGCGCTATAGAAGGAATTAAAAGGGAACTGACGGCACCCCATAACCCACAAAAGAATGGGGTGGCCGAAAGGAAGAACAAATCTATTATGGGAGTAGCTCGAGCGATGTTGCATGACCAAAGCCTACCACTTCATCTATGGGCTGAGGCATGCAATATAGAAGTGTATCTTTAGAACAGAAGTCCTCATCGTATCTTGGGGATGAAGACACCTATGGAGGCTTTTTCGGGGAAGCGACCAAATGTGGGTCACTTCCACATATTTGGATCACCAGTTTACTGTCATGTGACTAAATATGCTTGAAAGAAGTTAGACCCAACAGTTGAGTTGGGGATACTTGTGGAGTACACAGATACACCCCACAACTATCGTGTGTTTCTGCTTGCCAGTCAGAGGACCGTAGTGCGTAGGGATCTGAAGTTCAATGAGCAGAGAGCCATGCGAGTGTCACTTGAAAGGGAGCTCATGTTACATGGTGATGAGGAAATTTTAGTTCCAAAGGGAGGAGCCTCCTGATGATGTGGATCAGCCACATGTAGAGGATCCAATAGTGGAGACCACCACTTCTAGAGAGTCTTCCAAAGACTGGCGGAAACACTCGTGGGAAGCTGACAGATTGATTCTAGATGAGAGAGAGAATGTGGGGCAGCCATCCTCTCAGTGTAGACAGAGGAGATCTTCCGAGAGATACACTGGCTACATGGCCCTAGTTGGGGAGTGTGTAGCGACCAAACCTTCTTCTTTTCAGGAGGCAGTGCAGCAACCAGTATAGGTTGATACAATGGTAAAAGAGTATGATTCTATCATATGGAACAGTGTGTGGGATGTTGTCCCTAGACCTAGGGACAAGTCAATGGTTAGTTCTCGATGGCTTTACAAGGTAAAGCAGGCAAATGGTGGAAGTGTTGAGAAACACAAGGCAAGGTTTATTGCCTGAGGTTTCTCACAAGTTAAGGGGATCAACTACGATGATACGTTTGCTCCCATAGCAAGGTACTCATCTATCAGATCGATGCTAGCTCTATCAGCTCAGATGGGTTGGAAGCTCCATCAGATGGATGTGAAGATAGCGTTCCTCAATGGGAAGATTTAGGAAGAGGTACACATTGAGCAGGACGAAGGATTTGAGACCTTCGATCGCAAGTCACATGTCTGCTAACTCAAGCGAGCACTGTATGGGCTAAAGCAAGCACCTCATGCTTGGTATGCCAGGATCGATAGCTATTTCACTGGGTTAGGCTTCACCAGGTTTGAAGCAGATGTGAACCTTTACCACATCATGGTAGATGGTAAGCCATTGATTATTATACTTTATGTCGATGATTTGATTTTGATAGGTGATGACCAACTGATACAGTCTTGCAAGGAGGACCTTGCAAGAGAGTTCGAGATGAAGGACATGGGCCGCATGCGCTACTTTCTAGGCATGGAAGTGTGGTAGAAAGATGGGGAAGTATGTGTGTCTCAAGGAAAGTATGCTAATGAGATACTCAGGCACTTTCACATGGAGAAGTGAAAATCCATGCAGACTCCTCTAGCTGGGAACTGGAGGAAGGAGGATGCTACTTCAAGTGAGGTAGTAGCTGCTACTGTTTATCAGCAGCTGGTGGGTTCACTTATGTATCTTGTGAACACACGAACTGACTTATGCTTTGCAGTGAACCAGCTGAGTCAAGCTATGTTCAGCCTACCAAGTTGTTTTGGAAGGCAGCGAAGCGTGTGCTGAGATATCTCAAAGGCACTACACAGTACGGATTGTGGTACAGATAGACATAGGGAGTGAAGCTGCAAGGCTTCATGGATGTGGATTGGGCAGGTAGTCCATCAGACCGAAAGATCACTTCTGGAGGAATCTTTAACCTTGGTACAGCTGCAGTTTCATGGTATAGCAAGAAAAAGAGATCAATTGCACTTAGCTCAGCAGAGGCTAAATACATGGCTGCCAGTCAGGCAGCATGCGAAGCCATTTGGATGCGGAAGATTCTAGTGGGATTGTTTGGTCAAATGATGGATCCTACAGTGACATACTATGATAATCAGAGTTGCATAAAAATCTCTGAGAATCCAGTGTTTCATGACAGGTCCAAGCATATAGATATCTATTACCATCATTTATGGGATTGTGTGCTCAAGAGGATCATGATGTTGCAGTATGTTTCGACCGAGGAGCGGGATGCAAATATTTTGACAAAGGCATTGCCAAAATGAAAGTTCGAGTTCCACGGAGATAGGATCGGGGCTACTGATAATCCCTTCCTTTTTGAGAGGGAGCATTGAAAAGTGTGCAACAAGAAATGATAAAAATAGAAAATGTTAAAAATAACATTGTTATAAATAGCCTGGCTATAAATAGCAATTCAGCCATTGGAGATATTAGCAACAATGGGTGAAAAGTGAAAGTGCTAAAAATAGCATTTCGGTATCTCTTCTTATTTTAATCAGTCCCTGGACTAATGATCCGGATTTAAACAGGAACGCAACAAATTACAGAGATAACCATATACACAAAGATGCAGCGGAAATAATACTTCATTTCATTAATGGAAAAAACTGAAATATGCTTACAACCAGAAATGGAAATAAACCAGCTAGGGCGATGGTAGCTTATCTCTGAGAAGAGATGTGGTGGCTACATGCCTCTGAACTGTGTTACAATGAGGCTCGAAGGCCTATTTATTATTGAGAAATAATGGAAAACCCTTAACATTCCAAAACCTAACCCTAGGAGATGAAACGCCAAACTGTGGGGCCCCGTTTGGGGTAAATTGGTACATCAACTTCCCGGGGTCGTAACTTTGGCATATGATCTCTGTTTGACGCATACAATAGCTCGTTAGAAAGATCTATCCGAGCACTATCATTGTTGGAACGGGCAACATCGGTCCATTCGATGGATCCATGTTGCCCTCGGATTCCCCAAAAAACGTCGTTTAGGGCCTCAAAACGGCTCCGGAAGTTCAGGACCCGAAAAACTGCTAAAAATAGTAAGTTGTGCTACAATTAAGGAGACTGAAAATGCTGAGAAAGACAATGGTGGGGGTCCAGGTGGACTTGGCAGGTGGCCACCAATATCCACCTGGATCATTCCTCCCCCCTTAGGAAGCAATGGTCCCCATTGCGTTGAGCTCCTCCATGAGATGAGGAAACTTTTGCTGAACTTGTTCCCTAGTGAGCCACTTGCCCTGCTGAAGGAGTTGGCCTGCTTTGACAACTCGATACAGTTGGATATTCTATTGGCGAGTGTTCTTGATCTGTGTGTCCATGATCCGATCAGTTGCAGCTTGTTCCATGCAATCTGGATTTAATTCTGTGGGTTTGAGCTGTTCTGCAATGTCGGATGTGTCTAGCAATGGTGGAAAGTATGGCCGAAGGCGGTCCACATTGAACACTGGGTGCAGGCCAAGGAATGGGGTAATGCTGAGCTCAAATGCATTGTCTCCCACGGCCTTAGTAATGGTGTAAGGACCATATCGGAGTGGTCTCAATTTCCGATAGGCTCCAGTAAGGCATTCCTTTTGCAAATGCAACCAGACTTTGTCGCCCACCTGAAACTTGTGTGGCACCCGATGTTGATCATGTCGCTGCTTGTACTTGGCATTTGATTTCTCAAGAATGTCATGGACCTGCTGGCGAATATTTTGGATGCGCTCAATGAAGTTGGTGGCCTTATCTGTTTCGAACTGGACATGAACTGAATTCATGTGAGTAGCTGCAAGTGGCATGGCCACATCAATGGGGCATAGTGGCTGGAATCCCAAACCCACCTGAAAAGGGCTATGGCCAGTGGAGCTATGAAGAGCTCGGTTGTAGCTGTGCTGAACATAGGGGAGGCTCTCGTCCCATGTGCGTGGATGCTTTGAGTTATACATGCGCAGAATGTGCACAATCATCCTATTGATAACCTCTGTCTGGCCATCAATTTGAGGATGGAAGGCTGTGGACTTCGTGAGTTTGGTGTCCAGCATTGACCAGAGACTAGACCAAAATGTGCTGAGAAACCGACTGTCCCGATCTGAGATGATAGACTGTGGGATCCCAAAGTGCACCCACACTCGTTCAAAGAAGAGTTTAGCAGTGGCTTCTGCTGTGATATTCTTCTTGCAGGCCACCATAATGGCCATCTTCGAGAACCTGTCGACGACCACAAAAACACAGTCATTTCCATGCTTAGTGGAAGGAAGGCCTGACATGTAATCCATGGAGATGGATTCCCAAGGTCGACTAGGGGTAGGCAACGGGGTATAGAGGCCGTGCTTCTTAATGGTCGGCTTGGCAATGGCACAGGGAGTACATGATAGGATGTACTTCCCAACATCCTGTCGAAGATTCGGCCAATAGAAATAATTTTGCAGTACTGCCACTGTTTTCTCGACCCCGAAATTCCCAGCAGCCCGACTGTAATGTGCTTCCCAAATCATCTTGGCACGCTCGCTTGAAGGAACACAAAGGTGACCGAGGTGGCATAATAGGGCATCCTGGAGGTGAAAATCTGCAACATGCCGACCCTCCAAGAGTGTCTGGTATGTGTGGCCGAATTCTGGGTCGCTTTTGTAGAGAAGTGGCCAATCAGAAGTCTCGTGCCCACAAGAGTTGAGCACGGTGGTTAACGCCATGATCGGTGGTCGACTAAGGCAATCTGCAACATTATTGGTGCTGCCCTTCTTATACTTGATATTCAAGTGAAACTGTTGCAGGTATGTAGACCACTTCTGATGGCGATCATTCTGCAATTTCCCTTGGGTCTGTATGAACTGCAGGGGTCGGTGGTCTGTGTGGATGACCGTTTCCTTCCCCAAAATGTAGTGCTTCCATTGTCGGCAGGCCTGTACAATGGAATACATCTCCTTGTCATAAGTGGGGTACTTCCGGACTGTGTCTAAAAGTGTTTCACTGTGATATGCCACTGGATGTCCATGTTGAGTAAGAACTGCCCCAATAGCATAGTCAGAGGCATCTGTCTCGACCTCAAATGGTTGTTGTAAATCTGGTAACGCGAGCACTGGTGCCGTGCAGAGGCAATCCTTCAACTCCATGAATGCCTTCTGTTGAGATTCAGACCAAAAGAATTTTGCTTTCGCCCCTCCCTTGGTGACTTGACTCAAGGGCCAAGAAATATGAGAAAACCCCAACACAAACCTGCGGTAGAAGTTGGCAAGACCTAGAAAGCTGCGGAGCTCTGTTAGAGTGGTTGGAGAGGGCCAATCCCGAATGACTTGGATCTTGGCTGGATTGACATGCACCCCCTGTTCATCAATGATGTATCCCAGATACTGAACCTAGGTCATGCCAAAAGTGCATTTCTCCAAATTGGCACATAGCTTGTGTTGCCGCAGTGTTTGGAGAACTTGTCGGATGTGGTGGAGGTGCTCTTCCCAACTCTGGCTGAAGATCAGAATGTCATCCAAGTATACTACTACAAAGGAGTTGGTGAATGGCCGCAAGATGTCATCCATTAGCCTCATAAAGGTTGCAGGAGCATTCGTCAACCCGAAAGGCATGACCAACCATTCGAAGAGGCCCTCCTTGGATTTGAAGGCAGTCTTCCATACATCAGAGGGTTCGATTGGTACCTGGTGATATCCTGACTTCAGATCGATCTTGCTGAAATATTTCGCCCCCTTTAGTTGGTCTAGGAGGTCATCAATCCGCGGGATCGGGTACCTATTATGGACAGTGATCTTGTTCAGTGCCCAATAGTCAATACAGAGTCTCCACGTCCCATCCTTCTTCTGTACCAACACGATCGGGCTCCCACAGGGCGATGAACTCGGACGGATGTTACCTTTCTGCAGGAGCTCCTGAATCTGCCTCTTGATTTCATCGTTCTCCAGAACGGAGCGCCGATAAATTGGTCCATTGGGTAGCAGCGCACCTGAGGTCAGATCGATGGAGTGCTTGACTTGACAGTGCAGAGGAACCCCTGCCGGGGAGGTGAAGATGTCCTCGTACTCCTCCACAATCTTGTTCATCTGTAGTTGTCGTGCAAAGGGACCCCGTCTAGAGGCCGCGGCCACTGTCTTCTTCTTTCCTTGAGGGCGTATCATCAGGAAAACAAATTTCCTGGTTTTGGAAATGATCTTACTGCATTGTTTTGCAGTAATCAAAGAGATGGCGGCAGGTGGTGCTACCTCTGGTATCCTGAACAACTTATTTCCCAATGTAATAATAACAGCACGAGGCCTTGATTCATACACAGCATGTCACTTCCACAAGTATGGTTGTCCTAGTAATACATCACAAACTTCAAGGGGAGCAATGTCACACAATACCTCATCCGTGAAGGGCTTGATGTTGTATGGAAGGCCACACTGCTGGCTCATGCGAAGATCTCGTCCTTAGTGAAGCCACCCAATGGTGTATGGTTGTGGATGTGTTGTGGTCGGTAAGCCCAACCGCTTCATGACCTCTGCCGAAATGAGGTTCTTTTGACTCCCGCTATCAACAATGAACTGTATCGGGGAGCCCTTTACCCACATCTGGGAGTGGAAGAGACGCTCCTCCTCCTCTAGATCTTCGGGTTCATTTTTCTGGATCTTTGCGGTAGCAACAGTGGCGCTGGGGTCTGCATCAATGATCTGCTTCCCTTTTTCATACCCCTTATCGGGTTCTGACTCAGAGTCGGAACATGCATCTGATTCTGAAACCTTTAGCTCAGCCACCAGTGACTGCTTGGCCCGACACTCACTTGTGTTGTGAGTGGCGCTCTTATGGAACTCGCACCACTTTCCAGTGTCCTTTCTCGGCTTCGCGGCGCTGTTCTTTGCTTGCAGCTTCGGCTGGTTGTCTTGGGTTGTCCCGCCTTGACTTTGTCCTTTGTTCTGTGGTTTAGGGGCACCTTTCCCCTGCTTTGGATTCGCAGATCCAAAGTCTCGTTTCTTTTGTTTAAACTTCTGCTCGACCTTGACGGCATATCGGTATGCTGCTCCGAGCGAGGGGATGTTTAGAAATTGTATTTCTTCCTGGATGTACTTGTGCAGGCAGCCACGGTATTTGAGTATCAAATGTTGCTCCGAATCCTTGATACCCAACTTTGTGCGAAGGGTATGGAAAAGATTGGTGAACTCCGGCACGTCTTGGTCCCTTCCCTGCCGCAGCGTGGTCCACTTTATGTATTCATCCTCATAGCTTCCGACAGGGTAGTACTGCTCCTTGATGGCATCCCGGAACGAATCCCAGGTGGGTGCGACTGAAAATAGTGAGCCAGTACTTTCATCCTTCTGCTCGCAGTAGGTTTCCCACCAGTCCTTGACGTGGGGGGCTGATTTGAGGAGAGCAAAAACAATCTTTTCCCGACTCGAAAATTCATGAACAGAAAAATAACCCTCTAGCAGATTTAACCATTTATCTACGGCATCTACGTCTATCTGACCCTCGAATATGGGGATTTCAAAATTAACTTGTACCTTAAAGGGTGTGGCGTTTCTAGAGTAGCTGCTGGAAGCCGATGCGTTGCTTCTGGGTAGCCGCTAAAGGATCTGGGCAAAGTTGTCCATCATCGCGTTCCGTTGTCGCTCGAGGGCTTCTTCGAGCAAGATTTTGATGGGATCTCCTGCCCCCTCATCTTTCTTCTCGTCCGCCATGGGAGGCCGTCGGGATTTGCGAGGCTGTTCTTGCAAAGGTTCAACCAGTTCAAGCCCTAACTCCTTATATCCCGACCTTGTTGGGGACATGCAAAGAAAAATAGAGAAAAAGCAGACCGCTCTGATACCACTGATCCAGATTTAAACAGGAATGCAACAAATTACAGAGATAACCATATACACAAAGATGCAGGGGAAATAATACTTCATTTCATTAATGGAAAATACTGAAATATGCTTACAACCAGAAATGGAAATAAACCAGCTAGGGCGATGGTAGCTTATCTCTTAGAAGAGATGTGGTGGCTACATGCCTCTGAACTGTGTTACAATGAGGCTCGAAGGCCTATTTATTGTTGAGAAACAATGGAAAACCCTTAACATTCCAAATCCTAACCCTAGGAGATGAAACGCCAAACTGTGGGGCCCCGTTTGGGGTAAATTGGTACATCAACTTCCCGAGGTCGTAACTTTGGCATATGATCTCCGTTTGACGCATACAATAGCTCGTTAGAAATATCTATCCGAGCACTATCATTGTTGGAACGGGCAACATGGGATTCCCCAAAAAACGTCGTTTAGGGCCTCAAAACGGCTCCGGAAGTTCAGGACCCGAAAAACTGCTAAAAATAGTAAGTTGTGCTACAATTAAGGAAACTGAAAATGCTGAGAAAGACAATGGTGGGGGTCCAGGTGGACTTGGCAGGTGGCCACCAATATCCACCTGGATCAACTAAACATTGGAAGTAAAATTCGAATTTGATAATAACAGCGGTTTGAAATTTAATTAATTATTTCATCTTGAGTTAATTAGTTAAGGAAAATCAAACTTGAAGTCTATGTGAGGACATGCAACAATTTCTCCTTTGATTGAGGAATTTATCCATCAGTTAAAGAGATAAGGATGAGTTGTAATATTGAGTTGTAATCAGTTGACTTAGTTTAACTTAGTCAAGTCCAATTAGATTAATTTAACAGTTTGTTCAATTAATGGGAGTTCAGTTAGTTAATGCTTGCATGCATGTAACTACTGTATTTTAGATAGCTGAGTATTCACTCATGGATAACTCATGCATGTTAGTTCAGTCAGAGACCCAGTTGAGATCAGATGGAGGGACAGTGTACTATCAGTTGCTAGGATATTTTTTGGTGAATATTCCTTGCATGCAGAAGGAATATTATTCCTTGAGGATTGCGCAGTTGGACCTGAGGTTATAGTGAGTGTGATGAGGCAAATTCACACATGTGATATCATTGGACCCCAATCAAAACTATGCAAGGAAATAGGAGGCTTGGAGGGCTTGAGGAAGATATATTCTATTTCTATGCAGTCTGTGAGCTGTATTTTTTTATCACAAAGAGAGCAGGATAGCTTGAGAGCTTATTCTTTTTGTAACTTGAACAAGATTTCCACTTGTATGATAATACAGAGTTGGGGTTTTAGGCTGGTGCTTTCCCCAGTGATATATCTTCTATATTATGGTTGATTACTTCTCATTCTCAGTTATATATGTTCATGCTTGTTGATGCTCATATCTGTTTAAGCTTCCACAAAGTTTATGGTAGAAATAGATCTAGTATTATGCTTTAGGACATTGCATATATCAAGTGATCTAAAGTGAAAATTATACAGTATATTGGATGTCGTCAGCATGGATACCTCGAGGCATTCTGACCCGTCTACAAAATATCTGTTGTCGTTTCCTGTGGAAATGAAAGTAGCTCGAGAGGACTTTCGCATGGACAAGCTGAGAATTTGTTACCCTACCAAAGCGATGGGGAGGATGGGGGATCAAGAGGCTAAACTTGTTCTCCAAAGCCTTGGCAGCTAAGTTAGGATGGCAGCTACTCAACTCCCACAGCCTATGGACGAGGGTGGTCATCTCCAAGTACATATCCCCCTTCAATATCATTGATTGGATAAGACAGAGCCATAGGAACACTGCTAACATATCCATCATCTGGAAGGCGGTACTAAACACAAAGGAGCTCATACGAAATGGATTGACATGGAGAATCCGGTCTGGGGCACAGGTGCGTTTAGGAGTGGACCCCTGGGTTGGATGTGGAAATGCCCACAGAATAACAGAGGAGCTGAGAGCCTATCTATCCAAGCAAGGTATTACTCACATTTGTCATATTGCTGACAATGCTCAATCTTCTCTTTTTCAATAGGGCTAGAAAATAGGAACCTAGCTTAACATACCGTTATGGGGACAATAGGAATGGTGGGACTTCACAAAAGCATTAACCGAAGCTCACATAAGAATCACAGAGGGGGACGATGAACTTATCTGGGCTTTCACCAAACACGGTGTATACACTCCCAAAATAGGATATCAAGTGTTGATGGAATCTCATAAGCCTCCCATTGTTGAGCCATGGTGGAAAATCCTATGGAAATTGAAGGTGGCCCCCAGAACAAGGCTTCTCATGTGGTCCATACTATGCAATAAGATCCCGACTGGTGCTAACCTGATGAAACAATCTTTCTTCGGCCCTTTTCGGCGTCACCTCTGTATGAACAGCTCTGAAGACACAGAACATCTTTTCCTAAGTTTCTCCTGTACTCAAGAGCTTTGGAACAGTACACTTAGTTCGCTCCTAATTATGCCCCGATGGCAGGGGAAAAACATTGCAGAAGCTTGGAAACAATGGTGGACAGAAGCCTCAGAAAAAGAAAGGAACATTCCTCTTCTTATATGTTGGGCTATCTGGATAGCCAGGAACCGTATTATCTTTCAGCAGAAAGCCCCAAATTGGCCCTCCATTTTGACCAGAATCTTAGCCGATTACCACTCCATTCCCGATGAAGGATCTCAGCCACCCCAAAGAAACATACATCCGGAATCCATCAACACTACCCAGCCATGGGCTTATTTTGATGGCTCAGCGCAGGAGACTGGATGTGGAGGGGGTGTTGTATTACACTTATCTGAATCCCACTCTTACAAAATACAAATGGGACTAGGCAGAGGGACAAATAATTTTGCTGAGCTATCAACAGCCAAAAACCTCATACACTTTGCATTGAACAAACAGTGCTCAAACTTACAACTTTTTGGTGACTCTAAAATAGTCTGCAACTGGTTAAACAAAAAATCTCAATGCAATGCTTTTTCACTAAGGCATATCTTGGATGAAGCTCTTAGACTCATCACAAATTTTGACTCCTTTTCCTGTCAACACATTTACAAGGAGCGCAACACCGTTGCCGACCATCTATCCAAGGAAGCAACGCTCAGGGATGATGCTACTTGGTTGATACAGGAGGATTGAGAGGGCAGCACATACCAGTACTACCATAGGCCATTCATAGATCCTGGTTTCTGAGACAGGCACATTTTTGAACAATTTTCATATAAATGATCATATGTAATTATTTATAAACTTCTTGTTTTTATCAGAACTAGTCTCTCTGCGAAGAGAACAACAACATATAAATGCTTATTTTTTGAACAGTTCCACACACTGGATGAAGTATTCCAGCATCAGTTTTGTTTTTTTGTCGGGCATGGCCTCACCATATGTATATGCTTTGCATCTGCAAAATGTAATTTCTTATTAATAAAATAAATTACGACTTTTTCCACGGGAAAAAATAAATAAATAAAATAAATAAATAAATAAATAAATTTGAATTTAGTAAAAAATGGAAGGTGAAAAGGCAACCCTAAACATATAAAAGAAGGAAAATTAGGAGACTTTCTTCATTTGCTCATTTTGTGAGTTTGGAGAAAGAGACCTTAAAGAGAGTTTGAAGGAGAAGCTCAGGGTTTGAAACCATAACCACCATAGCAGACTTCGATGTTGAAACTTGACACCCTAGTTTGGAATTCGAGAGTAAAATCACTCAGATTTCATCACAAATATTCAATGGAATAAACGATTTCTAGTGAATAATGGGTTATTGAGGCGTTATTAGCTGATTTATTCACTGATGTTGTGTTTTTCATAAATTTCTCTTATAGGTAAAGGTCATCGACAAATCTGGAAGTTCTGTGAAAGAGAGGATGGACCATTAAATGTTTCGAAGGTCAGCTCTCAAGGAAAACGAATTTCATCATTCACGGGCCAAGATTCTCATTGTTTTATAGTTTGAAACCTTGAGCAAATCCCAACTTGAATTTATTCATGTTCTGGTGCTAAAAGTGTGGTCATTGTTAAGTCGATTTATATCCCTAAAGGAGCAGCTTGAACCCTGGTCTAAATTACAAGTTTCTCTATAGTTGGACGAGTCTCATTCATTTCCTTGGGTTGTGTAGAGGTTCATGAAGTCAAGTGTATTATTTGTGGGCCCTATTAATTGTGGTAACCAAATCCCACACTCATATATTGGGCATAATCCTGTATGTTGTACATGGATGTTAATTATTTAGATTTGGATGGTTCATGGATGTTAATTATTTAGATTTTGAGGAAGTGTTTCCATTCTCTTATTATTTTCTTATAAATCTTGTTTCTACCAATTACGAAAATTTATGTGCTTCTATAACATATTTCTTGTGATGTTTTGATGATTTGGTGATAAAAAATTATATGTATCAATTTCATGTAAATTTACGAGTAATACAAATATCATATTTAACTCTTTGTGAATTCAATGGGGTGTTATTTTCTCACTATATGCGTTCCCTGAAGTTGAAATGGTAAGATAACACCTACAACAACATTTATGTGACATGTTTGACAAAATTCCCAGCAAAATTATCCACTAAAAAAAACTCTGAAAAAAAAAAGTAAAAGAACTCAAAAATTTGTTAAGGTAGAATATTGCACTTGAGACTGTCAACACTTCACTTTTGCATTCAACTGTTTCAAAATGTAGTTCTTTCAAGGAACAATCCTCCACTATCAACTTTATCAACTGATTTAGAGAAGAAACGAATCCAACAAACATTTCAAACTCTAGCAACTTTCCAGGTCCAAATACTTCAAGTTCTTTAGGTCACGTCTGAAAGAAGGTGGTAGCACTAGACAACTTCATGGCTCCAAATACTTCAAGTTCCTTGGCTCATGTCCAAAATAATGCAAGAGTGATTGAAGAATACTCCACTATCAACTTTGTCGAATGATCAAAGAGGATAAAGGAATCTAGAAAACATTTCAAACTACAACAGCTTTGAACATAGTTGCGGATCAAAAGGGAACTATTACCTCAAAACGGGTACTCGAGCCCAAAAATCCCAAAAAACCATGAAAAAATAATAGTAAAAAACAATAAAAGCTATTTTGTTTGGTATAAAAAACACCTTCAAATCGAAAAGTGTTGATGCCATAATAACGTTTTTTTTCAAGGTACATTTTCAACACTTTTTATTAATGACATTAAAAACAAAATATCATGACTCTGAAAAACTTTAAATTTCCAATGATTTTCAAGCATGACATTAATGATAAAATATCACGTCTTTGAAAACCCTTAAAATTCCAACGACATTCAAGCATGACATTAAATTTAAAATATCACTTCTTTGAAAAACATTGAATTAAAACCAAAGATTATGACTACAAAACAATCTTAAATTTTCAAAATATTTTAAGCATGACATTATGGAAAAAATTTATGACTAAAAAAACTTAAAAAATGAACACGTGAATGAAAGTTATTGTACCAAGAGTAATTTTTTTAAATGCTAAATTATAGCGATTTTGAGAATCTTAGCATAAGACAACTTGATACATTGCGAAAAAAAATTAAAATCAACTATCAAATTGCACATAATGGGATGGAGTTGCTAGAAAAGCATCGACACATACCCTACAATATATATATATATATATATATATATATATATATATATATATATATATATATATATATATATATATATATATATATAAAAGAAAGATGCATAAGGATCGAGCTTCTGTGCTCTGTAACTCGGTAGTAATCCATGGCTTCTGCTGACCCTCCTGCGGATACCGTCCCTGCCGAGCCCGTGGCGAATGAAGAAGTCAAAGCGGCTAAAGAAAAGCCCGAGACTCTGCGGAAAACGGCGGACTTAGGGTTACGAATGGACGCATCAGGCCATTTCAGAAACATTCGCCTCCTGGACTTGAAGGGCCTGCTTCGAGCCATGGTAGATTTCGATGGAAGCCTGACGCCCGCGTCCAAATGGCTGATCAAAGAATCCAGGCTATCGTTAGATCCGAGGCGGCTGATACAGATCGATGAGAGAAGCATAGCGCTGGGGCACAGCCTCAACCAATGCGAGCTGGACGGCGGTGTAGCATATGGGTGGAACAACGATGCGGAGATCTGGAACACGATCTACAATGTGTGGGGTGTGATGAAGGATTATCTTTCCAAGCTTCAGGGTTACCATGGTCTTAATCCCTTGATGGATGTTGGCGGCAGGATTGGAATCGCGGAGGCAGAGATAATCAGATCACTGCAGACAGGGGGTATCAAGCCCTATTTTACAGCTGAAAGACATGAAAACCCTAGAATCACCATCGATCCGCCAGATCTGGAGATCAATCATATAGATCGGGGCTTGGACAAGGTTGATCCATCAGATCTGAAACAAATTTTTATCAGATCTGTAGAAGGAAGACACCTTTGTATACAGATCAGGGAAGGGATGGACGTCTTAGGGTTAAAAAAGGAGATCCAGATCAAATTGGGAATTCCGGCAACATATCAAAATCTCTTATTCTCCGGAATCTGCATGCAGGACCACCTCACACTCCAGCACTATGGAGTTGCAAATGATTCAACCATCATACTCAATCTGAGACTAAAAGGAGGCTGCAAGGGAACCAGCTCAAAAACTACAGGATCCTTTCGCGATGCAGTCAAAGGGAAGGAACCACTGAATCACAGATCAACACCCACATCAGAGCTTCCAGGTCCCTACATAGTGGAACAGAAGCTAGAATCGCCTTTACTCACTGTAACACTGCCGGAGGTAACAGATCTATACTCAGATCTAATCCATAATGCGGTTATATGCAGATTTAATGGTTATTGGCCCAAAGCTGATGCACTGCATCAATGGGTCTTTACATCATGGTCTACTAAATGTGAAATATATCTATGCCCTAAGGGCTTCTTTATAGTCAGATTTAGCACAGAACTGGAACGAGACAATATCATAGAGCAGGGGCCTTGGTTTTGGGGCAATGCTGGTCTCTTTATCACCCCCTGGTTCCCGGATTTTGATGCCAACACCATGGTCGTCTCAACGTTACCAGTTTGGGTAAGGCTGCATAACCTCCCACTGCATTTTTGGCACCGAAAAGCCTTAACGGCCATTGGGAACTCCTTAGGAAAACATCTTAAAATAGATGAAGACAGAGCCATGCGAGGAATTTTCACATATGCCAGAATATGTGTAGAGGTGGACCTAAGTCAAGGACTCCCAGAACACATCACATTGAATTTTAATAATTCACTGTGGACGCAAAAACTTGACTACGAGAACACGGCATTCAGATGCCGCAGCTGCATGCAGACAGGGCACCTTCAATATGCATGTCCATTAACTAGTAAGGAGCCAAAAGGGATCAAGAAACAACAGAAAAAACCAAAAGGTTGGCAGCATACGGAACCACTGGAGGAGGAGGCACTGAACACAGAATCCACAGATGAACAAAGGAGTCAGGAAAAAGAGCATAAAGAAAGCACTGATAGGCCCAATTTGGAGTCACACAGCTTGGTACAGCAGCAAGAATTACAATTGGAAATAAGCGGTGCCAAAAGAGCACATAGCCCCGAAGGATCGGACTCAGATAAAGAACAACCAGTGTACACAGAGGAAAACCAACTTGCTATAACTGTTCCCACCAACAACACTGGAATCTGGCGCAAAGTAGAAAAGAAAAAGGGCAGGAAAATATAGGCCTGCTGCCACAATTTTTACTATTATCTGTTTGTCTTCCTGTCATTACAGGAATCAGTCTTTTGCTATTTTTGTGCTTTTTATCTGCTGCCTTATTACAGGTTCAGCCATTTGCATATGCTATTAGCATCTACAAAATGTAATTTTATCAACATGAATAAAATTACGATTTTTTCCTTAAGGGAAAAAAAAAAGATGCATAAGCAAAAAAAAAAAAAACAAACAAACAAATATTGAAAAAAAAAATCAAAAAATAAAACTAATAAAACATGACAAAAAAAATCAAATATAAAAAATATATAGAAATGCAAAAAGTTCAAATATTGAAGAAAAAACAATAAAAACACACACACACACACACAAAAAAAAATAAAAAATAAAAATATTGAAAAAAATAAAAATAAAAAATAATAACAAGTAATAAAACATGACAAAAAAATCAAATATAAAAAATATGTATTAATAACATTATATATATATATATATATATATATATATATATATATATATATATATATATATATATATATATATATATATATTATAAAATGTTAAAAAAAAAACCATACCATGTAAAATTAAAAATAAAAATAAAAATGAGATAAACTAAATAAAAATAAAAATAAAAAAATTACAAAACTAAAATACAACATTAAATAAATTTAATCAAAAAAAAAAAATTCACCTACAACCCCGATGCCCAACTCGCTAGGGGTGGCAAGGGAATGATTCATGAAAAAAAATAAATTTCATAAAATATATCTAAAAAAACAATAAAAATGTAAAAAAAAAAAAACAAAACAAAACAAAAAATAAAAAAATAAAAAACATCATTTAAAAAAATGTTAAATAATTATCAAAAAATTAAATTAAATTAAAAAAAAAAAAAAAAAAAAACCAATTACAAAAATAAATTTTATATATATATTAAAATTAAAAATTAAAATTAAAATTAAAACTTAAAATTAAAATATTTAAATTTAAAAAATAAACAAAAATAAATAAAAAACTTAAATTAAATTAAAAAATTTTAAATTAACAAAAAAAAAAGCCAGTTGAAAAGAAAAAAACAATTAAAAAAAACAATAAAAAAACAACATAAAAAAACAATTAAATAAATAAAAAACGATTACAAAATTGGCACCCCACCCCGCTCCCCTCTCGCATCCCCCACCTTCACCCAGCCCCCACGCCACCCTCAACCGCCTCCCCCACCTTGCCTCCCCTCTACTCTCACCCACCCCACACCCCTCCCTCACCCTCCTCCCCCTTACCCCGCTACCCTCCCGTCTTCCCTTACCCACCCGGCGCTCACCCCACCCTCGGTCCCCTGGCTCCCCTCCCCTCGGACCTCCCCCGCCCTCCCCTCCTCTCTCCCCTTCCCCACCCGGCCCTCACCCCATCCCCCTCCCTCACCCCCCTCTGCTCCCTCTCACCCCCTTACCCCCCTCCCCTCCCTGCATGGGCAGCCAGCGAGTCACAAGGAGGCCGTAGGCCGATTCTCCTAGCCGCTGGCTGGGGGCATGGGCGAGCGGGGCAAGCTAAGCGCAACCTCCCTTGCCGCTCAACCTCCCACGCTTACCCATGCCCCCAGCCAATGGCGAGGAGGTCGTATGAGGATTCCCGGAATCGGCCTTCGGCCCCCTGGCCGCTAGCTGAGGGCCCAGGGGGGGGAGGGAAATGGGGTGAGTGAGGGGGGTGGGGTGCAGGTCGGGAGAGCGAGGGGGTGGGCCAAGGGTAGGTGAAGGAAGGGAGAGGGGAGGGCAGTGAGTGGGAAGGCGAGTGGGGTGAGGGAAGGGGGGCAAGGGGACGAGGGTGAGGGAGGTGAGAGGGGAAGGGTCCGGAGGGGGGTGAGGGAGGACGAGACGCAGGATGTTTTTTTAATTTTTTTTCTTTTATATTGTTTTAAAATAATAATAATAATTGTTTCGTTTAAATTGCTTTTTTTAAATTCATTTTTTTTAATTGTTTTTATTTTTATTTTTTTAATTATTTCAATTTTTTTATATTTTTTATTTTTTATTTTTTATTTTTTATGTTTTTTAGTCGCTTTTTTTTGTATGTTTTTTTTAATTGTTTTTTCTAATTATCTTTTTTTTAATTGTTTTTTTAATTTTTTATTTTATTTTATTTTAAAATTGTTTTTATTTTTTAATTAATTTTTAATGTTCTTTTTTATTTTGTTTTTAAATTTTTATAGTTTATTTTTTTATGTTATTTTTTTATTTTTATAATTTTAATTTTAAAAAATAATTCTTAAATTTTTATTTTATTTTATTTTATCTTTTATTTTTCATTTTGTTTATTTTAGTTATTAAATTTTATTTTTTTATTTTTTTTATTTTTTTTTTCTTAATTCTTTTTTATTTTATTTTTTTTTTGGTTTTTTTTTTTTTTTTTTTTTTTTAAATGAGGTTTTATTTTAACTTTAAAAAAATATGTTTTTAGATTGTTTTTTTTTTTGTGGATCAATTTGTTTTCCTTTAAATTATATATTTTTTCTAAAAAACATCATTATTTTTATTTTTTATTTTTATTTTTTTTCATTTATTTTTTATTCAAATTTTTTATTTTTACGAGTTAATTTTGGTTTTTTACATTTTTATAGGTTTTATGTTTTATGTTTTTTTCCTTGTTTTATATATTTTTCTATATTTGATTTTTTTTGTCATGTTTTATTTTTTATTTTTATTTGTATTTTTATTACTAACATGTTTTATGTTTTATGTTTTTTTTTGTTATGATTTTTTAATTTTTTTTTTTATATATATTTTTATGTTTTATTACTAACATGTTTTTCTTATTTTTATTTTTGTCATGCTTTATGTTTTATTTTTATGCTTTATGTTTTTTTACATTGTTATAAGGTTTTTGTTTTTTCTTTTCTTTTTTTATATATATTTTTTGTATTTTTTTTTGTCATGTTTTTATTATTTTTTTTTTTATGTTTTATTACTAACACGAAAATCACCAACGTTTAAAAAAAATCATCCAAACTTAATTCATTAGAAAATTTAAAGTGTAAAAACTAAGCCCTGTAAACAAAAAGGGTGGATGTTCATCAACTTTTGAAAATCAAGATGAAAATCACTAACAAGAAAAAAAAATGTTCGCGCTTGATACATAAAAAAAATTTAAAGTATCAAAAATAAGCCATCTAAAAAAATGTGTTGATGCTGCATCAACACTTTTCAAAATCAGCATGAAAATCACTAACATTTAAAAAAATGTGTTGATACTGCATCAACACTTTTCAAAATCAGCATGAAAATTACTAACATCGAAAAAAATGTTCATACTTGATACATAAGAATATTTTAAGTGCCAAAAATATGCTAAAAAAAAAGTGTATTCTCGCACCACCACTTTTCAAAATCAGGTGACTTTTTGCTACCTCAAAAAAACCGATACCAGTTCACTTTCTCGTTTGATCGTTAACTATGTTTTTGCAGTTCCTAATACTTAAAGTTCCGTAAGTCACGCATGGATGAAGATCGCAACACTTCTAAAAAATGTGTTTCTAATACCGTATTTTCTAAATGTCTTGACTCTAGTGTAATTTGGCCATTCTTTTAAGTTTATAAGGCTCAACACTAATTTGTCTAAGGACCACTCACGAGAAATTTTTGGGGGTGACACTTTAATCTGCCATTCAAGGAGACCCATGTATTCAAGCATCATATTTTGAAAAGTTCCACTAAGGATAGTTAACTTATCACAACCCCTTAAATTAAGATATTTAAGCTTGATTAAATTCCCATAGTGAGACAGATCGATGTGTTCCAGCCTCAAGAAATTCCCGAATGAATCTGGCAGAGAACTCAAATTTATAATGCATAAAACCAAGTTTTTTAAGGAACACGGATCACAAAATTCCTTTGGAATTTTGACAATACTATCATACCATGAAGTCACCACCATTTTTTCTAGGTTATTCAACTTCTCTATGGACTTCAGAATTTTATAGATCTTATCAGCATGAAATCTACAACTCCCGCAGCTACAAAGGTGTTTGTAGTATGTT
Source organism: Pinus tabuliformis (assembly GCA_031772625.1). NCBI lineage: Eukaryota > Viridiplantae > Streptophyta > Pinopsida > Pinales > Pinaceae > Pinus > Pinus tabuliformis. The sequence goes on along the minus strand of CM062806.1, from coordinate 44,109,485 downwards.
CATGTGTTCCAATTATTATAAATATAATAGATGATTGTCCTATACATAACCCTTCTAAGTCATTTGAGTTATGTGGTGCCCTATTAATAATAGTAAATGAACAATATTATATTTACCTACAAATCCTCTTGCCATAATTTTTTCAATCTTCACCCCTGCACTTCTATCACCCTTAACTTCTCCATTGGAATATAACGAGTGAGGGAAAAGGAGGGATAGACATGCCTACGAAACCATAATAGGTTTGGTGAGTCCACCCCCTCCAAAAGGAATTTCAAGTGATATGCTTGCATGTCAATATCAAGAAGTTGTAAGCTATCCATTTTGTAGCATGAAAAGGATGCACGCTCATCATCCTCATCTAAGTATGCACAGTCACCATAATTTTTCCAATGAAACCTGCACTTTGGTTTCTTCCTATACATTTTTAAAAATATGTGACAAAGAAAGAAATTGTACTTGGATTTTATTGAATGGTATATATAAGATTGAAATATTTTCTACTTACATATAATTGTTGCAACAAATCATCGATGTGCTTTGTCCCACATCAAAGACAACATGGGAATCCTGGCCTATTAGCAAGATCTTTCCCTGGATCTCTAAGGTGATCATGCATTCCTATATGATGCTCCATTGGAATCTTATACATGTCCTTCGGGTTCCTACCAATGTCCACTTCTACAAGGCCTTTATCTAGTATAATTTGAAGCCCGCATGACTGGATGCATTCCATACTCTTATGGTGGTATCCATGCTTTCTCTTATGAAAAAGCAGGCAATTCTAAGAAAATATGTCGTTCCTCTCCCTGAAGTGTGTTGTAACTAATATTAAGTCTATTTTTGTTGGATGGTATTGTCATTGGTGTAAACCCGCGGAGTTGACTTGGTTTAAATTTGACTAAAAACACCATTCTTTGATGAAAAAGGGTTAAGGAACACTTCCTATTAATTGTCAGATTACATCAAGATGACAGTTATATTGTTGGATGGTTAAAACCCAAGTCATAGGGTTTGGGTTCCCTAGACTTAGGATGTACCCTGACTTTGTCGAGGATTTTTGGTAGGTAAAATCATTGAGTTTGGGTCAAAGATCTATGTCATTAGATTCTCCTTGAAATATGTTTCTGTTGATATATGGTATGCCTAGAGAGGCCTCATGGATTGAGAGATATTCACAATTGAAGTTGGTGACCCTAGTTTCTAGGCTAAAACCCTTAAGGCTAGTGATATGAAACCTCCTCCCATAGTTTTCAATATATAACATTGTTTATCACTCTAATATCACCAAGTATAAGTTACATAACTCGAAGAACCAAAGACAATAAACCAATCTCTGACTTCACAACCTAGGTAGGACCATATGCACTAAGCTAATCATTGATTTCAAATTTCTAGTGGAATTGAAAATATTTATAAGAAAGATCCTTAACACAAGTATTAAATAGAGGCCTTAAGGGTTAATTATTATTATTTATTAATATTAAAGTAATTATATTATTTTGATAAATTATTAAAATGATCATTCATTCATTAAATTGTTAGCGGGCCTTCTTACCTTTCCCAAAAGGCATATGTTACTTTAAACTATTTTTGACATATCCTAAGTCAAAGTCATCCTCCTAAAATCCCTTTAATGTCTACTACATCCTGGGCACATGTTCCTCGAGGTGCTAGACAATGTCTCATTCAATGCACAGGGAATTTCAAAATTTAATATTTGCTTCCTTCAATTTTTGCTTTTATCATTTAGTAATTTGATACACTATACACCTTTTGGCATATCATCCTTAATGAATTACACATTTCGTAGTCTCTCCTATGTATTGTCATCATATGTTTTCCATTCTAAGAGGCAAGGGTTTTGTCTACATAGTATGTCAATTAGCATTTTGGAGCTATTGTCAGACATCAGTTCAGATAATAGCATATATAAAGACCGGAGCATATGTAAAACATTCTCTCTAATGTAAGAATATTATATTTTTTCTACGAATTAAAAAAGAAAAAAGAAGGAAAGAGACCCATTTATCTATGCAACCTTCAATGGTTTTGGAGTTGTAACGAAGTTGAGAATCAAATTGTCTCTTTTTTTTCTTGAGCTTGCATAGAGATGTATAATAAACTCCTTCGCTATGTGTCCTTGGAAGCTCAGTGGGCTTTACATGGTGAACATTGGAATAATAGGAACCTTTGTCTCCAACATGAGCACAAACTCATTCAGACACCATTGTGAATAGACTTATTTGGGAGAAAAAATTACAATGTGGAGGGAGGCGATTCTAATATCACTTTTTATTTGACAAAAAATTGCAATGTGGAGGGAGGCAATTCTATTATTGTTCTTTATTTGACAAGGAAAGTCTTCTCCCACTTGAAGTTCTTGGTAGTTCAAAAAAAATTACAGTTCAGACTCCATAGGAAATGAGTCGGTAGTATAGATAACTGGTGAATGTTTTCTTCATGTTTGGTCCTTTGTGACTAATGAACACATCGTAGAAACTATTGTTGTTTGAATGAGCAGCGGTGGAGTTGGAAGCAACCATTGTCCTATGAAAAATAGAAACAAGGATTGGAAGGCCTTTGATGGTTGATGATATCGATGCAAATTGCTAAGGAGAGCCTTAGTGAGTTTCAAAAGGGTGAAGGATATTGATAAAAAGTGCTAATAAGTGTTGAAAATAGCATCAAGAAATGCTAAAAATAGCACTACTATAAATAGCAGTTCGGGTACCAGTGTTGGACATAGAAACAAGGAATGAAAAATGGAAGTGCTAAAAATAGCATTGCTATAAATAGCATTTCAGGATAGATTCCAATTTTAGTTAGTCCCTGAACTAAAATTAAGTAAAATTCAAATTTGATCTTAGCAAATGTTTGTAAAATGATTAATTGATTCATCTTGAGTTAATTAGTTGTAGGAAATCAAACATGAAGTCTATGTGAAGACATGCAACAGTTTCTCCATTGATTGAGGAATTTATCCATCAATTAAACAGATAAGGATGAGTTGTAATATTGAGTTGTAATTAGTTGGCTCAGTTAACTAAGTCAAGTCCAGTTAGATTAGTTCAAATAGTTTGTTGAACTAATTGTGAGTTCAGTTACTTAATGCATGCATGCATGTAACTGCTACACTTCAGATAACTGAATATTCTATCATAAATAACCCATGAATGTCAGTTCAAACAGAGACCCAGTTGAGATCAGAGGAAGGGACAATGTACTATCAGTTGGAGGAATTTTCCTATATAGGAAACTCATCCATGCAGAAGGAATTATCTCCTTTAGTTTTGTGTAGTTATTTCAGAGGTCAGTGTTGTGTGTGAGGTGAGAATCACACATGTTGCAGCTAGAGGACCCAGGAGAAACTGCGCAAGGAAATAGGAGGTTTGGAGGACTGAAGGAATGCATATGTGTTTTCTGTTATGCCTATGAGCAGTAGTGAGGGATTGTACTGAGAGCTGGATAGCTTGAGAGCTAAAGCTTTGTGTAATCCTGAGATATTTCCACTTGTATGATAATACAGATAGCGGGGTTTTAGGCTGAGGCTTTCCCCAGGATTATTCTTCTATGTTCATGTGTGATTAATTTCTCTTTCTCAGTTATATGTGTTCTATTGATCTTGCTCATATTCGATTAAGCTTCCGCAAAGTTTGTTGTAGAAGTAGATCTTGTATTTTGCTTTAGTATATTGCATAATCTATTGATCTATAGTGAGAAATACTACAATAAGGACCTGAGTTCAGAGTATTTTGATAAATTATCGGGAGGATTGCAATGTAATTTTATTTTTATTTTTTTAAATGTATATCAACATTCACCCCTCATTTAAACTCATTCAAACACCTAGTGACTAGGTGGAAAAATAAAATGAGTTGTTTTTAGTGCAAATTTTTGGACTTTCTAGTATCGGAATCCGGTGAAAAATTTTGAGGTGAAATCTTGATTTGTGTTATTTAAACTATTTTTTTGACTGTATATATGGATTCAACACCCTGAAAAACCCCTAGGGCACTTTGATTGTGTAGGGATTACCCATCAATCTTATGATTTCAATAACTTCCAGTCGGATTTTAGAGAAATTAGACTGGAAAAACCCTCCTGAAAAGCTTCCAAAAAGTCTCACCAAAGACAACTCGAAAATAAAACGTTCGTGACCCATCCATTTTTTTCTCCATTTTTTTCTTAAATGAATGGAGAGTTGGAATAACTATTAGACGAGTGTCTCTTTACCTTAAATGGTTTTTAATTCTCTCAAAATATTTAAAAAATCATCTTTTATACTTTATAAATAATATTAAAAAAATAAAAACCTGATTTTCACTTTTACTTTTATAACATTTAATGTAATAATATAATTAGCATTTAATGTAATAGTATAATTAGAAGTTATTATCCATAAACACCATTAATACATCTCGATACTCATACTAAATTTCATAGTAGTTTAACGAGGCCACAATTCTGCCCAGAAAATAATGAAAATTATCACAAGGTTTTGACCAAAATCGAGTAGAAATTTCAAGAAATCTGCGTTACAACCGTCAAGCTTTAGGATTTTCGGTGCCAACAACTTTTTATGATGTTGAATCCATTTTCACCATAAAAAAAAATGATTTAAACACTCCTATAATGAGATTGTTTAAAAAAAATGAAGCAGGAGCATTATCTTAGGAAATTTTACTTTGTGTAAGATCCCAAGGGGATCCTGTAAATTCTAGATGTAAGTTTCTTATTTTCTCCAACTTATTTGTATAAATTAGAATTAAAGGGATTTTATTGTAGTGAAAATTGTCTTGATTCTAGAGGAATTTGAACTCTTAGGACATTTTTTTGTAGTTGATATTTGGAACAAGTGGGCCTTGTAAATTTTGACAAGTGTCTAGCTTAGTTGTTGGGTAGTTTTGTTCTGTTGAACAAATGTCCAATTTTCTCTCTGTCTGTAAAGATACTTTCTGGGTTGTGTTGATGTACATAAATTCGTGTAGGAAAGGAGTGAAGCTCCCTAATGCATTTGGAGAAAAGGTTCGGACAAGAGGTTCGCAAATCTCTTTGTACATATTCCTTGATTAATAACTACATTGAGTTTTTTGAGTCCCCTATGTGTATTTGTGAATGATTCCTCTGCATAGACTTTATGTAAATTCCAATTTAGTTGGTTTGGAACTTAGTAAGAGAGGACTAAATTATCTCAATGTTGTGTATTGTGGAAGTAATTTCAAGGGTTATGCATGCATGTGTTGTCTTCTGAGTTTGTACTAAACAAAAGGTAATCCATTAAAATCAGAAGGTTTGTGCCTTGCGATCACATGGGTTTGTAGGCTCTCATTTTTTTCACACCATAATCATTTTAAAATCATGGAGACAAGGCTTCGATTATGTTTTGGGAGTCTAGTATCAACTCTGTGGAGAAGAAAAATTCTAGGCCCTTGGAGTTGGGCACTATTGCAAGCGTTTTCTTCGAATTCAAGCTTTAAATTGTTAAGTGATCACTGATATCCCTATAAGAATACGAAAAAAAGAAAGGAGTCAAGAGATCCATGGGTAAAAGACTTAGACGAAACCCATTTTGGTAAGTCGGGTCTCCATAATAGGTCGGGCTTCTGTGCGTTGGTCACTTGGCAGTCAGACAAAGTTATCCCAATCTTTGAAAGGGATCATTCGATCAGTCGGGCTTGAAGCGAAGTTGGGTTGCGAGAAAAGGAGATGAAATAGAAACTTGACCTTGACTAGTCAGAGATTGCACCTTGTTTCATTTAACAACATGTGAAGGGAGGTCAACCTTGTTTCCCAACCTTCCTAGCGAGACTCACATAACTATATACGTATCATATGAGATTGGTCCTTTTCTTAAGGGAGTTCAAGGAAGCACAGAAGAATGGAGGGTTAGACCAGATCGAAGATTGCTCCAAGTTAAGAGTGATTTTTATTCAGTAATAAGAGATGTTCACAGCGAGAAGAAGGAGAAATTATCATCACCATAGTTTAAGTATAGGAAAAAACAAAGTAAATTGTCATGTGCAAGAGGAGTCTTTGATGAATTTATAAAATTGTTTTCAGCTATAAATAAAAATATATATTCTTGGGCATAAAAGAGTAAGCCATCAGAGGGGCTTGCTATCATTATGGTATCAGAGCTCTATAAATTTGTGATACAAAATAAAGGAGAGTAGTAGATTGAGGAAGATTGCAGGGTAAGGTGATCACAGTGAAGGTTTTGTTGATACAAGAAAAAAATATTGCACCCAGTATAGAGGAGAAGGCATTGGGCCATAGAGGTAATAATTTATCTTTTTATTTTAATAATACTAATAGTTTGGGTATTTTGTAAGAGACGGGGTGAGAAAAGAAAGGAATAGAGACAAACGATACTAAAGCATGAGATATTTTCAAAGGGCAAGAGATATCATAGGCAAGAGAAACTCTAACAGAGGATTGTTGAAAACTAGGGAGAATTATAGCCAATTGCAAAGCTGGAAATAGATAGAATAATTCCATCCAAAGGCAGAACTGGGAGAACTGAGATATTGAGATCTCAAAGGAGCAGAACCAGACAGGTATAACTGGTTTCATGTTTATGTTTAGCTACAAATTTGTGAGTGTGGGTTGCAGCAAATGCAGGTAGAGATGTTGTGGGCACGGGAATATTTTCTCACAAAAAGCAAGAGATGATATAGGCTGAAGAGAGAACCAATTGTGTTTTCAAAAGATTGTAGCAGAAGAAACCCTTGCAGCAGAGAAGTTTCACACAAAGAGAAAGATTCCAACTAAGGTTGGAAGGAAGAAGTGGGCAGAGGAAGTCCTCAAGGAGAAGAGAACAAGAGAATTTCTCAAAATATGAAGAGAGTAGCAAGGAACAAAGATGAGAAAGGAGTGATCAAGAGGTTCCAAGAGGAGAGAACTAAGAGGGACACCAATAGCAAAGAGGAGGTAAGGTGTTCAGGTAACAAGTGCGGTGAGACATGTTACAAGGCCAAGCTGCAGCACACGATGAACATGGAGGAGCATATGAAGAGAAATAAAAAGAAGAATATGACCATTGTTTGTTCATGTTTAAGGGTAGTAAAAGCCACAACAAAGGGGAGAAGAATGCCAAGAAAAGTGACATGAGAAAACTTAGCCGAGAATAATTTTGAAGGGAGATGGCTAAGTTGAAATCACGAGTTGATGCACTAATATAGCACCTACAAGATAGGTAAGAAAGGAGGGGATAGAACATGATGAGGAGGTTCAATTTATGTGCTAGAAATAAGAGTTTTAAGAACAAATCCCTAAAATCCAGAGAGATAGGGAAGCAAAGGTGGAATCCATTGATGAAATCCTAGGTGGAAGAAGAAGAGCTCAGAACAATCAAGCCCAAGGAAGAAGCAACAGGGAGATCACCTCTTGGAGATAAGAAAAGGAGACTAGTGGAAATTATTGTGGACTGTGGGAGAATTCCAAACCAACAAGTGATGTAAGGAGCACTAGTGGAGGTCCAAGGGCCAATTTTAAAACTAACCTATTGTTTTCATGTGTAGGCCATGAGCATGATGATGAATGGAAACCATCAAAAATTGTCAGGATTATTGTTGATGGAGAAGACATCCTTAAAAAATAGGATGCGGAGAGACTCCTAAAAGTCTCATGGATTATATGGAAAGTCAAACAAAACAGAAGGAACTACAATCTAATGATGGAAATCAACAGGCAAAGTTGACAGAGGAATGGATGGCCAAAGAACGAAGTGAAGCTATATGGTCTTTTGTTTTGAATATTGGTGAATTTAATGTGAATGCAAGTCTTGCAAGGGAGTAGAACGAAAATCTAGTTCAAAATGAGGATGAGAGTACTAAGTTGTCCCGTGGAGGCAAATACAATATAATAGATGGTGGATAGTCCTCAAGCTAGGACAAAGTAATTTCTCAGAGGCAAAAGTAAGAAGAAATCAACTTGTTCCCTGAAGACAAACAAGGAGAAATGACCTGTAAGAAATTACCGAAAGTGGGAAGAATACTTAGCAACCATGAGAAAGAATAACATGGATATTATGCTTCCTTAATGAGATAAGATCTTAGATTTGCTAAGTATAGAGGAGTGAAAGTCCACTTCTATGAACTAGAGCAAGGAGAAGAACTCAGAGAGGATAATGTAGATGACGAAATGATGATGTGATTCCTTTGACATAAGGAAAGAATGTCAGCAACAGCAAAAGAGGAGGAAGAAATAATGTGTTTTTATATAATCGTTTGGTGAGTTTGAATTTGTAGGTACAAAGCACCATGGATTTCAACAAGTGCCTAAGATTATGGAGGAACCTAAAACTCTAGAAGAGTCGAATTACGTTGATAAGGAACAATAAGAGGAAGTTGAGTTAGAAGGTGGACAGCCTCAAGGAACTGTCACAAAGGATGGAGATGCAAAAATATCTCATGAAGACAGTATGGATGAAAACCATGAAGAAGCTCAGGTTAACACTCCACAAGTTAGTGAAATAAAGAGTAACTGCGAAGGTGTAATTGACTTGTTGTGTCTTCTTTTATTGAGTGTTCCTTGGATCATTTTTGAAAATATTTTATCATGGGTTAAAGACAAATGTAACTTGGGAAAAGAGAAGAAATTGCATGTTTTGCATGTTTATAAATTGGTTCAATATGAAGGTGATGGAGGGAGAGCTAGTGATAATCCCTCAACACAATGTAATTCAGCTAATTCAAAAGAGGTAAAAAGAGCCCAAGGACAAGAAGACAACTTATAGTTTGTTACTGACAAGGAGGAGACACCACTTTCTCAAGCAAGCAAGGAGATAAAAAACTTGGATTATGAAGGCAATTATGAAGTAGAGTAGATAGAAGTACCTCAAGGAGAAGCCTGTCAAGACATTGATGAGAAAGATTATGCAGAGCAAGCCATGATTTTTTGGAACAATGAAAATAATGTGATCTAGGAAGTTGTAGGAGATGGTGAAAGGGGAGGAACTCATTTTTTTGCGAGACAAAGACTCCTACATGTGCAACAAAAGGTTAGGATGGAGAAATTGTATTTCATAACATATCCGTATTATGTGTATGCATGACCAAAGTTCAGAATTATGGGAATAGTAGAAAGCAACCTTTCTTAAGCCAAGCAAAAGATTTGGCATGGAAACCATGTACCTCAGAGACGAATAAAAAAAAATGGGAGAAGACTCTAGAAATTCCTCTATAGAACATTGTTGAGGAAGAGAAGGACTGTAGAGGATGTGAAGCTGAGGTGTTTGAAGCCCCAAAAAAATTGTGTGGAAAACACATTGTTTGCAGCATAGTCATAGATGCAAGAAAAGGACAACAAACACTAGCAGAAGAAAAAGGTGATAAGTATAAGACTCCATCCTAGGGTCCTCTAATTGAACTAAATTCTCAAATTTCAAAGACAATAAAATGGGAAATAATTTATTTCTAACTAAACATTTCATCGATGATAATTTACCATTAAAATTTACTTCCCACAATTAAATAGTGAGAATTTCATTTCAATCACTTACATGAGTAATATATAAATAGAGGAATACATGTTCCTATAGCTTAGTTGAGATGCCCTAAAACTCTTGATCCTGCTGGGATGCTCCTCTTGACCACTGACTGGATTTACCTCCGAGCAATTTAGGAAGTATTTCCTAGCCCAGGAAACCTCCACATGTTCCCTAGCCCTGTGAGCCCAAGTCCAACCAGATGTAATGTGTCCAAGATAAACAATTCTCTCCTTCTCTCCCTTCTTTTTTCCCCACGTTACTCTCAAAACAAATCCTCCAAAACCACAACCAAACCAAAACCAAAAGCAAGACCAAGGATCCCCCTCTCCTCCCCTCATCCTTCCCCTTTTATGTCCATTTCTCCTCTCCACCTCAACCATCTCTCATTAATGTCATAACTACCCCCTCATCCTTACATTTGACTTATCTTCTCCCAAGTAAATTTGAAAGGACATTTTGGGGATGAAATATGAATATATAATTTGGTAATTAATTGGAAAGGACCATGTCTTCTCAAAAATAAATTTGAGAGGAAATTTTGGGGATGAGATATGAATATATAATTTGGTAATTAATTGGAGAGGACCATGTCTTCTCCCAAGTAAATTTGAGAGGACGTTTTGGGGATGAAATATGAATATTTAATTTGGTAATTAAGTGGAGAGGACCATGCCTTCTCCCAAGTAAATTTGAGAGGACATTTTGGGGATGATATATGAATAATTAAATTCGAATAAATGGAAGGAGACCATATTCTATCAAAATTTAAATTTGAGGAGGTAAGTTGGGAATTGAATGATAACAAAATTTGTATCAGTAATAAATTTACAGTTTCACCAATATATGTGTGTACCAATATTTCCTGATAATTATAAGTCAATATTCTAAGATAATTTAAATACTAGTAAAATTTGCATGATAATATTAAGTAGGGAATTCCATACACTCCTCCTTCATAAAACTTTGTCCCAAAGTTAGAGTGTAAAAGATACAAGGAGTTTGAAGAATTTTGGCAATAAGGCATAACAAAACAGAGAGAGAGTTATAGTAGTAAAATTTTATAAGTCAAACAATGACATTGTGTTCCATCAAGAGTCTCCAAATGATCTATATCCTCCTATCCTTCCTGACCTACTTCCATTCCCACCCTATCCATCCTCTGCTACTATATATGGTGGCATGAACTATACTAATCTAACCATTGATAAAACCAATATGGTGGAAGCGTCGACTATATTGACCTAACTTCCCCAGCAGGAAACTGGCAATCATCATCACACGTCTAGGGGAGTGTGTCCACCACTGCCCTCCCACGATTCCAGGTTTGGAGGTTACACGGTGGGAAATACGTACACCCCTCCTCACAACTAGGGTCAACACCTTAATATGGACCACACTACAGCGCTGGTTGGATACTTGTCATCGAATAATTAAGTTAGGTAGTCTTGTCACTTGTCATTCACATTTTACCCATGTCAGAAGAGTGCATGTCCAATAGATACAAAATGTAATAGAACAATGTACATTATACCTTTCCCCATGAGATGTCTCGACCTTCCCCCAGTGGAAGAGTATATCTTGGCTATCATATAGTTCTTTCCAATCTGGAGGTTAGCTCTCATTCATGCAATTATATAGCAACAATATATATATAAATAAGTGATCTTAAACATCATCTTATTAATTCTAGTATCCACGTGTCAATTTGTTGGGCATGGAATCCCCCCCATGGCATGTTTTGGGGCTTAAGGCCCAAGTTTTGACCAAGTCTTTTGTAAAAGCTCAACAAATTGCGGGCGCGGGGCTTGAAAGTATAATAGAGTCATAGGGTTGCCTGCCCTAGTTTTTGTAATGTAATGATGGCGAGATAGACCTAACCATGGTCCACGAACCATGGGATTGTACAAATAGAGTGAGGCTCTAAGTTGTAAAAGAGAAGAAAAACATGAAGAGAAGAGTGAGTCTAAGGGTGTAGACTGTGTCCTTAGGTCATAGAGTAGGAGAAGGCTCTATAGCTGAGTGCGCAGAGTCCTAGTAGTCCGCAGCTGAGTGCGCAGGGCAAATCGAATTTGTAACAGTTGGAAGAATCAATAAAGATAAAGTTTACCTTATTTCTATGCATCTTTTTATGTTTCAATATATGCTTGGTTACAAGTTGTAATTATACTGTTTATATTCTATGTGAGCTTGTTTGAATGCTTCGTATAACTAATTATAACACATGGCATACAAATATGCGAAGGCAATTAATTGGTATAAGAGACTAAGTAAGGTTACATGGATAGCCCGGGGTAGCGCGGAAGCTCCACAGTCCCTGGTTAGGGTTACACAAAGGAAGTATATCAGGGCGTAAGGGCGGAAAGGTGTGCAAAATAACTTGCATGCAAGGTCATCTAGTGAGACCAGTCGATCATCTCAAGCATCTCAAGGGTGCAGAAACCTAGTTCTAGCACCCTCCCATACTACTTCGGGTGAGACCTCAATCCACGCTCCGTAGATTGGTTCTGAAAGGGCCTGTAGTATCTGTATTTGCTTGGCTAACTAACTCTAAACTTGGGTCAGGCCCCAACAAGCCAAAAAATGGTTCCATTGCCGAGACCGGGATATGCATAGGAAATGTCTGATGTTGTATCACTGGAATCCAACAAAGAAAGCAACTGAAGATTGGTTGGACAGGAAAATTCACGAGTTTGCGGCGCAGGAAAACAAGAATTTGCGGTTATCAAAAGAAAAGTGGTTAGAATACTATTATATACAGAGATCCATAAAATTTTCTTAGCATCCTTCCCCGCTGAGTTATAGGAGTGGATCACGAAGCTAGCTGATAGCCAAGGAAGGTATAAACTCGACAAACCGATTATGTGGACTCCAGAAGTGGTGTGTAGACTAGAAGCATCGGAGGATAAGATCGCACGCGCTGTCAACCATTGGCTCGATCAAATCATAGGAGGATTCATCACCGAGTTCATGGTAGACACTTTAGTTAGTTATAGCGAGGCAGAACGACGCTTCCTCAAAGGACTGCTTAAGTAAGTTAAGTATTTAAACACTTAAATTAAAATTCTATTATGTGAAAAGTGGGTTATGTGAATAAATTGATGTTTGGGGCTATGTGAAGTGGGAAAATATACAGAAACGAGGGTAGCGCAGAACCATAAACTAGCCCCTTGATTTCACCTCTGTGAGGAGGCGAAGAAGAACTCGTAAAAGTCTCACCAAGAAGTGCAATCAATCTGATACGACAGAGAATTCTGTGCCTACCAACTCCACCTCTGCCACCTCCAGTTTCACCATTTTCAACCTTGTCTTTTCCCATATCAACCTCACCACCAACATGAAGCAGTATGGCAAGCGCGATAAAGCTACCAGTATTCAAGGGAGTAGGAAATGAAGATCTGGACCAATTTTGGTTTGTGATAAAAGATGTATGGGAAGCACAGGGAGTCATGAATGACAATATAAAGAAGGCAACCTTGGTCAGCAATCTATAGGATCGCGTGCTCACCTGGTACATTAAGCATTCCAGTGATAATCCGAATGTAGGGTTCATGGATATCTAAGCAGCGCTAAACAATGAATTTAGCAGACCGAAGTCAGAGGCACAGTCAATCATTGGGTTCAAGGAAATCATGATGCTACCAGGAAAAACCCCATGGGATCTAGATCAAAGACTGAAGTGCAAAATTTTCAAAGAAAACATGATGCTAACAGATGGGCAACATCACGCATGGATTGTATAATTGTTAACACTGCACCTACGAAACGTGTTGTCACAACAAAGGTTAACCACTCAGGCCGAGGCCTTGGAAGCAGCGATGAGATTACATGAGACACCAATACAAGACACTAACCTATGAGTTCAACAGATTCATGCGCAGTTGCATAACTTGTGCCTAGAAACGTAGACTTTGAAACAGGACCGGACAACCCAACCAGAGGTGCATGATGGGGTATGGTGCATAAAATGCAAGGGTTAGGGGCATGACAAATACCATTGCCTGGGGTTTGTGAATTACCTTGCGGGAGGCGGACCAATGCCACTAAGACCAGAGGCACAAACGAGACCGAGCGCAGTGTCTGCATTATGGTGTGCGATTTGCCAAATAGGAGGGAAGCATGCTACAGATAATTGCCATTTATTACAGAAGTACACTCAGAATTCACAATAGTTGTTCTACAATTTCTATAGATCCGTAGGACATGATCAATGCAATTATAGGAGTTATGAGCTGATGATGGATCAAACTCCCACCTACAGTGTTCAAGCTAAATCATGGCCCCTTGACCAAAGTGCAAGGTTAGCTCAAACTAGATTTCAAGGGCGCAGACAAGGCTGAGGTGGAGGAGGGCCAGGAAGAGGTCGTGGGCAGCTAATTTGTTACAATTGCAGAGGGCTAGGAGATTATGCTCATGACTATACAAACCCAACGCAACCATCCTGTTTATATTGTACGTTGTTTGATCATGAGATAGAGGACTGTGCCACACTGATAGCAAGGTTGTGCGACAAGGGGGCACTCCAACCTCCCCCAACCCAAAACCTGCAAATGATGAGGTCTAAGCCATGCAAGGAAGACCCTAATGTAAATATCGTGCTCCAAAGTGGAATTATGATGGGAGATGAAGGAACCAGAATTTGATTTGGGGCATGCTAAGGATACTTTCATCGAAGCTAAGAAGAGTTTCGCGGAGGCCTCCACCTCAGGAACTAAAGATAGATTGGAGCCTAAACCCATCGATGCTCACTACATAGTTGGAGACATGTATGAAGCTACTGCGCAATAGCAAGGCTGTGAAAGGACTGCAAGAACTCATAACTAGATGTATTGAGACCACGCCAGGAGAGTCGTGCATAGTCTGGAAGCTCGGGAAACACATGACGCTAACAGGAAGAGAGATGAGATTGACTGCGTAGATTGGGGAATATGAGATGGACCAAGTGATTCTAGATCTAGGATCAAATGTGCATGTCCTATAAAAACAAACATGGGAGAACATGGGTAGGCCTCCTTTGCAATGGTCTCCTATCCAACTGCGAATGGAAAATCAACAAATGATCCAACCAATGGGGAGGTTGCAGGGAATTACAGTAGATGTTGAAGGAGCAAGTGCCCTAGTCGATTTCGAAGTGATAGAGATTGTGGATGACAACAATCCATACCCCGTGCTCTTAGGAATAGATTGGGCCACTGACATGAATGCAGCGATAAATCTAAAGAAGCATAAGATGATCTTTGAGAAAAGGTCACTACGCGTAGTGGTACCCTTAGACCTTGCAGAAGGACCATGCTACACAGAGCCGGTGCCCGACTACGACATTGAAGATGATCTGGACTACATCTACAAGATAATACATGGAAGTAGGATTGGGTAAACCAAACCGGAGATGGTTGAGTCTCTTGGGAGCATGAAATCTCCTACACATCGGATTCTGACAAAGAAATGGAACGGTGGTAGGACCGGTTACACGAAGTAACTACACTCAACTGTAACGAGATGACGAGATTGTTGCACTGCATAGCGACGAAGATTACAAATTTGCCTACGTATGATGGGTTCAGCGAGGTAGATGACTTCCTGACCAAATTTGAAAAAGAAGTACCCGAATAGCAGCGTTTCGACGCTCTGAAATGGGCACTGCATGCTACGCCCGCAAGATGGTGGGGTACACACCAAAAAAGTTTTGAGGACTGGCACGAATGCAAAGGGATGATGCACATACAGTTTGGGAAGCCACCAAGTCAACTCACAGATAAGATCATCGGATGAACCGGCCCGCGCTCCCACTTATCCAAGTGGATACAGGCATTTGGTGTGGTAAGAAACAAGATAAGTAGGTGCAAGTAAGGCAAGGGCATGAATGACCCCTCTGGTTGGAACCATGGAGTATGGAAAGACCCAGTACACTAAAGGACATCCACGTAGAAGACTTTAACATAGTATGTGAAGCACTAAACAAGGTCTACAACGCAAAAAATACTGACTGGGACCTGTTGTACTGACGGTTCTATGCGATTATAGGACTACGTGAAAGAACCTAATGGCACAGGCACCTCTGAGGCTAGAATATGAGGCAACCACGAGAGCCCCCATGAAGCAGGAAGTGCCTAGTGTTATAGACATTTTTGGGCACTGCAACCCCAAGCATAAAATGTCCATAAACCAAGGGCTCCTAAGTCCCTAAAAGTGTTGTTCCAACCCCTAAAGGAACAAGGTCAATTGATTACAGCTTCTCCCAGAAGTTATCCATGAAAAACTACTCAGAACTGGTCAAAACAGGATCATTTCACCTGCTCCATAGGCAAAGTGCGTTGCATCTCACCTAAGTACACTCAGTGGGTGTGTTGCATTTCAAAAAGCCCTTCTATGGGGTGTGATGGGTGAGAAGAGACAAATGGCAGTGTTAATCCGCGAGGTGGAGAAGCATGGAATCTTCTAGAAACTTCTCCTGTGACACTTGCCTCTCTGAATTCGACCAAGGATGAGTAAGAGATCATCAATCTCCAAGTGGAAGCAAGAACTATCAGAGGAAGGACACTAATCAAATAACAAGCTGACTCATCTCCCTTACAGATATCTATATATGGATCCCTCATCCCAGAGATCCATGGGGCTGAAATTTTGCATCTTGTAAGGCATTGCGGTTGGTTTCTCAAGGTAACATCATAGTGTTGGGTGATCTAAGCTTTGCATGAGGTGAAGAAGGGCTTACTTGCTGAGAGGATGATGCTGGGTCAGAACAACTGGTTGTAACTCTCTTGGCTCTTTCTTGATTATCAATAAAGCTATTCAAGTTTTCCTCCATACTCTTGTGTAATCTATATTTTGTGCATTTGTATGGTCAATTTACATCTGATCCTAGATTGTTTATGATAATAGATCCATGTTCTTGTATAGTGTTATGCTGCTTTGATTCTACAGGTACTCTATGAAGCTGGGTATACGAGAAAGCAAGTAGCAAAGGACTATCAGAAGAGAGAGGAACCGAGCAAGGAACCAAGCACAAGACAGAGGTTGGTCTCCTTTATTCTTCTCTTATCTATCTTTCATAAAGGAAAAAGAAAGTAGTTTTACTTTGTTTGTTTCTAAGGTAGCTATCACACCTTAGTGGGATTAGCAGTTCTGCATAGACCCTTTTCCCTGTAACAAAATGGCGACCCCACTGGGGAGCGGCTAGGTTGATTGTTTATCTACATTTGTTTACTTTATAAACTTACAGACGGAACCTGAAGTCGAGCCAGGTAGCTTTTGAACTGCATTTGCTATGCAAATGCAAAGTAGATAAATGCCGCTTCAGTCAATCTCCGGGTTTTGTTTATGAATTAAACAACTAATTTACAAACTCTCTAATTTCCCTTGTGGTGGCTCTAGTAACCTCCTTAGATCTACCCCTTTTGTTGATTTACTGATTACCACTTTCTCGGCCAAAATCCCTGAACTGAACTGCAAACTGTGACTTGGAACCCAAGCAAAGTCTCGTCCCTGGTCCAGCGCACTGTCTGTTCTGTGAATCTCAAATTCAGCACACTTCCCGAGTGTAGAAGGTGCGTTGCATTTCAGTTTCACTATGTTACAGGTGCGCTGAACAGACAAGGACTTGTTCCTAAATTTTGGTTTCTGTGTTCATTATTTTCAGTTCTATTCATGAGTTTTGCTGCCTGTAGTCAGTACACCTCTGTTTGAAACCCTTTTCCTTGCTGTTATTCTGCCTCCATTGTGCAAAGAACTGTAAATGTTTTTGTGTATTTGTTAAGCCCTTTACAGTTCTCCTTTGCAAAGAAGTAATGTAATTGTACTATCGTTTCTTGATTTGAAAGTGTCGCAAGTGTCGTTTTCAGTCATAGAAGAGAGTCTGATTGCTCTTGATAGTTGACTACCCTGTTACTATTGTATTAAATCTGAATTAGTAGTTTTCCTAGTGTCGAAAGCAAGTTTTCATTTCCAAATCGCAAAGTGTTGTCATTGTCTTCATTTTGATTTTGAAAAGAAGCTTGTTAGTAATTGTCGCTTTGAAAATAATTCAGATTTGCGCATCAGCTTTCTTTTTATCATTCACATATTAAGAAGGCTGAAAACAAATACATGCATGTGCATTTTCATTTAGACTGTTGGATTGGCTTGATTTAGGACAATGCATTTAGTGTGTGCTCTTTGCTCTTTGTTGAAAGAATATTGTCTCTATTTCCTTAGTAGCTAGGATTTTCATGGCATAAAGAAGATAAAACGATTGTTTATCATCTTAGATTGCATTTTAGGAATTGTATATATACATCATGCGGTGAACCTGAAAGGAAAATTTCTTAAGCAAGATCAACTATAAAATAAATTTAATGAATCTAACAACGCTTTGGAAACTAACGCACAACATTTAGAAGTCTAGGCTAGAGACGTGTTCCGGCGTCGTAAAACGTGGTAACTGTTGCTTTCATTGTTGGTTGGGTGATTCCTCCACTTTGAGATGACAAGTGCCAATACGGACTTGTGCTCCCATGTACCATCGATTATATTTTGGGAGACCACAATAGGCTTTATCCTTTATCCATAGGAAGCCATGTCTGCCGCCCTGTCGATCGCAATGCACTAAAAACAGCATTCGGGAAGATTGACTGCCGTACCGTAAAAAGTATTCTGTAGTTTTGCAATTGGTTTGGTAATCCCTCTGTCTAGATTTCCAGAGCAGTCCCTTTCGTTCCTTTTCAGACTCCTTAACGGAAAAGTTCCATCTAAGCACTTGTCACTTCAGGCTCATTAAAAATCGAAGGCGACTAGAGTCATCTTTTGTTTTTTCTCGACTCTTAAAAATTGAAAAAACAAGTCGTTTCAAAGCGTTATAAAATTTATTTTAATCGGAATAATGTCATTGTTCCCTCGTTGGTCTTAGAAGTTAGTCTCCCTTCATCGCAAGTTCTTGTAGAATCGCTAGGAAATCTTTTGGATAGACTACATATGTCTGAACAACCGTCGACATCTAGGACTGTGCCATCCGGCATAGCAGTGGCAGAGCCTCTTGCTGCTACTCCAATGATGTTCACTGGTATACCATCTATCCCGGAAAGTTATCAACAACAAGCCAGAGTCCAATCAGGGACTGTTTCAACGACATGGTTAGTTCCTATTTCTTCATCTGGATTCTCATCTGGTATTTCTTATGTTGGAACTCAAAAAATTGATCCAATGTGTCTTCAAAGGCCAATCTACCCTTTAAGTACTGGATTGCCACCATATGGAGGACAGTATGCCTTTTCATTGTTCCCTCCCGGAGAACAACCATATGGGAGTTTACAACAAAGTTCAGGTCAAACTGGAATGACATCTAGCAGTTGGGCACCAATACTGCCTCAGCAACCAAGGGTTGTATATTCAATGCAACCAGTCCATCCTGTGTCGAATACTCCCACTATACCTGCTACCATGACTGCATCACAAGTACAGGCGCTACCTATTGTATGTCAACCCCAAGTTTCTCAGGTTGCAATACAACAACCTCTCATCTCAGCGATTCAATCACAACCTCAGGTTAGTGCCTCCTTATCTGGAGCAACTCAGGTTCAAACAAGTACTATGACTCCTCATCTTGGTCAATCGTCCAATATTGGACAACAGCAAATGGTCCAACAACCATGGCTGGGTCAATCTCAACAACCGCAATTCCAGCAATCATATCAAGGACCTGAGCAACAAGTCTTTGTAAGTAATGGGCAACCGCATCTCCAAAGCAGTTATCAACAACCATACTATAATGGTTATGCCCATCAACCTTATCAAGGTTACCAGCATCAAATACATTATGCTGGTATGCATAGGCCCACTGCTCAAGTGATTCCATCTTATCCTGGGTATGCTTCGTCTAGCCTGAATCAACAGTTGCCCTTTGTAGCAACTCTAGAATTACCAGATCTAAACCAGCTGACGAATGATCCAATTGCTTATGCCCCTTGGTGGCCAGCGATTCCACATAAACTTCCGTCAGATATTCCTAAATTCAATGGAAATCCGGGTGAAGACCCGTCGAATCATGTGATGACCTTTCATCTATGGTGTTCATCTAACACTCTAAATGATGATTCGATTAGGCTTCGCCTTTTTCAGAGAACGTTAACTGGTCCGGCAGCAAAATGGTATATTGAATTACCTAGAGCTTCATTTGATAACTTCAGCACCCTAGCCACAACCTTTTTAACCCATTTTCAGTTACCAATAAGGTACGAAACAGGAACAGAGCTTCTTACCAATTTCAAACAGACAACGGCCACTCACATATCTGATCATATTCATGAGTGGCGACGTCGTCGCAGAATGGTAAAAACATATGTTCCTGATCAGCTGCTAGCTGAATGGTTTATTAAGTCATTATTACCTTCTATCATAGAAGATGTGGCAAAGGGAGGAGTCGTCACTGAAGAGCAAGTTATTGCCCGTGCACAATATCTAGACTTGATCTATACTCAGTCTGGCACGCTCTATGATAAAATACCTGATGCTCCTAGACCGGAATTTTCCGTTCCTCCCCCTCCTAAATCAAACAAAGACTCTCATGCCGGCAATGGTGTGATAGGTACGACAAACACAAAATCGACAAAGGCTACATCTAAGAAAGCCCGTAAGATTTCTGATCAAAATGCAAATGAACAACTTCTTGCCTCGGAGGTAAGTGCCGTGTCGACCGACAAGGGCAAACATCTGAAGCAACCAGGAGGCAAGAAGAAAAAGAAAGGGAAGAAGAAAAAACGGGAAGATTCATCTCCTGAAAAATCTTCTGCAAACCCTTCTGGGCAAAGGAAACCCCCTGTGGGGTGTCATATATGTGATGAGGATCATCGGACGAGAGATTGTCCACATAAAGTTGAAGTTAAGAAACTCTTTAAGAGTTCAAAAACCTCAGCAGTATTAACTGATCCATTTCCAAACCCGGGAACCAAACTGGTTGCTAATCAAAATGCTTCCCGATCCCAAGTGCTTATGTTGTCTATCTCAAAGCAGCAAAATGATGCTTTGACAAGGAGTAAAGATTACGGGAATCCACAGCTGTCGAATAACAAGGCTAATGAACAACCTAGTAATTCGACAACAACTTTGACCGAAGTTGTGCCAACGGATTCCAATCTTGTATCCTTTAATCACAAAGGATATGACCCTCAGTTACCAGCTCAACTAGCTTTCCTTATTCAAGTGAAAGCCCTCAACAAAACTGTTCATCGAACAATTATTGATGAGGGGGCATCTACATGTATTATGTCGATGAGTTGCTGGAAAATTTTAGGCTCACCACCCTTGTCGCGATCGTCAACAATGTTAAAATCATTTGATGGACGATCATACACTCCATACGGGATTTTAAATAACTTGCAAGTTGAAATAGGGGGAAAAACAGTAGAAATTGATGTTGAAGTAATCAATGGAAACCTTGATTACAACATCCTACTGGGAAGGCCCTGGATATATGCCATGGCCGTAGTTGTCTCGACCTACTTCAGGAAGATTGCATTTCCCTTTCAAGGAGGAATTACAATCGTCGACCAACAAACGTTTCTCCCCAACAGTTCACAAGTTACGGGAAGCATTCCAATGATCCATGGAAGCAATCGTTTACTTCAAAATATCAGAGTAGGTCTCCTAAAAGACCCTGCCTTAATGGGTACTTTTGCCCTACCGCCTCCGAGTAATCTGGCAGAAGTGGCCACAGTGGAAACCTGCAATATGAAATCTTCTATATCTAATGGATTCGGAAGATTCCTAAACATTTTGTCAGCATGGATCATCGCCATTTTAGAAATATTGTAGCAATCAATTTTCTTGGCCTGGGGGGCAAACCCAAATGAATGCTCATCGAGTGTTTGGATAGATAGGTCTAAGGAATATGGTACCTCTTCAAATCCTTGGTCGCATGTACACTCTACAGACAAAGAATCATTCAGTCAATGATGTTAGAAGAGGAACCATGGGAAGATTACCACCATCATTCCCATCTCCCAGATTACAATAAAGATTATTCCAATGACCTTAATCATCCTTCAGTTTTTGATTTTCTATCAAATATTGTAAATACGGTGGATTCCGAGGAAAATTCTTATCTCGTGTCGACCTCGTTAAAAAATGAAACAAAGAGTCAGGAGGATAGTTCTTTTACTGTGTAAACCTCATTAAAAAATGAAACAACTCCCTTTCCAAATCGAGTCTTTGATTATGGTCTCGTAAAATCCAAGTCGGGACTTTTAAAGATCTCGGAGGTAAACCTTCATTCCAGCCACCGAGTTGAATGCAATGAAGCTTGGAGGCATGCACCTCGATTTGCGTTATTATGCTGGGGGCATGCAAACTTATCACGAGCAGTGTTACCGCAAGATTCAAGCTCGTTAAAAAATAAACCCGCATCGAGCAGTTTTAGGACATAGTTCAGGCTCGTTAAAAAATAAACATAAGTCATGAGCAAATGTTTCCCCCAGTGTTTAAGCTCAATCAAAAAAAAAATGAACCAATTTCCGGTAAATAACCATCGTGAATGTAGTACTTCAGCCTTTAAAGCCTTGGTCGTGTTCTCACCATCACCTCCACTCTGTATTGGCCGATCATTCACCTCCATTTGATTGTTTACCCCCTTTGAGGAACAGCTGCGAAGAGTGATGCTATTAGCCATCCTTGTAACACTGTCGTGATTGGAAAATTCAAAACCTTACCTGGAATCAGTTGCTACCCAATTTTATCACTCGTTCCTCAAAGATGAGTCTCCTTTAAGCTCTTTTCAACTAACTCGTAAAATATGAAAAGATTTCCGAGCCATTGGCCTCTCCAGCTCGTTAAAGTGACCGGAAGTGCTATCCCTCCTTTAGATTTTAATCTTTTTGGACCTGAGGGATTATTACACAAAAAGATAGAGCGCTTATTTTGTTCGGCTCGTTAAAAGTATCGAAAATTCATCCCTTTTGTATTGTTTTATACTTTTTCGGACTTAAGGGATTAGATGACGAAAAAGGATTTTTGGAGTTTCTTTACGTCCCTTTTCAGACTCTCTAAAATTAAAAAGGACCGAGTTATCTTTGTTGTTAAACTCGTTAAAAAACCTAATAGCGACAAACTTGTCCATAGCAGACAAGAACGAGTTTCACTATCACTAGGCTCGTTAAAACATAGCGATGGATTTGCCCGAAGGGAAAATTATAGAACAAGCATATGTTATCCTCCTCAAGCTTGAAAAAAATAAAGAGGTACTGGTCAGCAATGACAGGGGAAAAATTGGGAATAAAACTTGAAGAAACTTTGTTGGTAGCAAGTCGCTCTTGAACATGACACTTTCACTCCGCATCCAAGTCGGGTTGGGTTGTTTCATTCACCATCACATCACCATGGTCACATCACACCATCCACATTTGGGGTTAATGCTACCAATCCATCATGTCAGTGTTGCCGATATGTTCAAGAGAATTCACTCAGTTAATTCACCTGTGTCTCACCCGCTGCAATACATTTACGCTCCATTCTTTCATGACCGCCACCCTGAACCTTATATCACCAGACCGTTTTCACCTCCATTAAAATCATTTGCTCCATTCCGTGTCATCGATGTGGGATTCATTAAGGCCCTCCTATGACGGATCGCTTCTTGTCGACATCAACTCATTATCCAAGAATTCGATCTAGGAACACCCCTTTCAGTACTTTGAAGCTTGCATGCCTCAATGGCAAGTTTCTCACTTCCGGCGAAAGGTTTAAATAAATGGCCTTCGACCGAAATATTTTGTGTGGTGTTCAACGCTAAGTCCTTTATTCACGCCACGTGAATTGTACTGCAGTACCTTGAGGGTCATTATCATTATCGGTGATTCCTCTCACGCCTGTTAACAGCTTACATCATTGGCTGGTAATCAGGCGACGTCTTTCCATGTTCGACTCCAAAACATCTCTCACATGGATCGACTTGTACTTTGAGTGAAGATCGAATGAGATTGAAGACCCCGGATCTAATTTCATCCATTCAGGCTGTGATATATATTCAGGAAAATAAAGACATCAAATGTACATCATTGCTGCAGAGATAATCATCCAATCAAAGGGATGATGGCTCTACCAGAATCATCAGTCTACACTCAGACGATTGTCTGTCCTATGTACATGAAAATGAATTTAGAAAGCTGAGCATGGGAATGCCCACCTCAACTATATCATGAAAATATTATGAAGATAATTTATTGTATTGTATCTTATTACAGGTCTCCTCCCAGCTTGAAAGAACTTCGGATCCTCATGATAAAGCATTTCACCCAACATAAAAAAAGATTAATGACCTCATGCTTTAGGGGGCAACTGTTATAGACATTTTTGGGCACTGCAACCCCAAGCATAAAATGTCCATAAACCAAGGGCTCCTAAGTCCCTAAAAGTGTTGTTCCGACCCCTAAAGGAACAAGGTCAACTGATTACAGCTTCTCCCAGAAGTTCTCCATGAAAAACTACTCAGAACTGGTCAAAACAAGATCATTTCACCTGCTCCATAAGCAAAGTGCATTGCATCTCACCTAAGTACACTCAGTGGGTGTGTTGCATTTCAAAAATCCCTTCTATGGGGTGCGAAAGGCAAGAAGAGACAAATGGCAGTGTCAATCTGCGAGGTGGAGAAGCATGGAATCTTCCAAAAACTTCTCCTGTGACACTTGCCTCTCTGAATTCGACCAAGGATGAGTAAGAGATCATCAATCTCCAAGTGGAAGCAAGAACTATCAGAGGAAGGACACTAATCAAATCACAAGCTGACTCATCTCCCTTACAGATATCTATATATGGATCCCTCATCCCAGAGATCCAGGGGGCTGGAATTTTGCATCTTGTAAGGAATTGTTGTTGGTTTCTCGAGGTAACATCATAGTGTTGGGTGATCTAAGCTTTGCATGAGGTGAAGAAGGGATTACTTGCTGAGAGGATGATGTTGGGTCAGAACAACTGGTTGTAACTCTCTTGGCTTTTTCTTGATTATCAATAAAGTTATTCAAGTTTTCCTCCATACTCTTGTGTAATCTATATTTTGTGCATTTGTATGGTCAATTTACATATGATCCTAGATTGTTTATGATAATAGATCCATGTGCTTGTATAGTGTTATGATGCTTTGATTCTACAGGTACTCTGTGAAGCTAGGTATATGAGAAAGCAAGTAGCAAAGGACTATCAGAAGAGAGAGGAACCACAGTGGGATTAGCATTTTTGCATAGACACTTTTCCCTATAACACCTAGTCCATGTAGGATAGCACCAGTAGATACAACAGCCAGCGGTGCCTTGAAGGAAGGGATCGTGTAGCCAAAAGAAGCCAAACACCTGGGATTTGAGGAAGAAGTCGAGTAGGGCAATTTTCGGCTCCAAGAACTTGAGAAGGAAAGGGTACCATTAAGGAAGAAGAGTGCGTTGGTAGAAGCAGAAGGCAAGAAACTGGAAGACAAGATAAAGGAATATTTTCTCGATAAGAAGACTAGGATGACAAAACAGGGTGCACATGATCCCGTTGATAGGTTTGAGGACTATCGATGTGAATTGATCAGTCTAATGCCTTGGCTTGGACCACATATTACTAAGTGAATCAACCATGGTAACGCGTTGCCAATGGTAAAGTGTGCGCTGCCACCTATAATAATGAAAGGTGGGTATTTCCCAGGAAAAGTGATGGATGCCAGGGTGAAAGTTTACACAGGTGGCATGACCACTTGACTAGTCGAGGGAAGTACTATCTTAGCACTCTAAGCAGTTGAAAGGAAGCGTAGGATGATAAATTACTCTGCCTGAGGGCTGCGCGATGTTGGAGCTGTGAGCAAAAGTAAAGAGTCACTGGGTTCACAACTGCAGATAGGGGGCTCCACTGCCATGTGGGTTGGCAAGAGTATGACCATTGAAGTCACTATTCACAATGGGATGCTCAACTTGTGGCCAAATGGAGTGGGTGGACAGCATTTAAGACATGAATTATGGGCAAGATTTCAAAAAATCTGCCGCCAAGGGAGAATTTATGAACCAGATTTGGGGGGAACGGTCGAATTCAAATTCCAAAAGTGCTATAAATTACATAGGACTACCCAGCAAGTAACCCTTGGTCATTTGTGAATTGAGTTGTTGAGCAGAGACCTGGTTCATTTGTGTCGAGTGTTGATTGAGCTCCTAGATGCGCAGGTGCTATATTTCTGGACAGACACGATGACTTCATCTGATGAAGTTATGAGAACCCCAGCATTAACCGCCGAAGAAGCCGTGTAGGCCTTGACTGTGGGGGATGCTGTAGAAGGCACCAGGACCATAGCAAAAATCCCAAGATTACCGTGAACACAAGACCCAAGAAGGACAAGCAAGTGATGGTTCCCGTATGCGTCTCCCCGCGGAACCTGTTGCACACTAAACTAACGATGTAAGACAAGGGGAAAGCCGTCACCATCGAAACTGATGAAGAAGAAATGGACCTGGAGGAGCTAATGGTTATGGAAGATGTGGAAGAAGGCATGGGGGAGGAAGCTGAGCCCGTGCCCCTCTCGACCAAACTACCTGCTTATATCCCCCTGCGGAAAGGGAAAGCTAAGGTACCAAAGGACATTGATGAGACCAAAAGCTCACTTCAAACCCCACTCCTGCCAGATAATATTATTTTTTAGGGTACGCACCTGAGACGGGTGTTCGGCTTAAAATTTGAAGATTGGGACCTCGCTGACCATGAGAAGTTCCCCCATTTGGTGACCGCAAACCTCATGGGCCAAATAGAACACCGCGGTGGTGGTTGTAGTGTTACAGCCATGGAAGTGGTTAAGCGGAGTGGAAAAGGCCGGACTATTGAACTTGCTCTTAGTGCCACATTTCCATCACACCCCAATAATTATTTTTGTCATCAGCCAACTGCTTTGCTTAGTGCATGATGGGTGCTTATGGCTGGAGGAGCCCATCCCCATCATGGAAAACTTGATTCACCACATCTCTTGGCTTCCATGCAAAGGAGAAGACCCCACGGTCATATCAGAAGGGAAGAGCAGTGACTTAGTCGTCGCGGAGGCCATGAAGAAAAAGTGCAAGCTAGAGAAGAGAAATAGGGGCTACACCATCTCCAACATCAAGGAAAAAGTAGTATGCATGGTGACCCAAATCCTGGCAAGGAAGCTTATGCGTAAGTGTCACGCAGACGAAGTATCCACACCAGTGGTAGCACTCGCTAAGCAGTGCGCAGAGTGAGTCCAGTTTAACTGGTATGCGTTCCTCTGCAAGGAATTCCTGGAGAATTGCAGAGAAGCCTAGGAACAAGGCAAAACATTCCACTATGCATGGCTTCTACTATCCATAGTGCTCGTGGCTGGGGAATTACCGGAAGATAGCTAATTTCCCATCATTGACAGGGATTTACTGGAGGCCACGAAGTATCCTTCACTCTGGGCCACAAAGCATATCCGCAATAGTAAAATATTATGGGTGTTGATGGAAATGAACTTCAGAATGGGGATCAACCGCAAGCTGCAGTTGTCACCCATTGTCTACAACAGCCTACAGACTTTCGCGGAATTCAAAGCAGATATGCACAGTATTTACATCAGAGCGCGTAAGGACCCGACTAAACAATGGAGGAAGCTATCCTTTGTATCCATAGACGATGTCATCTTCAACATTTTGGAGATATGGACGCCAAAATGGCGCGCTCCAAACATCGCAGAAATTGAAAAGTTGGTAACTCTGAGGAAGAAAGACGAGACCAAGCTGTGCATTGCAAAGTTGGCGAAAAAGAGAATGTAGGAAGTAGTGACAGTAGAAGAGCACGCGGTGTGGGATGCTACACAAGCAGTAATAGAACAAGAAAGGGCAACAGCGCAAGAGCCAGCCGAAAACATGGGTGAGGGCCAAACAATGCCTTCACATGGGCTGGAAGCAGAGAAAATAGAGACAAAAGAGGGAGGCGCGGACCCACAAACTGCGTCAATGAAGTTGAAGTGCCCGCACCCAACCAAGCGGGCAGGGTTGCTAAGAAGGTCAAGGCATCGAAGTTGTCAATTGACTTGATCACCCTAACCGAGGGTGATCTACACGACATCGGCAAAGTATTGCATGATGTCACCTCTAAGGCTCTCCAAGATTTCATGTAGGAGAATCAGATTGTGTTGGGCGCCCTCAAAGCGAAGTTGCAGGACTTACAGGAGTGCCCTCCTCAGGTTGGCACCTCTTCGACCAACCTCGCAATCAAAACAGCAATAGCAGAACAAATGTTACACGCACGGATGACAAATACCATAGTGTTGCTGGAAGGGGCACTCGTGATGATGAATGAGGCCGACAAGCCTATAGTGAGCGCGCTTAAGGGTATCGGTATCAATATGGCTGCACTCCCATGAGAGACCTTATATATGTTGCAGGATGGGATAATCGCAGAGCTGTGAGCTAGGGAGAGCCGCACAGTGCAAGTCCTCAGTGAGAAGAAAATCAACATGGAGTAGCTGAGCTTGCAGCACGACGAAGTGGTGTCATAGAGTCGGTAGCTGGAACAAGTAATAGCTAACGCTTGTCAAAGCGTCCCAGAGCTAGCTATCCCAACAAACACTCCAACAGAGGCACATGTCCTCAGGTTAGTGGCTGGAGTACGTGAGGCAGAGAGGAAATGACAAAGGTTCAGCTGGAGCTAAACCTTTAGATCACCAAGATGCGGTTAAAGGCGCAGTCATCCACCCCTCTAGAAGTCAGAGAACAATGCGCTAGCACTATTATAGTGGGTTTGGATGAGATTACCCATGCAGTGTAACACTACACCAGCATGTTGAAGGATTCATTGAAAGTCCTCATGCGGCTACAGGAGGATCCCAACATTCAGGGCTTAGAAATAGAAGCGCACGAACTCCAACAGCAGTATGACAACATCAAAGGTACTCCATAGATGGTGGCCCTCACCCAGAGGCTCGTGCAGATGCAGTAGGCCAAAGCACTAAAGGAACAGGTGGACACGACTTGACACAAAGAACCGGTCCTGAAGGTGTGCATTCAGTCATGGATAGATGAGGCCTTCACCATCATAGAATAAATTGAAGGCAAGCTCACACACATGCAGGGGATGCACATACGGATGCAGAGAAGCACTCCCAACACAGAGGTTTTGGAATAGCGCATGCAACAAATCCAGGAAGCAGCCACTCATTGCACCACCGACCTTGTAGCAGTTCAGACACAGTTGGAGGGACTTTGTGCCAAGATCTCCACAGCAACAGAGTGACTAGAGAGTGATTCACAATGTTTTTTTTGGGGGCTTGTTGGGTATGGAATCCCCCCCAAGGCATCTTTTGGAGCTTAAGGCCCAAGTTTTGACCAAGTCTTTTGTAAAAGCTTTGCGAATTACGAGCATGGGACACAAAAGTATAATAGATTAATAGGGTTGTTGGCCCTAGTTTTTGTAATGTAATGTCAGCTGGATAGACCTACCCATGGTTCGTAGACCATGGGATTGTATAAATAGAGCGAGGCTCTAAGTTGTAAAAGAGAAGAAAAAACATGAAGAGAAGAGTGAGTCTAAGGGTGTAGATTGTGTCTTTGGGTCATAGAGTAGGAGAAGGCTCTGGAACTGAGTGCGTAGAGGCCTAGTAGTCTGCAGCTGAGTGTGCAGGGCAGGTCGAGTCTGTAACAGTTGGAAGAATAAATAAAGAGAAAGTTTACCTTATTTCTGTGCATCTTTTTTTGTTTCAATATATGCTTGGTTATAAGTCGTAATTATATTATTTATATGTTGCACGAGCTTGTTTAAATTCTTCGTATAACTAATTATAACACATGGCATACAAATACGCGAAGCTAATCAATTGGTACAAGAGACTAAGTAAGGTCGCAGTAGATAGCCCGAGGTAGTGTGGAAGCTCCACAGTCCCTGGTTAGGTCTGCGCGAAGGGAGTATATCAATCCGTAATTCTGAAAGGCGCACAAAGTAACTTGCGCACAGGGTCATCCGATGAGACCAGTTGACCATCTTAGACATCTCAAGGGTGAGGAAACCTGGTTCTAGCACCCTCCCATACTACTTCGGGTGAGACCTCAATCTGCACTCCGCGGACTGTTGCCGAAAGGGCTAGTAGTACTAGGATTTTCTTGGTTAACTAACTACGAACCGAGGTCAGGCTCCAACAAACCAACACAATCTTGCAGTTCATACTAGAAATAAATCATAATCTCACTAAGTCATTCACTAAATAAAAAATATCCACTTGAGCCATACATGAAACAACAATAATTCTTATAAGTCACGCACTAGATAATTCATCACCAAGTGAGTCATACATTAGGCCATACATCAAACATTTCCATCATCAATACCAAATCGATGTGT
Organism: Pinus tabuliformis; assembly: GCA_031772625.1. Taxonomy (NCBI): domain Eukaryota; kingdom Viridiplantae; phylum Streptophyta; class Pinopsida; order Pinales; family Pinaceae; genus Pinus; species Pinus tabuliformis. Next base: position 44,079,688 of record CM062806.1, on the reverse strand, counting down.
CCAACTAAATGCATCAATATTACATAACATTCATAAATAAATAACATGGAACTACAAAATAGAACCTTAGCATAGGTAGTTGTATAAGTCAAAAATGGGCATCATATATGCTTAAAAAGTGAGGCGTAGTCATGACATATAGTCTGTGCATCCTCCTAGGTAGCAGATCGTGCGCTATACTTGTCCCATTAGACCTTAACTTGGTCCACCATGCGACGTCTGAGTTGTCGAACCCTACGGTCCAATATGCGTAATGGTTCGACCACTATGGTTCCCATGTCCGAAACCTACAATTCCCTCCAACCCAGTTTGTCAGATTCATCATAAACATAATGTCTTAAAATAGATACATGAAAAATATCATGAGTTTTATGCAAATGGGGTGGGAGTACAAGACAATAGGCAACTGGTCCAATCTTCTCCTTGATCCTAAAAGGTCCTACGAACCAAGGTGACAACTTCATCCCCTTCAAACCGAATGGTGCTTTTGTTGGGTCGGATGTGAATAAAAACTTGGTCCCCTGCTTTATAACTGCGATCAATCCTATGTGAATCAATATAACTCTTATGTCTATCTTGTGCTTCCTTTAACCTTTGCTAAATCTGCTTTACCTATTCCTCCATTTCTTGAACTGATTATGGCCCAACTATTACTCAGTCCTCCAACTTTTCCCAACTCAACAGTGTCCTACATGACCTTCCATATAGAGCTTGATAAGGAGACATTCCAATTGAATTGTGGCAATTGTTATTATAGGAAAACTCTACCAATGGTAAGTACCTTTTGCACTGAGTCTGATTATCCATGACGTACATCCTAAGCATGTCTTCCATAACCTGATTTACTCGTTCAGTCTGCCCATCTATTTCTGGATGATATGTAGTGCTCAGGTTCAAATGAGTCCCTAGTGCTAACTACAAACTTGTCCAAAACCTAGATGTAAATCGAGATTCTCTATAAGAAATGATCTTTGTGGGTAACCCGTGTAATCGAATAACTTCACTTATAAAAACTTGTGCCACATCAGTAACATCGTAAGTGTCTCTTATAGGAATGAAATGGGCACTTTTGGTCAATTTATCAACTATAACCAATATAGCATTGTGCCTCTGTGACGTGAGTGGAAAACCTACAACAAAATCCATGGAAATTACCTCCCATTTAGACATAGGGATGTCATGTGGTTGTAGGAGTCCTGCTGGATGGCGATGATCAACCTTCACTCGTTGACATTCAAGACATTTGGTGACAAACTAGACTATGTCGTGCTTCATGCCTGCCCAAAAGAAGAGTTTCTTCATGTCTACATACATCTTCTTTACTCCAGGATGTGCACAATAGAGTGCTCTATGTGACTCTTCGAGGATGGTCCTTCTTATACCCCCTTCCTTAGGTATGTACATTCTCCCTTGAAATCTCAACAATCCATCTGGTTCAAGGACATATCCTCAAACTTTGTTTATATCTGTTTCCCACTCTGGAATGTTGAGATAACCTTTAAATACCAACCATCTTCAAAGATTTTTTCCAACACACGTTCCATCAAATTTACCTTTAAGGCCACTAGGGAGAAGGTTCATGGTCTCCTACTTAGTGCATCAGCAACTACATTCTCCTTTCCCTTGATGTATGAGATCTCAAAATCATACTCACTCATGAATTTTCTCCACCATATTTGTCTAGCATTCAAATCCCTTTGAGTGAAGAGATTCTTCAGGCTTTGATGATCCGTTCTTAACTCAAATCTTCTCCCAACGAGGTAGTGTCTCCACAATTTCAAGGCTAACATCATTGCTACTAATTCTAAGTCATGGGTAGCATACAACTCTTCATGTTTCTTCAATTTTCTAGATGTGTAAGCTATTACTCCGCCTTCTTGCATCAATACTGCACCCAATCCTTGCGTCGAAGCATCAGTGCAGATAGTGAAGTCTTTCCCCATGTTCGGTACTCGAAGGATCGGTGCACTAGTTAGTAACCTCTTTAGTTCTGTGAATGCAATGTCATATTCATATGCCCATTCATACCTAACCCCTCTTCATTGTAATGTGGTGATAGGTTTTGCAATCCTTGAAAACCCTTACACAAACCTACAATAATACCTTGCTAGCCCCATAAAACTATGTACCTCATGAGAATTTTTCGGTATTGGCCAATCCATTATGGCCTTCACCTTTTCTGGGTCAACTGAATTCCTTCTCTTAAAATGATGTGCCCAAGGTAATGAACTTTCCTCTTAAAGAAGGAATGTTTTAACAATTTTCCATACAATTGATTTTCCCTTAAGCAAGTCAATACAATCCTTAGGTGCTTTTCATGCTCCTTTTCTTTCTTGGAATACACACGAATGTCGTCCAGAAAGACTTGCACAAATTGTTCCAAATACTTCCTAAACACACCATTCATGAGACTCATAAATACTTTTGGTACATTGGTCAAACCAAATGGAACAACTACGAACTCATAGTACCCAAACCAAGTTCAAAATGCAGTTTTTGAGATGTCCTCTTCCTTAATCCTCAATAGCTGGTATCCAGATCATAGATTGATCTTTGAGAAAACAGTTGCTCCATTTGATCAAATAGGTCATCTATTCAAGGTATCGGGTACCTATTCCTTATTGTGGCTCGATCCAAGTCTCGATAATCTATGCATAGCTGTAAGGAACCATCCTTCTTTTTAACAAAAATCATTGGTGCACCCCAAGGTGAAATACTAGGTCTGATAAATCCCAAGTCTAAGAGCTCTTTTAACTGCATTTGCAACTCACAAAGTTCTGGAGTTGTCATCCTATAGGGTGTCTTAGATATTGGTTTTGCACTAGGTTTTAGGTCGATTATGAAATCAATCTCCCTTACAGGAGGTAATCTAGGAAATTCCTTAGGAAAAACATCCTTGAATTCTGACAAAATTGGGTGTTGATCTAGGGAGGGTCCTTTCTAGTCACTTACAGCCTCAACCACATATAGCTTGCAACCTTGTCAAAGACAACGTTTTACCTTCATCATGGATATGAATCGTAGCGACACTCCTCTCTTGATTCCAAAAATCTCAATTGGCCTACCTTCATCATCTAAACAAATCACCTTCTTCTTGAAACAGTCTACCAAAGCTCGATGAGCTTCTAGCCAGTCCATTCCAATAATTACATCATACGTCCCCAATGTTGTGACATATGCCTTCAACTTAGTCATACACACCCCGAGGTTTACCTGACATTGGACAACACTAGGTCCTACTGCTTGTTCTATCCCAGAAGTCATCTCAACTTCCTTAAATTCATCGTGCTCATAAGCTGCCAACCCACATTTTTCTAACACAACTAGTGAAATGAAACTATCTATGGCACTAGAATCAAACAAAATTTTAACTTTTACTTTGTTTATCATACCTGAGATTTCTACCATGGCAGACTAGTGTTCAACTTGTTGGTTATCAACTACTGCATAGATTTGATGGTGGCTACTCCCCCCCCCCCCCCCAAAGAAATTGGTGCTTTTCCTTCTCTACGGCTGTTACCAGCTTGTAACTCAGGCCAGTCACGCTGGTAATTAGGTCCCCCACATCCCCAACAAGTGATGTGCAATAGAATTTGAACAGATTGTTGTGGAGTTATTTGGAAAGAGTTCCTTCCCTTGGGACCCTACCCCTTCTTATTGCTCCTCGCATATGACCTTGATTTGCATGCACCCTTGAAGCTACGGGTGAAGCTGCACTAGTAACCATTGAAATCCCCATTATCGGTGCTCTGGGAACAACCCTGTTTCCGGCCTCAAACTTCCTCCCCTGGGGAAGGTACAAGGGGCCTTCCCCATAAACCTTGGTTGGCGTGGAAAAATGGTTTTGTTTCCACCCTTTAAGTCTAAGTGTTCTTCGACATAACAAGCCTGTTCCACAGCTTCTGCAACTGAGGATGGTTTCCACATCCGCACCATTGCCCTAATCTTAGGGTTCAATCCATAAATAAATTGATCTGCTTGGTGCTGGTCAATATCCATGTAGGAGACATACTTTACCAATTCCATGAATTTTATTTCATATTATTCTACCCTACGATTTCTATGTACCAAGGCATGGAAGGCTCCTACCTGTTGTTCTTCATAATATATTGGTAGGTACTTTTTCCTGAATCTCTCCTCAAATAACTCCCAAGTAAATGTGTCTAGAGTGAGGTGTAGTTGACGCTCTAAGTTACCCAACCAATTCAGAGCACTATCTCTGAGTTGGGATATTGCCATCTTAGCTTTTGAATTGGAATTATAATCCCTTAGTATGAAGCACCTTCTCATTCCTTCTAACCAAGCTTCTACACGTTTGCTGGCACGACCTCTTGCAAACTCTGGGAGCTTAATCTTTTAGAGCTACATATAATGTCCTCGATTGGAGGTCCTTGATCAGAGTCTCTTGATCCCTCAAGATTTCCTAATGCTGATAGAGGGTGCTCCACTTCCACTTCATTTTTTTTGGCGCCCTTTTAAGGTCTCATTAATTGCTTCTAGGGAACACAAGATGAGAGTCAAATCCGGTGAAGATAATGGGTTATTTGTAGGAGGTCCTTGTGATGCCTCTCCCTGACCTTAATTTCTTCACGTCCTCACCATTTTGAATTGTCCAAATATATGCATGATGTGTAAGACTCATTAATCCCTCTTAGGACTTGTCCCTCTTAGCTGACTCACATATATGTGTATAACGATAGTCATAAGTTTTCCTTTTACTATGCTTGTAAACAAGCATTATTAGTACTGAGAAGATTCCCAAGGATCTACCAAATCCTCTCATGTGTGAGTTCTACATAACTTACAAATTTTCTCTTGAGACTCGCTAGGGTACTGGTGCAATGTACTTGTAAGTCATGCTCTAACACAAATTGTTTTCTTTAGTACCATAGCTATAATTTAATATTGAGCTAATTAATAACTTGGTTTAATATATTCAAATAATTAAGTCAAATACTAATGTGAATAATACCCTTTTTAGTCATGTCTTCCTTCTATGACCATTAGTTGTTCCATCCCACCCTTTTATATTATGTCTATAAAATCCTTTATGTCCATTTTATGAATCTTGGCACCCCCTATAGGACATATAAACAATTGGTCTCACCTCCAAAGAGGTAGTATCTTTGAAGCAAGGTTCCTAAGCAATTATCCATGAATGCATATATATATATATAGACATACCTATTTGCAATCATTAGTTTAAAGAAGAAGAATTACATTGCGAAAATAAATGTGACTTATTATTAGCTTCATAGACAAAATCTAAAATATTGTGGGATAAAAGAATGCCACTTTACGATATTAATAGAATGGAGAATGAAAAATAATATCACTTATATACTTGCAAAACACAAAAATTTCAATTTCAAAATGTTTTTAACCTATAATTTCCATAACTTTTTAACTCATCGAACTAACAGAATTGAGAGAAGCTTTTAGGTCAATATTTGTGGCTTAATTTCGATAGATTTAGAATTTTTTTTTATAGTGTCTTTCATCAAATCCCTTATGAAATCCCTTCTTCTTTTGAACATCCAACTACTTCAAACTTTCCATAGCCTCTCGAAGACCCATCTGTGCCTCCCCAGATCTCTTTAGCTTCTTTGCCTCTAGAATTTAAGTAAAAGGTCTCAAATTACATCCATTTTATTAATAATATGTTAGAAAGTAGTTTCATTTACAAGAATATTTCTTGATAAAGGATTTTTAGTCCCACCATGGCCATGTAATTTAATGAAATTTGGCTTTAGAAAATACCCAACATAAAGCCTCTGATATGTTGGAGCACAATGGAGGTGCAAGTTTGTGAGTTTACCATTGACATGCTAGAGCACAAGGGAGGGTGCGAGTTCATGGGTTCATGTCCCATGGATGGCGAGAGTTTACCATTGATATGCTAAAGCATAATCAAGAGCATGTGTTCAGCAGAGCTGACACCAAAAAGATGTTCACGACTAGAATAATTTCCACATATATGAGGTTCACTGGAGAAATCCTCATAAAGTCGAGTCGTGCCAATTTTAATGCAAATTTAATACTTCGTTTAAATGAGAAGGATGTGTCATAACAACATAAAGGGTTTAAAATCTCGGGCCCATTCCGACTCGCAACCCTATTAAATTAGATGCAAAGGGCGAAGGTCTGAAAATTTGGAAGAATTTATCGTGTTTTGTTTTCCTCTGGTCGCAGTTCTCTAAAGTTTCAAATGTTTTGAGTTGAGATTGGTGCATTTTGAGCTAGATTTGGTCTATTTTGCCTTCCATCTGATTTTTGTTTAGAGGGGGGCTTTAGAACATCGCATTGGCGCCCCAACGCCGAGCCCATCGCCACATTGGTGGCCAGATGCCGCAGAGCAGCGCCGCGGCTCTGTATGATTACGGGGTTTCCCTGCACAACATGGGGAGCTCGATCGATTCCAGCGATCCAGTCACGGCTCGCTGGCTTCAGTCCGCTGGTCTGCAACATCTGGCCCCTATGGCGTCTACGGGCATGGATCACCGTCTTCTACCGAATCTGTTAATGCAGGGTTACGGGGCACAATCATTGGACGAAAAACAGAAGTTGTTCAAGTTCTTCAAGGGCATGAATTTAGGTGCAGAGTCTGGATCTGAGCCAATCACTCCTACAGCTCAGAGTTTTGCAGGACTGGCTGCTACGGATGGCTTCCTTTCCCCTGAGTTGCGGGGGGGAGTTTGGGGCAGGGCTCTTGGATCTGCATGCCATGGATGACATCGAGTTGTTTAGTGAGCATGCAGTTTCAAAACCTTTTGAAACATCACCATTTCTCCCAATGGTTGAGAAGGATTCTGGTACAACGATTGATATTGGCAAGCAACTAAAGGCACCAATGGATAATGCTTTCAAATCATCGTTGGTTGACAAAGAGACGAGTGGAAAGGAGAGCAATTTGGCAAAGATTAAAGTTGTGGTTCGGAAAAGACCTTTGAATAAAAAGGAGTTGGAAAGGAAGGAGGAAGATATTATCACTGTTAATGATAATGTCTGGTTAAGTGTTCACGAACCAAAGTTGAAGGTGGATTTGACAGCTTATGTGGAGAAACACAATTTCTTGTTTGATGCTATTTTAGATGAATGTGTCTCAAATGATGAAGTTTATCGAGTTACTGTGGAGCCCATTGTTCCAACCATCTTTCAGCGTACAAAAGCTACATGCTTTGCATATGGTCAAACAGGTAGTGGAAAGACATTTACAATGCAGCCCTTGCCACTAAGAGCCTCAGAGGATATACTTAAGTTGATGAACAGACCTTTCTATCGAGAGCAAGGGTTTCGCTTGTGGCTTAGTTTCTTTGAGATATATGGGGCAAACTATATGATCTTCTTGGCGATAGGAGGAAATTTTGTATGAGGGAGGATGCCCAGCAACAAGTTTGCATTGTTGGTTTGCAAGAAAATGAAGAATAAAGTACTAGAGATGTCTATGGAGCCAATCGGTTACAGATGTAGGGCACCTTTGCAAACTGTGGAGGTTGATGGCCCTGGTTATGTAACCCCAGAGACCTACGAATTGAAAAGAAACATCACCAATTAAGGTCTGTATTATGTGGAAGATGTCAGTTATTATCCAAGGGACACATGGTCACTTTTGTTGGTGGACATGGGGGCTATTCTAGTGGAAAACAATTCATTTCTGCTAAGCAACTTCGTGAAAAGTTGTCTCATCTTCGTCATGATAAAGCTTTGATCATTAAACTGCGTTCTTATTATTCAGTTGACAAATTCAAAATCATTGTCAGGGTTTGTTGTTGTATCGGAAATTCAACAACAAAGAAAGGGGTGCAATGTTTATGTTCTGGGGTCCGCTAATGTGGGGAAGTCGGCATTCATCAATGCTTTGCTAAAAACAATGGCACTTAAGGATTTTGTTGCAGTAGGCAGCAAGAAGATACAAACCTATCCAATCTGTTGTGCCCGACACCACTCTTGGTCCCATTCAAATTGATGCATTCCATGGAGAAGGGAAGTTGTATGACATGCCTGGAGTACATCTTCATCATCGACTGGCAATTGTTGTACATGCTGAAGATTTTCCCTTGCTTGCACCGCAGAGACAACTGAAAAGCAATGTTGTTTCTATTAATGCACTAACCAAGGAAAATCAAGGATTATTTTATACATCCAAAGCAACATCCTATACAGTGGACAATGGTTTAAATGGACTGTCTATATTCTGGGGTGGTCTAGTTAGAATAGATTTAGTCAAGGTACCTCTCTATATACGATTGATAATTTATGGACCAAAAGGAGTGCAAATTAAAGTAGTTACTACATCTGAAGCTGAAGAATTTTATCATAGAGATCTCGAAGAAATGATGGATCAATACTTTTCCGCTGACACTCTTATTTATAACATGCTACTCTGAGGCCTTTGTAAGGAAGGTAAAATGGAACTTGCTTGTAATCTATTCAACAAAATGCCCAAAAAAAGTTGTGCACCAATGCATCAACTTATGACCCCCTAATATATGGTTTATGTAGAGTAGGCAGAATAAATGATGCTCAGAAATGTTATAAAAGAAATTGCATCCTAATGAATATATAAGCCATTTGTTGAAGATGGTGTCTAACCGAGGCCCAAAATTTGTATGAGCATGCATTCTTTTGTTTCTAGCCATATTCAATCTTGGTGACAACATGTGTGTTGTTGTTCTGTTATGATGATTATGAAAATTAAACTAGGTAGGTGGAGTATGAATCACCTTCTAATACATAGGGGAAGCAAAGTGGAGAGTAAGGTGGAGAAATCAGTTCCACATACTTGTTATAAAAAAAAAATAGCGGAGATTTGTGTCTAGTGGATCTTGGGTCCAGATTTTGAACTCGCTCTGATACCACGTCTAAGACTCCATCCTAGGGTCCTCTAACTGAACTAAATTCTCAAATTTCAAATACAATAAAACATGAAATAATTTATTTCTAACTAAACATTTAATCGATGATAATTTACCATTAAAATATATTTCCTGCAATTAAATAGTGAGCATTTCATTTCAATCACTTACATGAGTAATATATAAATAGAGGAATACTTGTTCTGATAGCCTAGTTGAGATGAACCTGAACTCCTGATCCTGTTGGGATACTCCTTTTGCCCACTGACTAGATTTACCTCCCAGCCAACTAGGAAGTATTTCCTAGCACAGGAAACCTCCACAGGTTCCCTAGCCCTCCGAGCCCAAGTCCAACCAGATGTAGTGTGTCCAAGATAAATAATACTCTCCTTCTGTCCCTTCTCTCTTCTCCACCTTACTCTCAAAACAAATCCTCCAAAACCACAACCAAACCAAAACCAAAAGCAAGACCAATGATCCCCCTCTCCTCCCCTCATCCTTCCCCTTTTATGCCCACTTCTCTTCTCCACCTCAACCATCTCTCATTAATGTCATAACTACCCCCTCATCCTTACATTTGACTTATCTTCTCCCACGGGGGATTCACTAGGGACCAATATCATACCACGTGCATTCATATTGGGGGATATATATTGAGGAAAAAATGACATAATATATTGAGCATATAATAGGGGGTAAAGGGTTTCTATATTGGCAAGTATAAAAAATGGAGCTCAAAGTTAATGAAAAAATATAAAGGGGTATAAAAATGTTAATGAAAAAATGGATGCCTACAATATCTAGTGGAAGTAGGGGTGTTTTAAATTGGGAAGGTGTATTGGGTTCGTATTGGTAGGGGTTAAATAATTTGATTTTTAGAGGTATTTTCCAATATGTAGTCAAATTAAGTGTATTGTTTAGTATGTCATGAACGCACGTGCTATGTCATAGATTCATTTAGTGAAGCCCAAGTAAATTTGAGAGGACATTTTGGGGATGAGATATGAATATATAATTTCGTAATTAATTGGAGAGGACCATGTCTTCTCCCAAGTAATTTTGGGAGGACATTTTGGGGATGAGATATGAATATTTAATTTGGTAATTAATTGGAGAGGACCATGCCTTCTCCCAAGTAAATTTGAGAGGACATTTGGGGATGAGATATGAATATTTAAATTGGAATAAATTGAAGGAGACCATATCCTATCAAAATTTAAATTTGAGGAGGTAAGTTGGGAATTGAATAATAATAAAATTTATATCAGTAATAAATTTATAGTTTCACCAATGTAGGTATGTACCAATATTTCTTGATAATTATAAGTCAATATTCTAAGGTAATTTAAACACTAGTAAAACTTGCATGATAAGATTAAGCAGGGCATTACAAGGACTATGAGAAAAGTTTGTATCATGACAATTTATTTCATTTAAAAACAAAAAATATGGGGCAAAATTTTATCTTTGAAGGAGGCCAACAATTTGTCGTGGTATATTTTTTGAAGGCAACATTGAGGAGGAATTTTGTTGGTATAAAGCCCCATTCTATGATGAAGAATCTAATGAGGTGAAGAATGAAATCCTGCAGTATTGGGAAATGTTCATGAGGATGACTGATAGCAAAAATTTAATTCAATTAGGGAGAAGCAACATATATCAATGAGAAGGTGGATTGGACATGGAGGTTGAGAAACTAATGATGTTGATAAAATAAGTGCCTGAGGTATGGTACAATGACAAGGAAAGAATGATCAGTTTCAAAAGGTAAGTCAATTGGAAAGTAAAATATGTGATCGAGAAAGGAAGAGGACTGCTAGGAACAAGCTGACTGCACAAGATTGTCTTAGAAAAACAAGCGACACATTTCATAATCAGGTGTGGGGTCTTGGTAGACTGAAGTTGGGGCTAGAACAACAACATGATCAGATATGTAGGCAACAACAACACTTTTTTGGGACCCTGGAGATTTTTTAAAGATACTTGACTAGGAGGTCAAACTTTTTCCACCTAGGGAGTTTGATGCAGGAGCATCAAACTAGGAAATTTTACTTTATGTAAGATCCCAAGGGGATCTTGTAAATTCTAGATGTAAGTTTCTTATTTTCTCCAAATTATTTGTATAAATTATAATTAAAGGGATTTTATTGTAGTGACAACTGTCCTGATTCTAGAGGAATATAGATTGTTAGGATATTTTTTAGTAGTTGATATTTGGGCCAAGTGGCCCTCGTAAATTCTAACAAGTGTCTAACTTAGTTGTTGGGTGGTTTTGGTTTATTGGATAGATGTCCAGTTTTTTCTCTGTCTATTTAGATATTTTCCAGGTTGTGTTGATGTACAAAGAGTCATGTGTAGGAAAGGAGTGAAGCTCGCTAGTGCATTTGGAAATAAGGTTTTGGATAGGAGGTCCGAAAATCTCTTTGTACATATTCCTGGATTAAAAATTAAATTGAGCTTTTTTATCTGAATCTAGGGGTGAGACCCCTAAGATCTAAAAGATTGAAATGGATCTTGGGGGAAAGGCCCCCAAGATTTGAAAAATTGAAATGCCAGAAGAAAAAGAGAAGAATGCCCAATAAACAAAACCACAAAGAATTTTGTTTTTATTAAAATGAAGAATAATTGTAAGAGCTACATTGTGGTGGACAAACTGTCCTTTTACAAAATGTGACTTGTTACTTATAGTATTTTTCAGTTACAATACCATGGGTCAATTCCATGGGTGGATGAATACTATGGGTGGATGTCACAATACCATGGGTCAATTCCATGGGTGAATGAATACCATGGGTGGATATCACAATACCATGGGAAAATACCATGGGTGGATGTCACTTACAATACCATGGGTAAATTCCATGGGTGGATGAATAACATGGGTGGATGAATACCATGGGTTGATGCCATTTTCCATTTGAATCGTTCCTCCTTCCTTAAGAAGGGATGGTCCCCATTGCTTGAAGTTCCCTCCTGCGAAGTATTTGTTGAATATGAAGACCCACTGAAGAAAAGGGTTTTATGTGGTTAAACCATAACCATAATGAACGAAGATCTGAGGATAGAGATACCATGTAATGCTTGTGACCAACTATGATACTGACAGTGTGCGGCCTAACAAATGGACTTCGATGAAGTGTGGGTTTGTGGATGACCCATAACCATGACAAACGAAGATCTGAGGATATAGATACTCTGTAATGCTTGTGACCAACTATGATGCTAACAGTGTGCGGCCCAGCAACTGGACTTTGATGACAAGGATTTTGTGCGGTTGACCATAACCGTGATGTTGGTTATTGATGAAGTAGCAGGTGCCTACATAGCCTGAGGTGGGAGGGCACGTCTCCAAAGAACCCAAGCCGAATGCTGCTATGATGAAACTGATGAAAGCGAACTAGGTGACTACTAAATCGGGGTCAGAGGGCATGTCTCCAAAGGGAACCCGCTCCAAATGCTGCTCCAGAATTAAAATGGACATAACTCGGTCAATATAACTCAGAATATTTATTATAACCTGTTTTTGGAAACAGAAGGATCATTTTGCATCTACCCATGTGTTGGAAATCCTTATCTAGACACGTTGAAATCTCATATTCACGCTGCAACTATTCCGCCGTCACAAAAGTTCTGGAAAAATAGTTGATTTTAAGTCAACGATATCTCCAACATCCGTACTCCAATTCGACCCATTTTTTTTAAATTGGGTGATTTTTCGAGAGGAATTCAGATCTGTAATAATTTTTTTGAAATTCTTCATAAAAATTGAAAAAATTATATATATAGGGGAGTCGTCCTCCAACAATTGTCGTTAGAAAAAAAATCTACAACATTGTTGATTTTAAATCAATGATATCTCCCTCATCTGGACTCTGATTCGACTGATTTTTTTTTTAATTTTGGTATATTTTCGCAAGGAATCTAGATCTGGTATTTGTTTTTGTAAATTTTGTACCAAATGTTTCAGATCTGATCTGCAAACTCACCGACCAAAAAAAAATTCCTGCAAAAAAAATGAAAAAAAAAAAAAAACTCTTCCTGCTTGGCCCAAGAAAGTGCTCTGTGGAGGTCGGAACGAGTGCCTAAAGTTTGTTGAATATTGCTACAAAATTTTGAAACTGAAATATGCATGAAACCCTCATTCCCATGGAATCATAACTTTCTCTGATACCACTGATCCGGATCTTGGGGTGAGACCCCCAAGATCTAAAAGATTGAAATGGATCTTGGGGGAAAAGCCCCCAAGATCTGAAAAAATGAAATGCCAGAAGAAAAAGGGGAGAATGCCCAATAAACAAAACCACAAATATTTTTTTTATTAAAATGAAGAATAATTGTAAGAGCTACATTGTAGTGGACAAACTGTCCTTTTACAAAATGCGACTTGTTACTTATAGTATTTTTTAGTTACAATACCATGGGTCAATTCCATGAGTGAATGAATACCATGGGTGGATGTCACAATACCACAGGTCAATTCCATGGGTGAATGAATACCATGGGTGGATGTCACAATACCATGGGTGAATGAATACCATGGGTGGATGTCACTTACAATACCATGGGTAGATGCCACTTACAATACCATGGGTAAATCCATGGGTGGATGAATACCATGGGTGGATGCCATTTTCCATTCGGATCATTTTTTGAGTCCCCTATGTGTATTTGTGCATGATTCCTTTACATAGACTCTATGTAAATTTCAAGTTGATTAATTTGGAACCTAGTAAGAGAGGACTGAATTATCTCAGCATTATATTGTGAAAGTGATTTCAAGGACTGTGCGTTCATGCATTGTCATTCGACTTTGTATTAAATGAAAGGTAATCCAGTAAACTCAAAAGGTTTGTGCCTTACGATCATATGCATTTGTAGGCTCTCGTTTTGTTCACGCCATAACCATTTTAAAATTGTGAAGACGAGGCTTCGATTGTGTTTTGGGAGTCTAGCATCAACTTTGTGGAGAAGATAGAGTCCAGGCCCTTGAAGTTAGGCATCATTGTAAGGGTGTTTTGAATTCAAGCTCTAAAGTGTTGAGTTATCACTGATATCCCTATAAGAATACAAAAACAAGAAAGGAGTCAAGAGTCGTGGGTAAAAGACTTGGACGAAACCCATTTTGGGTAGTAGGGCCTCCATAATAGGTCAAGCCCGTGTGCATCGATCACCGAGTGGTAAGACAGAGTTGACCGAACCTTTGAAAGTGATCAGGATTAAAGCGAAGTTGGGCTGTGAGGAGAGAATATGAAATACAAACCCAACCCCGACTAGTCAGAGGTCAAACCCTGTTTCGTTTGACAATGTGCAAAGGTAGGGAGTCGTCTAAAGAGGAAGAGGAATTGCCTGGACGACCAAAAGTGGTCGGAAACCGGACAAAAAAATTCAAAAAATCTTGTAGAGATAGTATTTGAATAGTGTTTTTGATGGTGGAAATGGATTCAACACCATCAAAAACATCTAGGACACCTCAAATTTTGAAGTTTAACAACTCTAACTTGGATTTACAAAAATCCTTACCAGATTTTCTCTAAATATGACCGGAATTTGCATAACTTTCTGGGCAATTCCTCCGGCTAGTTAGACTATGGCCAAAGGTAGGGCAACCCCGACTCTCGACCTGCCAAGCGGGACCCACAAAATTATATATGTATAATATGAGATTGTCCCTTTTCTTAAGGGAGTTCAAGGAAGCACGAAAGAATGGAGGGTCGAACCAGATAAGAGATTTCTCCAATTTAAGAAGGTTTTTGATTCAGTGATAAGAGGGGTTCATAGCGAGAAGAAGGAGAAAGAGGCATCACCATAGTTCAAGTATAGGGAAAAATAAAATAAATTGTGACACGCAAGAGGAGTTTTCGATGAATTTATAAAATTGTTTTCAGCTACAAACAAAAAAATAGAGTCCCAGGCAAAGAAGAGCAGGCCACCAAGGGGTTCTGCTAAAAAAAATTCAAGTGAAAAAAAAAAAAAAAAACAAAAAACAAAAAAAAAATTGGGTAGAATTGTGGCCCTCAATTTCTTCTCAAATTATTCTTAAAATCTTCTCAAATTGTTGTCAAAATCAAAGGACCATTGACTATTTCAATCTTGCAAGCCTTCAATTTTTCTACATCGGGGACACATAAATTGGACAAAATTTTCACTTATGCCAGGTTTCATACAGATTATACTGTACGCTCTGCAACTTTGACATGCATACAAAGAAAAGGGGAACTGGTGCATGGAGTACATTGCAACAAAACTCTCCAATCAACCACATCACATACATATACATTTAAAAAGTAAGAAGGTCCAACCAAACACGTAGAAAAGGAATTTACTTTACAAGTGTCCATCGCCCTCAATTGCCATCAAATTGCTTCGCAAAATCAAAAGAATATTGACTCACACGAATCTATTTTTACCTCCTTTACTTTGCAATTCTTTTTAATATAAAATTAAAATTTCCTATGATTTTCAGACACCTTTCCTATGATGGGTATCCATTATGTCCTTCTTCAATCGCCGATTAGTTTGAGGCATATAGATAAGTATATTACATTTATACATTTGAATCATGAACGATGATGTCCAATCCTTTATTTATGACTGGTATGAGATATGGTATGCCTATGATTTGATGAATGTCCAGATTGTGTTGTTCAATGCTATTTTCATGATTGATATGAGAAATGGTGTGTTTATGCTCTTTCAGTTGATAGCAAGTATTATGTATATATTAATATAGTTTGTTCATAGGGTTGGCAATGTCTGATAGATAGACTACAACTCTTATTATATAATTATGCAAATTCGTGTATTCATGCTTTGTTAATCGTTATTCACATATATTTGAACAAGTTTACCGAGATCACAAGATATGTAAGGAATCAATGATAATTTAATAATATTTTGTTGAACTGGTGAAATGAACAACATCTTTGAAATAATGTGTTTTTATTCATAGAATTTATTAAATGGTATTCTTGGGATTAGTTAATAATCCTTTTAGTTAAGACATCTAATCAGATTTTAATCAATTTTCAAACACTGTTTTAAGCCTACCAACCTATGGATTGTAGTACTGAATAGATATAATGTCAACCCAAGGAGATGTAGTATTAGCTGAAGATTATAATACCAAGTAGACACAATACTGGTTGGGGGAATAACACCTATGGAAAGTGATCCTGGGTAGTATAGTACTAGGGAGGATGACACTAAGGAAGTGATCCCCAGGAACATGGTGCTAGGGCAGTGATTCCAAGGAACACAATACTAGGGGAAGTGGTCCTATGGATTACTAGCCTAGGGAAGGTAGAACTAGAAATGTAGTACTAAGAAAGCTAAAATATGTGTTTGTATTGGTATGGAATCGTATTGGGAAGAATTCCTAAAATAAGAAACAAAGGAATTTCTTGGGAAATCTCTTTATGAAGCTCAATCATTACTTATAGTTAATTAAATTAATGAATGTGATTGGTGTTAACCTCAATTGATTAGCCTGACACATGTATTAGGAGATTTGCTAATAGATAATTTCATAGTATGTGTTAATATGAGGGAAGGACCCCAATGTTGAGATGGCATGTTTTAGGTGGACTCTGTTGGGATGTTGGTTGTAAACCATTGGGACTTGAAAGAGTTAAAAAAATATATTATAGGCTTGGCACTGATAAGCCTAGTGATAATGGCCCTAATCTTGATGGGCTGATACCATCCTTCGGCCATTGACCCTTGGTCAAACTTCACTACACGCTGATATGTCAGGTAACCCAATTGGGGGTGGTATGGGTACCTTGTGGACCCCACCTGGTGGTGGTGTGGCATCACATGGACTAGGCAAGCACACATTGGTGCCACAAAGATTTTTCTTGATGACATGTGCTCTTTTAATGAGTTAAATTTCTAAGGGACATAACTTTCTCCCTAGGATTTAGATTGTGGTAAAATTTATGTCACTAGAAATCTCTTAACGAGTTCAAAACAATGGCGGCGTTAGTTTTAGGATTCAAATAATTTGAGAAAGGAGGTGGTTGTAACCCCATCTTCCTAATAAAACTTGGGAATCAGGTCCAAAGAGTAACACTCCCACACCCGAGATGGTTTAAAGGGGTGGGAAGTGTTACAATAGGGTATGACTATTAGAGTTAGGTTTGATTATTCTCCACTAGTAGTTGTAGAATTTCCCATTGTAGATCAACAGATTATGTAATATACTAAAGCAAAATACAAGATCTACTTCTACAACAAACTTGCAGAAGCTTAATCGAATATGAGCAAGATCAAATAGAACACATATAACTAAGAATGAGAAAGCAATCACACATGAACACAGTAGAATACTCTGGGGAATGCCTCAACCTAAAACCCCGATCTTTGTAATATCATACAAGTGGAAATATGTCCGGATTACACAAAGCATTAGCTTACAAGCTATCCTGCTCTTAGTACAATCCCGCTACTGCTCATAGACAGTCAAATGCTTCTCACAAACCTTCTCCTCTGCCATCCAAGCCTCCTATTTCCTTGTGTAGTTTCTCCTGGGGCCCAATGCTGCCACCTGTGTGAATTTACTTCTCACACAACACATTAAACTCAAAAGTAATTGTGCAATCCTGAAGGAGATAATTCCTTTTACATGGATGAGTTTCCTATATAGGAAAAATCCTCCAACTGATAGGACATTGTCCCTTCCTCTAATCTCAACTGGGTCTCTGACTGAACTCACATGCATGAGTTATTTATGAGAGAATATTCAGTTATCTAGAGAGCGGCAGTTACATGCATGCAAGCATTAACTAACTGAACTCACAATTAATTCTACAAACTGTTAAAACTAATCTAACTGGACTTAACTCAGATAACTGAGCTAACTAATTACAACTCAAAGTACAACTCATCCTCATCTCCTTAACTAAGGGATAAATTCCTCAATCAATGGAGAAATTGTTGCATGTCTTCACATAGACTTCATGTTTGATTTTCTCCAACTAATTAACTCAAGATGAATTAATTAATTATTTTACAAATAGCTGCTAAGATCAAATTCAAATTTTACTTCTCAATTTTAGTTCAGGGACTAACTAAAATTGGAATCTATCCCGAAATGCTATTTATAGCACTTCCATTTTTCATTCCTTGTTGCTATGTCCAACACTGGTACCCAAACTGCTATTTATAGCAGTGCTATTTTTAGAACTTCTATTTTTAGCATTTCTTGTTGCTATTTTCAACAGTAGTTATACATATAGGTTCACAACCACCCTTTTCTATTTTTATGGATGATTTATTTATCTAGGATGGTCCTAATATTTGGATGAACATATTTTTGGATCCATATGACCTTATTGAGCTTCTTAATCAAAGTGTTCTTCCATTTGTTGGTTTCATGGGTTATTAGTGGAAGAGCTAGTGTGTGCACCTATACATGGAAATTAGGCTTATGAATGCACTTCTTGATTATCTTTTCTTAGCATTGACGGCTGCACAAACACTTGGAACCCAAGCTTTTGGAAAAAGAATCTTAATGTAGATGGCAAGCCCATACATGGGATTTTGGCTTATGGATTTACATTATAAGTACATGTGTTTAGGGAAACATTCTTCAAAATAGGGCGAAAATGTGCGATACCCACTATTAATGTAATGTGGGCTTAATAGCCAATTAGAGTTGATATTATAATATGTATGGTGGCAATTTAGTTAGTTATAATTGATTAAATGTAATATGCCAATTCATCAATGTAGGGGTCACTAGTGGGTAGGATTAGGGTTTCCTAAGTAACTATGAGTAAGGATAGAATAGTCCTTATGGAATACTCAAATAATTATTATTTTATTGGAGCAATGTTCATTTCCAGGTTACCTCCTCAAATAGACAAGTAGACAACAGTTTACCCTTCCACAAAAGGATTCTTTTATGGTGTTTACTTACATTAAGGTTTTTGGATTTAATAAAATATTGAGTTTTTTGGGTATATTTTGGAATACATTATTTATTATTTAGACTCTTAAACAAGTCAATCATAACTTTCTCATGTACAATAGTGTAAGTTCATTTTAACTCTTGGGGTATTAAAAATTGAGAAGGACAAAAACAAATTGAAATATAAAACTCTTAAAACTATTGAGTTAATATATATTTGCATTATTGTGTGTGAATTGATGCTTGACATTCATTTCATTTTTTTCCTTTTTAAAATAGAAATTTTACGCAATTTTACATTTGGTTAATAAGAATGGATGGTACACATCTCATCTATGTTAAATTGTTATATTTAATGCTTTTGTAATTATGACATTGGGCTAGTTTATTCTACATGTAAGGGCATCTATAAGAATGGATATGACACATTTCCCTTATACTAAACTCTAAAATAAGTCTACTTGTTTTGATGCAAAATTGAACACCTTAAAACTTTGTTCAAGATATAGATTTATGTTACTTAAAAAATATATCTCTTAGTGTAATGATAAATGAATAATAATAATCAAAATAATACAATTTAAATTTACTTGGTTTACAAGTTCAACCAAGTATTGGTCACATATTTTCTTGGTTTACTTGGTCACATATTTTCTTGGTTTACAAGTTCAACAAAATAAATGTGGTATTTTTCTATCACAAACCAAGTACCTCAAGCAGATCTTGAAGAAATATGGCATGGAAGATTCTAAACCAGTATGTACCCCTATGGTAACAGGATGCAGCCTCAGCTCAAATGATGAATCAATAGCAGTACATCAACCAAACTACAGATCCATGATTGGTAGTTTGCTTTATCTAACAGGTACCCGACCAGAGATCATGCATGCAGTAGGAATAGTTGGAAGATTCCAAGCAAATCCAAAGGAATCACACCTTCATGCAGTCAAATGGATTTTCAAATATCTTCAAGCAACACAAAACTTTGGTTTATGGTATCCTAGAGATACATATCTTACACTTCATGCATATACAGATGCTGATTGGGCAGAGAGCGTGGATGACAGAAAAATCACTAGTGATGGTGCATTCTATATGGGTTCTAGAATAGTGTCTTGGTTCAGCAAGAAACAAAGTTCAATTGCATTCTCTACAGCTGAAGCAGAATATGTGGTTGTTGCATCTTGTAGCACACAACTCGTTTGGATGATGCAAACATTGCAAGGCATTCAGATCACATGTACTCCACCCATCTCAATTCTATGTGATAATACAAGTGCAATCAGTATTTCAAAGAATCCAGTCATGCATTCCAAGACCAAGCACATACCTATCAAATATCATTTTCTCTGGGAACAAGTGCTTGAACAAAAGTTCAAATTGGAGTATGTTCCCTCCAAGAAACAGGTTGCCGGCATATTCACCAAACCATTGCGCAGAGAGACATTTGAATACCTCAGACAGAAGCTGGGAGTAGTTGATGCATCATCTTGCCATTGAAACTTATATATTTCAAAGAACATTGGTTGTACGCGAGTTTCATAAAGCGTATCCGCGTACATAAGCTGGTTGTTGTGGATACAACCGCGTATATGTTGGTTTGAAGAATATCAGTGGGCTAGACTCAAGATGAAAAGAGTATGTTATGGGTCTAACAGTGATCATCTGGCATAGGTTCAGGGGGAGCATATACTTCTAATAATGCATTGTTGGCATATCCTAGAAGATCTTGGTACAATTTCACAGTTGTTTTTTATTCAAGTGGAACAGGTGCAGAGCGAGATCAAGGTTGCTGGTCTCCATGGTGATTGATAGATGCTGCTGATGATAGTTTCTAATGACTATCATAATCTTGTTTTAGATATTGTGTCTCTATGTTATGTATATCTTTTATTATCAAGGTCATGTAACGACCTATTTTGTTGCCCCACTATGCCTGGGATGGATGATGTAATGTTCTTATAAACTTTTGGTGTATCCCCACTTGGTTGGGTGGATGATTCAATCTTGGTATATCCCCACTTGGTTGGGAGATGGATGTATGTATGAGCCTTTGGTGATAGGAAGGTCATTTATGATGTATAGAGTCATATTCTTCTTGTAGAACATCTTTTTGCAGACCTTGCTTACAAATAGGGGGAGCATCAAAAACACACTTCAGCATATCAGAGAATTCAGCATGTACTCAGGGGGAGCATAACTGTTTGCCCTTGATAACAAAGGGGGAGAGTGACTTGGGGTTGCCATCAAGTCCAAAGGGGGAGATGGTTGGCATTATGACACAAGTTTGGCACTATGACACAGGCATTGTCCTTGATGGCAACTCACTCAGATGAAAGATCACAGTTCAGGCTCACAGAGTGAAGGAAAAAGAGATATATATAGGTTCCCCTTAACCAAGCCACGTATACACGTGGGTTCGCTGACCAAAATGTGCATATGCATATACACACACTTTCACACAAGAAAAGGCACGTACATGTTGGAGAATTTGGTTTTAGTCCGTGGTATTTCGACTATGGTATTTTGATCGATGGTATTGGTCTAAGGTATCTTGTCCGAAGTGTTGACCCCAGGTAATTGGTCCAAGGTATTGTTTCTAAGTGGTTTTGGACCATGGTATTGAGTAAGGCCTAAGACTATAAAAGGAGGAGGAGATCATTAGGCAAAGGCACTCAAGTATTGAATATCTAATGAAGAGCAAGATCAAGAATACTAGTCATTGGGTTATGGTGAATAGCTGGATCTGAATCAAGGAAGAACCTGAGAGCTTGAAGAAGGATAAGTTCTATTGATGGCTCAAGATCTTAAGGCTTGAAGAGAAGTATCTTTGTGTGGTTTTGATCTTTTATCTCAATAATTTGCGCATGTCATAATCTGTAAATCTGATGATCTGGGTATAACTAATGTCTGAATAGTGGAAAAGGTTAAATCATCTTTTATAGATCTATACGCAGGTTTAGTATATCAAAGGTGTGTATACATGCTGGTTCCGCATTTCAAAACTGCGTATATGCAAGTTCTCCTTGACAAAACTATGTATGAACGCAAGTTCGACACATTGAAGTAGCATACACCTCATAAAATATGTTTTAGCTACTTCTGTTTACTGTTGCAGTGTTCTGGGTTCTGGATCGAGTTCTGGTTACCTTTATTGTATTCTGGTTATAGCATTCAGAAAAGTGATTATTGGATTCAATTTTGATTGGTACAAAGGAGATTGGTTGATGCAGATATATTTGATGTTTGATTGATGTTATTGATGGATCCAGTCTGAAAATATATGAAACGTGGTCCCTGGAACAAAAGAGAAGGTTGTAGCCTTCTATAGGTCAGCGCCTACGTACTAGTAAACACATCAGCTAGTACAAGAGCTAAGGGTGTTTTAGCTCCCTTCCAGGAAAATCTAGAGAAGGAGAGAAGGTTGTAGCCTTCTGCAGGTAGAAGCCTGCATACTGGTATAAGACTGCACCAGTACAAAATTTGTAAAAAGAATTTTCTTACTAAAGAAAGATAGAGACGATTGCAGCAGGCGGTTTTCACCCATATTGGGTTTCCACCTTATATCTTGTGTTCATGTTGTGATTACATGTTCTGTTTACTACATCTGGTCATTATTTATATGATTCTTATACACAGATTAAAGATCAGCTAACTAAATTATAAGTTTGCGAGGTATACGTTGGTTGCTCTAAACATAGTTGCGTATACATGCAAGTTGCATTAACAGAAGTAGTGTATATAAATCTATTTATGGAACTGAACTATTGTTAACTTGCTAATATTGATTCAACCTCCCCTCTCAGTATTATTTCCAACAGCTAGTTTCATAGAGGGATCTCTCTGTAAAATTTGGCTATATTTGGTGTAAATTTTAGGCTAGTTATGATTGTACTGATTGTTTTTATTGGATTTCTTAGTTGATTAAATTGTTATAATTCCATTGGGATATGGAGTCTAAAGATTAACTGGATCTGCATCAAATTTTGAAGGAGTTTCACAGGGAAAGCTAGGTTGAGCTAGTTGGATCTTTTATAATTTTAAATGGATTATGAAACAGGAGAAATATAAGATACTGTAGAAACTAAGAGCAATGAAGGATTCCTTAATTTGACTTTAGTAGGAAACATATAAATTACTAACATCCAGAATAGGGTGTTCTGTATAACATACCCTATTCATCACAGTTTCTGTTATGTAATTAAGATTTTAAGAAATGACAGAGAAAAGAGACAATTATTAAACACATGAACGAAAGAAAAACATCACCAATTCGTACATCACATGAATCCTGTGAAAATTTCCTTGTATTGTTGATGCTTCCAGCAACTTTAAAATTACAATTTGCAGAGGAAATTATATTCAACAATCAACCAAGCAATCCAATAAAAAACAGTCAGTACAGTCATAACTAGCCTAAAATTTACACCAAACATAGCTAAATTTTACAAAGAGATCCCTCTCCGAAGCTGGTAGGGCTAGATCCCAGCTTCCAAAGTTGTTTTGATGTTGTCCTATGTGTTTACTCCCTCAACCTCAAAAATACAGAAAGACAACATAGTGGCGACTCCGCTGGGGAAAGAAAATTTCATGTTCCTCAGAAAAGCATATCAAGTTCCAGATCTGATTACTGATGATGGACAATGATCAAACACAAGAAGGTTGTATCATTCACCTGGCGACTCCGTGTTTCAAGAATCCGGAGTTCAAATTTTGCATGGTGACCCCCTTATCAAAAAATCTAGAATTGTAAAGCACTTATGGTGACCCCATTCCATTGTTTATTGTTTTCAAAATGAGTTCAAGAATACACGCAGGTATGCTCCTATGGACAAATCAAGAATTCCAAGTTTTCCAAATCCCATGCCCAGCAGTGATTGGTTAATTTATATTCCATTGTTTAAAGATAAAAAAAGGAGATGATATTTCTATACATTTATTGAGGTTTCATATGCACAGTCGTAAGCTTAAAATCAAATTTCATGAAGATTGCCCTATGAAAATTTTTATGGAAATTTTGGAGGAAAAGTGATCCGGATCTTGGGAGGAGGCCCCCAAGATCTAAAAAACTTGAAATAGATCTTGGGAGGAGAGACCCCCAAGATCTGAAAACTTGCATTGCCAGAAGAAAAATAGGAGAATGCCCAATAAACAAAACCACAAAGAAACTTTTTATGAAAACCCACTGATCCAGATTTAAACATGAATGCAACAAAATACAGAGGTAACCATAAAGATAGTTATGCAGTGGAAATAATACTTCATTTCATTAATGGAAAATACTGAAATATGCTTACAACCAGAAATGGAAATAAACCAGCTAGGGTGATGGTAGCTTATCTCTGAGAAGAGATGTGGCGGCTACATGCCTCTGAGCTGTAAAGGCTACATTGTGGCGGACAATCTGTCCTTTTACAAAATGTGACTTGTTACTTATAGTATTTTTCAGTTACAATACCACGGGTCAATTCCATGGGTGAATGAATACCATGGGTGGATTTTACAATACGACGGGCGGATGCCATTTACAATACCATGGGTAAATTCCATGGGTTGATGAATAATATGGGTGGATGAGTACCATGGGTTGATGCCATTTTCCATTCGGATCATTCCTCCCTCCTTAAGAAGCAATGGTCCCCATTGCGTAAATTTCCCTCCTACGAAGCCTTTTTTGAATATGAAGAGCCATTGAAGATAAAGTTTTATGTGGTTAACCCATAACCCTGATAAACGAAGATCCGAGGATAGAGATACCCTGTAATGCTTATGACCAACTGTGATTTTGACTGTGTGCGGCCCAGCAAATGGACTTCGATGACAAGGATCTTATGCGATTGACCCATAACCATGATGTTGGTTGCTGATGAAGTAGCAGGTGCCTACATAGCCTGGGGTGGGAGGGCACATCTCCAAATAACCCAAGCCAAATGCTGCTATGTTGAAACTGATGAATGTGAAGCAGGTGCCTACTAAAGTGGGGTGGGAGGACACGTCTCCAATGGAAACCCACTCCAAATGCTACTCCAGAATTAAAATGGACATAACTCAACCAATATAACTCAGAATATTTATTATAACCTGTTTTTGGAAGCATAAGGACCATTTTTCATCTTCCCATGTGATGGAAATCCTTATCTGGTCACTCTAAGATCTCAGATTCGCGTTGCAACAATTCCGCCGTCATAAAAATTCTGATAAAATAGCTGATTTTAAATCAGCGATATCTCCCACATCCAGACTCCGATTTGACCCATTTGTTTTTTGAAATTGGGTGATTTTTCGAGAGGAATCCAGATCTGGTATTTGTTTTTTTTAATTTTTTTCCAAATATTTCAAATCTGATCTGAAAAGTCGCCGCCCAAAAAAAATTCCTACAAAAAAATTGAGACTGAAATATGCATGAAACTCTCATTCCCATGGAATCGTAACTTGCTCTGATACCACTGATCCGGATCTTGGGAGGAGGCCCCCAAGGTCTAAAAAACTTGAAATGGATCTTGGGAGGAGAGACCCCCAAGATCTGAAAACTTGCATTGCCAGAAGAAAAATAGGAGAATGCCCAATAAACAAAACCACAAAGAAACTTTTTATGAAAACCCACTGATCCAGATTTAAACATGAATGCAACAAAATATAGAGGTAACCATAAAGATAGTTATGCAGTGGAAATAATACTTCATTTTATTAATGGAAAATACTGAAATATGCTTACAACCAGAAATGGAAATAAACCAGCTAGGGTGATGGTAGCTTATCTCTGAGAAGAGATGTGGCGGCTACATGCCTCTAAGCTGTAAAGGCTACATTGTGGCGGACAATCTGTCCTTTTACAAAATGTGACTTGTTACTTATAGTATTTTTCAGTTACAATACCACGGGTCAATTCCATGGGTGAATGAATACCATGGGTGGATTTTAAAATACCACGGGCGGATGCCATTTACAATACCATGGGTAAATTCCATGGGTTGATGAATAATATGGGTGGATGAGTACCATGCGTTGATGCCATTTTCCATTTGGATCATTAAGGCTAGATCTTGGTATGAAAATCTATCTGCTGCTAGTATATGTTCGTTAAAGCATTTTCATACTATTTTTTGTGAGAAATACAGAGAAGATTATCCATATTTGTTGCTGATTCAAAACTACTATGATCATTTTGAAAATTTTATTCAATATTTGGAATATTACTATGATGATGATCGGTTCACAAACGATGAAATACTAGAGGCTTTAGATGGAAATCCTTTTCAACATTATGAACAAAAAGTAGAAGTCTTGCTTGATTTGTCTTCCCCTCAGGAAGAAACAGATGATGTATGTTGTCTATGTTCATGAAGATTCCCCACAGGAAATAATTCTTGTAGCACCACAACCAATTGATCAGCCAGAGGTTAGGGAAGAAATTCAGTAGCCTAAACCCGATCAAGAAGAGGACAACAGTGAAAATTAGCAGGATATTTCAGATACCATGGATGAACACATTAACATTTTGGTTGTCTCAATTGCAAAAGATCAAATTAAAGAACAAATTCCTTTTAATAATCAACAAGTAAAGGTAATTGAGCATATTGTTGAACATTCATTTGTTGATTTGCAGCAGCCTTGTGATCCGAAAGAAGAACCAACAAACCTTAATTCTCTTGATCCACAACAACATTTTCAACAAGTAGTGTTTTCTTCAGTGATTAAAGACCAATCAGATGTGCATGATGAAGATCTTTTCTCCAATTCTCTTTCATGTTATATTTTGTCTCAAGTTACAACACTTAAAGAAGATAATAAAAGTTCTCAATCATTAGTTTCTTCCTTGGATGTTAATGATGAAAGGCAAAATATTGATTCAAGTCATATTCCTTCACTTGAAATTAATGAGCGGTTGCAACTACCTTGTAAGATTTTGTGTGACCAAGCGAATGATAGGGATTTTCCTGTTGCATATGATATTGTTTTCATATTTGAGGAGATTCAAGAGCATTCAGAACACTTGACTATAGTGGATAATAACAAGGAAAGACAATTTTCTCCCTGTCAGGCGGAAAGAGTCGATTGTGCGGACACAACCAACCTCCCTAGGAGCCTAAGACTCTCTAGTGACAAACAAGACAAACAAGATCTATCCTTCTCTAAACATGCATTATAATATGAGATATCAAGTGTTTTGTTCTTACCTTTGTCCAAACGCTGTTGTAGAAGTCCAAGCTTTGTTGATCCGGATGAGCTCCTCCTTTTCTCCAAAACCTGCAATCACCAACAGTCAAACAATTAAATAGCACCTGATTATAACATAAAACAAAGCATATTCAACATGTAGACCAAGGAGCACATGAAATAACTCATAAACAACAAGTTATTGAGAAGAATGGACTCATTTGCATTAATAGGTAACAAAAGAACAAATACAACCTGAGCCTTGGTGTTGTGCAAGTCCTTCCCAGGGTCCTTCAAGAGTTCTCCTTTACTTTGACAAAGCACACCCACTTCCAAATAGAACAAGTAAAGATGGCAATCTCTCCTCACAAGCTTCTAAATGGGAGTCCTAATTCCTGCAGCATTTACCCTTAGAAAATGTATAGCTCTAACCTCTCCTCCTTCTGGCCCAATGCCTTTATTTATAGTGCTCAAGAGGAGGTTAATCAGGTCCACCATCAATGGGATAATCCCCTCTTTGGGTGGGATAGCTCCCTTATTGATGGGATAAGTTCCTCTTTGATAGGAGTGCATGAACCATCTGGAGGCGCCCAATACACGTCGAACAACCTTCTAGAATGCTCTAGAAATAACCACAAGTAACTTTTTAAAGATGAAACTTGCGCATTCTAACTTTTACAGGGGGACGCACCTGTCCCTTTACATACAGAGTGTCCAAAGATGCAGTTTTTGTGAACATAGAGAGCGTCCCCGCTGGTAAGTTTGAGAGAACCTGCGTCCCCAGAGATAAATACATTTATACAAGACTTTCTCTCTTTTTGGAGTTTGACATGGAGAGCAGAGGCATAAGACTTGTCTAAGAGGGTAGTATGACTGTTGATTGAGCCATACTAACTGTAAATAGTCATGGTGACATTTTTTAGTGTAACAGATTGCCCCCTAAAGTGCGAAGCCCGGAATAGATTAGGGTTTGTAAAATCTAGGAAGGGTGAAGTGCTTTATCATTTCAAGGATTATCCCGCGGAGAGCCTGGTCAGAACCTGCAATTTTCAACACAAAATACATGTATAAGATTATATCATCACTGAGGTAGGCATTCCCATACTCAGATAAAAACTTTAACTAACAGACTAACTACTCTGATACAGGAATGATCTTGCAGTACATCACAATCATAGACTTTTGTAGACACAGTATGGACGCAGCCATCTGTTTATGATTAGCCTACTTAGATAATGAATACAAAACTCCTCGCAGCCTGGATGGTGGAAACTAGATCCAGGGTCTTCATTTCTACTTCCCGAATTGGTACGATTCTAGCCATGCGAATAAATGAGTTGATGTCGAACATGGTAGAAACCACTTGATTACCAGTCGATGATGTAAACTGTTAACAAGCGTGAGAGAGACCACCAGTAATGTCAATGGTTCTCAAAGTACCCAGTACAATCCATGAGATGTGAATGAATGAGTTGATGTCGAACATTTCATGGAATCCTTCGATCGAAAGTCAATGATGTAAACTGACGTCAAAGGCGAGAAACCTGCCATTGATGCATGCAGACTTCAAGTTACTAACGATTTCTAAGTCATCTCTCTAGATAATGTGCTGATGTCGATAGAAAGCGACCCGTTGCAGGCAAGCCCGCAACACGAAATCATTGTTCAAGTTGAAGAAATGTTGTTGTAAGGACTGACTCAGGGATGGTCAAATGGATGACAAGTATTTTGCAGATGAAAGTTTTTGCTTGCAGACCTCTTGAACACATAACGACACGACAGATGGCTTGGTGACGAATAACTCAAAGTTAATCCCCGGAACCCGGTTAAAGACTTTCAAAGTGGTTTGATCAACTGTGAGGTAAAAGATTTCCCAACCCAGGTGAATGAAAAGTGTCGTGTTCAAGAGTGGTAATAAAGTTTCTTTTGAGACAAAAGGTAACAAACAGGTTCATTCTTCTCTCTTTTCCCCCACCATTTCTGGCAAGTACCTCTTTATTTTTAACAAGCTTGAGGAGGATAACATATGCTTGATTATAAGCTCATCCTTTGGATGAGTCCAACCTAGTTTTGATTCGAACCCTAGGAAGGAGTGGTTCGTTCCCATTTGTAATTGAACAGGTCCTTTACTGTGAAATGTTTAACGAGCCCAGTATAGGAGAAACTCGGTGTTTTTCAATTTTAGAGAGTCTGAAAAACTTAAGAAGACTCCAAGTTGAACTTTTTCGTAGATTTGTGTCCCTCAAGCCCGAAAAAGTATAAAATAATACCTGGGGGAACCGCTTGATCTTGCGACCAAGGAGTACTTTCATAATTAGTGCCACTGACCTGAAAAGTAAAAAGCA
Organism: Pinus tabuliformis; assembly: GCA_031772625.1. Taxonomy (NCBI): domain Eukaryota; kingdom Viridiplantae; phylum Streptophyta; class Pinopsida; order Pinales; family Pinaceae; genus Pinus; species Pinus tabuliformis. The sequence continues at coordinate 44,050,421 of CM062806.1, read as the reverse complement.
ATCAAGGACACGTCATTTTATTTCTTTATCGAGTTTGAAACGACAAAAACCCGGCAATCTTTTCCTGATTTTACGGTCAGAAAAGAGCTATAAGGGGACCGTCTTTTAATTCCGTTTTAACGAGTGTAAAATAAACGCTCGGCAATCTTTTCATATTTTAGGAGTCAGAAAAGGGCTTAAAAGATGACTCTGATATTTTGGTTCGTGAAAAATGACAATTTTCCCTCTAAATCCCTTTGTCCTGCACAAAAACAACACATTACTCATACCTGTTTAAGATAGGCAAAAATACATCGAAAAACATCTTTTCATGGTGAAAAATGAACAAATTCATCCAAAAAACCTATAAAAAGACTTTTTACCATGTCATTTTTACCATTTGACTGTTGAGGTTGAAAAAGGAGCTTTTGACAAGAAACTCCCCAGTGGAGTCGCCAATTTGTCAGGCGGAAAGAGTCGATTGTGCGGACACAACCAACCTCCCTAGGAGCCTAAAACTCTCTAGTGACAAACAAGACAAACAAGATCTATCCTTCTCTAAACATGCATTATAATATGAGATATCAAGTGTTTTTTTCTTACCTTTGTCCAAACGCTGTTGTAGAAGTCCAAGCTTTGTTGATCCGGATGAGCTCCTCCTTTTCTCCAAAACCTGCAATCACCAACAGTCAAACAATTAAATAGCACCTGATTATAACATAAAACAAAGCATATTCAACATGTAGACCAAGGAGCACATGAAATAACTCATAAACAACAAGTTATTGAGAAGAATGGACTCATTTGCATTAATAGGTAACAAAAGAACAAATACAACCTGAACCTTGGTGTTGTGCAAGTCCTTCCCAGGGTCCTTCAAGAGTTCTCCTTTACTTTGACAAAGCACACCCACTTCCAAATAGAACAAGTAAAGATGGCAATCTCTCCTCACAAGCTTCTAAATGGGAGTCCTAATTCCTGCAGCATTTACCCTTAGAAAATGTATAGCTCTAACCTCTCCTCCTTCTGGCCCAATGCCTTTATTTATAGTGCTCAAGAGGAGGTTAATCAGGTCCACCATCAATGGGATAATCCCCTCTTTGGGTGGGATAGCTCCCTTATTGATGGGATAAGTTCCTCTTTGATAGGAGTGCATGAACCATCTGGAGGCCCCCAATACACGTCGAACAACCTTCTAGAATGCTCTAGAAATAACCACAAGTAAATTTTTAAAGATGAAACTTGCGCATTCTAACTTTTACAGGGGGACGCACCTGTCCCTTTACATACAGAGCATCCAAAGACGCAGTTTTTGTGAACATAGAGAGCGTCCCCACAGGTAAGTTTGAGAGAACCTGCGTCCCCAGAGATAAATACATTTATACAAGACTTTCTCTCTTTTTGGAGTTTGACATGGAGAGCAGAGGCATAAGACTTGCCTAAGAGGGTAGTATGACTGTTGATTGAGCCATACTAACTGTAAATAGTCATGGTGACATTTTTTAGTGTAACACTCCCATTCTGTTTGAAGAGAATTAGTTTCAACACATAAGCAAAATAATAGTTTGGAATGAGGTTTGTTTTCTTGTTTTAAATCATCCTGAAGATATTATGTTGCATGTTTTCCATGATCCTTTGGTTAGTTTATTGCAATCATTGGTGAATGGAGAATTTTCCAAGTTCATCAATGCAACTATTAGATCCAGTGGAAAAGTTGAGTTGCCATTTTCTGAATTTATTTTTCCACCTAAAGAAGTGGAATGAAAACTTCAGTTAAGTATCCATTTGCTTGAATGGTTGCACTGGATGTTTTCTATCACTTGATATGACAGTCATTTTATTAGATTAGAGTAGGTAGCAGAGTGCAAATAAGCTCAGTGCCTTGAGCATTTTTGTTTTTCAAAGCATTCTTTCCAGTTTCAATTTCAGATTGCAATACAACTTTCAGTTCAGTGTATATTTCAGATTTCAGTGTGCAAAATGATTTTGATTTCAGTTTGACATTTTTTTTAGTTGCAGAGATTTTATAGCAGAATAGGCTATAGGCTTGGAACAGCCCAATGGATCAAGCTACTAGTCTACGGTGTCCGTAGCACCTCACATGGAGAGTGCCATCCCCAGATGGAGTCACTGTTAGGGTCCTATAATTTATAGGATCTCAAGGTGACTGAGTATTTTATCTCAGAAATGTCACATTGTAAATAATATTTCATACTGCAAATGATTTCAAAAGAGTAGATAAAAAAAATGAAAGTAAAATAAGGGTTTTTCACATTCAAATGGACCCTTATTAGGTTAAGGTGTCTTAGTTTAGGAGAAAAGGAGAAATGTAATATGTCTCAAATCATGTGTATGGTGGCCTTATCTTGAGTTTTGATTTTATTCATAAGGTTCTCTGCCCAAAACTTCGATGGGGACTACCAGCGCTAATCCACGGGCACATTACCGCCACAGATTTCAAACTACGCCCACATCCTACAACCCTCGAAGCTTTTCAGACCCCCCCATTATGATTCTATTTAACATGGAGGGCGGGGGGGGTCTGAAAAAGGCGGTCTCCCGCTGCTATGTGTCCGCGCCCTAACATTTCAAATCCCCCTTCACTAATACCATAATCTGCCTCTACCCCCCTCCAAAAGTGGTATACGCTCCTTGCCACAACCGCCTTCCCGGTTACGTCCTCCCCCCAATTCTACTCATTGTCCACTCCTATTCTTCCACCTAATCATCTTCCCACCAACCATGGGCCTCCATGTCACCTCCCGCCTCCATGTCATATGTATGTTTCATGGTCAAGTAAAACTATGTTTTTTCCCTATACAACACAGTACTTTCAAACATGGTTTACAAACAACTAATAACGTATTTTCAAATAATGAAAGATATTTTTGTTTCTCACTTCCTCTTTTATAAAAACCTCTCTCAGTTTTCTAACATCTATTATGGTTTGGGAGATTCTAATGATTCTTTGAAGGCATATTTTACAAAAAATTCTTGTTTCAGTCACATTTTAGTAGAGAATATTGTGGATAATCAGAGATGAATCTCGGGAAACTGGACGAAGTTTTGGTTCCTAATATGCCAAAATAAAAAATTATATATCACTTTTCACACAACTATCAGGGATTGGAAGATTTTCTCTCATCATTTTAGCCTATTTTTCCGATTGCGCAATTTCCTATTTTAATCACCTTTTGTAGATAATATTGTGGATAATCATAAATTAATTTTCAAAACCTGAAAGAGGTTTGTGTTTCTGTTATGAAACCAGCTCAAGAAAAGATAGAAAAGATAGATCAACGCCTTAGAATTCAGCCTCTTCGAGGGGGCAACCTCCTTTACATTACATAAATGGACAATTCTTGGATGATTCAAATGACAAAACCTCCTTTCTATATATAGGAGTCTAAGGAGTCACAATATAATCCAACCAACCTAACAATAACAATGTAAAGCCACAAAAATAACAATAGAGGGATTCTATGGGGCACAGTAATAACAATATGGGGGCAATAGGGGCGCAACAATATTAATAAGGGGTATAACTACAATATTAATGGGGTAATCACTAGTATTATAGGGACCCAACATGCCCCTCTCCTTCAAAAAAGTGTTGTCCTCAATGCTTGAGTAGTTCTGGATACTTCTGCATAAAATTCTCATCCTCCCATGTGGAATCTTCAGCGGATAAGTTCTTCCACTTGATAAGATACTCTGAAATTGATCGATTTCGTAGCTGTCAAGTTCTTGTTTCTGTGACTACTTTCGGTTCCAATATAATTTTTCCTTCCTCGTCAAGTTCTAGCAATATTGTTTGAACTGGGAGCTTGTCGCCTATAACCTTCTTTAAACATGAAACATGGGAAACTGGGTGTAATCGAGAAGCTGCAGGAAGCTCTAATTTGTATTCCATAGTACCAATCTTTTGCAACACCTTGCACGGACCATAATATTTTGGTCATAATTTATTATCCTTCTTAGCTTGCTTGAGGGAAATTTTCTTATATGGTTGTAGCCGTAGGAATACCCAATCACCTACATCAAAACTTCTTTCACTGCGATGTTGATCTGCCTGTTGTTTCATTCTATTATGTGCCAACATGAGGTTATCCTTTAATATTTGGAGGACTTGTTGTCGATGTTCAATGTGATGTTCCACTGCCTGAACCTTAGAATTTTCTCTTAAATATGATGTGATGGATGGTGGTTGATACCCATAAAGTGCCATAAATGGGGTCATTTTTGTTGCTATATGGAAGGAAGTGTTATACCACCATTCAGCCAGAGGCAACCATTTGACCCATTGTGTCTGTTTATCAGATACAAAGCAACGAAGATATCCTTCCAAACATTTGTTTACTATCTCAGTTTGCCCATCAGATTGAGGATGATAAGATGAGCTATGAGCTAACTGAGTACCAAGACAAGAAAATAATTACGTCCAAAAATTTCCAGTGAAAATGGGATCTCTGTCACTTACAATAATCTTTGGGTTTCCATGTAGCTTTTGAATTGTTTCCATAAATGCAGTAGAAACTATATTGGCTTTAAATGGATGTGATAATTCACAAAAGTGTGCATACTTGGTAAGTCTGTCAACTACCACCATGATGACACTCTTTCCCTCAGACTTGGGTAAACCTGTGATAAAATCCATTGAAACCTCCTCCCAACGTTGGCTTGGAATGGATAAAGGTTGTAATAGACCCGGTGTCTTAATTGTTTCAACTTTATTTTGTTGGCAAACCAAACATTCTGCCACAAACTTTTGAATTTCTGATTTAAGGCGATCCCAAACAAATTCCTTCTTAACCCTGTGGTAAGTTTTTAAAAATCCTAAGGGCCCTCCTAAGGGAGAAGTGTGCAATTCCATACGAATCTTTTGTTTTATCTGGGAATTCTTACAGAGGTATAAGCGATCTTTGTACCATAATGAATCATTTTTCCAGCTAAATGTATCAGACGTACTGGAATCTTGTTGTAACTTTCAAATAAGTGCCCACACTTCTTCATCATTCTTCCATTCCTCCCTTGCTTCGTTTATCCAATCTGGTTGGATAATAGAAATGGCGCACAAAAATGCTTCCGCATCCTCATCCTTTCTTGAGAGTGCATCTGCCACCACATTTTGCTTCTCTTTTTTGTAGATGATTTCAAAGTCATAACCCAACATCTTTGTGACCCACTTTTGTTGCTCTTAGAACGATAATCTTTGTTCTAAAAAGTATTTAAGGCTATCATGATCCGTTTTTACCTTGAAGTGTCTTCCCATTAGGTAGGGTCGCCATTTCTTAAGTGCATGGAGTATTGCCAACATTTCCTTCTCATAAATAGCTTTGCTTAAAAACTTTTCCTTGATTGGACAACTTTCAAAAGCAGTGGGTCTTTCATCTTGCATTAGAACAGCACCAATTCCATTTCCTAAAGCATCACATTCCACAATAAAGATTTTTGTGAAGTCCGGTGTAGCTAAGACAGGTGCTTGGCACATTACCTCTTTAAGATGTTCAAAGGCCTTTGTTGCTTCCGAAGTCCATGAAAATGCATCTTTCTTCAATAGTGTTGTTAGAGGTGCTGCTATTCTCCCATAATTCTTAACAAACTTGCGATAATACCCTGTCAACCCAAGAAATCCTCGCAGATGCTTTATGGATGTGGGGATTTTCCATTCCTTAATGGCTTTAATTTTGCTAGGGTCTACCTTAACTCCTTCATGAGATACAATATGACCCAAATATTCCACCTCCTGGACTCCAAAGAAACATTTGGATCTTTTTGCATATAATTGTTTCTCCTCCAATAGTTGTAGGACCCTGTCAACATGTTCAACATGATCCTTCCAAGAATTGTTGTAGATTAGTATATCATCAAAAAATACTAACACAAATTTTCTAAGGAATGGTTTGAAAATTGAATTCATCAAACCTTGAAATGTTGAAGGTGCATTGGTAAGGCCAAAAGGCATAACCAAAAATTCATAATGACCCTCATGAGTTCTAAATGCTGTTTTCGGAATGTCTTCAGTCTTCATTCTAATTTAATGATATCCTGAACAAAGATTGTTGGTATCATCCTAAGACCCTTTTTCCTTCCCAGTTTCACATCATTTATCCATACACTTTCATCATTTATCCCTCAAAATCCTTGAATATTGATTATTAATTGTTCTATAGTTATTAAATTGCATAAGAATTAATTTAGGGGTTTTATGTTCCAGAATTAGAGGTTTTTGATGACTTGACTACAGGAAGTACCCACAACCTGTAATGAGTTTACCGTTTGACATGTGGCGCAGCGGATGAGCGAGAACGGAAAGCATGGGTGAAAAGTGGAATGTCCAAGGATGGACAATCACCTATCTTCCATCCAAATCGGGCCTCCTAAGCATGCGGTCAACCTCAGTCAAAGCAGGGTACTCTGGCGCATAAAAGCAGCAACAGCATTGTTCTATTTTCATTTTGATTTTTCTTGTTCTTTTTGAAACTTATGGTATGGAAACATTTTGCAAAAGCTATGTAAAAACGCGGCAACAGCATGTACATTCACTGCATCTATGACATGGTTGTATGTACGCATATGTAAATACAGTGGTTGAATGTTTTTGATGGTTAATCAATAGTTGAAACATTTGCTTCAAACAGAGTTTAGTTAATACACAGAGAATCGTTTACAGTCCCAACGTGTGTTCACTCCTTTGCATTGGTTGATTGATTGAACGGTGGTAGTCGGTATACCCTTAGGCGCGGACGGGCCCTGCGTCCTTTGTTTGGTATACTGCTCTTCGTTTTTGTTATATTTCATTTCAATTCACATATATATATGTGTTTGCACAGCGCTGTATTAGTTTCAATCTCTGTGCTTACACATCATTGCATTGATTCCGATTTATGTATCACACAGATTGCATTATAATTTCGATTTATATAACTGTGATTCACATAGCATACAGGTTGCAGTCATATGAGTTTTCGATTCTTTTATGATTTAAGTTTCATTACATGCATATGTATATGGTGTGCGCATCAGAAGGGTTTATTGTTATGTTGAATGGTCAGCATTAGGGCCTGGAACGAGAATCTTGTAAGGGATTTGGCCCTCGTGTGATTTACAGATACATGCTTATAAACTCTGCCTCCTTTTTCAGTCTATTCATGTTCCTTTTTATACAGCTTAATAGTGTACATATCTTGCATGTCGTGTGTGTGTCCTGAGCAAAGATTTTCTGAGTGATACCTCTGTAAGGAGGTTAGAATCATTGCCATAATCATACACAGTCTTTAGAGTCATAGTTTGCTTTAATAGATGCATGTCATAATCAGCATTGTAGTCAAATACATCAGTAGGGTAATCTAGGTGTGTGAAGGATAGGTTACATATCACGGTCTTCTGTAAGGAAGCCTTGCAATTTCCCTCATAATCACCTGGGCGGTAATTCTTTATGTCTATATATCTTAGACCACGCCTCTAAGTTTACACACCTCGGTCGATATTAAATATAGAGTCTAGTCTAGTACCCTAGCTAGAACCACTACATTTTGGCGCCGTTGCCGGGGAGGCGTAAGTAAAGAATTCAAACAAGCAAAACAAAAAAAAATTTAATTCACAAAAACCAAAAAAAACACAGTTAGAATCATGTTCATTTATGCCTAGACTTAGGGACAATCAAGGGAGATTTGTGAAAACCCCCCACCATCTTAACACTAACCCATCATCATCAGGAGCAGACTCAACACCAACTGAGGAGAATATTCAAACATTAGCTGAGAAATTTTATTCAGGACAGCATATTACTTTTGCTGAGAGGGAAATTCTGTTTGCACATAAATCACAGCAACATTTTCCTAAAGCTTCTACACAAAGGAAAAGTAGCACCATTACCAAACAATCCTCCTTTCCCTCTTTTCCACCTAGAGACACTAAGAAACCAAGCAAAATGGCTGAGGAGGGATCTGGATCAGTCCCCCATCAAGAGGAAGAGGAATCCACTTTTAAATTCCCTATACAAGAACCACAGGAGGATGAGGAGATTAAAATGAAAAATATACCCCCATCTGTGCTACCCAATTTCTATGGTATGGCATCTGAGGATCCGGACTCATTCTTATTTGAGTTCGACATTGTGTGTCACACTTATGGTTATACAGATGATGCTCACAGACTGAGATTATTTCCAGCCACATTAAAGGCAGCAGCCTTGAAATGGTTTATGGGGCTAGGGGAACATGCCATAGGAGATTGGGATGACATGAGGAGGGTATTCCTGAGGAAATATCAGCCTTATTGCAGATCCAAAGATTCTAAAGATGACATCTTTAGAATGAGTCAGCAGGAGGATGAGACCTTAGAAGAATATCTAGAACGGTTTGTTTATAACTTGCAAAAATCTAAACACCGAACAATGCCTCTTGATCTAGTCCGCACCATATTTTTGAAAGGTATCCAGGAAGAGTACATGGATGATCTCAACCTAATGGGCAAAGGTGATATCTCCGCCTTACCCTTTGAAGAAATAGCTGGACTGTGTGAAAAATATTCCAGAAGTAAGGCCAAAATGGGAAAGAGAACCTTGCCCTCTAGGGTCACAAAAACTGCCTCTGCTAGTGTCACCCGAGCTGAAATTGGTAATCTCTTAGAAGAGTTCAAAACAGATTTGCTAAGTACTCTAGGAAACCAAATTGATACCTTAAAAGCCAAAAAGAAACAAGAGGAAGAAGACAATATCATGGCCATTTTCTGCCCCAAGTGTCGCAAGAAGCATGCATTAAAAGACTGTCCTTTAGAAAATATACAAGTATGTGCTTTCTGTACTGAGCATCATGATATATTTAACTGCCCCAAAGTTAAAATTGTGCAGAATTGTAACATGGCAGCCAGCACAGAGATGGAGAACGTGTACTACATGGGTGCAAAGCGACCATGGCAACCAAGGCAAACACCCCAAGGTATGTTTCCTAATCAAAGCATGCAATTTCCTATGAATGATCAGATGTATGCACAAAACTCATGGAATATACCTATGCCATGGCAGCATGGAAACCAATCACAAAATCAATGGAGACCATCTCAACAATATCCCCAATCTTACCATCAGTATCCTCAATCATATCCACCTTACTCACAGCCATATCAGCAGTACCAGCAGCCATATCCATCACATTCACAGCCATATCAGCAGCACCATCAGCCAATTGTTTATCAGCCCCAGCCTTCTCAACAAACTCTGCCTGCTCCTCCACAAATAAATGTCCCACAACTTCAATTTCCAACTAATCCACAACCTCCCAGACCAACACAAATCCCTGCTCAAACTGTCCCAAATCCGAACAATAGAGCAGAGAGGCCAGCTTATAACGTGGAAGAAGGAACTTCCTACTCCACATTGCCTTTACAAAACATTAATCTGAGGTCTGGTAGGGTGCTTCAGAAGGATTCTCCAATAACAGACCAGCAAGAAGAAAACTTAGAAAAAGAAAAAGAGATAACAACTCAAACACAACCAAGCAGTGAAACCAGAGATAAACAAATGCAGTCACTGCAACCACCTTTTCCGGACCGTTTGGTCCAAGTCAGACCACCATTGCCTCCGCCACAATTTGATGTTTTGGATGAACTTAAAAATGTCTACATAAAAATCCCTTTGCTGCAAGCTATAAAGGACATTCCTATTTACACCAAAGCCATCAAAGAGATGTGTCTCAAGAAACCTGCTAGGAAGAGGATTGATCCGCAGACCATTCATGTTTTAGGAAATTTGGTAGGCCTTATGACCAATACCATCTCCATGGAGAAGTATGTTGATCCGGGCATTCCAAAAGTGACCACTATCATTAACAACATACGAATCCCAAACACTTTGATAGATCTTGGAGCTGCAATCAATGTCATGACCCTTGAAACTATGAGAACACTCCAGCTTGTGAATTTGCAACATACCACAATTGTTCTTGAGCTAGCTGATAGGTCCAAAGTCATTCCTGAGGGGATTTTGGAAGATATCATTGTTTCACTGGACTCTTGGGAGTATCCAGTGGATTTCCTAGTCTTGCAACCCAAATCCAATCTAGGAGGACATCCTATCATTCTAGGCAGACCATGGTTAGCGACTGCTGATGCATTTATTGGATGCCGATCAGGTAACATGATTATCTCTAGAGGGACCGAAAGGAAACAACTCACCCTCTACCCATCAGCACAATCACCTGCAGTCACACATAACTTGTGGCTTGATGACAAATTTAATGACAAAGAGGAGGTACAATCTGTTTTTAGCATTGACCAGATCTATGATTTCTATGAAGATAATACTGATTTGGTAGAATTATTTCTCTCACAGCCTGATATATCTGAAAACTTGAGAAATGAACAATATAATGCTGCAGATGTACTTCTCGCTCAGAACTTTCAAGAAACATGCACTATCCACTCCTTGCAATCTACATTTCATGACATCTTTCCTGTTCAATCCATCACCAATACTCAGAGTCAAGTCATAGAGATCAGTCCGGGCAAAACTTTGAACATAGGTAACCACCTAGACTCATCTCAACAAGAAAAATTGATTAGACTCTTGACAAAGTACCAAAAAGCCTTTGCATGGGATTACACTGACATGCATGGGATTCACCCCGACACATGCACTCACCACATCTACACAGATAGCACCATTAAACCGGTGAGGCAACCACAACGAAGAATGAACCCCATGCTCCAAGACATTGTCAGAGAGGAGTTGCAAAAACTCTTGAGAGTCAACTTTATATATCCTATTTCTGACAGTCAGTGGGTATCCCCATTGGTTATTGTGCCTAAGAAGAATGGCAAGTGGCGTATCTGTGTTGACTACAGACAGCTGAACAAAGCCACACTCAAAGACTACTTCCCACTGCCATTCATTGACCAAGTGTTAGACACCCTAGCCAGCAAATCATCCTTTTCATTTCTTGACGGTTTCAGTGGCTACAACCAGATCTGGATTGCCTCTGAAGACCAGGACAAAACCACCTTCACCTGTCCTTGGGGCACCTATGCCTACAATGTTTTGCCATTTGGACTTTGTAACGCTCCAGCTACATTTCAGCGAGCTGTGTTAGCTATATTTGCTGATTTGATTCATGATTGTGTTGAAGTGTATATGGATGATTTTTCAGTATATGGCAATTCTTTTGATCATGCATTAGAAAATCTAGAAAAAGTTTTGAAAAGGTGTATTGAAGCTAACCTGTCCCTCAGCAACGAAAAGTGCTTCATGATGCTAAATGAAGGGATCGTGTTGGGCCATTATATCTCTTTTCAAGGCATCCAAGTTGACCCAGCAAAGATACAGATTATTGCCGATTTGCCTATTCCACAGAACCAGAGAGAGGTAAGAAGTTTTCTCGGGTATGCTAGCTATTACCGTAGATTCATTGAACATTTTAGCAAGATAGCCTTACCTTTGTTTAAACTTCTTGCCAAAGATGTACTTTTTACTTGGACTGAGAACTGCCAACATGCATTTGAACAACTTAAGAAGAAACTGTCTACTGCACCAGTCCTGAGAGGGCCTAATTGGAGTTTATCATTTCATATTTTTACCGATGCATCTGACACTGCCATAGGTGCATGCTTAGGCCAAAAAGAAGAATCTTGTACATATGCAATTTATTTCATTAGTAAAAATCTCACACCTGCCGAGCTAAACTATACAGTTACAGAGAAGGAAACACTTGCCGTCATTTATGCTGTGAACAAATTTCGCCATTACATAACTGGTTATGAAGTCTTTGTACATACTGATCACTCTGCCATTCGACATCTCAGGAATAAACCAATAACTAGTGGCAAAGTTACCAGATGGTTACTATTGTTGCAGGAATTTAACATCACAGTGCTAGATAGACCAGGTAAAGAAAACCAGGTGGCAGATTTCCTCTCTAGACTACAAAATCCAGGTGAGATTGTTCCTGTTGAGGACTCTTTTCCGGATGAGCACTTATTCGCAATTTCCATAGTAACTCCTTGGTTTGCTGATTTAGCTAATTATTTGTCTACAGGTAGAACACCTCCGCATTTCACTGCAAAGGAAAGGAAAAGACTAATCAAACAAAGTGTTAGATATTCTTGGCTTAATGGCGATCTCTTCTACACTAGTTTTGATATGATCATTAGGAGATGTGTCCGAAATGATGAGGTAATTGACATTTTAAAATCTTGCCATGATGAACCGTGTGGTGGGCATTTTGCAGCGAAGCGGACAGCCTTCAAAGTTCTTACTCTTGGATACTATTGGCCATCCATTTTCAAGGATGCCAAGAAGTATGTAAAGAGTTGTGACAGCTGCCAAAGGATGGGCAGACCCACAGCTACGGATCAGATGCCCCTTCAGCCCCAAGTTCACTTAGAACCATTTGATAAGTGGGCTCTGGACTTCATAGGACCGATCAACCCAGCCTCTAATGGTAAGAAGTACATCTTAGTGTGTACTGATTATGTCACAAAGTGGGCAGAAGCAAAAGCATTGGTAAGAGCAACCGAACACACAGTAGTCAATTTCCTCTTTGAGGAGATCTTTGTGAGGTATGGAGTGCCAAGAGAAATTGTCACTGATCAAGGAACCCAATTCACCTCCCAGCTCATGAAGGATATCACAGACAAGTACCAAATAAAGCATAGGAAAAGTACCCCCTACCATCCACAGGCCAATGGGCAGGTGGAATCAACCAACAAGACTCTGGAGGGGATCATTACCAAAACTGTTGCAATGAACCGCAAAAACTGGGAGGAGAAGCTCAAGGAGGCACTCTGGGCTTACTGGATTACTTGGAAAGATACCACTGGGTTTACACCATACCAGTTGGTGTATGGTAAGGATGTCATGCTTCCTATTGAATTCCAAATTCACACTTTCAAATTAGCTGCAGATTTATTAATTGATTTGGAGCAAGCACAGAAAGAGAGAATCCAGCAGTTGAATCAGCTGGATGAGATAAGGCAACAAGCAGAACAAACCACCACCCTAATGCAAAAGCACAGGAAGCAATGGCATGATTCACACATTAAAAAGAAGCACTTCAAAGAAGGTGACTGGGCTCTGCTTTTTGATTCAAAATTCAAGGATCATAAAGCTAAGTTCACCACCCATTGGATGGGCCCTTATGAAATTGTTCAGGCTTATGACAATGGTTCAGTTAAACTTCGAACTATTGATGGCAAAGGTCATTGTTTCACAGTCAATGGTCATCGCCTGAAGCTGTACAACAAACCCATCAGCAAGCAAGACTTTCTCAATACATTATCTCAGCAAGAAGAGGTTGAGGTACTGCAGCCCTCAGCTGCAGTATCACTGCCTTAATTTCATTTTCTTTCAATTCCGAAATGAAAAAATGAATAAATAAATAAAACAAAAACAAAAAAAAAACTAAAAAAAAAATAAATAAATAAATAAATAATAATAATAATGGGTTAGATGTGAAAACCAGTATCTGGCACAATCTAACCCCGAATTCCTACCTGAAAACCAATTTATTGGCGGGTATGAATTCTACTTCTGTTGTTCATTATTTCCTTTCTCAGTTGCATCATGACTTGAGGACAAGTCAAACTTTTAGTCGGGGAGAGGGAGACATTTGTTCTGTTACTTTTATCTCTCCCTTGTATATTCTTCAGATTTCTATATTTCACTGTAAATTTCCAACAGCAGCTTGTTACCAGTTTTCTAGACTTTAACAAATAAGCTGTTCTGTCATGATTTTCAGAGGGACCTGGTTGTAAATAGTTTGCAGGGGGACCTGTTTTGATCAGACACCTATGCTACCAACACCATCAGTGCAATGGGACCTGTTTAAGATATTCAGAAGGGACCTGTTTAAAGCAATTGACACCTGTTTGAGACATTCCAGCCAGCAGTAGGGACCTGTTTAAAACATTTAGTTGGGACCTGTTAAAAAAAAATCTTGATAACAAGGGCTACTTCAACCAAGCTCTTACAAGGATTTGGCATCAATACTTCAGCAAATTGCAAGCTCAGTGAACCTGTAATAATACAAAGAGCTGCATGCACATCTTCAGTTTTCTCAAGGGACCAACATCTTCAGTTTTCAAAGGGATCTATTACACTTTCAGTCTTCAACAGTCTTCAAGAAGGGACTTGTACATTCAAACTTTTCAAAGGGACCTGTTACATCTTCAAAATTTTTCTCAAAGGACCTGTGTATTCAACCTCCTTCAGAGGACCTGTCAAAAAGAACAGTCACAAGGATTAGCAACTCAGCATGTCAAATGAGTAACAAAGGAGTAATGTATTTCTATTCTTGGGCATTTAATTTCCTAGATTAGTTTTTAATGTAATTTTGGTGACTATAAGCTGTTGTAATTAATTTCAAGGACACCCTCATACATCCACTCACTACCCTCATTCCACCAAGTTTCATCAATTCCCTACATCCACCTATCCCTTACACCCATCACCAACACATTCACTATGTCATATACCCCCAGGCATACCAATATTCTCTACATGACTGAACATAATTGAAGAGGGCACGTGGTGAGCTGTATGTTTGTTTTTTTTTTTTTTTTTTTTTTTTAAAAGTAAAAGTATACAAAGGATGAGATGGAAGCGGCCTATATATATATATTCTTTACACCATACAGTCGAATCATAACAAGCGGCCTATATGCTTTACATCACCGCACACCCGAATCATAACCTCGCCACCCAGCATTGTCACCCAACATTATAGCTCAACACTTTGGGTACGCTCTCAGCGTTGTTATGCTAACATGCATACAAGTGTACAACCCTCTGTTTTAAAATTGTATGATTACATTGTAAGGCGAGTACAGGGTATTTCACATCCTCGGTTCCCATAACTTACGAAGTGAAAGTTTGAAGCAAGGAACGCGAGGAAATTGTCATCAGATTGGGTAGAGTTACAAAGTAAAGGAGTGAAGCAAGGAACGCCGAGGCGATTGTTACCATTTGAGTGGGGTTACAAAGTAAAAATTTGAACAAGAGCGCAGAGGAGAGTATCACTGTTTGGGGACGGTTTGCACAGTGAAACCGGTGAGCGCCGAAAAGGGAAGCATCACCATCCCACGTCTAACACCCACAGCAGTCATATTGACCAGCTAGGCACCGTAATTGAAGATTGAAGGGAGCTGCATATACCAGGTAACCGACTTGACATCATATGCAGGTAACCGACTTGACATCTCTGTGTTTAAATTCTAAAAGTGTAGACAGAGAAGGGTTAAAGGCATAACCCTCTGCCATCACCATGACTAATAGAGTTGAACCTAGTACATTCGATAGCTCACAGTACCATAAAGACTGTATTGAGATTCTTAGAGAAGCACAGTGGCTACCTTTTCTGGAGAAATTCCATGGTAGTAATGAAGAAGTCACAAAACAATTTGCCTTTACTTTTAATGGGGAAAAGGCCCTAATAGGCAACTTCTCCTTCAGAATCTCAGAGGATACTATAGCTCAGGCCATTGGAGTAAGTCCTGAAGGAGAGAAGTACTTCAAAACCAAGCAGTTCAAGGAGAAATCATGGGTACAATTCATGTCCAGATCTAGAGTTTCCTCAGTGAATTGGAAAAAGGGAGTTCCAAGGAGCTGGTTAGTTCATCCTTGGGATGAAATGGTTTACATTTTTCAGAAGTTTATAACATGTGAAGGTAGATACAGCATTGTTTATCTCTATCACATCAAGCTACTCCTCCATTTAAAGAGACAATGTGTAATCAGTGTGCCATATTTTCTGCTGCAAAGTTTAACAAAGATGGCCAAAACTATCCAGAAACAAAAAGGGAATGAGGACAAAAGTCTATACCATTTTGGCCTGATTAAAATCCTCGTTGAACATGAGTTGCAGAATCGAGGGAAACCATGGAAAGGGTTCCTAGTTGTCAACCAGATCAGAGATGAGGAGGAAAAAGAAGAGCTGCAAGAAGATTCTGGGTTTATGAAGGATATAGATGAGGAAATTCCAGTGTCCAAGGCCAGCAGAGCACCTCAACCTGAGGGCAGCATAAGGACCAGAAACATGCAAAAAGAGGATGACAAGAGGGCTGAGAAAGACCAAATCTTCACCACCTACTCCCGAAGGTCAAGAAGGACACCAAAAACTCAGCTGCAAGAAGACCAACTTGAATCTCATGCCCCTGCCCATTTGGATGTTGAAAGTGGTGGTCATTCACCACCAGCACCAGAAGTTGACATAGAGGTGGAAAGCCATAACCAACAGGAGAAATCTTCACCACCTCCTACCAAAAGACAGAAGAGGTTAGAAAAGCAAATTGAGGAATTGAAAGAAGAACTCATGGAAGCTAACATGTTGGAAAAGGTTATCAAAAGAGAAAACGAACTGCTCAAAACACAAGGCAAAGAAATGCATAAGACAAATGAAAAGCTAAAGGAAAGGATCAGTGAGTTAGAAACTGAGCAGTCTGAGATTTCCAACTGGGCCACTAAGTGGTACAACCAGAAGAAGGCTCTTAAAGAGAAATATAAAAAGCTGAAACAAGAACTCAAAGGACAGAAGGATCAACAGGTGAAGCCTGCTCAAGGCAGCAGAGATCAATGCAGGCACAGAGTTCAAAGGGAGTACCTCTGGGGTAGCATGAGGACATGCTAAGTCCTTAAGTCAGGGAGAGATGTTGGTATCATCCTAAGACCCTTTTTCCTTCCCAGTTTCACATCATTTATCCATACACTTTCATCATTTATCCCTCAAAATCCTTGAATATTGATTATTAATTGTTCTATAGTTATTAAATTGCATAAGAATTAATTTAGGGGTTTTATGTTCCAGAATTAGAGGTTTTTGATGACTTGACTACAGGAAGTACCCACAACCTGTAATGAGTTTACCGTTTGACATGTGGCACAGCGGATGAGCGAGAACGGAAAGCATGGGTGAAAAGTGGAATGTCCAAGGATGGACAATCACCTATCTTCCATCCAAATCGGGCCTCCTAAGCATGCGGTCAACCTCAGTCAAAGCAGGGTACTCTGGCGCATAAAAGCAGCAACAGCATTGTTCTATTTTCATTTTGATTTTTCTTGTTCTTTTTGAAACTTATGGTATGGAAACATTTTGCAAAAGCTATGTAAAAACGCGGCAACAGCATGTACATTCACTGCATCTATGACATGGCTGTATGTACGCATATGTAAATACAGTGGTTGAATGTTTTTGATGGTTAATCAATAGTTGAAACATTTGCTTCAAACAGAGTTTAGTTAATACACAGAGAATCGTTTACAGTCCCAACGTGTGTTCACTCCTTTGCATTGGTTGATTGATTGAACGGTGGTAGTCGGTATACCCTTAGGCGCGGACGGGCCCTGCGTCCTTTGTTTGGTATACTGCTCTTCGTTTTTGTTATATTTCATTTCAGTTCACATATATATATGTGTTTGCACAGCACTGTATTAGTTTCAATCTCTGTGCTTACACAGCGTTGCATTGATTCCGATTTATGTATCACACAGATTGCATTATAATTTCGATTTATATAACTGTGATTCACATAGCATACAGGTTGCAGTCATATGAGTTTTCGATTCTTTTATGATTTAAGTTTCATTACATGCATATGTATATGGTGTGCGCATCAGAAGGGTTTATTGTTATGTTGAATGGTCAGCATTAGGGCCTGGAACGAGAATCTTGTAAGGGATTTGGCCCTCGTGTGATTTACAGATACATGCTTATAAACTCTGCCTCCTTTTTCAGTCTATTCATGTTCCTTTTTATACAGCTTAATAGTGTACATATCTTGCATGTCGTGTGTGTGTCCTGAGCAAAGATTTTCTGAGTGATACCTCTGTAAGGAGGTTAGAATCATTGCCATAATCATACACAGTCTTTAGAGTCACAGTTTGCTTTAATAGATGCATGTCATAATCAGCATTGTAGTCAAATACATCAGTAGGGTAATCTAGGTGTGTGAAGGATAGGTTGCATATCACGGTCTTCTGTAAGGAAGCCTTGCAATTTCCCTCATAATCACCTGGGCGGTAATTCTTTATGTCTATATATCTTAGACCACGCCTCTAAGTTTACACACCTCGGTCGATATTAAATATAGAGTCTAGTCTAGTACCCTAGCTAGAACCACTACAAAGATCCAACTTGGTGAAGTAAATTGATCCATGCAATTGATCCAGTAATTCATCAATGACAGGAATGGGGAACTTATCTTTAATAGTGAGCTTGTTGAGCTCCCTATAATCTGGACACATGCGCCATGATCCATCCTTCTTGTGCACCAGTACTACTGGAGCAGAGAAAGAACTTTGACTCGGTTGAATTATACTAGCCTCTAGCATTTCTGCAACCATACGTTAAATTTCACTCTTTTGGACATAGGGATATCTGTACGGCCTGATGTTTGGAGGAACACTTCCAGGAATCAGATGAATAGCATGATCATGATCACGCATAGGTGGGAGACCTTTGGGAGTCTCAAATACCTTGGCATGATTTTCCAGGACCTTTTGGAGATCTGGAGAAATAGATGATTCCGATGTGGAAACATCTAGCGAACATAATTGTGCAATTACACCTCTTTGCTCCTTTTTTAGAAGCTTTTTCATACCATTAGAGCTAATTATATTTCCTGGTTTCCCTGCAATACCCCTTCATTCAACTTCCTTTCCTTCCGTAGAAAATTTGATGAAAAGTTCTTGAAAAGTAAGAGCTATTGTACCCAAGGATTGTAGCCATTGGACTCCTAGTACAACATCAACACCTCCCATTGGAATGGAAAGCATTGGGCTAGTCAATACATATTCTCCCATGGATAGCTTGATATTATGGCACTTTCTAGAGCAATTTATTGTTCCTCCATTTGCAATCATCACTTGACACTCTGGTGCTAGATATAGGAAGAAATTCAATTATTTTGCTACCTTAGAATGAATAAAATTGTGGGTGCTTCCTGAATCAATCAACACTATTACCTTTTTCTTCTTGATTTGTCCTTCTATCTTGATGGTTTGAGGAGTGGTAATTCCCGCCAATGCATTACAAGATATGGTCGGATTTATTTGTTCTTCATCTAGGCTTTGTTCCTGGAGTATATCCTCTAATTTTGACCTTTCTTGCTCCTTTTCTTCTTCCTCTTCACAATCTATGTAGAATAATTTCTTCTCAGCACATTTATGACCTTTAGTGTATTTTCTATCATAACTGTAAGAAAGCCCCTTTGCTCTTTTTTCTTCCAATTGTTGTGGTGTCAACCTTATAGGTTGTGGAAGACTAGGGGCAACAACACTTCCATCTTTATAGTTGTGAGTGGTATGCTTCCTGGTTGCCATAATTTTGCTTTCCATTTTTCTTACTAACCTGAATGCCTTCTCTAATGAATCAGATTCCCAAAGGCGAACATCATGTTGGATATTATCCTTTAAAGACCCTATGAACACATCAATCCTATGCTCCTCTGGAATATCTTTTACCCTTATGTTCAATTTTTGGAACTCTTCAATGTGCTCCATTATTGAACCCTTTTGTTTGAGACTTATCAATTGGCTAAAAAAAGTGTTTCTTTTTGTATCCTCATAATGTGCTATCAATTCTTCCATAAAAATTGCCCAAGTGATAAATTGTTTACGAGAGCAAAGCCATTGATACCATACAAACTGATTTGGTTCCAAATATAAAGTTTCCATACGTACCTTTTGTGTGTGTTTCACATTATTGAGATCGAAGAATTGCTCCATCTGTAATATCCATGTGGCGGGATCCTTGCCATCAAACTTCCTCATATCGATTTTTGGAATATGGTGAGTCTTCGATCCAACATTAGAGTCTATGGAATCATGATTAACATTTCTTTTGTTCACATCATGAGTTTCCTTTACAACCTTTTCACCATTAATAAGTATTTCTTGTAGAAAATTTGTCAAATTTATCTTCATATCTGCCATGTCTGTCTTCAAATCTGTCTTCAAATCTACCATGTCTCTCTTCAAATCTGTCGTCGAATCATCCATCTTAGCTTCCATGCCCTTTATCTTAGATTCCACGCCATTTATCTTAGCTTCTGTTAGCTTTTGTGAGTGTGAGATTTGTTGCACTTGTTCTTGTAATTTTGATATATCATGTAGCATTTCTTCCTCTTCTTCAT
The DNA here is from genome assembly GCA_031772625.1 of Pinus tabuliformis. Lineage (NCBI taxonomy): Eukaryota > Viridiplantae > Streptophyta > Pinopsida > Pinales > Pinaceae > Pinus > Pinus tabuliformis. Next base: position 44,030,321 of record CM062806.1, on the reverse strand, counting down.
GAGTCATGCTAGAGCTTTCAGGTTCCTTACTAAGTGTTTTCATTTTCTTTCCTCAGGGAATCAGTTACCGATAATAATGCTTTACTATGCCCTTTGAATTCCTTCAAACCAAGCTTATGCAAAAATTTAAAAAAAACTACACATCTTTTTTCACTTTGTAGAAGCCTGATATTGAATCTGATGTATCTCTATAATTTCAGATTATCCAGTTCTGAAATTGTGACATGTAGTAGCCTTCTGCGTCCTCTTTCCAATGCCACCAGTCTGATCCAAATTGGATTCTCCAAGGAAGAGTTATGCAAAATCTCCCACAGTGACCTGCTTATAGACTAGTTCAGTAGAGCAAAATTGTACGATGTGCCACGAGTCACTGTTTCAACCTTTGGCTCTAAAAAATATATATAAAAGAAACTACAGTCCATCCTATTTCTGCACCTTCTTACGAAATTTCAATCTGATCCCCAGAGAGAAATTTATGACGATTTTCCCCAGGTCACCTATTTGGAATGTAATTCAGGAGTCTGCAAAAAGACCAACTTCCTCAGATCATATCTCCACAAATATAGTGCAAAAAGCTCTAAAATTCTGACCCGCGGTTCAGTGCAATTTCTTCTCAAATGGTTTTTTTTTGCAACTTCTGAAACGTCACAGAAAAAAAAGTTATATCGAAAATGCCACGATGACCTGTTTGGAGCAGCGAAACCCTAGAATCCACAGCTCTGATACCAAATGTTATGAAACCAGCTCAAGAAAAGATAGATCAACGCCTTAGAATTCAGCCTCTTTGAGGGGGCAACCTCCTTTACATTAAATAAATGAACAATTCTTGGATGATTCAAATGACAAAACCTCCTTTCTATATATAGGAGTCTAAGGAGTCACATTATAATCCAGCCGACCTAACAATAATAATATAAAGCCACAAAAATAACAATAGAGGGATTCTATGGGACACAGTAATAACAATATGGGGGCAATAGGGGCACAACAATATTAATAAGGGGTATAACTACAATATTAATGGGGTAATCACTAGTATTATAGGGACCCAACAGTTTCCAACATCAACATTTAAAAAAACCTCTCTCAGTTTTCTAACAGATATTATGGTTTGGGATATACAAAGGTATTACATGACCCTATTTTTCAGAATTTCGGGAGGAAAAATCTCAAAGACAGTTAGTGACTTGGATGCCACCTCATCAAATAAGAGTTTCTATCAAATTCAAATTGCTCTTCTTTGTCACTAGAAATCCACAAAGATAGTGCCAAGTAGATTCATTAGTTTTTAATGTCCTATATTTTAGTTCTATTTGTGTAAGACAGTTTGAGATATTTGTAAACAAATCTTGATATTTTTTCAAGATATTTTAGTTTAGAATTTGTATAAATACTTCATCATTTGAAGTAAGAGATGTTGATTGTTGAATATAATTTCCTCTACAAATTGTAATTTTCTAGTTGCTGGAAGCATCAATAATACAAGGACATTCTTCACAGGATTCATGTGGTGTACGAAATGGTGATATTTTTCTTCAGTTTCTGTGTTTAATCATTATCTCCTTTCTCTGTCATTTCTGAAAAGCTTAATTACATATAATAAATAAATAAATAAATTGTGATCAATAGGATATGTTATTTAGAGCACCCTATTTTGGCTGTTAGTAATTTATATGTTTTTGATTAGGTCAAATTAAGGAATTTTTCGTTGCTCCTTAGTTTCTACTAAATCTTACATTTATGTTGTTTCATAATCCATTTAATTATGAAACATTCAACTAGTGCAACCTAGCTTGCCCTGTGAAACTCCTTCAAAGTTTAATGCACATCCAGCTAATCTTTAGACTCCATAGCCCAATGGAATTATAGAAATTTAATCAACCAAACAATCCAATAAAAAAAAAAATCAGTACAGTCATAACTAGCCTAAAATTCACATCAAACATAGCTAAATTTTATAGAGAGATCCCTCTCTAAAGTTGGCAGGGCTAGATCCAAGCTTCTAAAGTGGTTTTGATGTTGTCCTATGTGTTTACTCCCTCAACCTCAAAAATATAGAACGACAACAAAACCCATTAGAGTTACCTCCACCCAAGTCGTCTACCTCACTAACGAAGAACCACGCACCCTTGTTAGCACACGAATATTTGAAGAAACCTCGAATCCCACCTCTACTGCATCCCCAACCTCTCATAACCTGTCACCCTTCACAACCTCTCCTTCCCCGACCATTTCATACCTCCCACGAACCAGCAACCTCCTCAGTACTGAGACCGAAATGGAGGTTGATTGTTTAATGTAGTCCATCTTCAACATTATCCAGGACACCCTCGATGTCCATACTACAATAGCAAATTTAGATACTCTACCTCTATTCTCTTTTTTATTAGCATCAACCCTTCCATTGGAAGCAGGTCCACATTCTACTCATGGTCAAGAATTCATAACCATCCCATCTCAGAATTCTACCCTCACTCCAATTTCACCACCACATTTTACTCCAGAGCACACCAACACCCACACTGCAAATACCCTTCACCAGGAGACTTCACCCCTAGGACATTTTGAAAAATCGGTTACCAATGGCCAACCACTGCAAAGCTGATACCCTTCGCCTACCACAATGGCACAAGATGATCTTCAGAACTATTTATCTTCACAATTGTTTTCTTTCATTCAACTGGCTATCATCAAGCGGAGGTACTCCATAACACCTTGACAACATAGAATGAGCATCAACAAAAATGATTGCTCTCCATTGTAGCCGAGTGTGATCAGCTTCTACAAGAAAAGTAAGCACTACAACAACAACTTGATGATATAAGCATTAAGTTTCAAGCTACGTGGCCTACCAGCATTGATATAGTACCAAATGCATAGGAAGACTTCATGGATTGCACCGTTTCACAGAACTTGTTTCAACAAAAAAGCATCTTCAGAATACTGTAGAAGCAAGGGAATTCACACTCCCCGATCCAGCCACCCATTATGAAAATAAAATGATACAAAATATCAATGATGTGGCTTCACTAAAGAATTCCCTTCATCAGGTTATGGAAGAAGTGAAATAAATCTTCGCTCAAACGCATGCATGGTCGGGCTTCCACACCAAGAAGAATCAACTAGTCTATTCTCTACGATAACAAGCTCACAAGCTCTTCGACCAAGCATTGACCACGGTTGACCTTGAGTAGCAGAAGGAAATTTTTGCATAAAAAGACAACTTGGAGAAACAAATCCAATAGATTGAGGAGGACTCTTGCACCACTAAGGCTTTTCTTCGCAACCTCAAACCACCAGTATAGATCCATTTTCAAAATTTGCGGCAGCTTTGTGAAGAGGAAGAAACTCAATGGAGTGTTTTTATGACTACAAGACCTACCCAAAAAACAATTGAACTCAGTGCACACTTCATCAAGAAAGCTAGCAATCTCATAGGCCCATGGCAGGTGGCCCTTGATGAGTACATATAGTTTAAGACCACAACCATCTGATCCATCCCAAAGTTGGGTCCTTCGTTTGAAGGAATGAGCTAGGAAGGAGCAACACCAATAGGAGCCCTGTAGCAACAAGAAGCACTGACGGTATAGACATAGGATTGACTCGGGGATGAGTCAATCGATTATGGTCAGGGCTTGTTATATCTTTCATTTTGGGGGGACAAAGTTTTGACATGTTTTGACCAAATATGACTGACGGGGAGTCGCGAAGAAAGTAACTGAGGAAAGAGAAGGAATCTACTTAGATATTTCACTTGCGGAAGGTTGGTCATGGAAAACACATGCAGTCATATCCAAGCTAAAACAATTGTCAACAAGAGGAGAAGCATTCACGAACAAATAATAGAAACAACCAAGAAGGAAAGGGCAGGGCATACAAAGAAGAAACCAACAATTTAGGAAAGCGGAGTGCATAAAAGCTTCAGAAAAAAGGAAAAACATACACACAAAAGGCTTATGTACTGAAATGTTGTCGCTGAGTATATTGGGATTAACATCATTCTGTGTTTGTTTGATCTTGGATTAGTTTATGTTCTCATTTTCTTGGTTCTATTGGAAAGGCCTCAAAGCCTAAATGTAATGATGTATTGATGATTGGAGCTAATGAATGGGAGTTGCGAGAGGATTTGTGGATCTACCTATGGTGGTTTTATGGGACTCTTTTAAAAATTGTAATATTATTGCATGTGTGTACTCTTTGTTCCTTTAAATGTTTTGTTCATTTTCTTTCTCAATGGTTATGCATTTTTCATTGTATTTCTAAGTTAATCAAAACTGTTAGCCTTTACACAACTCCTACTGATGCTTAGCTCTAATCCCTTAACTAAGTAAGGTCACTACACGCCTTGGGTGACACACCTTATTCTCTTTGAGTAAAGTGAAAATGTCGACGTTACGCTAGACTATAACAGACGTCTTTGTTGGCCCTTGTGCCTAAACCCAGGATCTCTTCCCTTCCTTAATTTTTATGCCAACAAATGACGATGGGCCGATACTAGCCTTCGACCATTGACCCTTGGTCAAAACTCATTACAGGGTGATATGTTGGGTGACACGATTCAGGGTGGTATGGATGCCTTATGGACCCCAACTAGTTATGGCATGGCAGCACATGGACTAGGAAAGCACACATGGGCGCCACATAAACTTTTCTTGATGACATGTCCTCTACTAATGAGCTAAATTTATAAGGGGCATAACTTTCTCCCCAATTTTTAGATTGTGGTAAAATTTATGTCACTGGAAAGCTCTTGACGAGTTGAACATAATCGTGGCATTAGTTTTATGATTCAAATAATTTAAGAAAAGAGGTTGTTGTAACCCCATCTTCATAACATACCTTGGAGATCGGGTCAAACGAGTAACACTCCCACACCCGAGATGGTTTAAAGGGGTGGTAAGTGTTACAATAGGGTATGACTATTAATGTTTAGTTTGATTATCCTCCACTATTAGTTATACCTATAGGTCCACAACCACACTTTTCTATATTTATAGATTATTTATTTATCTAGTATGGTCATAATATTTGGGTGAAAGGATTTCTAGATCCATATGACCTTATTGAGCGCCTTAATCAAAGTGCTCATCCATTTGTTGGTTTCATGTGTTATTAGTGGAAGAGCTAGTATGTGCACCCATACATGGGACTAAGGCATATGAACACACTTCGTGATTACTTTTTCTTAGCATTGAGGGTTTCACAAACACTTGGGACACAAGATTTTTGACATGTTTTTTAGTGTGGATGGCAAGCCCATACATGGGATTTTGGCTTATGGATTTACATTATAGGTACACATGTTTAGGGCAACATTCTTCAAAGTAGGGTGGAAATATGTGATACCCACTATTAATGTAATATGGGCTTAATAACCAATTAGAGTTGATATTAGAATATGTATGGTGGCCATTTAATTAATTATCATTCATTAAATGTAATATGCCCATTCATTAATGTAGGGGCCATTAATGGGTAGGATTAGGGTTTCCTAAGTGACTATAAGTAAGGATAAAATCCTCCTCATGGAATACACAACGAAATATTATTTTATTAGAGCAATGCTCATTTTGAGGTTACCTCCTCAATAGACAAGTAGACAATAGTTTACCCTTCTACAAAAGGATTATTTTATGGTGTTGCCTTACATTAAGGTTTTTGGATTTAATAAAATATGGGAGTTTTCTCGATATTTTTTGGAATATATTGTTTATTATTTAGGCTTTGAAACAAGTCCAATCATAATTTTCTCATGTACACTAGTGTAAGTTCAATTTAACTCTTGAGGTATTAAAAATTGAGAAGGACAAAAAAAATTGAGATGTAAAACTCTTGCTACTTAAAAGCTATTGAGTTAAGATATATTTACACTATTGTGTATGAATTAATGCTTGGCATTCTTTTCAATTTTTTCGTTTTAGAATAGAAATTTTATGTAATTTTACGTTTGGTTAGTAAAAATGGATGTTACACATCTCATCTATGTTATATTGCTATATTTACTGTTTTTATAATTATGACATTGGGCTAGTTTATTTTACATGTAAAGACATCTATAAGAATGTACACGACACATTTCCCTGATAATAAATTATAAAATGATCCTATTTGTTTTGATGCAAAATTGAACACCTTAAAATCTTGTTCAAGATATAAATTTATGTTACCTCAAAACCATATTTGTTATTATAACCAACTTAACATATAACATTTTTGTTTTTTATTAATTGAAATAACTTATATAATTTAAATAAAAATTTGATAATAGTTAAATATTATCAATGTAAATTATTTTAATACAATAAATTTTGATTTCAATTCTCATTCTAATAATCATGACATAAGCCAATATTGATTGATTATCAATCCTCATTCATATTAACACTCACATAGATTATAATAATCATGACAATAAGCCAATATTGATTGATTATCCATCCTCATTCATATTAACACTCACATAGATTATCATTTCTATATAAAATGTAAAATGCATCTAAACACTAGTCAAATCTCTAACGACTCCACACCTTTCCCTCCCTATAATAGGGCATTGCTCATATACAAATAAATTAACCAAAACATGTAAATTAAACCAATAAACAATGTTCAAGCCAATCCTTAGAGCATAACAATGCACAAAGTGAGAGGAACAGACTAGGACGTGTGCATTTAAGAAATAAGCACTGCACAGAGCTTGAGAAGCAGAGTATTAGCTTATGGACTCTTAAAAGCCAGCGAAGGCACCCAACTTAATCGAATTATTCCCTACTAAAATTGAGCATAAACATGCACCAACTAATTTTAAAATCTTATAAAAAAGCCCTTGCCCTTCTGCTATGTCTCTCTTTATGCACTCACTCCTAAACGCCCCACATGGGTCTCACAATCCCGATACATTAATTTCACAACACCAAAGGTCATGTAAAGCTTCGCTTGTGTGGGTGGCACATATTATTTTCCAAATTATTATTTATTTGACCAAAATATTATTATCTATTTGAAAACTTTTGGGTGGCGCTACTTCAATGTTTTTAAATTTCCAGGGTTTGAGACATCGCGTGCGCGCGCGTCAGATGGACTGCCGGACCGTCAACGGCCGTGAGGACAACCTGTCCTACGCCGTCAATTCGACGGCCTGTCGTTATCCACTCGTAAAAAATACTCGTATACGATTGCACCGACATTCCATGTACAGATACGGTTCGTATACAATACTTCGTATCTACTTTATGACCGTTTAAATGACGAGGATTAAAGTAGAGATGCATTGGCATTTCTTTAGGAATTGAATATTCTGCATATAATTTTATTTTTCTTAAACAATGTGTAATTGCATGTGATGTTCGTTATGTCCTGACAAGATTTGATTGGGTGTATTGTCCCTTTGAAACCCAACCAGAATTTTGTATGCATGTAAAACAGGGGATTCAACCAGTGAAGCCCCATTAGGTTTGAAAAAAACATGATGGGTGGATTATTAATTGGAATCAAAGGGTATGGGGAGATTCATTGCAGAAAAAGGTCAAAACGGCTACCCTGTCACACAACGTTAATATAAAAAAATATAAAACAATGAGATAATTGAGCCTATGGAGCAGTGTCATGAAACACTGCACTAAAACAATTCCTAGAATAGTGAAACATTAAAAAAATATGAGTTTTTTCACACCTCATTTACACTGCACTAAAATAATTAATAGAATAGTGAAACATTAAAAAATATGAGTTTTCTCAAACCTAAAAAATGAGTTTTTAAATTGTCAAAAAGCAAACCTTAGCAACAATTGTGTGACTAAATTGTAGATAAACCAATATGCCTCACAATGCTCCGTTGGTGTATTGTAGTCAGAATGTTTCTGACTAAATCACAGATAAAACAACATGCCTTACCATAGGCTAAATTGCTATTTTGTAATTAATAGTCATCTGTATGGGATCATATGATTAATTTGATACGAGATATCTTACCAGCTTGACATTTTAGTTGGAAAAAACCAAGAGGGGTGGTACAACTTTTAAAAATATTTAGGAAAGAATTGTATGGTATAAGGTTATTCAAGTGATTGAAATAAAACTGAATTAGTGGTTATTTTGATTTTATAAATGATTAGTAATTTTAAATTTAATTTAAATGGGCACAGTTATATAAATTAAGTAATTAGTAAATATGGATAAGTATTAATTTATAATATATACTAAGACCACTTATTTTATAATATATTTTGCATTGTTAGATTTGAGATTTTTGTGATCTATAATGTTGATATCAGTTTTTCGGATTGATAATGTTGATTCTTGTTACCTACCAGCCATTTCTCAATGGCTATTTTCGAACAGCAAACTCTGTATAGTGATGCAGCCTTGCTATTTATTCCCTCAGATCTATTGATTTCTCACCTTGTCCTGAAGATGAACCACATTAGCTAGTTCGAAACATCGACCAAATCCTAGCGATGTGATAATCTGAAAGACTGATATCAACATTTTGCATTGTGACAATTAAAAAAAGTCCAAAATTAATTATATTATTATTATTATTATTAAAGTTAAACACACACAAAAAGATATATTAGAATAATATATAATTAGAAAAATTCAATAAAGTAACAATAAACAATAAAAGTTTAATGGCATAAATAAAAATGAAATATAATTAAATTGAAAAATAAAAAGTCAAAACAACTTTTGAAATAAATCTCAACCCTCTATTCCAATTACTATTAAAACTAACACAATTATATTAAATAAATGGTTATAAACGCTCATAGGCATCACCTCATTATAAGCATCAAAACAATTAATTAGACATCTCACATTGATTAAAAGCAAAAACAAAAAGTAACTAAATTATTACTTTATTTAAAATTATTATTACTAATAATTATAATTAAATTAAAATTGTGAAAACTCTGTTGGAAACCTTTGAGCACTACTAAGAGGGATGGGGGTTGAATTAGTAGTGTGACTTGTATATGATTTTTGCCTTTTATTAAATTCACATATTGAAACATACATGTGCACGCACACACACACACACACATATATGCAACAACTCATTAAACATGTGCATCACATAAGCATAACTAAAAATCGTATGCATCGACATAAATAATAAACAATGCACACAATCACATCATCACACACAAGACACGAGATTTCTGGTGGAAACCCTTCCAAGAGAAAAACCACCCTTTTTGTTGTTGCTCTACTTTGAATTTCTATTATGTCAAGCAATTTGTCTTTTACATAGCTCGTTGAGTCCAATTAGCCTGGAGACTTGACCGCATATATAATAGGCCAACATCGATCGGTCAGGAGACTCGATTCTACTAATTAGCTCAGAAGACTATGTTCTCACACAGATCTACGAACTACCATCTGTTGAAGGCCGCCATGATCAACGATCCTCACCCAACTCCGATTTGACTATCCAACTCCAATTGGGTGGAGAAATTGTTCCTTTCGTTGAAGCTTCGGTATCACTGCTCCTCTCTCATGAAGTCATTGCTCCCCAAAACTATGTGGACCTCATTTCATCTATTTTCAAACTGGATCCAAGACGGTCTGCTCAACAAGAATTCAACTTTGCAATCATGCTCTCAGTAATAAGACTCTACAAATTTAATAAAAAACACTACCAACAATGTGCTCTCAAACTAGCAAAATAATGGTTCACTATACATTAAATATGACTAATCACCAAGAACTAAACTCTCATCCATCAACAATGCTCTTAATACAAACTCTACTACAACAACTATAAATTTAATATATTCTCCAAGATGCTTCAGATCTACTCACTATGCAACCATTAACACTTATACACTAAAGCATTTATGCTCTCCAAAAGATCTAAAACATAATCACTCTATGTAGCCTTCTCTTACACACATACACTCAACGTCATCAGCCACTAAGCTCCAAAGTGAAGAATATAAAACCTATATGGAGAAATTCAACTTGGGGCTAGGATCAAGGGTGTAGAAATTGGACCAAATCAATCCACTAACATCACTACTTGTGCACTAAATGAGTTCACATCATTGGAGGACCTTTTCAAACCATTTTCGACCTTAACTAATCAATTTAGAAGCTTCCACGAATTACCATGTCATTTTTTTCCCAATCTGTGTGACGAATGCAGAGAAACTCACTTTCAGGACATATACACGACTTTCCTTCATAAAACTCGCGTATACGCTGGTTTCCTTCACAAGACCTGTGTATGCCTCTCAAAACTGAGTTTTATAAAGAGTTTTGTAGCCCTACTCTTGCTTCTATCAACTCCAAACTTCTAGGACTTGTTTATCTACTTAGGGGGGCATCTCCTAACATTATAGAACCTATGAAAACCCATGACAAGCCTTTGATAACCATGACAAAAGTCTCCCAAGTGTCACTGCCAAGTTGACCTAAAAGGCCAACAAACATAGGTTGGCAATACTGCCAACAAGTCCTCCACTCTCCAATAAACATTTGCACAATCTACAACACCTCTGACAGACCTACAATACACTATAGCACATATCCATCATCAACATAAGTCCAACATATCGTAACAAGTTATCAAGTGTGCCATCATCATAGGATCAATATCAATTCCAACACATGCCAACATAAACCAACTACTCCATCAACAATCTACATCATCATAGGTTGACATAAGTGCATGACCTCATAAGGTTGACATCAATGCCAACACAATCAACTCAATGTCAACTCCCCTAGCTACAACCATACTACAATGAATGACATCAACACATAAGCTAGGATACAATGGTTGACATCAATCCAACATGAGCTAGGTTCCATCATGAACTCATGCCAACATCAGCTAGCTAGATCCATGCACACCATAATGCCAACAATCTCCCCCTTTGGCATTGATGGAAACCATACACAAACTCCAGACCATCATCCTCTATCTCTCCCCCTTTGACATCAATGGCAAAGGGTCAACTCCATATGATAAGGTAGCAAGAACTGAAACACAAATACTGGAGTAATGCATATCAATGATCATCCATGCCTCCATACAAGAAGAAAATAACATATATATCAATCTATAGGTTTTAACCCCATACAGAAATTACCTACATACGAATTCTAAAAACAGAAAATAGACAATGGCGAGAGCATAAACATAAAACAGATATACACAAAGATTTTCCCCTGGATCCCAAAACCGAGACTACCATATTGATTTTTCATTATATTCCTTTCAACGTTAGAATACATATATATACATGTCGAAGCATCCATAAACCCCAATCCATTGACCCTAGATTAGAACATAACCATAGTTCCCTTGATCAGATCTACAAAATACCATGTAAAGAAAACCATCATGCCCAAAACCATGTATGAAATCCATGCACAAAACCATAGGTAGATCTGCCCACCTAATATAGGGTCCAAAAAAAATTTCCTGGGCTGCTGCCCCAGACCCCATGCAGGGGGGCTACCACCCCCCTGCATACCCCCCGACAAGGGGGGCATTTGCCCCCCTATGATCCCCCTGTTGCGTCTAACGCAACATATAGGGGGAGCTACCACCCCCCCTGTGACCCCCCCACACATGGACTAGTCGTGGAAATAATATAGCACACACCCAACATTCTCCCACTTGTTGTTTTCTTTCCACAGGAGAGCTTAGTCTTTGATCCAACCCTACAACGCCCATTGTTTCTCTACGCCAAGAGAACTTCTCAGTACTCACAGACTTTGTCAATGCATCTACAATATTCTTCAAAGAATCCACCTTTACCAGCAACACCTTTTTGTCCTCAACCATATCCCTCACAAAATGACATCAATTTGCTTTGTCTTTGAAAGCTAAGCAGGGTTCTTTGCCAATAAAATTGCACTTTGGATGTCATAATCTATCTGTATAGCTCATTATACTAACCCCATACTTGAACAAAATCTCTGCAACCAAATTGTTTCCTTGCTTGCACGAGTGGTTGTCATGTATTATGCCTCTGTAGTTGAAAGTGCCACTGCATACTGTCTCTTGCTCATCCAACTGATTGCACCTCCAAATAGGTTAAACACATACCGACTTGTAGATCTTATCTGATCCATATCTCTAGCCCAGTCTGCATCAACAAAGCCATGGATGTCTAAAAATTTGTCCAATCCTGGTCTTCATTGGTAGCACAAACCATAATCACTAGTGCCATGCAAATACTTGAAAACCCACTTCACCGTTGTCCAATTCTCCTGCCCTGGTTTTGACATAAATCTTCTCAATACTCCCACTGCATGTGTAATGTCTGGTCTAGTACATACCATTGCATACATCAGGCTACTGACTACACTTGCATATGGAACAAGAGACTTATCATCTTCCTCTTCTTGTGCCTTGGGACAATGTTCAACAGATCAATTTACACCTACGGGAATAGGAACCTTCACTGGTTTACTATCTTGCATATTAAACATCTGCAGTATTGTCTCAACATACTTCCTCTGGTTTAACAAGAGCTTCTTCTTTGCCCGATCTTGTTTAATTTCCATGCCCAAAATATAGTTTGCAACATCAAGATTTTTCATGTCGAATTTGGACAATTGGGTCTTCAAATCCTAGATAATTTCTTTGTCATTTCGAACCAGCAACATATCATCCACATACAAGACCAGATAAATAACATGGTCACCAATTAATTTAAAATACACACATTGATCTTCTTTTCTTTTGGTGAAGCCAAGTCCCCATATAAATGTATCAATTTTCTAATACTACATCCATGGTGATTGTTTTAACCCATACATAGACTTTTTTAACTTGCATACAAGTTATTTCTTACCCTTCACCACAAATCCTTCAAGTTTCTTCATGTAGATCTCTTCTTCCATATCCCCATGAAGAAATTTTGTCTTCACATCCATCTGTTCTACCTCAAAATCAAAAGCATGAGCAATAGATAAAAGTAATCTAATAGAAGCTACCTTGGCAACAGGAGAAAAAAATATCACCAAAATCAATTCTTGGCACCTGGAAATAACCTTTTTCTACCCACTGAGCTTTGTATCTACCTTTCCTTCTGCATTCATCTTCTTCTTAAAAACCCATTTGTTGCCAATGGGTTTCCTTCTAGTTGGAAACTCCACCAGATCCCAAGCCTCATTTTTGTGCAAAGATTCCATTTCATCAACCATGGCCTCTTTCCAAAGTTTTCCATCCCTTGAATCTACTACTTCCCTCACAGTTCTGAGATCATCATCAATAATAGATAAAGCAAAATTTGAACAGAAAGCAGATGGACTATAACTTTTTGGCTGCCTTCTTTCTGGAACTTATCTTCTCACAACTGGAGTTTGTGTCTCTTCATCTTCTAATTCCTCTTCTGTTGTAAAGTCTGATTCTTCCTCCTTTAGCTCAAACTCTATCTTCTCAGGTTCCTTTGGTAGGACTTCATGTTTAATAACATCTTTCACCTCTCTAAACACCACATCTTGGCTATAAACAACCTTCCTTGTTTCTAGGTTCCAAATCGTATAACCTTTTAAACCACCCTTATGCCTAATAAAGATACACCTTTCAGATTGACTATCCAACTTTGCTATTTTCTCCTTTGGAACATGTACATATGCATCACGTCCAAATACCCTCATATGTGAAAGAGAAGGTTTCTTACCAATCCATACCTCTTGTGGAGTCTTATCCTCCAAAGCCGATGAAGGTGATCTGTTGACCAGGTAACATGCAGTCTCCACCGCCTTTGCCCAGAATTCATGTCCTAACCCGGCACCACCGAGCATGCTTCTTGCCTTTTCCATATATGTCATGTTCATTCTTTCTGCAACTTCATTTTATTGAGGTGTGTATGGAGTAGTCTTTTGCCGTGCTATACCACACTTCTTATAGAACACTTCAAATTCCTTTTGGCAAAACTCTCCACCGTTATCTGTCCTCAACACCTTTATCTTCTTCTCTGTCTAGTTTTCCACCAGAGCCTTAAATTCGTTAAACCTGTCAAAGACTTCATATTTCTTCCTAAGAAAATATATCCATGTATTCATTGAGGAGTCATCTATAAATGATACATAGTACATAGACTTACCCAGTGATGGAACCGACACAGATCCAAACACATCACTATGCACAAGCTCTAATATATGTTTCGTCCTCTTAGCACCAGAGGGGAAACTCACCCAATTATGCTTCCCATATACACAATTTTCACAGAAATCAAAATCCAGAGAGAAATTAGACATACCTTATACCATACCATTACCATGAAGTATTCGAAGGCCCTTCTCTCCAATATGTCCAATCCTTTGATGCCATAGCATGGTCTTTTCTCCAGAAACCATTACATTTTCTGCTCCATTTTTAGGAACCACAGAACTATTTCACCCATCAATAACAGTGCTACCCTAAAGATGTTATAGAGTTCCAATCCGAACTCCCTGCATCAATACCAGTGCTCCTTGAACCATCTTGTAGGTATCTTTCTTGAACATTGTTTTTATACCTGCATCATCCAACTTGCTTACAGAAATCAGATTTCTGGCCAATGCAGGAATATACATAACACCTAGAAGTGTTCTAAACCTTCCACCTTGCAACTTCAACTTGACTTTTCCATGACTACCGATTCTAGCCTTCCTATCATCCCCTAGGAAGACATCACTGACATCATATTTCTCATACTCGCAGAACCACTCCCTATGGGGAGTAAAGTGAAAGGATGCACCTGAGTCAATCAACCATGCCTCATGATCTATATGTGTACTTGAAGAAGAAGCCAAGTACACATCCCCACCTTCATCTGAGGTGATTTTCACCTCTACAGAATGAGCATCATCATATCCCTTTCCTTTCTCAGGAGCTTTAGATTTACAATCCCTTTTGAAGTGCCCTTCCTTTCTGCATTTCCAACACACCTTTACAGGTTTTCGTGGAGATTTAGATCTCCCTCTAGATTTAGATCTCCCACTTGAGGACTTATTTTTGTTTATGTTCTGGGAGCATCCTCGTACAAACAAGGCATCACCATTCTGGCCCTCCATATTTTTTTGTCTCATCTCCTCTGACTGCAAGGATGAGACTATTTCATCAAACTGCAAGGCAGTTGCATTGTTACTTATTGCAACAACCAGACTATCCCATGAATCTCATCGAGAACACAACAAACTGATGCACTTATCTTCATCTGAAATTTTAATATCAACAGATAATAACTGGCTTACTGCAGTATTAAATGCATTCATATGCTTTGTCACAGAGTCTCCATCTTTCATCCTCAGGTTATACATCTTTTTCCATAGGAACAATTTATTCACCAGAGAATTAGATTGGTACAAATTCCCTAACCTTTCCCACAAAGCCTTCACCAAAGCTTCCCCTAATACATTCAACAATATTGAATCTGAGACACATAATCGTATTGTATATTTAACTTCTGATCCAACTTTGCCTAGTCTTCAACTGACATTGTTATTGGTTTAGCACCTGGATATACTGTGATCCACTGATCTTTATCCACCAACAAATCCTCCATATTGAGTTTCCACAACTCAAAACTCTGACCATTAATTTTCTCGATGTCTATCTTTCCACTGCTTGCCATCTTCTTTCACCACAAGGATCGATCCCACAGATCTCCCATGAACAGGGTCTACCATAGGCTCAAAAAAAACCCCTAAGCAGAAAAGGCGTCCCCTTGAAGCAAAACGACTCTAATACCAAATGTAGGTTTTAACCCCATACATAAATTACCTGCATACGAATTCTAAAAATAGAAAATAAACAATGGTGAGAGTATAAAACATAAAATAGATATACACAAATATTTTCCCCTAGATCCCAAACCCAAGACCATCCAGTTGATTTTTCATCATATTCCCTTCAATGTTACAATACATATATATACATGTCGAAGCATCCATAAACCCTAATCCATTAATCATGGGTTAGAACATAACTGTAGCTCCCTTGACTGGATGTACAAAATATCATGGATAGAAAACCATCATGCCTAAAACCATGTGTGAAATCCATGCATAAAACCATAGGTAGGTCCGCTCACCTAATATAGGGTCCAAAAACAAATTTCCCGGAGCACTTCCTTGGACCCTGTGCAGGGGGGCTACTACCCCCCTACTGCACTCATCGCAACATACAAGGGGGGATACCACCCCCACCCGGGGTAGTTATGGAAAGAATATAACACACACCCAATGCAATCATCATCTAAAGCATCATACCGACCAACAACCTATATCAGCAAGCAACAATATGCCAACACGAGGCAACCACAATCAACATCAATGAGAAAAAACATAATAGTAATCATGAGTAGCATCAAGTATATGCAATTGCATGCACATGTGCATCATCCAACATCTCCTTAGCAACCACATAGAAGAAACCACCAAATATTTCTGAACATGACATGGGGGCACTAACCCAATTGTCATAGCATAGGATGAGGCACGTCATGACACCTCCAAGCAAATCATAATGCCAACAATGTATGGCTGAAGTAAATAAGAGAAAATAGATGCTCCCCCTGAACACATGCCATCTCTAAGTTGTAGTGATCGCTTCAACTACAAACAATGCTTCCTTGCCAAGAAAGAAGCACCATATGGACCAAGACTCCACATGACCATAACTCAAGTGACAATACATTGGTAAATACATCGATGTAGCAGTGACATAAGACCTCATGAATGACTCATATATGACCATAAGACCAAAAGATAGTACAATACAAGTACATGGCTTCATGATTTATTTACATGAATATGTCAATAAATACATAGTTGTTGTGATCATATCCTATGGACCAATGACTTAAAAACATAATACATCATGACTATTACATCAACATTATCCCATACATGTGGCTACAAAATAGACTCATGATACTCCTCTAAAACAAGCCTATCACCATGATGACTCAACAACTATTGACTGGACTCTCAACCAATACATAATGATGAAACAATAGAAAATACATGGTTGTAGTAATCATCATATAACAACCTATACATGGTTGGTCCATGTCACAAGTCATCTCAATACATCCTGAAGTAATGATCACAATCTATGCATGGTTGCACATCTTTTCAACCAGTTGTTAGAGGAAACCAAAAGCATATACATGGCTGAAAATGTGCTCTTTTTTCTACTCATGAAAGACATATAAAGTTGTTACAATCACATGAGCAGAAAGGAATGAAAGATAAAAAATAAATCATGAATCTCAATACCATGCATAGCTCCCCCTGAGCTCAATATATCTCCAATAAACAGGCTGATCCTGTGGACATGAATGTGCACAAAGTTAGAATGAACTCATCATATGTTGTTGCAAACTCTATCATACACGCCCCCTAAGGTTATGCACCTCTCATGAACTCTGTAGTCCTCTATGAATATGCATGAAATAACCATGGATTGCAGGAGGGAATCCTCTTCACTAGTTGAAGAGTGGTTGCTCCTTTCTCCAAATGAATTTGGGCTGCTTATTTTCTTCTTCATAGGTTTTGTGCTAGGTCCTCTTTGTTTTTTCTTATTTTGTTGATTTTGGTTTGAATAAGGAGGCAATAAACAATCTCTTGCCATATGGCCAAAATTATGGCATGTATAACACTCCACATGGCTAAGAGGATTAAATCTTCTTCTGCTCATGCTAGATCTAAACCTTGCATTAAATGTGTCTCTCCTCCAATAGTTATACCTACAATATATTTCCTTATGTCCAAACAGGTGACATGAGTAACGATACCTATAAAAATCACAATTACACCTATTGGCCAATCTCCTTGGTTGTTGATATTGCTACAATCTCTGTTGATGTGATCTACATATTCTACTCCAATAATTAGCTGCAAATGCCCAAACTTGTGACAGTTATAGCATTGTATCTCATGCATCAAAGGAATAAAAGGACTTTTCTTCCTTTGAAATCTAATGGAGCTACCACAATCATCTCTAGGAGCAAAAGGTCTTCTAAATGTAGGTGCTCCTTGATATTTTCTTCTTTGCTGCTGGTTTTGCTTGTTTTTTTGTTGCTGGTTCTTTTGTTTGCTACTTGGATGTTGGATCTGCTTCTTATTTCCTTAGTTATCACTTTTGCTGCTAGTATTGTTTGCTACAGGTTTCTTGGGTTCTTCTTTGTTATTTTTTCCTGCATGCAAACTAGACTCACCCTTTTGAAATCCAAGACCAGATTTATCCAATGGTGATCTTTGGATCTCAAGCAAATTATCCAAGGCTACAATACTCTTCTCCATCTTTCGCTGCTTTCTCAAGGAAACCAA
Source organism: Pinus tabuliformis (assembly GCA_031772625.1). Lineage (NCBI taxonomy): Eukaryota > Viridiplantae > Streptophyta > Pinopsida > Pinales > Pinaceae > Pinus > Pinus tabuliformis. Next base: position 44,012,039 of record CM062806.1, on the reverse strand, counting down.
TTCAACTTCTAATTTCTCAACCTCTTCTACCTTCACTTGGTATTGCTTCCTCATACCTTCCTCAACTTTTTCTACTTCTACCAATTTAACTTTTAAGATCACAATTTCTTCCTTGAGCTTGGCCTCCTTATCATCACAAATATGCAATAATTTTTCTTGATCCTTGCATGCAACTGTTAGTCTAGAAATATCAACTTTAAGAACCTTAATATCATTCTCATCTTCACTAGGCACTTCAGCATGATTAAAACCTGAATCGTTAAAATTATAACTTAACAAAAAATCATTAATATTTATACCTTTGGGTTTAGGATTTTCAGATTTCTTCTCATCATCCCCTGAATCATGTGCACTAGAAGAATGAGACTCTTGTGGCTAAACTTCTTGTTTTTGAAGGATCTTCTTCTTACTTTTCTTCTTGTTTCTCTTCTTCTCATTTTTCTTATTGCTGTTGGTACCATCTCCAAATATGGATTCTAGCTTGTTCCACATTTCTTTGGTTTGTTTCAAACCCACTAGTCTCTTCATATCATTATCATGAAGATTCTTGTAGATTAAGCATCTTGCTGCAAATATTCATATGAAATTTGATCCTTGCCACAACCTTCACATAATACTCTCCAAATGTTAGATCCACAAGGTAATAATTGGGATTTTACATTTTTGTGCCATACCTTGTAATTTGCAGTTGTGAGGACAACCATTAAAAAAAAAAGCAATTTTCACCCAAAAACCCCAGATCTACTCTCCAGCTATCAAGTTGCAACCAAGAGCCACGCTCTGATAACAATTATTGGAAATCTTTGAGCACTACTACAGGGCGGGGGGTGTGTGTGGGGGGGGGGGGGGGGGTGGGGAAGGCGGCGCGGGGAATCAATAATGTGACTTGTATACAATTTTTCCTTTATTAAATTCACTTACTGAAACACATACATATATGAAACAACTCATTAAACATGTGCATCACATAAGCATAATTGAAAACCATATGAAACAACATAAATAATAAATAAGGCACACTATCACATCATCACACATAAGACACAAGATTTTTGGTGGAAACCCTTTCAAAAGGAAAACCACCCTTGTTGTTGTTGCTCTGCTTTGAATTTCTAGTATGTCAAGCAATTTGTCTTTTACATAGCTAGCTGACTCCAATCAACTTGGAGACTTGACCTCATATACAATAGGTCAATATCAATCAACCAGGATACTTGATTCTACTGATTAGCTTGGAAGAATCTATTCTCACACAGAATAACGAACTACAATTAGTTGAAGGCCACCATGATCAATGATCCTTGCTCAACTCTGACTGGACTATCTAACTCCAATTGGATGGAGAAATTGTTCCTTTCCCTAAAGCTTCAATATCACTGCTCCTCTCTCATGAAGTCACTACTCCCCAACACTATGTGGACCTCATTTCATATATTTTAAAACTGAATACAAAAGGCTCTCATCAACAAGAATTCAACTCTGCAATCTTGCTTTCAATAGCAAGACTCTATGCAAATTTTAATAAAAAACACCACCAACAATGTGCTCTCAAACTAGCAAAATAGTGGCTCACAATGCATCACATATGAATACCAATCACTAACAACAAAACTCTCATCCATCAACAATGCTCTCAACACAAACTCTGCTCCAGCAACTATAAATCTTATCTATTTTTCAAGATGCTTCAGATTTGTGCACTATGCAACCATTAACACTCATACACTAAAGAATTTATGCTCTCTAATAGGTATAAAACATAATCAATCTATGCAACCTTCTCTTACACACATACACTCAACATCATCAACCACTGAGCTCCAAACTAAATAATATAAAACATGTAGGGCAAAATTCAGCTCGGGGCTAGGATCAAGGGTGCACAAATTGGACCAAATCAATCCAACAACATCACTACTTGTGCACTAAATGAGTTCACATAATTGGAGCACCCTTTCAAACCATTTCTGACCTTAACTAACCAATTAAGAAGCTTTTGTGAATTACCATGTCGATTTTTTCCTGATTTGCATGAGGAATGCAGAGAAATTCATTTTCTGAACATATACTCGACTTTCCTTCATAAAACCCGTGTACACATTGGTTTCTTTCACAAGACCTACGTATGCCTCTCAAAACTGAGTTTTCTCAAGAGTTTTGTAGTCCTGATCTTGCTTCTGGTTAGCTCCAAATGATCCATGTGGATATTGGTGGCCATGGAAAATTTTAGGGGCTAATATTCGTAGGTGGGCTAATTTTCCATGATTTTTCCAAAAAAAGATTCGCCAATTTCCATTTTTTATAAAAACAATTCGCCCAAATTTTACAATACAAAATTATTATACCTTAAAAATCCAGAACATTATATAGAGAGTAGATATAAAATTATTATTAATTTGAATAATTTTACAAATACATCAATAAACATTTTATAGTTTGCATATTAGGGACTAGTGAGATTCGCCAATGTTTTTAAACTTCAAGATAATTTTCCATCCTTAAAATTTTCCCTGTTGGTGGCCACCCACCTATTCCATGTAGATCTTCAGTTGGTTCCATTTGTTTCCTTGTTTATCATAGCATTTACTAGTTTTAGCATTTTTTTGGGTCCCGGATTTCTGGAGCAGTTTTGACCCCCTAAACGACATTTTTTTGAGGTCTGCAACAGGCCCATAGCCATAGGCAAGGACCTACTGCAAATCCTGTAGTACTCATAGAGATCTTTCCAACAAGGTATCATACACACCAAACAAAGATAATATGACTAAGGTGCGACCTCGGGAAATTGGTTTCCCAACTAACCCCAATGGGGCCCATAAACTCTTGGCATTCCATCTCCTAGGGTTAGGGTTTTGGTTGTTTAGGGTTTCCCTTATTTTTCAATAATAAATAGGCATGTGGTTGCCACATCTCTTCTCAGAGATAAGCTACCATCGCCCGATATAGTTTATTTCTATTTCTGTTTGTAAGCATATTCCAATATTTGATATTAATGAAATGAAGTGTTATTTCTGTTACATCTCTGTATTTATGGTTTTATCTATGATTTGTTGTGTTTTTGTTTAATTTCGGATCAGTGGTACCAGAGCAACCTTCTATTTCTCTGTTTTTCTTTGCATGTACCCAAATAGGTCAAGATATATGGAGTTAGGGCTCGAATTGGTCGAACCTTTGCAAGACCAGCCTTGCAAATCCCGATGACCTCCCATGGTAGAAGAGAAGAAAGACGATGGAGTAGGAGATCCTTTCAAAATATTGCCTGAAGAATCCCTCGAGTGACATAGGAATGTGATGATGGAAAAATTTTCCCAGATCCTTCAGCACTACCCAAAGGCGACACATGTTCTTCCAAAAACCACTCTGGAAGTGCCACACCCTTTAAGGTACAAGTTAACTTTTACATCCTCATATTTGAAGGTCAGATAGATGCAAACATCATAGATTAATGGTTAAATCTGCTATAAGGATACTTTTCAGTTCATGATATTTCCAGCCAGGAAAAGATTACTTTTTCACTTCTCAAAGCCACCCCCCACATCAAGGACTCGTGGTAAACCTACTGTGAGAAGAAGGACGAAATTATACCCTCAATATTTTCAGTCTCACCCACTTAGGATTCATTTTGGGATGCCATCAAGGAACAATACTACCCTGTCAGGAGCTATGAGGATAAATAAATAAAGTGGAGCATGCTGCGATAGGGAAGGGGCCAAGACGTGCCGAAGTTTACCAATGTTTTTCATACCCTTCGCATGAAGTTAGGTATCAAGGAGTCTGAGCAAAATTTGGTACTCAAGTATCGTGATTGTCTACACATATACATCCAGGATGAGATGGAGTTCTTGGACATCTCCACGCTCAGCACGACATACCGATACACTATCAAGATCGAGCATAAGTTTAAACAGAAGAAGCATGACTTTAGATCTGAAAATCCGAAGCAAGGGAAAGGCACCCCCAAACCACAGAGAAAAGGACAAAGCCAAGGTGAAGTGACCTAGGACAACCCGTCGAAGCTGCAATAAAGGAACAACATCCCGAAGACAAAGAAGGACACAGGAAAATGGTGTGAGTTCCATAAGAGCTCCACTCACAACACAAGTGAGTATCGGGCCAAGTAGTCACTAGTGGCCAAGCTAAAGGCTTCTGAATCATACTCATGTTCTGACTCTGAGTCAGAACCCAACAAGGGGAATGAAAAAGCGAAGAAAATAATTGACGTGGAGCTTCGTGCCACCATGGACACCACCAAGATCCATAAGAACGAGCCTGAAGATACAGAGGAGGGGGAACACCTTTTCCACTCATATATGTGGGTGAAGGGTTCTCTGCTGCAGTTCATTGTCGACAATGGGAGACAAGAGAACCTCATTTCAATAGAGGTCATGAAGAAGTTGGGTCTGCCAACTACAACACATCTGTAGCCGTACACCATCATGTGGCTCCACTAAGGATGAGATCTCTACGTAAGCCAACAATGTCGCCTTCCCTATAGCATCAAGCCCTTCGCGGATGAGGTACTGTGTGATGTTGCTCCTCTTGAAGTTTGTGATGTATTATTAGGACAACCATACTTATGAAATCAACATGTTGTATATGAGTCTAGACTTCAATCTGTGATTATTACTTTGGGCAACAAGTTGTATAGGATACTGGAGGGAGCCCCACCTACTACCATCTCTTTGATCTTTCCAAAGCAATGCAGTAAGATCATTTGACAGACTAGGAAATTTGTTTTCCTTATGATTCGCCCTCAGGGCAAGAAGAAGATTGTGGCCACGTCTTCCAAACAAGGCTCCTCCGCACAATAGTAGCATATGGACAAGGTCGTGGAGTACATGGACATTTTCGCCTCACCTATGGGGGTACCTTTTCACTCTCAAGTCAAGCAATCCATCGATCTAGCCTCAGGCGTGCCACTACCCAATGGACCAATCTATCGACGCTATGTTCTGGAGAACAATGAGATCAAGAGGAACATTTAGGAGTTGATGTAGAAGGGGCACATCAGGCCAAGCTCATCACTCTGTGGGACCCTGATTGTATTAGTACAGAAGAAGGATGGGACCTGGAAACTCTGTATTGGCTATCAGGCACTGAATAAGATCACTATCCGGAATAGGTACCTAATCCCACGGATTGATGACCTTCTGGACCAGCTTAAGGGGGCCAAATATTTTATCAAGATTGACTTGAAGTCCAGTTAGCACCAGGTTCCTACCAAACCCTTCGATGTGGTGAAGACTGCCTTCAAATCTAAGGAGGGACTTTTCGAATGGTTGGTCATGCCTTTCGGGTTGCCGAATGCCCCTGCAACCTTCATGAGGTTGATGGATGACATCTTGCAACCCTTCACCAATGAATTTGTGGTGGTGTATTTAGATGACATCTTAATCTTTAGCCAGAGTTGGGAAGAGCACCTCCACCATATTTGACAGGTCCTCCAAACCTTACAACAACAAAATTTGTGTGCCAATATGGAGAAATGCAATTTTGGCATGACCCAAGTTCAATATATGGGTACATCATTGATGAGAAAGGTGTGCATGTGGACCCAACCAAGATACAAGTCATTCAGGATTGGCCAACCCCAACCACTCTAACAGAGCTCTGCAACTTTATGGGCCTTGCGGATTTCTACCACAGGTTCATGTTGGGGTTCTCTCATATCACTTGGCCTTTCAGTCAAGTCACCAAGGGCAGAGTGAAAGAAAAGTTCTTTTGTTCTGAAACCCAACATAAGGCATTTGTTGAGTTGAAGCAACACCTCTGCTTTGCACTAGTGCTCACATTACTAGACCTGCAACAACCATTTGAGATGAAGAAAGATGCCTCCAACTATGTTATTGGTGCAGTTCTTACTCAGCAGTGGTATCCAGTGGCTTACCACAGTAAAACACTTTCAGACACAGTTCGAAAGTATCCCACCTATGACAAAGAAATGTATTCCATTATGCAGGTTTGCCATCAATGGAAGCATTACATTGTGCGGAAGGAAATAGTCATCCACATAAACCACCGACCCCTGCAGTTCATACAAGCACAAGGGAAGTTGTAGAACGATCGCCATCAGAAATGGTGCACATACTTGCAACAATTCCATTTGAACATTAATTACAAGAATGGAAGCACCAATAATGTTGTAGAATGCCTCAGCCAACCACTAGTCATGGTGTTGATCTCTGTGCTCGACTCGTGTGGGCACGAGACTTCAGGGTGGCTACATCTTTACAAGAGTGATCCAGAATTCGACAGCACATACCAGACACTCCTGGAAGGTAAGAAAGTTCCAATTTTTCACTTATAGGATGCAATATTATGCCACCTAGGACACATCTTTGTTCCTTCAAGCGAGCGTGCCAAGATGATTTGGGAGGCACACTACGGTTAGGTCACTGGACATTTCGGAGTAGAGAAAACAGTGGCAATAATGCAGACGTATTTTTATTGGCCGAACCTTTATCAGGATGTTGGGAGGTACATTAATTCTTGCACTGTCTATGCCATTGCCAAACCAACCATCAAGAAGCAAGGCCTACATACTCCTCTTCCTACTCCTAGTTGACCTTGGGAATCCATCTCCATGGATTACATGTCAGGCCTTCCTTCTTCTAAGCACGATAATGACTGCATTTTCGTGGTCATCGATAGATTCTTTAAGATAGCTGTTATGCTCTTAACCTGCAAAATGATACCCAAATACAGAATATGCGAAGAAAATATACCCAGAACACAGAATAGCAATGATTTTATTATTCAAAGAGTAATGTTCACTTGCCTCTTCGAGGGGGCAACCTCCAATAGAGCAGAGCTCGATTACAAAATAAGACACGATGCTCCTCGCAGGGAGTCTCTATCCTTTATATATGACTCATACATGCAATACCACAGACCAATACCGTGGGTTTTATTAATACCATCTATCTAATACTACGGCCCATTTGCAACTAACTGTGGTTCCGTCATTAATTGCGGATTAACCATTTACAATTATTAATATGGGCTTTATTGACTCTTGACTATGACGTGATCCCATTACATAAATAAGGGGGTTAGGGTGGGACCCTAACATGCCCTCCCCCTTAAGACTAGCCTTGTCCTCAAGGCTGAAGTTGCGGAAACTGTTGAAGAATAGTGGTTGGTTCCCAAGTTACATCTTCCGGAGAGGTGTCTTTCCATTTGACGAGGACTTCCTTAATCATGCGACCGCGCAATTGCTTGTCTCGTGTGTCTAGGACCTGTTCAGGTTGAAGACAGATGGACCCTTCTTTGTCCAATTCAGGTAGACTAGTCTGAATTCTGCAATTGTTCCCAATCACTTTCTTGAGGCATGAGACATGGAAAACTGGATGGATTTTTGCAGTAGGTGGCAAGGCCAACTTGTAAGCCACTTCTCCAATGCGCTAAAGTACTTGATATGGTCCGTAGAATTTGGGAGATAGTTTCTGACACCCCTTGTCTTTGAGTGATGTTTGCTTATATGGTTGTAGCCGTAAAAAGACCTGATCCCCTTCTTGAAATTGGCGCTCGAAGCGATGCTGGTCTACTTGTTGCTTCATGTGGTTCTGAGCTTGATGAAGATTCTCGAAGATGGGTGAGCATGGTTGCACGGTGTTGTGGGAGTTGAACCACTGCTTGTACTTTTGAGCACCCCTTGAGATACGAAGTAGGTGAAGGCGGGAGTTGACCATATACTGCTTCATAGGGAGTCATTTTGATGGTGACATGATAGTTGGTGTTATACCACCATTTAGCGAGAGGTAACCACTGTACCCAAAGGTGTTGGTTTTTTGAAGTGAAACACCTAAGGTAGGTTTCTAGACATTTGTTGACGGCTTCGGTTTGACCATCTGTTTGCGGATGATAGGAAGTATTGAGTTTTAGTTGAGTGCCTTGTATCTAGAAGAGTTCCTGCCAAAATTACTGGTGAAGATCGGGTCGCGATCGGACACAATAGAAGTGGGCATGCCATGCAATTTGAAGACCTGATCCATGAAAGATTGACGACCAAAGTTGGTGTAAACGGGTGGGGTAGGGCGCAGAAATGAGCATACTTCGACAGTCGGTCCACAACCACCATGATGACTGACTTGTTCCCTGACTTTGGAAGACCTGTAATGAAATCCATAGAAACCTCCGTCCAAATTGATGCCAGAATGGGCAATGGTTGTAATGTGCCTGGTGTGTTGACGGTTTCCCCTTTGTGGCATTGACAGACATCGCATTCTGCTACGAAAATAAGGATGTCCTTTTTCATGCCTGTCCAAAAAAATGATCTTCTGGTGCGAGCATACATCTTCTGAAAGCCCGAATGTCCTGCAATGGGAGATGAGTGCAATTCTGCCAAAATGCGACTTTTGAGGGTGGATGTTGGTGATATTACGACTCGGTCCTTGTAGCGAAGAATATCATCCTGCCACGAGTAGTCCTTGGTGGAATTTGGATCTACCTGCAATTGAGAAATGAGTTGGGAGAGCCCGGGTGTGAAAACCATTCCCTGCGAGCCTATTTAATCCATTCTGGAATGGGGAGGGAAATTGCTAGCAAAGTACTTTCCTCCTCAAATTGGCGAGATAATGCATCTGCTACACTATTTTCTTTCCCTTTCTTGTAAATGATCTCATAATCATATCCCAGCATTTTGGCGAGCCATTTATTTTGTTGTGGGGAGGATAGGCGTTGCTCCAAAAAATATTTAAGACTGTGATGATCTGTGCGGATTTGGAAACGTCGCCCCAATAAGTAAGGTCGCCAGGTCTCGACTGCATGTAAGATGGCCATCATTTCCTTCTCGTAGGTAGATTGGCCCAGATTCCTCCCACTTAGTTGTTGGCTTGTGAAGGCCAAAGATCGCCCTTCCTGCATTAAGACCGCCCCAATACTTGTACCCGAAGAATCACATTCAATGACAAAAGATTTGGTGAATTCAGGTAGTGCTAAGACTGGAGTGGAACACATGGCATTTTTTAGAGCTGTAAAAGCCTGTTGTGCTTCCTCATTCTAGAAGAATGAATTTTTCTTTAGGAGTTGGGTGAGGGGCTTCGCTATGCGACCATAGTTGCGGATAAATTTACGATAATAGCCTGTGAGACCCAAAAATCCTCTCAAGCTCTTCAAGGTCTTAGGTTGAGGCCATTCCTGCATTGCCTGGATCTTTTTGGGATCCACCTTAACCCCATCACGCCCCACAATGTGGCCCAAATACTCTACTTCTGCCATGCCAAACGAACACTTAGACATCTTGACAAATAATTTATGCTTGCGGAGCAGTTGCAAGAGTAGATCTACATGCTGAAGATGTGCGGCCCAAGTGCAACTATAGATGAGTATGTCATCAAAGAAGACAAGGACAAATTTCCTGAGATATGGTTTGAGAATGTGGTTCATAAGGCTCTGAAAAGTAGAGGGGGCATTACAAAGACCAAATGGCATGACCAGGAATTCATAATGGCCTTCATGAGTTCTGAAAGCAGCCTTGGGAATGTCGACTTCCTTCATGCGAATTTGGTGGTAGCCTGAGCGAAGATCTAGCTTAGTGAAGAATTGAGCTCCACTGAGTTCATCCAGCAAATCATCAACCACCGGGATGGGGAATTTATCTTTGACTGTCAACTTATTGAGGGCCCTGAAGTCACGACACATCCGCCACTCCCCATATTTCTTGAGCACCATGACCACTGGGGATGAATAAGGACTAATGCTGGGACGAATGACACCTGCTTCCAAAAGTTCCTTGATGATTTTTTCTATTTCATTCTTTTGGTTGAACAGATATCTGTATGGGCGAACATTTGGGGGTTGGGCCTCTGGAACCAAGGTGATGCTATGATCATGTTCCCCTCGCGAGGGTGGAAGCTCATGAGTCTTGTCAAAGACCGTCAGATGGTTATTTAAAATCTGTTGCATCTCAGGATGAATTGGCAGAGGCTTGGTTTCGACTGCCTGGATGGCATTAAATTGAGCTACCACTCCATGATTGCCCTTTTTTAACAATTTTTCCATCCTATGCGAGCTGATGATATAGGGGGCTCCCGCCTGGAGTCCACAGAGGGTATGTGTGTAGTTGTTCTGCTTAAAACTCATATATAACTCCTGGAAATCCATTGTGATTGGCCCAAGAGTACGGAGCCATTCAGCGCCGAGGACAATGTCGCAACCCCCCATGTGTATGGCAAACATGTGGGTTTTCAACTGATAATCTCCCATTTGAAGTTTGACATTTTCACAGCGGCCTTCACATTTCAGCGTGCCTCCATCCGCAATTTGAACTTGGAAGTTAGAAACTGCTCGTACAAAACAATGCACTGCTTCTGCGACTTTTTGATGGATGAAATTATGTGTACTTCCACTATCAATCAAGACTACTACTGGGCGATGTTTAATAAAACCTCTGATTTTGAGAGTTTGAGGGGAAGAAATCCCTGCCAAAGCATGCAACGAAATAACTGGTTCGTTAGAGACATTTTCCTTTTGGTTGTCTTCTTCTAGCGGCTCATGTTCCTCAAGTGGTGGATCTTCCTCTATTGAGATGTAGTCAGTGGCATCAATTTGAAAAAATTTGGGCTCCTTGCATTTATGACCTGGGGAGTATTTTTCATCACCGTAGTAACATAGTCCTTGCTTTCTTCTATCGGCCATTTTCGCAGGGGACACCTTTTGGACCGTAAGTGTTTGAGTCGTGTTGTGAGCCTGTGGGGGGCGACCTTTATTGGAGAAATTTGGGTGATTGTATTGGGCTGCTAATGCACGTTCCACGTTACGAGCTACCTTGCAAGCCTCCGTCCATGTGGGAGGGTGGTGCAGTAGGACTTGAGCTTTGATGGCTTCTTTAAGACCGTTGATAAAACATTCCGTGTAGAACACATCTGGGAGACCCCAAGTGCGGAAGGCTAAGGCTTCAAAAGCTGTAATATATTCATCCACTGTACCAGTCTGTCGGAGCTTAGTAAGATGACCCAAAAAATATGATTCCTGGTCAAAGCGGTCTTGAAGAGCTTCAGTGAATTTGGTCCAAGTCCTAAAAGGTCCAGTGCAACGTTGATGCCATTCCCACCATTGCCACCTTTCATTTTCCAAGTACATGCTCCCCAACATAAGCTGAGTCTCATCATCTAAGATGTGATTCAGTTTGAAATACTGCTCCATTTGTGCTATCCATGCCGACGGGTGAGAACCGTCAAATTTATGCCTATCCAACTTGGGAGGTCGCTGACTGGGTTGTTGGTGGGTGTGCCAGACGTGAGGAGAGTGGCTAGACTCACCCTCATTGTGTCCATTGCCATTATACTCCTCCTTGTGGGCTTGCTCCTTGCCCTTCGGGATTATTTTCTCGACCATGCTACATAGTCCGCTAAGCTGAATGTGGAGGGTTTGCACTGATTCTTCAAGTTTGTCCATCCTTTCATTGGCCATCGCTTGAGCTCTAGTTTCTACCATACACCAACCTGATTTTTTGAAAATTGGGACCGCCTAAAAAAAATTTCCACTAAGAAGTGAATGGTACCACCGTGCTCAGCTCGTCGTCCTGATTCTGATGGGCTAGATCACCAATAAGCGCCCCGAAAGATCTCAGACTCTTTTTTTTTTTTTTTCTGAAAACTCCTAACGAAGTTTTACTCCTTCCTTATCAATATTGTAGTCGCCAAATCCTCAAAATGTCAATGTGGCCAAAAGTCCTGCGAAAATTATACCCCGGTATAGGAACCCTTCACAACGACTCCAATCTGGTGGATCTGAGAGATTTGAATGGTGGATCTGATAGCTCTGGGTGGTGGAACAGACAACTTGTGCGGATTTGATGGATCTAATAGATCGGAATGGCTAATCTGCGAACTCGAGACTATGGGACTGATGTCTACTGCTGCTGCACCCCTTTGCACAAGCGGATCTGGAAGAGATGATGTGTGATCCCCCGATAGAAAAGGGAACTATGGCCTTGAGGAGTGTCAGGTGCTACAGACCGCAATATACATAAGGGTCTGGCAGTAGTATTCGGCCCAATGTTTCAGGGCTCTAACTAAGGAGGATCGACCGTACCCTTAGCCGTACAACCCGACTACCCTATCGTACGGGCGAGTAATCTCTCCGAGTGCTGTTCTCGGTGTACTGTAGCCGTAAGATGGCCGACAGTTTATCTATGGCGAGGTTTCAAGAGAGTGTTGAGTCTTGAAAATGTCATTCATTTCCATTACACTTTCACTATTATGTCCATTATATCACCTCCATTTCACTACTATGTCACCACATTCATCCCACTTTCATTATCATTGGGCCACCTTTATGTTTTTCCAATATTTATTATTTCTAAGCCTTTTAAGTGAATTTGTGGTTAAACATTAGAAAATAATGTGCATATGCTTATACCTAACAAATGGGTTGAGATTGTTGACATGTGTAGGTTGAAAGGAGGCTTCTAGAAGACCCTTATGTGGCACTCTAAGGCCAAATTCGAATTTGGTTGGAAAGAATCATGGGATCATGAGGATATGTGTCACATCTCCTAATTGTATTGTAACTCTAAGAAGACATGTGTCTTATCAGTTCCTATTCTAATTAGGACTCTAAAGGTAGAGGGAGAGATTCATGGATTCTCATTAATGAGATGGCTCTCATCTTTTTGTATAAATAGGAGATCTCTCTCCTTCATTTGCTAGTCTTTCCTTTAGTCTTTTCTTAGTCCTTTTAGCTTGTTAGTCCCATGGCTTTTGAAAGCTTTTGTACTTTGTACTTTTGAAGAAATTGAATAAAGCTTTGATGTTCTCAACATGGAAGGAGATGTGAAGTAGATGTCATGGAGCATATTAGGATGTAAGTAGAGTAGATTTCATTTTGTAAATATTGCTTTGTAGAATGTAAGGTAGATTAGATTTTTCATTCATGCAATTTTAATTCATGCAAGTGTGTTTAATTTTGCTTTGATTTCATGACTAATGGCATATGTGATCATCTTGTCTATGTTGCTGACCTTTATTTTTCTAGTTTGATTTTCATTAGTATCATTTCTTTAACTTGCACTTTACTTTCTGCTCTTAGATATCAAGTTGTTCATCTATTGATGGTTCTTTTTCCATAATCAAATAACTTTATTGGAGCCAAAATATCACTTAGTACAGCTTGGTTTAGTTTGCTTTAAGACTCACATTGCTGACTTGTTCATAACTAGCTGAAAGGCAAAAAGGTTAAGAAAAGGTTAAAGTAGTGTGATTTGTCTCCTTTATGTAGTGTCACTTAGATTTCACATTTCATTTTCATTTTAAATCAGCAATAGAGATACTGGGCCGATGTCATTTAGTCCTTTATTTGATGTCTTTATTTTCCTTTAAGCATTTGATTTCATAGGTGGAAGGGGGCCCCTGCCTTGTATAGTTGTCACTTTAATTTCTTGTATTTCTTTTTCTGATTTTCATGTATATTAATGTACAGTTTGAATTACTGCATTTTATTTTCTTTTTAACATGTATATTATTGTACATAAATTGCTTTCAAGTTGATTGTAGATTAGTGATGCACATAGCCTTTTAATGAACTAATGACGTGATAGAATCATCTTGTCCTTTTGCTGAAGCAGCAAGGATACTGGCTCTCATAGTCATTCTTTCATTATTTGATTATTGCATTTTATTTCGATTGAACTAGTCGCATTAAACACTTTAGAAAGCAACAAGAACAAAACCCCAAAAACAACATAAACTATAGAACAACGAAGTAAGAGAAAGGTTAACTAAGCACATATAGTGCACCACACTTCATCAGTTTACGATCCCCGGATTGATAATTTATGTAGAGCAATTTAAGACGTTAAATTGACTAGACATTTTGGCGTCATTGCCGGGGAAGTGTAATTAGGAGACCTTATTTCTTACATCTGAAAAAAAAAATAACAATTCTTGAGTATGCTCTCCTCTTGCACTTTGTGTGATCTAGAGGATCAGAAAAAGGATTGTTAAGTAAAAAAAAAAAAAATCTTGAGTATGCTCTCCTCCTGCACTTTGTGTGATCTGGAGGATCAGAAAAAGAATTGTTAAGAAAAAAAAAAATAGGAGACAAAATAAACTTCAACATTTCAATTGATTCAATAAAAAAAAAAAAAATGATGAAAAAAAAATGAAACTCAACTGCTTTGATAGGTTCAAATTGTCCAAAATTGTCTGGTTATGGTTTGTAGTGGTCTTCAAAACACTGTATCCTGTTTTAATAAGGTTTTGCAACTTAGCTGCGGAAACTGCCCTGATTCCGCAGCTAGCTGTGAATTCCGCAGTTGTTTCAAGGTTTAGCAGGTTACAGGCATCCAATGAAAAAACCAACCACATGGGCATCTCCAGAATTGTCCTGACATGGATCCTATCCTAGTCACCCAGCTCAGATCGATGAAAAACCAGCCTAGGACCTCAGTCAAAGTCTTGTTTTTAGCATATTTTTCTTGAAGTATTTGCTGCCTGAAATTGAAAATCATTAATCCTTTTTATAAAATTTTACAATTTCAGAGAAGAAAAAAAAGAGAAAAGCAATCTATGGCTATCTCCATTCCTAGTTTTCATTATGGCTTCAATAAAAAAAATCTGCCTCCTTGATCAAGCTTTGGCCTGAACTAAACATGCAACATAAAAAATGCACTGTATATATGAAAAAAAAAAGAGGACCGAATTGTGCATTTTTGGAGGTTGATTCATCATTTAGTAGCATATTTCTGAAGTTGATTTCACCTTTGACAAACCCTAGGTATTTGGGAATAAGCTCCTCACAATTGTCCATTATGAAAACCATTCTCACATAAAGTTGAGCTTCTTTTTTGTGTCAAAGAGATCGAATGGAGCCCTCTTCGGAACAAAGAGAACAGCCTTGAACTCCAATAGACCCTCTACAGAGAAATGCTTCACACCAAGGTATACTGCGGTTGCAGGTGGATTGTATCCATCTTCCTATGTTCATAGCAACATTACAGGTCTTGTCACCTTGCTAGAAGCCTATAAAGCAGCCAATCCTCAACCAGCTATTGTTTGGGCTTCTTCTAGTTCAGTGTACGGCTTAAATGATAAGGTGCCATTTTCTGAGATAAATAGAACTGATCAACCTACCAGTCCTGTGCCGCTACAAAGAAAGCAGGGGAGGAAATCACTCACACATACAATCATATATATGGACTCTCTATCACAGGTTTGAGATTTTTCACTGTATATGGACCATAGGGACGGCCTGACATGGCTTATTTCTCCTTCACAAGGAATATTTTGCAAGGCAAACGAATAACTATATACAAATTGTATTAGTAGGGTTGAACCTGTCTAACACACCTGCAAAACAATAGATCAAGCAAGAAAAACGAATGCAAATTCATAATAGAGAACAGTAAAACTCAGAAAACGTAAACAACAGAAAAATGTCAAACTTCACACCTTTGATTCTCCCAAACAGAGACGAATTTGGAAAAACTAAAACATGGGTTTTTTTGCTAGGTAGGTTAATTAGATAACGCAGAAACCGTTTGAGAAAATTCGTGGCGGTTTGGGAGAAATCCTCGGTTCTTTGGAACCCATTTTTGACTGTCGCGCGTGAAAAAACAGAACTTTCAATTAAATGAGTGGACAGTGATTTAATTCGGCTCTGCGCTGGCACCTAATCTACCTCACCACCTTCCTAACGGTTCCCTAATTGCTGTTGATTCGAACTTAATACGGCCTGCTCTCTCATTAATTCTTCGTACCAGAGTGACGTGTACTGTTGTACCACGGCTCTCCAATTGATCATTCCGTAGCCAGGTGTACACAGCCACCCGACGTCCATGGGATTCGGCCGTTTCATCCTTTACTCATAACACCCTTCTACGCATGCATAACCCCATTTCTATTGCTGTTCACTCCCTCATTCCACCATTTTTCACTCTCGGTTTCATTCACTACTCTGTTTCACCGTAAACATTCTCTGTTCTATTTTCCTCACCTCTCCACTCAAAACCCTGACCACCAGTCTTGTAATTGCATCACGGCCATTTTGTTGTAGCCGTAATATCCACTGCTGAGCACTGTTTTCCTGTATAGCTCTCTCCTCCAGTATTCAAATAGCGTTGTCAGAGCAGCAAGAGAGCTGGTAACCGAAATGGGCAAGTTATTAAGAGTATGACAGTCATAGATGTAAGCAGTGTTGTTATTACCTCGTATTACAGTGCGGCTATTCCACTGACAGCCTGAACCGTGAATTGCACTAGTAAAATTAGTTGTCTTGAAGGGGCACATTTTTTTTCTCTTCCACGCACACAGCCACTCCATTTCACAACACTTTCTACACTCTGCACTTTCCGCAGCCAATACAGCGTTTCCGCAGCCAATCCCAGATTCCGCAGCTGTTTTGTTAAACTCTAGGTTGCAGGTGTCATCAGGCAAAACAAGTCACATGGGTAGCTAGGGAAATGTCAGTACATGGATGGTGTCCTATTCATTCGATCAAATTTGATGAAAAAGACCCCGGTCAAAGGGAAGTCAAATTGTGTGTTATCACAAAGTCGCCACACTGAGTCGCTGCATGTCAAGAAAAAAATAATAATTTTGAATCAATGAAATGAACAAGTTATTTTCTCACTTTTCTGAAGGTATTGATTAATTTTGGACTGATAATGAAAGATGAATGGCTAACTTTTTATTCAAGATTTTTAGCTACAGAGCTGTTCCCCAATTCCGCAGCCAGAAAAACCTCATTGTTCAAATCAGCCTATCTTTCTCATACAAAATCAGATTTTGATGATTTAAGTACCATTGGAAAGATCTCAACAAAATCTATACAATGAGAAATATATCATTAGAGTTTGAAATGGCAAATAATGAAATAAATTGCTGAAAAGAAGCAACATCAACTTGAGGCACTAATTCCAAAGCAGGTATAAATTCTTTTGATTTTTCCTTTGAGAACTTGTTTCATTAATACAAATTCTTTGTTTTGTGTGTGAATATCATAACTAGAGAGATTGATCACCTCTCTCCTTTGATAATCTTACATTCCATTGCAGAAGAAGTATTAGTTTTTTTGCAGGTTCCAGGAGGAAGGACAAATGACTACAAGAGAATGGTGTCTCTCTAAGAGACCAATTTGTTTCATAAGAGGATGATCAGCAACAAAGAGGAAATATGCTGATGTAAAATCAGATCCAAACACTTGAAAAACTTTCAGATACTATTGTCTCCATCATATCCATCCATCACATCCATACCTCATAATAAACCATTCATCCCATTTTCCTCCATATTTTCCACTTACATTCACATACACTTTCCATCTCTTTTTGTCCATTCATAACCCACAAATAAAAGCAAGAGGCTCATTCACATGCTTATTGCCATTTCCATTTCTATTCTCCATTGCCATTTTCCATTTTCATTTTCCATTCCTTGTCATTTTCATTCTGCAAATAAGCCCTGCTTCAATGCAAATTATTGAGTCCATAGTCCTTTGAGTCTAAGTTCTTTGTAAAAACACCTTGAGGCTTGCATGCCTTAATGGCAAGTCCTCATGCTGACAAACAATGGGAATACATTAATGTCCCTTGTTTGTTAGATCTTCTAGGTGACTCGACATCAGCAAATTCATTCGTACCTAGCAAGATGTGTTTGGGCATCTTGACTCTCATTGTCATCAATGGTGAGAGTTCTCGTGTTGACTAGTGGCATCCATTAATGGCCACTAAGCCAACAATTTCCTACTATGTTCGACATCAGAACATCTTTTCACATAGTAGGAATTGTGCCAATGAGTTTTGAAGACATGAAGACTATTATTTTCAGCATTTTGGAGCAGATTCAGCAAGTTTTAGTAGAAGCAATAAAAAGTCATCTTATCTCTCTATCCATGACTCCTCTTGATCAGCCACTTGAAGAAGAAAATGATTAGAAGTTTTCAGCCACCACACATACAACTCATCCATTCCAAAGGGTAAGTGAAGGTACGGAATTTTCTAACTTTTAACCATAGAATTCCATAAAAAGCTAGAATGATAATTGTTGGAAAAACATTTCTGTTCCTCATTTCATAAAATTGCCAATACCATCAGTTGGGGGGGGGATACATTCATATTCATATCTTGCCATGTCCATATCATATTCAAGAGCTCACATACTTCCAACATATATTAATTATTACATTGCTATTATGAGCATACAATGGCTTTTGAAAAAGTGCTTAAAGGATAAATTGGATACAAACAAAATCATGGTTGTCACACAAGAACCAACCATCATGCAATCCAATAAAGATATACTTTACAACAATAATCAAAATATCATTATGCAAAGTTCAAAGATCAAAATAGAAGGCAACAATAAAAAAAAAATGGTTGTAACACAAGAACCAACCATGTTGCAATTCAAGTGAAACACTTTGCAGAAATATGAAGTTATCAAATGATATCATGCAAAGTTAAGCCAAAGTTCAAGGATCAAAAGAGTTAATGTAATACATATTGCATGAGGACATGCAATAGCTTCAGTTGGGGGGTATGTTGAGTCTTGAAAATGTCATTCATTTCCATTACACTTTCACTATTATGTCCATTATATCACCTCCATTTCACCTCCATTTCACTACTATGTCACCACATTCATCCCACTTTCATTATCATTGGGCCACCTTTATGTTTTTCCAATATTTATTATTTCTAAGCCTTTTAAGTGAATTTGTGGTTAAACATTAGAAAATAATGTGCATATGCTTATACCTAACAAATGGGTTGAGATTGTTGACATGTGTAGGTTGAAAGGAGGCTTCTAGAAGACCCTTATGTGGCACTCTAAGGCCAAATTCGAATTTGGTTGGAAAGAATCATGGGATCATGAGGATATGTGTCACATCTCCTAATTGTATTGTAACTCTAAGAAGACATGTGTCTTATCAGTTCCTATTCTGATTAGGACTCTAGAGGTAGAGCGAGAGATTCATGGATTCTCATTAATGAGATGGCTCTCATCTTTTTGTATAAATAGGAGATCTCTCTCCTTCATTTGCTAGTCTTTCCTTTAGTCTTTTCTTAGTCCTTTTAGCTTGTTAGTCCCATGGCTTTTGAAAGCTTTTGTACTTTGTACTTTTGAAGAAATTGAATAAAGCTTTGATGTTCTCAACATGGAAGGAGATGTGAAGTAGATGTCATGGAGCATATTAGGATGTAAGTAGAGTAGATTTCATTTTGTAAATATTGCTTTGTAGAATGTAAGGTAGATTAGATTTTTCATTCATGCAATTTTAATTCATACAAGTGTGTTTAATTTTGCTTTGATTTCATGACTAATGGCATATGTGATCATCTTGTCTATGTTGCTGACCTTTATTTTTCTAGTTTGATTTTCATTAGTATCATTTCTTTAACTTGCACTTTACTTTCTGCTCTTAGATATCAAGTTGTTCATCTATTGATGGTTCTTTTTCCATAATCAAATAACTTTATTGGAGCCAAAATATCACTTAGTACAGCTTGGTTTAGTTTGCTTTAAGACTCACATTGCTGACTTGTTCATAACTAGCTGAAAGGCAAAAAGGTTAAGAAAAGGTTAAAGTAGTGTGATTTGTCTCCTTTATGTAGTGTCACTTAGATTTCACATTTCATTTTCATTTTAAATCAGCAACAGAGATACTAGGCCGATGTCATTTAGTCCTTTATTTGATGTCTTTAT
This sequence comes from Pinus tabuliformis, assembly GCA_031772625.1. Lineage (NCBI taxonomy): Eukaryota > Viridiplantae > Streptophyta > Pinopsida > Pinales > Pinaceae > Pinus > Pinus tabuliformis. Next base: position 43,992,393 of record CM062806.1, on the reverse strand, counting down.
TTTCCTTTAAGCATTTGATTTCATAGGTGGAAGGGGGCCCCTGCCTTGTATAGTTGTCACTTTAATTTCTTGTATTTCTTTTTCTGATTTTCATGTATATTAATGTACAGTTTGAATTACTGCATTTTATTTTCTTTTTAACATGTATATTATTGTACATAAATTGCTTTCAAGTTGATTGTAGATTAGTGATGCACATAGCCTTTTAATGAACTAATGACGTGATAGAATCATCTTGTCCTTTTGCTGAAGCAGCAAGGATACTGGGTCTCATAGTCATTCTTTCATTATTTGATTATTGCATTTTATTTCGATTGAACTAGTCGCATTAAACACTTTAGAAAAGCAACAAGAACAAAACCCCAAAAACAACATAAACTATAAAACAACGAAGTAAGAGAAAGGTTAACTAAGCACATATAGTGCACCACACTTCATCAGTTTACGATACCCGGATTGATAATTTATGTAGAGCAATTTAAGACGTTAAATTGACTAGACAGGGAGCCTAGGGGGCTTCCGATATACCCAGAGGGTACGTGGAAGACAGTCCGTGCGCGGTTCTGTCTAATGCGCTACTACTCGAAGGGGTACCCACAGGGGTTACAAGGGAGTCCAACAGACGTGACCACGTCTTGTATTTCCTGCGTGCATGCCTCCCCAAATCCGCAGGTTTATGCGCTCAACGACAGATCCCGTGGTTTAAAGACGCCGGAACACGTCTCTAGCCAAAAGAAAAATTTGCTAAGAAATGGAGATCCCACCGGCCCTGGAAAGTGCTCTGATACCACTTGTTATGCTCTTAACCTGCAAAATGATACCCAAATACAGAATATGCGAAGAAAAGATACCCAGAACACAGAATAGCAATGATTTTATTATTCAGAGAGTAATGTTCACTTGCCTCTTCGAGGGGGAAACCTCCAATAGAGCAGAGCTCGATTACTAAATAAGACACAATGCTCCTCGCAGGGAGTCTCTATCCTTTATATATGACTCATACATGCAATACCACAGACCAATACCGTGGGTTTTATTAATACCATCTATCTAATACTACGACCCATTTGCAACTAACTGTGGTTCTGTCATTAATTGCGGATTAACCACATACAATTATTAATATGGGCTTTATTGACTCTTGACTATGACGTGATCCCATTACATAAATAAGGGGGTTAGGGTGGGACCCTAACAATAGCTATTACGGCGGCCTGCAAGAATAATATCACAACATAGGCCACTAATAATCTCTTCTTTGATCAGGTGTGGGTACAATTTGGGATCCCATAGTCCATTGTCTCAAATCAGGAAAACATATTCCTGAGTGCATTTTGGTCAAGTCTCTAGTCGATGCTGGATACCAAACTTACTGAGTCCATGACTTTCCATCCCCAAACTGATGGCCAAACAAAGGTCATCAATAGGATGATCGTACACATTATGTGCATGTACAACTCAAAGCATCCACGCACATGGGATGAAAGTCTCCCCTATGTCCAACATAGCTACAATAGAGCTCTCCACATCTCAATGGGCCAAAACCTCTTTTAGGTAGGACTAGGATTTCAACCATTATGTCCCATTGATGTGTCCATACCATTTGCAGCTACTCAGGCAGATTAGGCTCACCTCCATTCCGAAGCCGACAGGGATAACAACTTCATTGAGCGCATTCAACACATCCGCTAGCAGGTCCATGATATCTTGGACAAATCTAATGCTAAGTACAAGTAGCGCCATGATCAACATCAGGTTCCACACAAATCCCAGGTGGGCGACGAAGTTTGGCTACATTTGCAAAAGGAGTGCCTCGCTAGACCCCACCGCAAGCTTCACCCACTCTGATATGGGCCATACACCATCATCAACGCTGTGGGGGAAAATTCCTTCGAGCTCAACATTCCACCGTTCCTTGGTCTGCACCTAGTGTTCAACGTAGACCGCCTTCCACCATACTTTCCACCATTGCTGGACACGTCCGATATTGCAAAACAACTCACACCAATAGAGTTGAATCCAGATTGCATGGAACATGCCACAACTGATTAGATCATGGATACAAAGATCAAGAACACTCACCAACATAGGATCCAACTATATCAAGTTGTAAAAGCAGGTCAACTCCTTCACTAGGGAAAGTGTTTCACTAGGGACCAAGTTCAACATAAACTTACTCACCTCATGGAGGCTCTACACGCAATGGGGACCATTACTTCCTAAGGAGGGAAGACTGATCCAGGTGGATGTTAGTGGCCACCCACCTATTCCACCCAGACCTCCAGTCAGTTTCATCTGTTTCCTTATTTATTGCAACATTTACCATTTTTAGTAGTTTTTCAAGTCTTGAACTTCCAGAGCAGTTTTGACCCCCTAAACAACGTTTTTTTGAGGTCCGCAACAGGTCCATAGTAGCAAGTAAGGGCGTGCCACAAATCTTGTAGAACTCAGAGAGATCTTTCCAAATAGGTATTGTATGCACCAAACAAAGATAATATGACCAAGTTATGACCCCGAGAAGTTGACTGCCTAACTAACCCCAACGGGGTCCACAAACTCTTGGTGTTCCATCTCTTGGGGTTAGGGTTTTGGTTGTTTAGGGTTTTCCCTTATTTTTCAATAATAAATAAGTCGTTGAGCCTCATTGTAACACAGTTCAATGGCATGTAGTCGCCACATCTCTTCTTAGAGATAAGCTACCATTGCCCGAGCTAGTTTATTTCCATTTATGTTTGTAAGCATATTTCAGTATTTGATATTGATTAAATGAAGTGTTATTTCTGCTGCATCTCTGTATTTATGGTTTTATCTGTGATTTGTTGCGTTCCTCTTTAAGTTCGGATCACCAAACTTCCACGACTTGTTTATCTACTTGGGGGGGCATCTCCTAACGTTGTAGAACCTCTGAAAACCCATGGCAAGCCTCTAATAACCATGACAAAAGTATCTCCGGTGTCATTGCCAATTTGACTTAAAAGGCCAACAAACATAGGTTGATAAGATTGCCAACAAGTCCTCCACTCTCCAACAAGCATTTGCACAAGCTACAACACCTCTGACATCCTTACAATACACAATAGCACATCTCCATCATCAACATAAGGCCAACACACTGCAACAAGTCGTTAAGTGTGCCATGATCATAGGATCAATATCAATTCCAGCACATGTCAACATAAACCAACTACTCCATACAATCTACATCATCATAGGTTGACACCAATGCCAACACAATCAACTCAATGTCAACTTCCCTAGTTGCAACCATACTATAATGAATGTCATCAACGCATAAGTTAGGCTACAAGGGTTAATATCAATGCCAACATGAGCTAGCTACCATCATGAACTCATGCCAATATCAGCTAGCTAAATCCATGCACACCATAATACCAACAAACTCTATTCCAAAATAAATATATCTATTAATATAAATATTCTATAAAAGTTGAATTTTTATTATCTATTTATAATTATTCGTAATTATATTAAATTGTAAAAACCCTACTCTAAAATAAACACACTTATCAACATAAATATATTTAAAAATAATTTTATATAAATTATACTTATTTAATTTAAGTTAAATATACTTAAATTAATATAATGTAGCTAAATTATTTATTAAATTAATACTAATTTAATGAAAAATAGAACACACAATTCATGTAAACCAAAAAAAACTGCAAAATCTAACCACTAGACTAACACAACTATAGTAAATTAAAATACTAATAAAAATATAATTTTATTCGTAAAAAAATTAATTGTGATTAAGATAAAAATTAATATTCAAACAAAAACAATAAGAAAATAGATTTTTCCTATTAAAAAACAAACGGAGAAACAAAAACCTTCGTAGCATTTGTTTCCGGAAATGCAAATATGTAATATTCATTATAATTTTATTTGTAAAAATAAATTTGTGATTAAAATAAATATTCAAACAAAACAAACAAGAAAATATATTTTTCCTATTTCAGGAAATGTAACTATACAATGAATATTAAGAAAATATGATATCTATATATCTATAATTAATATATTGAATAATTTGAACATAAAATTATTATATAATATAGCAAAATATTTATTTATATAGAGATACAATTTCTTGGATTTAATTTATACTTGGCTAAATCTTATTGTAGATGGATATGAATAATAAAACGGAGTGACACCCGAAAAGACCACGTTTATAGGTAAGGAACAACCAACAAAGGAAGATAATGGTAAAATGCATGAAGATATATGCCTCAACTATCTATAAAGGCCACGTTTATAGGTAAAGAACAACCAACAAAGGAAGATAATGGTAAAATGCATGAAGATATATGACTCAACTATTTATAAGCACTTAATGCAAATTTTAAAGGGGCATGCAATGTGATTTATATATGCTTATGTGGTGTGTCCATGTGAACACTTTTATAGATTGTGAGTTATACATGCTTATGTGGTATGTTCATGTGAACACTTTTATAGATTAAAGTGGAAGGCTAATATTTCCTCTGTGTTTAGATTGTCAAATAAGCATGATAATAATTGCATTCGAGTTTGTTATATAATTAATTTAAATTCATTTAATTTCGGATTTATCATGTGTTGAGAGGGATCAAATCTTTCAAGGTGTAAACTTTTTTTTTGAAGTGTAGAATTTGAAGAAAGGTTTGCATTTTGAGGGATTCGATCTCTCTCTGTGCATGATAGATCAGGAGTTAGATGGATCTAGGCTAGTTCCAACTGAGGGCAACAATGCCATATTTTTTTATTATCATTATTATGTCTATGTTTGAGATAAAATTCATACTTTGAAATTTTGCATTATGTTTTCTTTGCCTCACATGACCATATAATTATGTTCTTTAATTTAGTCTATGTTGTTTTCCTTGAATGGCTTGTACATATTTGTTTGGATGTTTTGAGTGCTTTGTGTGTCTGTGTTTGGATGCTTTGAGTGGTTTGTTTTTTTTGTGTTTGGACTTAGATGGTAATGTTTGTGAATGTTAGAGTTTTTGTGCTATATTTCTATATGTGTATGTAATTTATTTATTAGTATTTAGTTGGTGATGAAGAAGGAAAACAATCTTGTCAATAGCTTACAAGAGGATTCATATTTCACCTCTATTTCATTTAATTTTAAGCATCACAATTTTTGACAACTAATTAATTCTTAATAGTGTCCCTCCATGTATTACTAAATATATCTTGAAGAGTAGTTTAAATTTTAAATTTGCTGTGTTACCTCAATCTATTGAGATGATAGATATTGTTAATAACTTTAATTATGAAAAATGATGAAATAAAATTTTTGAATGCAAAGTGACAATGTAATAGTGTTGAATGGCAAAAAATGTGAATAATAAAAATGTATTCGAATACAAATAGTCTTCATTGTGATCAATCTCAACTATTTTCTTCTACTATTCATATTGTCATCCCTCTTAGTTTTGCCATATTTTCATATCGGTTATATGAACAATGCAGTTCAAATCGTAAGCCATTCAAATCTTTAACTCGAGCTACTGTAGTAAATATCTTACCTTTTCTCTCTTGCTCTCCAATATTCATAGGTTGAATTAATATAACACAAAAATCAATGTACATTGTCAATAATTTTGTGTGCTTACACTAAAATCAATCACATTGTTAATCCATCAATTTAAAATTAATGTACCATCATACATCCAATTATATCAAATCAAAAATCAACATCTACACTGAAATCAATGCATCTAATGCAAGCAATCAAATAGGATTAGAAATCAACATCTACACGAAAATCAATGCATCTAGTGCAAGCAATCAAATATAATAAAAAATCAACATCTACACTAAAATCAATACATCTAGTGCAAGCAATCAAATATAATTAGAAATCAACATCTACATTGAAATCAATGCATCTAGTGCAAACAATCAAATAAAATTAGAAAACATCTACACTAAAATCAATGCATCTAGTGCAAGCAATCAAATAGGATTAGAAATCACATTTACATTGAAATCAATGCATCTAGTGCAAGCAATCAAATATCATTAGAAATCAACATCTACATTGAAATCAGTGCATCTAGTGCAAGCAATCAAATAAGATTATAAATCACCATCTACAATGAAATCAATGCATCTAGTGCAAGCAATCAAATAGGATTATAAATAACCATCTACACCGAAATGAATGCATCTTGTGTAAGCAATCAAATAGAATTAGAAAACATCTACACTTAAGTCAATGCATATAGTGAAAGCAATCAAATAGGATTAGAAACAAACATGTACATTGAAATAAATTAATCTAGTGTAAGCAATAAAATATCATTAAAAATCAACATCTACACTAAAATAAATGCATCTAGTGCAAGCAATAAAATAGTATTAGAAATCACCATGTATGTTAAAATCAATGCATATATTGTAAGAAATATTCTTCCCTCTCTCCCCTCTCCATATATATATATATATATATATATATATATATATATATGTATATATACATACATATATATGTATATATACATACATATATACATATGTATATATACATACATATATACATATGTATATATACATATATACATATGTATATATATATATATATATATATATACATATATATATATATATCCCTCCATCTCTCCTTCTTTGTATATCTATCTCACCCCTAAACATACACACACTCTCTCCATATCTCCCTATTGTGTTATTCAGCGACCTCCCCATTTTATTGATTTAATAACTAATATTCTATTAGAAAATGGTGACCCTTTAGTAAAAAAACCTCCAAGAAAAATTTAGCACTTAAGCACTTTCTTTTGAACTTTTAGAAATAAATCAAGGTATCAAGTCAAAACCCTCTAAGACTAGTAATTCTCGCATTTTCGCATATCACTGGACCAAGTGCATTGAAAGGTTAATCAACAAACAAAATCCAGGAATTGTGATAGAATGAATCACTGCACTTAACTTAGACATCATTAGAATTTTCATTCAAAACTAAGATTTGAGACATTTCCTATAAAATGAAGCGCTTATCGCAATCGCATATCGGCGTTCACAAAGGACGCAACTCGCAAAGCATGTCATAACATGCGAGATGTGATATTGCGATAAAACGAGTCAACCTTATGGCATCACACCAATTTACTTAAAAGCCCAATCTTATGAACCATGCAAGCTTGCAAAGTGCGATAAAACCCGAACCCAATAGAAGCAAATGTTATAAATTGTAAGTTAAGTTCGGCATGAAGTGAAAAGCACTTTATGAAATAATTATTCATTTGGGCAAACTATGCTCTAAATCATAAATAACATGCTACTCATCTCGCATCCTGCAAAGTATTAAAAAACTCTAGGAAAGTGTCCAACCAAAAATACGATAGTGCGATAATCTCATCGCAATCGAAAAATCGGTGTTCTCGTAGTTTAAACTCCCCACCTTAAAGTTTTTCTTCCCATTTGTGATGTGGTAGTTGAATGAGTAATAAAGGCAATGATAAGAGACATTAGTGGCTATTTAATAAATTTAATGGCATTTATGTTAAAGAGCGGCTCGACGTGATACAATATCTTTTCATCTGTGTTTTGATTAAAATCTCCTTTCTTATCACCTTTTTCAAGTTAACTGTATCATTTATTCTCATTGTCATTCTCACTTGTGTTTATCGGATAACTTCCATTTTTCTCTTTTTCAAGAAAACTCCCCATAGGACATTGTTAGAAACAATGGTGAAGAAGGGAAAGGCGACTGCGTCTGAGAAATCAGAAACGATGTCGCTTTTCTATGATACCACATGCAGCAAGGACAGAGGAACTTCGACACGGGAGGCCATGTATAACTTGTTAGTAGAAGAGAAGCCTAGGCCACTAGTAACAAAGGCCACAATGGATGCTCAAGAGTCATCTGACGCCTCCTATTTCAAAATAGCATGTTCATTCTTGCACCGAATAGCTGCAAGACTAAAGATAATACCATCCACAGATATGGTAAAATGGGTAATTGACGAGGTAGACATCATAGACAGAAAATTCAAGAATCATAGGCAAGAGTTCATGGGGTCTTTCTCAGCAGATAGCCTATGACTAATGTACCAGTTACTAGAACCGCAAAAGCTCTACAACAAACAGTTCCTTGAGAAATTTGCCAAAGAAAATGAGGACCCGTTAGAGGTTGGAAATCAAGTGAAGGAAAGCTCAAACGAGATAAAACTGGTATGTACTCAACGACATCCATTTCTCCCCCTCATAGTTTTGCAGCATCAATGATATGTAAGTTATTCAGTAGACCCAATAGCACCAAGTTTTCCATGGAATGGCTCCCATTAATAGACGCAGTAATGAATACAACAATTTTTAACTGTGCTCAAATTTTATCAGACAATTTGGCAAAGGCCATTATAGAATATAGAAGGAAAATAAGTTCTTCTTTAAGGATTTCTCCCCCTTTCTTCATGAGTGCTTTTGTTATGGATGCAATCTGTTTTTGTTCTCAATTTCCCAATATGGGATGGAAGTGGACTGTACAAAACCTGTCCAATCCATATATACCACAAAATTTTGTGGGAATCTCATTTCCACCCCAATTTTTATAAAATTTGTCAAGGGGTTATGCTACCCATTCATAGAGTAGTGTACGAAAAAATCACCCCTAGGTTTTCTAAAGAGACCGAAGTAGATATCTTGCCAGTAACCAGATGGTTTGGGGAAGAGACATTCACCTACATCAAAGTTTTTGGGAGCATTTCTTCACCGCATGTCCTCCCATATTATGTCCCCAACAAACTAATGGCCAGAGAAATAGCCTACCAAACAGCAGGGGAAGGCGGATTAAGCAGAGGATTGAAAGAGCAGAAGAAGACCATTTGGCGTACATTCCCAATATAGTGTGGTTCTTTTTCACTACACGATTATGGACATGCATTAAAAGAAGCAAAGATTATTATGTCTCTGAAATTAGCTACAGTTTCGGGAAGGCAATACGACCCAAATGGCACTGTTAAGGAATTTACTACTATGGTAAAAGTAAAACAATTCACCCACGAAGAGGACGCCTTTGATGAACTATTCCTACAAGTAGAAAAAATTTCACAAGTTTTGCATATGGAATCACTACTTTTGACCCCGGAAGATGTTAAGGCTTTCCATGTGTACAAGAAAAAGAGATTATTAAAGGTCCCATTAGACCTACTGCAGATTGAACTAATAAGGGAGTGAACTCCCAGCATAAGCTTGGAGGGCAGCTCCAAAGAAAACTCTGAAGAAGAAACCCAAGAGAGATCTATGCATGAGTCAGAGCACTCAAAGCGACAATCTCAAAATGGGGCGGGAAACAAAAATAAAGAGTTTGAAAAACACAGCTGGAACTACAAAGGAGATGACCAAGCAAGACTTAGCAAAGAAACAAGCAGAGGTTATCTCTACTTCAACTTAGTCAGGTAAACCTCCAATTATTGACCTGGAACAAGAATGGGAATAGCTCAACAAAAAGCTCCACACAGATACAAACCCTGAGCAAACATATAGAATGCAAACTCCTAAACAAACCCAACATAAGTCAAATCCAGAAACAACAGAGGAAGGAGATACAAGCACTTAGGACATTGAGATCATTCAAGTTATTCCTACTTCAAAAATTGTTTTAAGAATTGAGGAAATACCTCTGTTAGATGTATTCTATAGTCCTACTCACAAAGTTGTAGTCAAGAGACAAAGGAAGAAAAGAAAATTGGATGTTGTGGCTGTTACAACTCCGAAAAATGAACCAATGGATATCGTATGGAAGGACTCGCCTATCGACCCATCTGAGAATCTCACAAAGCTGTCGCAATTCGCAGGAGCCTATGCGACAACAACCATTGACAAGGCGACAGAGGTCCAAATGTTGCTCAAGGAAAAGTGACAAAGAATTATGCTGCTAAAACAACAATTAGCCCAAGAAAAATCTAATTAGAAAGCAGAATTACAAGTAGTGTAGCCCTAAAGAGAATTTGAATAGATGAGAATACAACACCAAGCCAGCTTAGTAGAAAAGGATTCGCGGATACAAGCCATGATAGATAAATTTAAAGATAATCTGCAAATCGATGAATTCATCAAGGAAGCACTTAGCCTTAATTCCCTACTAATGCAGCAAAAGGAAGTATTTTTCCAGAAAATCTCGCAAATAAATAATTATTGTGAGACCAGTGATAAATTAACAAACCAAGTTATTGATATGAGGTTTGAGTACGACGAAATCCACAAAAGGGTTTCTGAATTTATCACCTGGAAAGAATCAGAAGATGGAAGAAAGGCTGACCTACCAAAGTTGGAAGAGTCTCATAAAGATATTCTGTTCACAGATTGGGATTCTCGGTTGAAATAGGCAAAAAGGGCAACAAAAATAGCAGCGACAGCAACAAGCAACATAATAGAATCCATTAACAAAAATCTTCATGGCACCAATCTTCTCAAGGAGTGTGTACCAAGGTTTCTTCCAAATGTTAAACAGCTAGAGGCACAGTGGAAACAGGCAGCACAAGAAAGGGAGGAGGCAATCAAACAGTTAGACAGGCTAAATTGGGAAGCACACTGGCATTTCCTAGTAAAACCACACAACCAGTGGATGACTCTAAGATGTTTACCAACCTCTACACAAAAGATGGTTTGAGCACTGGCAAATGCCATATTTGCTGGGTAGTTAAAATCTCCAATCAACCAACCGCCTTAGCACAATCCAATGACTGATATTTGAAACCTTAGAGATCAAGTTCAAAGGAGTTAGTCATTAATTTATTTTTCTTTTAGTTTTATTTTTGCATATTCTGAGCAAGGTTGTTTGAAACCTCCTCGGCTATTTTTGTAATAATCTACTTTAATACATATAGTTTAGTATTTAAACCCCTCTCATGCATATAGAGAGGGGTCCATAAATTTTATCAAAAACACTTTTCAAAACATTGCACTTCTGTACTTTTGAGGAGGTTTTGATGAAATGAATGGAACAATATCTATTTTATTTTAAATATCTAGCATGCTTTACTAAAATGCACTTCTGTACTCTTAGAATGTGTGGATTGATTGAAATTGTGTCAATATTGTTGAACCACATGAGCATGACTTATCATATATGGTGCTTTTATCGTATGATCATGTTTTATTTATGTATTAAGAAATACTTCTTCTTTCAATTGTTTTATGTATGAAAGTCTGAATTATAGTTTAGCATTATTGCACTTTTGTATGATGTTAGCTCTGATTTTGTTTGAATGCATGAACGATTTTATATGCGATATATTTTTCTCAATCGTTTTGTCTAACTATATCCAAAATGATTATTGTTAAAGGATTTAATTTCTTGTTGCAGTTGAATGATCTTTATTACCAATTGATGTAAGACATCATTGTAGATCGCATATTGTATTTGATACCCGGGTATATTTATAGTTAATTAGTGTTAATTAGGATACATGCATGTGTTTAGTAGTTATATTAGATTACACTTAGCTTAATCATTTCCTGTTAGATCATATATCATCCCACCAACACTATCAAATCTTTTCTGGGAAACTGGTCCCATTATCCCCAGTCAGAGCCACTATACCGAATGGAAAAGGAGCTACTTTCAAGGTCTGGACTGGGTGGTTTCCCCCATGTCGCAATGATTTTCGAGGCTTCAACACTCCCTTGTCACTCCCTCCCTCTCTCTCTCTCCACTTCTCTCTCTCCATGTCCTTCTTCTTCCCCTTCCAACTCGATCTCTTTGTCCCTCCCTCTCTCCTCCTCTCTCTTGTCCTTCCCCTTTATCCCTTTCTCTCCCCCCATCTCTCTCTCTATCTCTCTCTCTCTTTGCCTCCAACCCTGCTACCTTCTCCCTTCCTCTCTTCTTATCTCTTTCCTCCTCTCTCCCCCTCCATATTTGTGTCTCCCTATCTCTCTCTTAGCCTTCTTTCCCTCTCTCACTCCTCTCCTTCTCTCTCTCTCTCTCCATTCCTCCTCTCCCCTCTAATTTAGTTTATCTTCTTCAATGAAAGCAATCAAATAGGATTAGAAATCACCATCTACACTGATATCAATGCATCTAGTGCAAGAAATATTCTTCTCTCTCTCCCCCCTCTATCTATATCTATACCTCCCTACATCTCTCCTTCTTTGTCTTTCTATCTCACCCCCCCCCCCAAAGCACACATGCGCTATCTCTCTCCATATTTATCTATCTCTCCTTCTCTATATCTCTCTCTTCTTCCCTCTCTTCACCTTCCATCTGTATCTCTATCTCCCTCTGTATCTCTTTTGTCTTTCTATATCCACCCAAAAACACACACACTCTTTTTCCATATCTATCTATCTCTACTTCTGTCTTCCTCTCTATCACTCTCTCTCTTTGTCTTCTCTCCCTCTCTCCTTCTCTCCCCCCTTCTCTCCATCTCTCCTTCTTTGTCTCTCTATCTCACCCACAAGCATAAACATCCCCATCTCTTCCTTGTCACTTCCTCTCTCTCTCCTCTTTTCTCTCTCTATGTCTTTCTTCCTCCCTCCCTTTCTCTCCTTCCAACTCCATCTTTCTATCCCTCCCTCTCTCCTCCTTTCTATCACTCCCTCTATCTCTCCACCTCTATCACTCTATGTGTTTGTTCTTCTCTCCCATATATATCTAGAGTTAATATATATCAGTGTAATAAAAAAAATTAATATTATATTTAATTTAATATTGTATTAATTAAAAGGTATTAAGTTGAATAATATTAGATTTAATAATGTTTTTTACATGACATGATAACGAAATTTATAATAAAACTACATTTTGACGTGGAAATATTTGTGTATAGAGATTTTAATATATCCATAGAATATGGTTTTCCTTTTAAAGATTCATTTTACAAATAATTAATTCAAAGAAATATTAAAAAAATTTAGAGCAATATTTTGGATTCATTGTGTTGAATTAACCTTTTTACTTCGATTTAAGAAATGGTAGCGGCTTTAGTAAAGAGTAAAGATGCTTAAAATTTTACCTAATTTGGAATTTTAATGTGGTATATTTTTTTGTTGAAGGTAAATTTATGATCCATTCAAATTCAACGTATATGATAAAAGAACTATTAAATACATGATATAATTGTATTAACCTTTAACCCTTTTTTTTTTATCTATAACATTTTTTTTGTGGCCAACATCAGCTACAATTTAGCTTTGAGCACAGACATACTTACACATCGGGGTAATATTGGGCTGTAGAATGCACCTCTTGGCGCAATACGAGCACTTAAATGTGAGTTATTCATTTGTGATGGTGATTTGGAAAAATGGTATATCAATCATCATTGTATTTTTTTAATTTAGTAGAAACATGAAACAATTACACTTGTAATATTCATAAAGTGAAGATAAATGATTTGAGAAGTTTCTTAACATATTCATGATAACTATTATTAAATTAATAATGTTAAATAATTTTTAAATTTACTTTTAAGGTATCTATAACAATGGTAACAATGGTAAGGAAGGAATAAGAATGTATAATATAATAATATTAGTTATTGAGATTAGTTTTGAGTCATATTTAGTGAACATTTCCTTTTCCTTCTCTTATTGATGATGGGTATCCATTATGTCCTTCTTCAATTGTCAATTAGTTTGAGACATATAGATAAGTATATTACATTTATACATTTAAATCATGAACGATGATGTCCAATGCTTTATTTATGACTTGTATGAGATATGGTATGCCTATGATTTGATGAACTTCCAAATTGTGCTGTTCAATGTTATTTTCATGATTGATATGAGAAATGGTGTGTTTATGCTCTTTCAGTTGATAGCAAGGTATTATGTATATATTAATATAGTTTGTTCATAAGATTGGCAATGTCTGATAGATGGACTACAACTCTTATTATATAATTATGCAAATTTGTGTATTCATGTTTTGTTAATCGTTATTCACATATATTTGAACAAGTTTACCGATATCACAAGATGTGCAAGGAATCAATGATAATTTAATAATATTTTGTTGAACTGGTGAAATGAACAACATCTTTGAAATAATGTGTTTTTATTCATAGAATTTGTTAAATGGTATTCTTGGGATTAGTTAATAATCCTTTTATTTAAGACATCTAATCATGTTTTAATCAATTTTCAAACACTATTTTAAGCCTACCAACCTATGGATTGTAATACACAATACTGGTTGGGGGAATAACACCTATGGAAAGTGATCCTGGGTAAGTATAGTACTAGGGAGGATGATACTAAGGAAGTGATCACCAAGAACATGGTACTAGGGCGGTGATCCCAAGGAACACAATACTAGGGGAAGTGGTCCTATGGATTACTAGCCTAGGGAAGGTAGAACTAGAAATGTAGTACTAAGAAAGCTAAAATATGTGTCTGTATTGGTATGGAATCATATTGGGAAGAATTCCTAAAATAAGAAACAAAGGAATTTCTTGGAAAATCTCTTTATTAATCTCGATCATTACTTATAATTAATTAAATTAATGAATGTGATTCGTGCTAACCTCAATTGATTAGCCTGACACATGTATTAGGAGATTTGCTAATAGATAATTTCATAGTATGTGTTAATATGAGGGAAGGACCCCAATGTTGAGATGACGTGTTTCAGGTGGACTCCATTGGGATGTTGGTTGTCAACCATTGGGACTTGAAAGAGTTAAAAAAATCTATTATAGGCTTGGCACTGATAAGCCTAGTGATAATGGCCCTAATGTTGATGGGCTGATACCATCCTTCGGCCATTGACCTTTGGTCAAACTTCATTACACCATGATATGTCAGGTAACCCAATTTGGGGTGGTATGGGTACCTTGTGGACCCCACCTGGTGGTGGTGTGGCATCACATGGACTAGGCAAGCACACATTGGTGCCACAAAGATTTTTCTTGATGACATGTGCTCTTTTAATGAGTTAAATTTCTAAGGGACATAACTTTCTCCCTAGGATTTAGATTGTGGTAAAATTTATGTCACTAGAAAGCTCTTGACAAGTTCAAAATAATGGCGGCGTTAATTTTTGGATTCAAATAATTTGAGAAAAGAGGTTGTCATAACCCCATCTTCCTAATAAAACCTGGGAATCAGGTCCAAAGAGTAACACTGCCACACTCAAGATGGTTTAAAGGGGTGGGAAGTGTTACAATAGGGTACGATTGTTGGAGTTTAGTTTGATTATTCTCCACTAGTAGTTGTAGAATTTCCCATTGTAGATCAACAGATTATGCAATATACTAAAGCAAAATACAAGATCTACTTCTACAACAAACTTGCAGAAGCCTAATCAAATATGAGCAAGATCAAATAGAACACATATAAGTGAGAATGAGAAAGCAATCACACATGAACACAAAAGAATACTCTGGGGAAAGCCTCAACCTAAAACCCCGATCTCTATAATATCATACAAGTGGAACTATGTCCAGATTACATAAAGCATTAGCTTACAAGCTATCCTGCTCTTAGTACAATCTCTCTACTACTCATAGACAGTCAAAGGCTTCTCACAAACCTTCTCCTCTGCCCTCCAAGCCTCCTATTTCCTTGCGTAGTTTCTCCTGGGGTCCAATGCTACCACCTATGTGAATTTACGTCTCACACAACACATTAAAATCAAAAGTAATTGTGCAGTCCTGAAGGAGATAATTCCTTTTGCATGGATGAGTTTCCTATATAGGAAAAATCCTCCAACTAATACTACATTGTCCCTTCCTCTTATCTCAACTGGGTCTCTGACTGAACTCACATGCATGAGTTATTTATGAGAGAATATTCAGTTATCTGGAGAGCAGCAGTGACATGCATGCAAGCATTAACTAACTAAACTCACAATTAATTCTACAAATTGTTAGAACTAATCTAATTGGACTTAACTCAGATAACTGAGTTAATTGATTACAACTCAAAGTACAACTCATCCTCATCTCCTTAACTAAGAGATAAATTCTTCAATCAATGGAGAAACTGTTGCATGTCTTCACATAGACTTTATGTTTGATTTTCTCCAACTAATTAACTCAAGATGAATTAATTATTTTACAAACAACTGCTAAGATCAAATTCAAATTTTACTTCTCAATTTTAGTTCAGGGACTAACTAAAATTGGAATTATCCTGAAAGGCTATTTATAGCAATGTTATTTTTAGCACTTCCATTTTTCATTCCTTGTTGCTATGTCCAACACTAGTACCTGAACTACTATTTATAACAGTGATATTTTCAGCACTTCTATTTTTAGCATTTCTTGTTGCTATTTTCAACAGTAGTTATACATATTGGTCCACAACCACCCTTTTCTATTTTTATGGACGATTTATTTATCTACGATGGTCCTAATATTTGGGTGAACATGTTTTTGGATCCATATGACCTTAGTGAGCTTCTTAATCAAAGTGTTCTTCCATTTGTTGGTTTCATGGGTTATTAGTGGAAGAGCTAGTGTGTGCACCCATACATGGCAATGAGGCTTATGAACACACTTCTTGATTATTTTTTCTTAGCATTGAGAGTTGCACAAACACTTGGGACCCAAGATTTTGGAAAAAAAATCTTAATGTAGATGGCAAGCCCATACATGGGATTTTGGCTTATGGATTTACATTATAAGTACACATGTTTAGGGAAACATTCTTCAAAATAGGGCAAAAATGTGCGATACCCACTATTAATGTAATGTAGGCTTAATAGCCAATTAGAGTTGATATTATAATATGTATGGTGGAAATTTAGTTAGTTATAATTAATTAAATGTAATATGCATATTCATCAATGTAAGGGTCACTAATGGGTAGGATTAGGGTTTCCTAAGTAACTATGAGTAAGGATAGAATAGTCCCTATGGAATACTCAAATAATTATTATTTTATTGGAGCAATGTTCATTTCCAGGTTATCTCCTCAAATAGATAAGTAGACAATAGTTTACCCTTCCACAAAAGGATTCTTTTATGGTGTTTACTTATATTAAGGTTTTTGGATTTAATAAAATATTGAGTTTTTTGGGTATATTTTGGAATACATTATTTATTATTTAGACTCTCAAACAAGTCCAATCATAACTTTCTCATGTACAATAGTGTAAGTTCATTTTAACTCTTGGGGTATTAAAAATTGAGAAGGACAAAAACAAATTGAAATATAAGACTCTTAAAACTATTGAGTTAATATATATTTACATTATTGTGTGTGAATTGATGCTTGGCATTCATTTCATTTTTTCCTTTTTAAAATAGAAATTTTATGTAGTCTTACATTTGGTTAATAAGAATGGATGGTACACATCTCATCTATGTTAAATTGTTATATTTAATGCTTTTGTAATTATGACATTGGGCTAGTTTATTCTACATGTAAGGGCATCTATAAGAATCGATATGACACATTTCCCTGATACTAAACTCTAAAATAAGTCTACTTGTTTTGATGCAAAATTGAACACCTTAAAACTTTGTTCAAGATATAGATTTATGTTACTTAAAAAATATATCTCTTAGTGTAATGATAAATGAATAATAATAATCAGAATAATATAATTTAAATTTATAATTTAGTTAAATACCAAATTAACATATAATATTTCCTTATTAACTGAAATAGCTTATATAGTTTAAATGAAAATTTTCAATATTATCAACATAAATAATTTTAGTAGAAAATAAATTTCAATATCAATTCTCATTTTGTTGAAGAAGTTGAGCTTAAATAGTAGAAACACATATTATGTTTCTGGCCATAGTGGATTCAAATCTTTAAAGACACACTCTATTCGTTGAAAATTATGAAAAAAAAAACCATATAGTTTTAATGAATAATCCAGAACTATATATATATATATATATATATAATAAAGAAATAAAGATGGATTATCATTTGTTGCATTCTCATTCATGTTAATATTCAAATAAATTATCATTTCTATCTAAAATTTAGATTGCATCTCCCTGCATCGAAACACTTAATCAAATCTCAAGTCACTCCACACCTTTCCCTATAACAGGACATTGCTCATATACAAATACACTAACCAGAACATGTAAATTGAGCAAATAAACAATGTTCAAAGCCAATCCATTGAAGTAGAGAAATGCACAAAGTGAGAGGAACTGACTAGAACTTGTGCATTTAAGAAATAGGCACTACACAGAGCTTGAAAAGCAAAGTATTAGCCAATGGACTCCTATAAGCAAGCAAAGGCACCCACCTTAACCGAATTATTCCCTAATAAAATTGAGCATAAACATGCCCCCAACGAATTTTAAAATCTTATTGAAAACTCCTTGGCCTTTGCTAGGTCTCTCTTTATGCACTCACTCCTAATCACCCCCACATGGCACTCACAATCCCAAGACCTTAATTTCACAACACTAAAGCCTTACTAGTGGGTGGCACGTACTATTTTCCAAATTATTATTTATTTGACCAAAATATTGTTATCTATTTGAAAACTTTTGGGTGGCGTTATTTCAACGTTTTTAAATTTCGAAGGTTTGAGACATCGCGTGCGCGCGCGTCAGATGGACTGCCAGGCCGTCAATGGCCGTGAAGACAACCTGTCCTCCGCCGTCAATTCGACAGCCTCTCGTTATCCGCTCCCAAAAAATACTCGTATACGATTGCACCGACATTATATGTATACAATACGCCGTATCTACGTTATGACAATTTAAATCACGAGAATTGAAGTAGAGATGCATTGGCATTTCTTTTGGAATTGAATATTCTGCCATTTAATTTTATTTTTCTTAAATAATGTGTAATTGCATGTGATGTTCCTTATGTCCTGAAAAGATTTTATTGGGTCTAATGTTCCTCTGAAACCCAACAACAATTTTATATTCATGTAAAGCAGGGCATTCAAAGAGTCAAGCTCTATTAGATTTGAAAAAAACATGATGGGTGGATTATTAATTGGAAATGAGAAGGGCATTGGGAGATTCATTGCAGAGAAGGGTCAAAAGCCTTACTTTGTCAGACCATGTTAATATTATAAATATAAAACAATGAGATAATTCAGTGTGAGGAGCAGTGTCATGAAACACTTCACTAAAACAATTCCTTGAATAGTGAAACAATAAAAAAAATACGAGGTTTTTTTTTGTTTTTAAATGGTAAAAAAGTTAACCTTAGCAAAAAATTGTGTGACTAAATTGCAGATAAGCTAATATTCCATAGCAAAAAATTGTGTGACTAAATTGCAGATAAACTAATATTCCTTACCGTGTTGTGTCAGATAAACTAATGTTCCTTACCGTGTTGTGTTGGTGTAGTGTACTCAAAATGTTTCACAAATAAAACATGTCTTACTTATTTTTTATTTGTTGATGGAATTTAGTTTAGGTGCTATGGTTTATGATTTGTGTTTTAAGTATTTTTGGGTTTAAGTTTCTGGAGACAGGTTGACCGTTGTGGCATTTATGAAATATTAATTCTATCAGTGCGAAATTACTCATTTGATATGAGATATCTTACCAATGAACATTTTAATTGGAAAAAACCAAAAATAGTAGTACAACTGTTAAAAATATTTGGGAAAGTTTTTTATTGTATAAAATCATTAAAGTAATTGAAATAACATTGAAATAGTAATTTTTGTTTTTTTAATAATTATTTAATTGTGTAAAGTAGTTTTAAATTTAATTCAAATTAGTACAGTGAAATAAATAAAATGGTCAATAAATATCAACAAGATCAATTGATAATATATATCAAGACGTTTATCTCATAATACATCTTATATTGTCAAAAAAAAATCGCAAGTTTAACTAAATTGTAATTTTATTATTATTATTTTATTACTATTATAAAAAGAATTAATGTATGAGTTAAATACAGACCTACGTAACCATTTAAAAAAATATGTAACAAGAAAACTCAATAAAGTATAACTACCTTAATAAATAAAATAAAAATATATTGTAATTAAATTGAAAAGTACAATAGTCATAATTATTTTTGAGATAAATCTCAACCCTTTATCCCTGACTACTATTAAAATTAGGGCATCTATATAGAATAAATTGTTGTAAACGTTGATATAGATCACCCCATGATAAGCATCAAAACAAATACATTCCAAAATTTAAAAATTCATAAAAATTAATTAAATTATGACTTTATTTAATTATTTTATAGATCAAGTTTTTTTAATTAAGAGATTACATCACTTTGTGGCACTCCTTAAAATTCCGTAAACCAACCTTGATACAAATTCTAAAAACTTTACAAAAGAAATGAAAGCCAAAAGGTTCTCCAACACTTTTGCTGTTAATTTTACCATTGTTCTATCTTGTTACAATCAGTTTAGCCCAACTCTTATCTTTTAGTTAACGTTCTTTCAAAAAAATTAATCTTCCAATGATCAATATAAATTATAGATAGAAAAATAAATGCATTGAACAATAAGAGACAAATAAGAGACACTAGGTTTGGTCAAAGACCATGGAAAAACCCCACAAGGGGGAAAACCCTTTAAAGTTCTTCTTCTTATTAGATTGTCATAAAATTTTCACCAAAGAGAGAGCATAATGATTCAGTTCTTCAATCACAAAACTACCAAACAATATCCAAAAATATGAGCCCAACAATAATATTGATAAGAGATAACTTTCCCAACCCGCGGTCAATTACGATCAATTGCGATCACCTGTCAATTGAAACACTAGGTTCGGATTGCACTTAGAGAGATATATCATGTGTGTGGATCAAATGTTTCAGCTAAACGCAGAGGCTTGTATTTGTGCTTCTATAGCCAAAAAAATTCTTGTGGAAAACCTATGGCTATAGACCAAAACCCTACTCTGCACATGCGGGCTTTGGACCCTGCAATTTCAAACTTGTACAAACCAATATTCATGAACCAACTTCAGACCTATGTGAGCCAAATCATAGAAGAGAGAAGAATAAGATGCTTGATGATGATATCCAAATGTGGGTCACTTAAATTGTATTTATAGGCTTCCAAGGGTGTCCAATTTCCTCTTAGGGTTGTCCTGAATTTTCGTGCACATGTGGGTTTCCATATTAAAAATATATTTTTCCTTAACCAAATTAAATTATTCTAAGGGCTAGAAAGGGATCTTTCTTGATGATGAAGGATATCTAAAGGAGGGAATTGGTCCTTGAGTTGTCAAATTAACATCCGCCCCTTCGCTTGAGCCTTGCCTCGAAAACCTTGACAGAACATCGAAGATACTGAATGTGGACCGAGGACAACCCCTAAAGCCCAAATCCCAAATCTGAGTGCTTTGAACCTCAAAAGAGAAGTTTGTAATGCAACCAAATTCAGCTTGAGCTCTTTCCTTATTAGCTGCAACTTGAGGAGCAGGGATAGGCATAGGCATAATGCCACCTTGCACGTCCAAACATCCAAATTATCTCACCACCTTAACTCCCATACCCTCACTAATCCAACATTGATCTATGAAGTTGTTTCTACCACCTATATCTATGTCCTTCTCCAGAAGGCTCGTCCCAGACTTGGCACATGAAGCATGATTTACACACATCCTTAACTCTTGTGGCAAGTAGATGAGGGTGGCTAGGACCCTTCCCTTCCATTTGTTCCGTCGATATTCACCTCATCAGGGATATTTAAAATTATTATTATTATTGGTAATTAGATTAAAATGGTAGAAACTCTATTCTAAAATAAACACACTTATCAATATAAATATATTTAAAATAATCTTATATGAATTTTATTTATTTAATTCAAAGTCAATAACATATATCAATTATTAATTGAATTAACAATAGATTAACAAACACAACCACATTAATTAATGTGGTTGATATACGCTGATGAGCGTGAATGGATGTATTTTTAATATTAATATTAATATTGATATTAATAAATCTATAAATATACTAATAATGCAACAATAATAATTATATTATAAAATATCATCATTATTATTATATTATAGATATAATAATTATTATAACAACTAAAACGCCCCTAGGGATAACTTAGTTGGTTGAGTTTTTGTTGTTAAGTGCCTCGCCTATCGAGAGGTCACAGGGTCAAATCTCCTCGACGCCCTTGGGTTTAGGCCTTGCTAGTTTGGCCGATGGGTAGATCCCTTCGGGTTGATCTACTTAGATTTTCCCGTGGATGTAGCGACCACTCAACATTTGTGAACTACCTTGAAAAAAATTATAACAAATAAAATGGAAATTTATAATAAAGGGATTATTATATTATAATAATATGATAATATTATTGATACTATCACTATATTATTAACGAAAGGGATTATTAATATTATAAACCCAAGACATTATAAACCCCAAGAAATAGTATTAATTATAAACGATTAATATTATAAACCCAAGAGATTACTATTATAAACCTATGAGACTAATATTAAAAACCCAAGGGATTAATATTGAGAACCTTTGGGATTAATATTATAAATCTAAGCGATTATTAATATTATAAACCCAAGTAATTAATAATTAATTAACTTGAGGAATTTATATTATAAACCCAATGGATTATAAACCAAAGAGATTTATATTAAACCCTAATATTAATATTATAAATCATATCAATAATATTATACCCTAGGAATATGAACACTTAGATTAATAAATCCAAGGGACTAATAAAACTAAGGGATTAATAGTAAAAACCAAAGGGATTATAAACCCAAGAGAATAATATTAAACCTAAGGGATTAACATTATAAACCCAAGTTATATAAACCCTAAGATAAATACTATAAACCTTAAAATTAACATGGTTGATTTTCATTTTGACACAATCTTTGTCACAATACGACGCTGAACAATGGTTGACGATGATTGATCTTCATATTGAGACAATATTTGTCATAATGTGACGTTGGACTATGGTTGATTTTCATATTAAGACAATATTTATCACAATATGACATTGGACAATGGTTGATATTATAAACCCAAACAATTAATTAACCCAAGGGATTAATACTAAAAACCCAAGGGAATAATATTAAACCCAAGGGATTAATATTGTAAAGCCAAGTTATATAAACCCTAAGATAAATATTATAAACCCTAACTGGTTGACCATGGTTGATTTTCATATTGAGACAACATTTGTCATAAAGTGACGTTGAACCATGGTTGACCATGATTGATTTTCATATTGAGAGAATCTTTGTCAGAATGTGATGTTGGACCACGGTTGACCATGATTAACAATGACTGAGCATGGTTGATTTTCATACTGAGACAATATTTGTCATAATGTAACATTGGACCATGATTGACAATTGTTGACCATGGATGGCCATGGTTGATATTCATATTGAGACAATATTTGTCACAATGTGACGTTGGACCATGGTTGGCCATGGTTGACCATGATTGACCACGGTCGATGATGTTTGACCACGGTTGATTTTCATATTGAGACAATCTTTGTCAGAATGTGATGTTGGACCATGGATGACCATGATTGACCATGGTTGATGACAGTTGACGATGGTTAAACATGGTTGATTTGCATATTGAGATGCAATCTTTATGACGACCATGGTTGACCATGGTGAAGCATGATTACAAACCCAAGGGACTTATATGAAACCTTAGGATTATTGTTATAAACCATGTGAATAATATTATACCCTAGGAATATGAACCCTTAGATTAATAAACCCAAGGGAATAGTATCTTAAGGGATTAATATTATAAATCTAAGGTATATAAACCCTAATGTAAATACTATAAACCCTAAAATTAACATGGTTTAGCATGGTTGATTTTCATATCGACATAATCTTTGTCAAGATACAACGTTAAAAGGTGGTAGCCCATGATTGATTTTCATTTTGAGATAATCTTTGTCACAATGCAACGTTGGACCATGGTTGACCATCGTTGATTTTCATATTGAGACAATCTTTCTCACAATGCGACATTGGACCATGGTTGACCATGATTGACCATGGATGACGATGATTGACAATGGTTAAGAATGAATTACCATAATTGACCATGGTCAACCATGTTTGACCAATGTTGGCCATGATTGACCATGGTTGATAATGATTGATATTCATATTGAGAAAATCCTATGATAAACCATAAGATAAATAATATAAACCAAGGTATATAAACCCTATGATAAATATTATAAATGGTAAAATAAACATGGATGATCATGGTTGATTTTCATATTAAGACAATCTTTGTCACAATGTGACGTTGGACCATGGTTGGCCATGATTGACTTTCATATTGAGACAATCTTTTTCACAATGAAACCTGGGACCGTAGTTGACCATGCTTGATCATGATTGATTTTCATATTGAGACAATCTTTTTCACAATGTGACATTTGACTATGGTTGACCACGATTGACCATGGTTGATGATGGTTGACAATGATTGACGATGGTTGACAATGATTAATCATGATTTATTTTCTCATTGAGCCAATCTTTGTGATAATGTGACGTTGGACCATGGTTAACCATGATTATAAACCCAAGGTATTTATATTAAACCCTAGGATTAATATTATAAACCCTATGAATAATATTATACCCTAGAAATATGAACCCTTATGTTAACAAACCTAAGGGATTGATATTATAAACCGAAGAGAATAATAAATCCAAGAGATTAATACTAAAACCCCAAGGGATTATAACCCAATGGAATAATATTAAACCCAAGGCATTAATATTATATACCCAAGGCATTAATATTATAGACCATGGCTAATTATCATATTGAGACAATTTTTGTTAGATTGCGATGTTGGACCATGGTTGACCATGATTGATTTTCATATCAAGAATATCCTATGTTAAACACTAAGATAAATATTATAAACCAAGGTATATAAACCCTATGATAAATATTATAAATGCTAAAATAAACATGGTTGACCATGGTTGATTTACATATTGAGACAATCTTTACCACAATAAAATGTTGGACAATGGTTCACGATGGTTGACCATGATTGATTTTCATATTAAGACAATCTTTGTCACAATGCGACCTTGGATTATGGTTAACAAGGTTCGACCATGATTAACCAAAGTTGACCATGGTTGATTTTCATATTGAGACAATCTTGATCACAATGTGATATTGGACCATGGTTGACCATGATTGATGATGGTTGATGATGGTCGACCATGGTTGATTTTCTTATTGACACAATCTTTGTCACATTATGACGTTGTATCATGGTTGACCATGATTGATTTTCATAATGAGATAATCTTTGTCACAATGCTATGTTGGACCATGGTTGACCACAATTAACCATGGTTGATTTCGAACATATTTTGACTATGGTGTCTCTATAGTTGACCATGATTTCATTATGGTTACGATTGAAATAGTGGTTGTTAATGCTTAACCATTATTTGACTATGGCTAACCGTGACCATCCACTATGGGTGTCCATGAAAAGTGCGATCATTACTTAGGCTATGTTTACATGAATAGCAGGTATATGGTACATGCATATGATAGCTACATATGCATGTGTCGCATACACCGCACTAGTATTTTATACTAAATTGATTATAAGTGCTAAATACCATGACCCTTATGGGAAAATAAGTTCTACTCATTCATCAATATTGCGTAATGAATGGTTAAATAAAAAAGGACTATATATATATATATATATATATATATATATTATGCTCCAGAATATTGATAAAAACCATATTAATAAAATAAAATAAAGGTTAAGTATTAATATAAATAATTAAAATCCAAGTATAAAGTTCCAAACTTTATATTAAAACAATTATAAATAAAACTTTATATTAAAATATAATTTTATATTAAAAATATAAATAAAACTTTATATAAAACTTGGTAATATGATAAAAATACATATAAACATTATAAGGTTTAATGGTACGTGCATATCCAAATGTAATGACATATTAAAAGATCGAATTATAAATATCTTATGGATTCAAAAAAACGTATTTCATTTCACAACCTGAATCGAGACCAGGATACGTAGGCAAAGGCGTGGCGTTAGCAGGGTGAGTGGTGGCTGCAGGTGGGAGGGCGGCCACTGCCAAACCAGAGGATAAAAGACCGGGATAGGGCTTTGAGCAGGGAGGAGGAAAAACTAGGAGGAAGAACTCAGAAGGCAAGGGAATCAACTATTGGAAGAGCTTGAGCATTCTGAGGTTCTAGGCACGGGGGACAGTCAACTTCTGTTGAGAAGCTTACTAGATTAAGCATCTAGGCTCTGCTCAGTCTGGCTGGGTGGAATCGGTCTCTCGGTAACTGGAGCAGCGTAGCCGTAGGCATCTTCAACTGCAACAGTTCAAGTAGGTACTTCAACTGTACGTAAATTCCTTACTGTTTTCTGTATATCTGTATGATGGCTTTTACAATGGAATAGTTTGTTGACATTCCAAGAATACAAATGACCTTCACACTCATTTATCAATCCTCGTGAGACTCGAACAAAATCATCCAAAACAAATTTGAAGGACCACACTATAATGAAAGAGACACTACTAAAAAGGATCACGTCATCAGTGAACTAGGTATGATTATACTTTGTATACCTTTTGAGAATCAAATTCGAGGAAGGGAGTGGCATCTTCATTGAAATTCTAGCTTCCTACTCAAGGATTCAACCATGATAATGTAAAGAATGGGGGAGACAAGCCAACCTTGTTGCCCGAGGCCCTTGGAAGCTTTAAAGGAATGAATCGTAGATCCATTAATAAGGGGGGACAATCTAGAGCCTAGAAATGCAAGCGCTAATTTGAAATATAAAAATAGAAGATAATTTTTTTTTAAATATCAAAGAGGAAAGAATGACACACACAATCAAAGACTTTGGCTCTCTCTAACTTTATGACAATCCCTTTGTCTCCTCTGGACTTGTTGAAGTGTATGGATTCCTGTACCAAAACAAAGTTGTCCATTAAATGCCTCTTACTAATGAACCCTCCTTGATTTTCAAAGACCATAATGGGAAGAAGAAGAAGAACAAGTCTATGAGCAATAATCTTCGTAATAATATCATATGTGAAATTACAAGAGAGAAAAAGAAGAGGGTCTTACATCTTTAGCAACCAAACCAAGGAAAGACAAATTAAGAGAGCCCCCATTTGTTAAGATTTTTGGACAAATTAAGAGAGCCCCCATTCGTTCGGATTTTTGGATGAAGTTTGCAATTCTGATCAGATCATATTTAATTGTGTTCCAAAATTTATGATAAAAGTGTCCCATGAATCCATAGGACTAGGAGCTTTATCTAAATTGAAGGACCAAAGCACCTTTCAGATTTCTTCTTTCATGATAAGGAGTGAAAGCTTGGTTCGATTCTAGAACTCGCTGGGGAATATGGCCTAAAAATTCTTTCACTAAATCTGCAAGAGAGCCTCCATCTTCTTTATATTAAGCCTCAAAGTGATTACAAATTGCATCATTTATTTTATCCAAATCAAAATAATCTCTCCATTAAATTCCATATACTTCATTCTACTTTTCCATTTCTTCAATATAAAGTAGTTAGGTCTATTCTAACTAATATATATTTTCATTATTTTTATAATAATTTGATATAATTTGAAATAAAATTATAAATTTTTATTATTTAAAATATGTTTTTGAATATATAAATAAATTTAATTTACTAAAATATATTTAAATATTCAAATTTTATCAATTTTACCACTATATATATATATCGAAATGTACGATAAATTTAACTTAGAACCAATACACAGAAAATAAAAGGATTTGATCTGTTAGCAAAGCATTTTCATCTTTTGATTTCTTTATGTTTGAACAATTCTTGGATCTTCTCCAATCAACGATCTTCTCCCATGTGAAATTCGTAGACATCATTATTATTTGAATATTCAATGGAAAGTGGCAGAAAATGATAGGAAATTTTAATTTTATATTAAAAAGAATTTATAAAGTAGAGGACGGGAAAATAGATTAGTGTGAACGGGTGGAATATATAAAAAAGTAACATTAAAGAGTCAATATTCTTTTGATTTTGAGAGGGCGAACGGCGGTTGGTGGGTTGGACCACCTCACTTTTATATATGTATCGGTTGGTGGGCTGTACCATCTCACTTTATATGTATCTGTGTCCTTACGCATTGTCAAGTAAAAACGCGTCGAAATACGCGGATTGGTAACGGCAAGTAAAAACGCGTCGAAATACGCGGATTGGTAACGGTAACATTTTCTTTTAGAGCCCCGTCGTTGGTATTCAACTGAGTATAAATGAGGGCGAGTGATGTTGAGATACATTTCTGCACAAAAAGAGTCTTTACATTGCAACCCTCCCTCGAATTTATCCGCCACACTCTTAACTAAGGTCCCTCCTTTGCGCTTTGTATCCATCTCATCTGCTAACTCAGGCCCTCCTTACCAGTTTGTATCCTATCTCATCGATCATCCGACAATTTCCAATCTCTGTTTCTATTTTTCATTCGACAATGGCTGCTTCCACCTCCACCGCTGCTCATTCCAACAACAATAGCTCCTACGACGTGTTCATCAGCCACAGAGGGCCAGACGTTAAGAAGACCTTCGCCAGTCATCTGTACCACCGGCTCATATCCTATGGACTGCGAGTTTTTCTCGACTACAAGGAACTGCAAGAAGGAGAAGAGTTTCCTTGTCAAATAAAAGACGCTATCAAGACCGCGTCCGTCCAGATTGCAGTTTTTTCACCCAGATATGCCGATTCACAATGGTGCCTGGACGAGCTAGTGCTCATGTTGGAGACGAGGGCTCATATTATTCCAGTGTTTCACCATGTAAAGCCAACTGAACTTCGGAGGACAAAGGGTGAAGGAGTCTATGTTACATCTCTACGCAATCTCGAAAAGAAGAGAAAGTATGATTCCGATCAACCGCGTTATGACTCCAAAACTATCGAGAACTGGAGAAACGCTCTTTCACGGGTTGCAGACATAAGTGGGTTTGATCTGGATGAGGGGTTTAACGGGTAAGGACCTCGACTCTTCTCCCTCTTCCTATTTTAGTTTCAATACAAAATGCACTATGAAAATGATACTTTAGCTATAGTTTTATTTATTTGATAATCTTATTAATAGTTATATTTATTTTTCTTGTAAATAACTAGCGATGAAGGGGAACTACTGGATCGGCTCGTGAAAGTTGTATTGGAAAAAGGAAAAAACAAGCTGGATGTAGTTAAAAAAGGAATAAAAGAGTTGGATGTTGCCAGATATCCCACGGGTTTGAAAGAGGTGGTGGAAGATTTTGAAAAGAAATTATCATTGCAGGGGTTTGTCGGCATCACCGGCTTGGGTGGTGTTGGGAAGACAACTCTGGCGAAAGAACTCTTCAACAAGAAGAGTTCAGGATACAGTCAATCCTGCTTTTTAAGTGATGTACGAGAAAGGGCTAAAACCTCTATACCTTCGTTGCAGAGAAAACTTCTGAAAGACTTAGGTGCATCTGAGGAAGCAATAGACAGCGAGCATAAAGGATTAGCGATTCTCAGGAAGCATTTCTCAGAATTATCTGATCCAGTCCTGCTAGTTCTAGATGATGTAGATCATCATGAACAAGTACATGCACTTTTGCCGGTTGCAGCTAAAGGTATCTTTCCTCTAACCCCTAGTAGCTTAATTTTAATCACAGCCCGTGACAAGAATGTCCTCATAAGGTCAGGAGTACAAGAGCCATCAATTTATAAGTTGACAGGCCTTAATACAGAACGCTCCAGAGAGCTCTTCTGTTCGCATGCTTTTAGCCAGCCCCATCCAATGCAGGGATTTGAAGATCTCGTTAATCAATTTTTAAAGGCTTGCAATGGATTGCCTTTATCCTTAAAAGTCTTTGGGGGGCTTCTCTATGGAAACACCAATAAATCTTACTGGAAAAATGAATTGGAGGAACTTAGAAAAGCACTTCCCCATGACATACAAAAGAGCCTTCAGATTAGTTACGACGCACTTCAGCCTGACGAAAAACAGATGTTCTTAGATATCGCCTGCTTTTTCATAGGACAAAGCAGGGATACCGCCATCACAGTATGGAAAGCGTCAGGTTGGAATGGATCGCGCGGCTTTGAAATTTTATTGAGTAAATGCCTTGTCGAATTGGACATTATTGTTGAGAATCCAATCGACATGTATCGTATAAGAATGCACGATCACCTCAGAGATATGGGGAGATATCTTGCTAATAATACTCCGGGATTCCCGCGTAGGCTTTGGCGTGGGACAAAGCATATAAAGGATTTGTTGCAACAATCTTCTGTAAGTAGTCAATCTTTCAATCTTCTATAGACCTTTCAATAAAAATACGGGTACAATTTCTTACTTCGTCTTTGATTTTGAAAAATGTACAGGAAGCAACCAAAGTGCGGGGGATTAGAATGTTACGTTCGGAACATTATTGTGATGAGCGTGCAGACTCAGATGAAGAGAGTGCAGGCTCAGATTACGATAATGAGCTTGCATCCTTTTCACGCTACAAAATGAAGAACTTACAACTTCTTGATATTGACATGGAAGATCACTTGAAATGCCTTTTGGATGGGATGAACTCACCAAATCTATTATGGTTTCGCTGGCGCAACTGTCCCTGCTCTTCCCTCCCTCCTTATATTCCAATGGAGAAGTTAAGGGTGTTAGAAGTGGAGGGGGGTAAATTGGAAACATTGTGGCAAGAGGATTCGCAGGTAAATATACAATTTGTCAAGAATTAAAATGTTTATTTGCTATTATTAATAGAACAGCACGGAACAAAAACGAAACAAAAGCGCTCTGTAGAGGACAATTATCTATTATATTTAGACTAATTAGAAAACCTGAATATACTGCAGACACCTTTCCGGTTGCGGGAGTTGCGGATTAGAGTTCATGTGCTCCATAAAATTCCTAAGTCCATAGGACAGTTGAAGCACCTGGAACTGATGGTGGTGGATATACGGGCAGGCGATACTGTCGAAATTCCAAAGGAATTCTGTGATCTGCGTTCCTTGAAGCACCTGGTTCTGGGAATTCGACAATTGAGATCTCTGCCAGATTCCTTCGGGAATTTGTCGAGGCTGGAACACATCAACCTGTCTTACTGCGGTGCCTTGGAGAGGCTTCCCGACTCCTTTGGGAATTTATCAAAGCTAGAACACATCAACCTGAAACGCTGCGGTGCCTTGGAGAGGCTTCCCGACTCCTTCGGGGATTTATCGAGCCTACAACACATCGACCTGTCTTACTGCGGTGCCTTGGAGAGGCTTCCCGACTCCTTCGGGCATTTATCAAAGCTAGAACACATCAACCTGAAAAGCTGCCGTGCCTTGGAGAGGCTTCCCGACTCCTTCGGGGATTTATCGAGCCTACAACAAATCACACTGGGAGGTTGCGTTGCCTTGGAGAGGCTTCCCAACTCCTTCGGGGATTTATCGAGCCTACAAGACATCGAACTGTCTTACTGCGGTGCCTTGGAAAGGCTTCCCGACTCCTTCGGGCATTTATCAAAGCTAGAATACATCAACATGAGAAGCTGCCGTGCCTTGGAGAGGCTTCCCGACTCCTTCGGGAATTTATCAAAGCTAGAACACATCAACCTGTCTGATTGCGATGCCTTGGAGAGGCTTCCCAACTCTTTCGGGCATTTATCAAAGCTAGAATACATCAACCTGAGAAGCTGCCGTGCCTTGGAGAGGCTTCCCGACTCCTTCGGGAATTTATCAAAGCTAGAACGCATCAACCTGTCTGACTGCGATGCCTTGGAGAGGCTTCCCAACTCCTTCAGGGGTTTATCGAGCCTACAATACATCACACTGGGAAGCTGCGTTGCCTTGGAGAGGCTTCCCAACTCCTTCGGGGATTTATCGAGCCTACAACACATCACACTGCCAAGCTGCGTTGCCTTGGAGAGGCTTCCCGACTCCTTCGGGCATTTATCAAAGCTAGAACACATCAACCTGAGAAGCTGCTGTGCCTTGGAGAGGCTTCCCGACTCCTTCGGGAATTTATCAAAGCTAGAACACATCAACCTGTCTGACTGCGTTGCCTTGGAGAGGCTTCCCAACTCCTTCGGGGATTTATCGAGCCTACAACACATCAAACTGGAAAGCTGCGTGGCCTTGGAGAGGCTTCCCGACTCCTTCGGGAATTTATCGAGCCTACAACACATCGACCTGCCTTGCTGCTTTGCCTTGGAGAGGCTTCCCGAATCCTTCGGGCATTTATCAAAGCTAGAACGCATCAACCTGAAAAGCTGCGGTGCCTTGAAGAGGCTTCCCGACTCCTTCGGGGATTTATCGAGCCTACAACACATCACACTGGAAAGCTGCGTTGCCTTGGAGAGGCTTCCCGACTCCTTCGGGAATTTATCGAGCCTACAACACATCGACCTGCCTTACTGCTTTGCCTTGGAGAGGCTTCCCGAATCCTTCGGGCATTTATCAAAGCTAGAACGCATCAACCTGAAAAGCTGCGGTACCTTGAAGAGGCTTCCCGACTCCTTCGGGGATTTATCGAGCCTACAACACATCACACTGGAAAGCTGCGTTGCCTTGGAGAGGCTTCCCGACTCCTTCGGGAATTTATCGAACCTACAACACATCGACCTGCCTTACTGCTTTGCCTTGGAGAGGCTTCCCGAATCCTTCGGGCATTTATCAAAGCTAGAACGCATCAACCTGGAAAGCTGCGGTGCCTTGAAGAGGCTTCCCGAATCCTTCGGGCATTTATCAAAGCTAGAACGCATCAACCTGGAAAGCTGTGGTGCCTTGAAGAGGCTTCCCGACTCCTTCGGGGATTTATCGAGCCTACAACACATCACACTGAAAAGCTGCGTTGCCTTGGAGAGGCTTCCCGACTCCTTCCGGAATTTATCAAAGCTAGAACACATCAACCTGTCTCACTGCTATGCCTTGGAGAGGCTTCCCGACTCCTTGGGGGATTTATCGAGCCTACAACACATCAGACTGGAATGCTGCGTTGCCTTGGAGAGGCTTCCCGACTCCTTCGGGGATTTATCGAGCCTACCACACATCGACCTGTCTTACTGCTATGCCTTGGAATTGCTTCCCGACTCCTTCGGGCATTTATCAAAGCTAGAACACATCAACCTGACAAGCTGCCGTGCCTTGGAGAGGCTTCCCGACTCCTTCGGGGATTTATCGAGCCTACAACACATTACACTGGAAAGCTGCGTTGCCTTGGAGAGGCTTCCCGAATCCTTCGGGCATTTATCAAAGCTAGAACACATCAACCTGACAAGCTGCCGTGCCTTGGAGAGGCTTCCCGACTCCTTCGGGGATTTATCGAGCCTACAACACATTACACTGGAAAGCTGCGTTGCCTTGGAGAGGCTTCCCGAATCCTTCGGGCATTTATCAAAGCTAGAACGCATCAACCTGGAAAGCTGTGGTGCCTTGAAGAGGCTTCCCGACTCCTTCGGGGATTTATCGAGCCTACAACACATCACACTGAAAAGCTGCGTTGCCTTGGAGAGGCTTCCCGACTCCTTCCTGAATTTATCAAAGCTAGAACACATCAACCTGTCTCACTGCTATGCCTTGGAGAGGCTTCCCCACTCCTTCGGGAATTTAATTAAGCTTAGATATATTAATTTATTGGGGTGCCGTAAGTTAACCATCCATAGTGGAACTTTTCGAAAGATTCCGGGTTTTTTCCCTCACTGGCGCATCGAAGTGTCCCCCCCGGAAATTGCTCATCAGTGGTCCCGGGAAAAATTACTGTTGTGCCTTATAAACATGGAAGAATGGCCAAGTGCCACTGGAGAGTCAAGCCATTTGGAAAAGTTGGTATTAGAAACGCCTTTCTTAGAAGCGCTGCCGCCTTGTTTTGGACGTGACCTAAGGAACTTGAAGCATTTGGAGCTGCTAAGCTGCCGGAGTTTGAAACGTTTGCCGGATTCCTTTCTCCTCATGGATCAGTTGATAAAGTTGATAGTGGAGGACTGTCCCTTACAAGAACTGCATTTTGAAACGGTTGAAGGCGGAAGTGAAACAATGACAGACTCAGGAGGACAAGGAACATTGAGTAATTTGGAGAGGGGCCAGCTTCGGCTTCAACACTTGGAACTGCACAAAACACAAATATCGGAGATATCATTTCCTACCGGTGTTTGCAACAACCTTCAATATCTCGACATCAGGGATTGTCAAGATCTGGTGGAGGTTGGAACATTGCCAAATGCACTCATAAAACTGCAATTGATCGATTGTCCTAAATTGAGGAAAATAGAACGGCTATCTGGTTTTGCAAAACTTAAGACGCTGGGAGTAAGCCGGTGCAAAGAAGTGGAGGAGCTGCCAAGTATCAAAGACAAAAGTGTAGCATTAGCAGAGTCGACGGGGCCAAGAGAATTGAATAATTCGGATTTTTCTTTTGACAATTGTCTGCTTCATCTCCAACACTTGGAACTGCACAACACAGCAATATCAGAGGTATTATATCCTACCGGTGTTTGCCCCAACCTTCAATATCTCGACATCAAGGATTGTCAAGATCTGGTGGAGGTTGGAACATTGCCAAATGCACTCATAAAACTGCAATTGATCGATTGTCCTAAATTGAGGAAAATAGAACGGCTATCTGGTTTTGCACTCAGAAAACTGCGGTTGACTGGTTGTCCCGAATTGAGAAAACTAGACTTGTGGAATTGTTCTAAATTGAGGAAAATAGAAGAGCTTTCTGGTCTTGCAAAACTTCAAGTGCTGAGCATTGCCTGGTGCGAAGGAGTGGAGGAGCTATCAAGTATAGAAACATTGGGATCTTTGGAAAACTTGCAGGTGGTTCGGTGTTCGAAGTTGAAGAGCATACGGGTATTGGCGAAGCTGACTAAACTTCGAGAATTAGACGTTTCTAATTGCTCTGAGTTGGAAGATCTGCCCGGGGTTGAACATTTGAGGTCGTTGGAGAAGTTATGGGCATGCGGCTGTAAGAAGCTGAAGAGCATAAGGGGGTCGGCCCAGCTGACACAGCTTCGAGAACTGGACGTTTCTGAATGCTCTGAGTTAGAGGAGCTACTTGATATTGAACATTTGAGGTCGTTGGATAAGTTGCGGGCATGTAATTGTGCGAGATTGAAGCACTTACAGGGGTTGGCACAGCTGACACAGCTTCGAGAACTAGATGTTTCTGGCTGCTCCAGGTTAGAAGAGATGCCAGGTGTTGGATATTTACAGTCGTTGGTGTGGTTGCGGGCATCTGAATGTGTGAAGCTCCAGAGCATACAGGGTTTGGAGCAGATGGCACAGCTTCGAGAACTAGAGGTTTCTTATTGCTTTGAGTTAAAAGAGCTGCTAGGCGTTGAACATTTGAAGTCCTTGCTGAAGTTGCAGGCACGTAGCTGTAGAAAGCTGAAGAACATACAAGGGTTGGCACAGTTGACGCAACTTCGAGAATTAGATGTTTCTTTTTGCTCTGAGTTAAAAGAGATGCCAGGTGTTGGATATTTGCAGTCATTGGTGGTGTTGCGGGGATCTGAATGTGTGAAGCTGAAGAGCTTATGGGGATTGCCACGGCTAACACACCTTCTAGAACTAGATGTGTCTGGATGCTGTGAGTTAGAAGAAATGCAGGGTGTTGGATATTTGTCATCTTTGATGGTGTTACGGGCATGTGAATGTGTGAAGTTGAAGAGCATACAGGGCTTGGAGCAGCTGACACAACTGCTAAAGCTGGATGTTTCTGGATGCTCTGAGTTAGAAGAGCTAAGAGGTGTTGGACATTTGATTTCATTGAATGTGTTGCGGACATCTGGATGTGTGAAGCTGAAAAGCATCCAAGTTTTGGAGCAGCTGACACAGCTCCTAGAACTACACGTTTGTAACTGCTTTGAGTTGGAAGAGCTGCTAGGCATTGAACATTTGAAGTCTTTGAAGGAGTTGCTGGCAACTAACTGTAAGAAGCTGAAGAGCATACAGGGGTTGGAACAGGTAACACAGCTTAAATATCTAGATGTTTCTGGCTGCTATGAGTTAGAGAAGATGCCAGATGTTGGATGTTTGGAGTCACTGGTGGTGTTGCGGGCATCTGAATGTGTGAAGCTGAAGAGCATTCAGGGCTTGGAGCAGATGACACAGCTTCGAGAACTAGACGTTTCTTACTGCTTAGAGTTAGAAGAGTTGCCAGGCTTTGAACGTTTGACGTCCTTGATGAAGTTGCGGGCACGGTGCTGTACGAAGCTGAAGAGAATAAAGGGGTTGGCACAGCTGGCACAACTTCGAGAACTAGATGTTTCTTTATGCCCTGAGTTAGAAGAGAGGCCAGATGTTGAATTTCTGCAGTAACTTGTGGTGTTGAAGGCCTTGCATGAAGTTGAAGAGCTTTTGGGAGTTGTCTCGATTCACAAGTCCGTCAGACCTGAAAGTGGAAGAGCTTTTGGGAGTTGTCTCGATTCACAAGTCCGTCAGACCTGAAAGTGGAAGAGCTTTTGGGAGCTTTTGGGAGTTGTCTCGATTCACAAGTCCGTCCGTCAGACTAGAAAGTGGAAGGTAGATGCCAAGACTATGTTTCCAAAAGCATTTTTGTTAGATGATCCAAATATACAATTTTATAACAGGTTATAAAATTAGAATAAAATGATTATTAATTTAAGATATTAAATTAATAATTATTATTCTAGAATGTTTAATTATTTAATGGAGACTTTTGTTAGATGATCCAAATATACAATTTTATAACAGGTTATAAAATTAGAATAAAATAATTATTAATTTAAGATATTAAATTAATAATTATTATTCTAGAATGTTTAATTATTTAATGGAGACTTTTAGAATTAGCATATTGTTGTAATTAGATATGACTTTCTAAATGTGTGGTATCTTAGGCTCTATTTTAGGGGATTAGTTAGTTAGTTGGTTTGAATAGCATTTATTGTAAATGGACACTTGTTATTTAATAAGTGATCCATAATTAGAGGTAGTTAGAAAATAAGTGATCCATAATTAGAGGTAGTTAGAACATGGGGGCTATAAATAGCTCATTGCAAGAGTGTTTGGTTGTTCGGGTGTAAACTCTTGCAAAATCAATTATGTAATTTTTTTTTTTTTATTAATAAAATTACGTGTCTGAGGACACTTCTGCCATTAATCCTATCGAAACAAAAATCTTGAATAATTTTTATATGGTGTAGTTTAGTTGAATAGTTTTTATTTGATGCTTTTTTTGGTTGGAACTTCGTAGTGTTTGTTATTGTAAGTCCCTGATTTGTATGTGGATCAGTATTAGTTTAACATTGATAGTTGAACATCAATAGTTTAATATTGATCATGATCAATTCAGTTTATAAGGTTTAATTTTAAAAAAATATTTTCAATTAATTTCAAGCCTTTAAAAATTTAATTAAAAGGTCTTATTACAATTTACAATGCTCTGTGGATATTTGATAATTTTATCTTAATTTACAAATAAAATTGCAATATTCATGGCATAATTTTTAAACATCAATACACTAAACTTATTCAGAAATCTGGAAGTATTAAAAATCGTCCACGAACCAGTCAGGCAGGTGCCGATAATCGTGAAGACGGTAGTCATCCTGAAGTGGTGATTCGTTGCTGGCCAATCACTTCAACATGATATGATGCTCTTCCTCAGCACAGAATGACTTGAACAGAAACGACGCACAATGCTCTTTGTCAACACAAACTATTCAAAATGACTTGAACAGAAACGACCAACAATTCTCTTCCTCAACACAAACTATTCAACGCGCACTAAACTTAGAGACCTCCAACACAGCGGCAACAATCTCTATACCTTCGTTGCAGAGAAAACTTCTGAAAGACTTAAGTGCTACAAAATGAAGAACTTGCAACTTCTTGATGTTGACATGAAAGAAGATCACTTGATATGCCTTTTGGAGGGGGTGGACTCACCAAATCTATTATGGTTTCGCTGGCGCGCCTGTCTCTGCTATTCCCTCCCTCCTTATATTCCAATGGAGAAGTTAAGGGTGTTAATGTGCACGCTTTTATATTGGAAACATTGTGGCAAGAGGATGTGCAGGTAAATATAATTTTGTCAAGAATTAAAATGTTTATTTGCTATTATAAATAGGACACCACGGAACAAAAACGAAACAAAAGCGCTCTGTAGAGGACAATTATCTATTATATTTAGACTAATTGGAAAACCTGAATATACTGCAGACACCTTTGCGGTTGCGGGAGTTGCGGATTAGTGCTTATATCCTCGAGAAAATTCCCAACTCCATAGGACAGTTGAAGCACCTGGAACTGATGGTGGTGGATATAAGGGCAGAGCCTACTGTCGAAATTCCGAAGGAATTCTGTGATCTGCGTTCCTTGAAACACTTGGTTCTGAGCATTGGAAAATTGAGATCTCTGCCAGATTCCTTCGGGAATTTATCGAGGCTGGAACACATCCAACTGTCTTACAACTATGTCTTGGAGAGGCTTCCCGACTCGTTTAGGGATTTATCAAAGATACAACACATCAATATCAGAGGTATCATTTCCTACGGGTGTATGCCCCAACCTTCAGCATCTCGACATCAAGGACTTTGAAGATCTGATTGAGGTTCGGACATTGCCAAATGCATTCATAAAACTGAAATTGTACAACTGTCCTAAATTGAAGCTGATAAGCATAGCGGATTTGGCGCAGGTGATGCAGCTGCGAGAAATACGCGTTCATCTGTGCAATGGGTTAGAAGAGCTGCTAGGCGTTGGATATTTGAAGTCCTTGGAGGTGATGCAGGTATCTGGATGTATGAAGCTGAAAAGCATAACGGGTTTGAAACAGCTGACACAGCTCCGAGAACTAGACGTTTAAAGAGCTGCTGGGCGTTGGACATCTGAAGTCCTTGGAGGTGTTGCAGGCATCTGGATGTGCAAAGCTGAAGAGTATACTGGGTTTTGATCAACTGACCAAGCTCAGAAAACTAGACGTTTCTGAATGCTATGAGTTAAAAGAGCTTCCAGGCTTGAGCATTTGAAGTCCTTGATGAAGTTGCAGACATTTAGCTGCAAGAAGCTGAAGAGCTTACAAGGGGCCGCCGCTGCTGGACAGAATTAGACGTTTCTGAAGAGCTGCTCAGTGTCTGGCATTTGAAGATGTTGGATGTGTTGCGGGCGTCTAAATGTGTGAAGATGAAGATCTTATGGGGGTTGGCTGACAAACCTTAGAATGCTTGAAGTTACAGGTCTGCCGCTGAGTGCTGTTTGGGCTCGATTCCAGGGGCTAGGAATGCCGAGAGTATGTTCCTAGAATCTGATGATACTTTTTATTTTATTCTTTTAAAACCCATTTGTCCTTCCCCTACTGACCATGGTTATCACAAGAAGGTACAGTTTGCATGAATTTCAGTATTTGTTTCCGGGGTACAGTTTGCATCAATTTCAGTATTTGTTTCCGGCGTCGTCTACCCAGCGGTTGAAAATGGTGGCCGGAATCTGGCTAAAAATTAAAAAAAAAATTGCAATAAGAAGCTTTAAATAAATCCAGTTTTTGAGGGTGGAAATAGTTTTATGTTTAAATAAATCTAGCTTTTGAGAGTGGAAATAGTTGTATAATGGAAATGGTTTTAGTACTATCAAAACCTTGAGCATCTTGTAATTTAGATTTACAAAATTTAAAAAAAAATTCTGCCATATTTGATCAAGAGAAATTTTCATAATTTTCCAAACAAATTTGAAAGCAAGATAGACTGTGGCTTTGTGTTCAACATCGTTTTTCAGAAAAATTTAAAAAAAAATCTGCCATATCTTATCAAAATCTTGAGAAATTTTCATAATTTTCCAAACAAATTTGAAAGCAAGATAGACTGCGGCTTTGTGTTCAACATCGTTTTTCAGGATTGTGTGCGGACTAACGAATTTCAAGCTTGCACACAACAGGTGGTGGAGCAGGTCCTCGTCCAGGCTACCCATACTATGGTTCGACTGGAACTGGCTTTTAATCAATCATTTTTTTTTATTGAGAAATATGTTCATCAAATCAATGGCAGTTAGTTTGGGATTCTACATGCATTAACAATTTAACTAGACTGTGATGTAATACTACTGGAGTCCACTTGATAGCAGTCTACTCACTATTTTAAATGTCCACTGGGTTGTTGCGATTTTTTTATGAATGTGAAGTTATACATTGTTTGAGTTCAATTTTCTGAAATTCTGTTGCAGGAAGAAGAAATTCGTTATCATATATGTCATCAGTGGAGTTTTCCAACCAATGTACACTCACTGAGCAGTTTTGTTTTTATTTGAATGTAAGTTGGTGGCATGCTATGATCTGAAACAGCTAGTTAAAAAATTATGTTTATTTTGTTGTAGACGTGTTGGAAAAGATTGTGCTTGCTTTGATAAAGCATTGCTCTCCTTCATATATTTAAATATATTTGTTGCCTTGGGGGTGATATATGTTTTGAGGCCAAGTGAATGTAATGCATGTATATTTCCTATCAGGCATTTGAACAGCATGGGGAGATTGAAGAGGCTCTGTCACAAGGATTTGGCTTTGTTACATTTAAGCATATGGATTCTGCCCAAAGGGCATTGAAGGAGCCTAGCAAGACTATTGATGTATGTATTTTGTTTGTTAGTCTTGTAAATTTTGTGGCTTTTTACGCTTTGTATTTGTCCTCAAATATCTTATTGAATTTGAAGGATACTGTCATTAAAGGATTAAGCATGTTTATTTTCCTAGTTGCTTCTGCTTTATCAATATTATATCTCATGAACACTTCCCAGGCATCTTAACCTTGTTTTCACCAACATTAAAGACATGCATGCATTTAAATCTGAATGCTGCCCTCCCATACCTTGTGATGGTTATGATTTGCTTTATGATGGGCAGTTTAACATGCTTCTGTTAGCAATTTTTGCATGTTTTTCCAAGGCCTAGCTCGTTTGGCTGTATTTATCTTGGTTAATGTTGTATGTATTTGTCCCCAACAGGGGATTTGCATTTGTGACTTTCAAGACTGTGGAGGCTACAAAGCGGGCTCTTAAGGAACCAAACAAAACAAAACCATTGATGTAAGCAATAGCTAGTACTGGATAATGTTGGTCATATTAGTTGAAACGCAGTTGTTGATCTTGACACCTATGTTCTATGCTTGGCATGCAGGGAAGCACTGTTACTGTGAAGTTATCATCTCAACCTGCAGTCTCTCCACAAATGCAGACAGCTTATGGAAAAGACTATCCAAGCCTGAACTCATATCATAGGCCAGGGCCACAGGTATCCACGACTGGTTCCCTATACCGATGAGATAATGTGATAATATATATAATGAAAGAAATCATGTATCCCTTAATAAGTGCCTCACCTTTTCAAGATAGAGATTCCATGCCTTTGTCCCTGCCTCTGTGTGTTTTCTGCCTGTCGTACTAGCTACTATCTCTGCTATTGTTCCTTGTCTCTACTGGCCTTAATTGCTCTGTGGTTTTCCTAGCCTGTCCTTGCCTGTAGTCTTTGTCCCTGTCTTTGTTGGTTCCACCCTGCTTGGGATCTGAGACTAAATGTACAGATCTCTCTATATACGATGCTCCCTTTGCACTTGGTGAGAGCGTATGAATTCGACGAGGTTCTGCTAGTGAATTGATCGCCGAAGATAGCTAAATCATTGAGAATTTGAGAATTTGACTGATCAATCAGTATAGAGCATCGAGAGAAAATGTCATGCTACCGTGATTGAATAACTAGATAAATCCTCCAATTTTGTTTGATAATTCGAGCTTCTCGATTCAGTCACTCCTGGTTCCACTCTGACTATGCCGCAGGAATGCACAGTTCCTCGCCTTGCATCGGAGTGTTTCTCCATGGTGTTCTGTGTGGGGTTGCCTGTCTTAGCTATTCGGACTTAGTCAATTCGTCCTTAGGGAATGTTCCACCCCGACCCTCATAAGCCTGTCCACTCATTCAATCATGCTCAAGATGCGGCTTAGTCTCCCAGCCCAAAATCCACCCATGGTTCAAGTCGCAGTGGTAAGGTTTCATTTGTAACTATTACTCCCCAATTAAGCTTTCACCTACATCACCGGTGGGGTCGTGTCCTAAAATGTAGTATTGTAGCATCCTATCCTTTTGAGAGACTCACTGCAGAGGGCCACCTACTGCCCAAAGCCTAGTCCCCAGTTAATCACACACATGCACAAGGTCGCGTAGCAGCTCTAAGCACTTTAAGGAAATGCAACAAGCTAGGCCAGAAGTACAGGGCTTGATGCTATCTCACCCAATAGCTAGATGATTTGACTAGTGCGTGAGTGTAAGTGATCGGATCAGAGAGAGGCTATGCGAATAGAAGCTCAATTAGAACTCCTATCAGCGTGTCAAAGAGAAACTAAACTGCTGAAAAGCCAGACTCAGGATTCATGCACAACCAGTGTGCTTTCATTAAATACTGATCCATCCTTACCTTCTGAAATCGCCCAATTGTTAACAACTAACAAAATGCCTTCTTTGGAAAGTGTGTTTGCCTCTGTGTTAAGCTCCCTGTAGACATGGAGGAAGGAAATGGTATGAAACACTGCCTTATTATTTTCATCTGTTCAAAGATAGGGCTCAACACCAGATTTCCCATCTTGAATTTCCCATTCATCCAATTAAGAACTACCAAGGAGTCTCCAAACACGTGGGACCTTGTCACACCTTTCTTTGCAGCTAATTTCATTAGTAACTTCAATGCCAGTAGTGCTGCATAATTGTGTGAGCCTCCTCCCAACCCAGCCTTTAATTTTATTAGGTGTACTTCGCTAAGGAAGATGATGCCTCCTGCCCCACACATAGTTGGAGTGCCTTGACTGGCACCGTCAAAGTACCCCCATGCTCCTGATTTGTCAATTGATTCATGAATTAGCTGTCTCTGAATCTGCATCTTTGGAATGGCTGCTTCCAAAGACTGTTCTTACTTGAGATGCACATTGAAAAGTGGGGGATATATCTCTCCTCGAGGAGATCTGCATTCCTAGCCAGCCAGATGCCCCAAGCCACTATTTCTTGCTTTTCATATTTTTAGGCTAGTCCACCTATAGCACTTTATGTTGTTTCTAGCTCTTAAAGAATATGTTTCAAGGCTTAATACACATATACCAAACTACGGTTTCTAGGGTCTCACTCTTTGTCTAGGTTGTTTAATACACATATACCAAACAGCTGTATTAGAAATTTTTTCCCCTTCAAGAAGACTGTTTAAAATCTGTTTCTAGTTGTAGATATATTATCCCTTGCAAGAAGATAGTTATAAAGCTGTAAGATATTTTTTCCCCTGCAAGAAGACAGTAATCAACACTGTATCTAGCTTAGTTCACATATACCACACAAATGTTTCTAGGTTGCTTAATACAGCTTTACAGCTTGTCTCTAGGGTCTTACTCTGTCTCCAGGGTCTTACCCTGTTTCTTGCTCTTAAATCATAAGAGCTAGATCTTCTTTGTTACAGAACCAGTAACTAAAAAAGGGTCTACAAGATACTATCAATGGCGAGGCCCAAGCCGAACCCATCCATACTCCTGCAGAACCCATCCATGCTCCTCTCTCACCCAAACAAAAACCTCCCTTGATAGCTGCTCTCTCACTTTCTTTAAAGTCATGAGTGTCCTGCTACGCCCGGACCCGTTAGCCAGGAGCCTGACTGCATTGATTCAAGAAGACTTGCTATTTGCTTTGATAAAGCATTGCTCTCCTCCATATATTTAAATATATTTTTTGTCTTGGGGGTAATATATGTTTTGAAGACAAGTGAATGTAATGCATGTATATTTCCTCTCAGGCATTTGAACAGTATGGGGAGATTGAAGAAGGCGTTCTTATTATGGATAAGACATCAGGAAAGTCACGAGGATTTGGCTTTGTCACATTTAAGCATATGGATTCTGCCCAAAGGGCATTGAAGGAGCCTAGCAAGACTATTGATGTATGTATTTCCTTTGTCAGTCTTGTAAATTTTGTTTTTTTTGATTCTTTGTATTTGTCCACCGATATCTTATTGAATTTGAAGGATACTGTCATTAAAGGATTAAGCATGTTTATTTTCCCAGTTGCTTCTACTTTATCAATATTATATCCCATGAAGACTTTCCAGGCATCTTGACCGTTGTTTTCACCAACATTATAGACATGCATATATTTAAATCTGAATGTCGCCCTTCAGTACCTTGATGTCTATGATTTATTTCAAATAGAGCAATCATTGTTTTGTTTGCAGGCATCTTCCCCTAGGACATTGATACCTCCTTACAATTTTAAATTGTATTTATTGTTCCACTAATAATATCTTTATAGTTTTAATTGAATATATCTTTATAGTTTTAATTGAATATGTATCAGGTAATATCACTGTTATTTTGAAAAATATTTAACTGATGTTGGGGAGACAACAAAATTTAACTTACCACAAAACCCCAAACTTGTTTGAAGAAAAATGAAAGCAATCCAACTATTGTTGCTAAAAGTGGTATTCCATTTATATATTGTTGTTTTGTCTGAGTCTTGAGACTTCTCAAATTCTATGGTACTCCATTGTTACATAGGGTGGAAGATCGATCATCAAACAACTCTGATTCATTATTTAACACCTATTTTTGGTAATTTTTATATCCATTGTTGTTTATTGTACAGGGGAGGATTACTGTAAGCAATCTGGCAGTGGCGAGCACAGGTCCTGGTCAAAGTGCAGATCAGGCTCAAAGAAAACTTTACATTGGTGGTCTTTCATATGACACGGCCAATGATAAGCTTCTAGAAGTTTTTTCCAAATATGGAGAGATAGAAGAAGGTTCAGTTGCATATGATAAGAATACCAACAAATCCAGGTTACAAATCTAATATAAATTGGTTTGCTTTATGATGGGCAGTTTAACATGCTTCTGTTGTTAGAGATTACAAATCTAATATAAATCCGTTTGCTTTATGATGGGCAGTTTAACATGCTTCTGTTAGAGATTTATGCATGTTTTTCCAAGGCCTAGCTCGTTTTCCTGTA
Source organism: Pinus tabuliformis (assembly GCA_031772625.1). Taxonomy (NCBI): domain Eukaryota; kingdom Viridiplantae; phylum Streptophyta; class Pinopsida; order Pinales; family Pinaceae; genus Pinus; species Pinus tabuliformis. The sequence continues at coordinate 43,947,471 of CM062806.1, read as the reverse complement.
TTTTTTTTGGTTAATGCTATGTATTTGTCACTAACAGGGGATTTGCATTTGTGACTTTTAAGACTGTGGAGGCTACAACGCAGGCTCTTAAGGAACCAAAAAAAACCATTGATGTAAGTAATAGCTAGTACTGGATAATGTTGGTCATATTAGTTGAAGGGCAGTTGTTGATCTTGACACTTATGTTCTGTGCTTGGCATGCAGGGAAGGACTGTTACTATGAAACTTGCAGCTGATGGTCAGAAGGAGAAGCTATCATCACAACCTGCAATATCTCCACAAATGCAGACAGCTTATGGAACAGGCTATTCAAGCCTGAACTCATATCATACGCCAAGTCCACAGGTACCAACCTCTGCACCACCACCACCACCAATTGGTTTTTCAGCATATGCATCTCAGCCTCCATATGCAACGGAATTTCATCTGCTTCTCAATATGGTGTTCTAAGCTCCACAACACCATACAGCTTAAACCAGTATGCAAAATATGCAACATCCCTCCAAGATCCACGATTGGTTCCATCAGGATTGCACACAACAGGTGGTGGAGCAGGTCCTGGTCCAGGCTACCCATACTATGGTTCGACTGGAACTGGCTTTTAATCGACCAATTTTTTTATTATTGAGAAATATGTTCATAAAAAAAATGGCAGTTAGTTTGGGATTCTACATGCATTAACAATTTAACTGGACTGTGAAGCAATACTACTGGAGTCCACTTGATAGCAGTCTACTCACTATTTTAAATGTCCACTGGGTTGTTGCGACTTTTGATGAATGTGAAGTTACACATTGTTTGAGTTCAATTTTCTAAAATTCTGTTGCAGGAAAAAGAAATTCGTTATCATATATGTTATCAGTGGAGTTTTCCAACCAATGTACACTCTGAGCAGTTTTGTTTTTATTTGAATGTAAGTTGGTGGCATGCTATGATCTGAAATAACTAGTTAAAAAATTATGTTTATTTTCTTGTAGACGTGTTGGAAAAGATTGTGTTTGCTTTGATAAAGCATTGCTCTCCTCCATATATTTAAATATATTTGCTGTCTTGGGGTAATATATGTTTTGAAGCCAAGTGAATGTAATGCATGTATAGCAATGTGGGGAATTAATGTTTAGAAACAACATAGAAATGAAATTTATATTTGTTGTCTTGGGGGTAATGTATGTTTTGAAGCCAAGTGAATGTAATGCATGTATAGCAATGTGGGAAATTAATGTTTAGAAAAGTTTGGTGTCAATGTGGGGAAGAGATGTTTAGAAACAACATGTAATTTTAGTTTGGTGATAATGTGGGGAAGAAATGTATAGAAACAACATGTAATTGAAGTTTCGTGGTACTAAACTGGAGTAGAACCAAGTGGGCTCTAAATCACTTTGCTTTTATGTAAGCTTCCTTTTTATCAACAAATAAACAATGTATGTATGAAAGTAGTTGTAATGAGTTTTGTCCATTATTTAGATCCCTTTACTTCAACCATTTAAAGTAATACAATACTTCATTATATTTGAGTGTCTGTACTTAAAAAGATTTAAAGTAGTACAATACTTCATTATATTATATTTGAGTGTTTATAGTTAAAAATTGTGTGGATACAGGTGGAGGATAGGGTTTAGGGTTTTTATGTAATACAACACAACTATTTTAAAGAAAATAACTTTGATCTTTCCAAGTTTCCTTGGAAGCCTAAGTTATTACAGTGCGCTTCACTACTTCAATACTGTTCTGGAATATCTGATCCGGAGTTAAATTCATTGCTATAGCATATTATTATAGCAACATATAGGAAATCATCTACTTATTTGGATAAAGTATCCACTCTGATTCGGAGTTAAATTCATTGCTATAGCATATTATTATAGCAACATATAGGAAATCATCTACTTATATTTAAATAAAGTATCCACTCATTTGAACATTGAATTGACAGACTTTTTCTTCATTTGAACATTGAATTGACAGAGTTTTTCTACACTTATAATTTAAGATAATTATCTTTTCATTTTCTTAATCCATTTTTGCATTATATTTAAATAAAGTATCCACTCATTTGAACATTGAATTGACAGACTTTTTCTTCATTTGAACATTGAATTGATAGACTTTTTCTACACTTAAAATTTAAGATAATTATCTTCTCATTTTCTTAATCCATTTTTGCATTATTCGTTACCGCCTTTACCTCTGTTCTCGCCTCTTCAGGTAAAGCTGACTCTCCAACGGGTGGACTGCAACCTTTCCCTGTGCTGCTTCTTGTTTTGTTGCGGGTGAAACCACTGTGTCCATCTCTGCTTCTGGCTTTATTGTTGCTTGCTTTTCTGCTCCACTAAGATGGAACGGGTGGGACTGCAACATTTGCTTGTGCAGATGGAACGGGTGGGACTGCAACCTTTGCTTGTGCTACTTCTTGTTTTGTTGCGGGTGAAACCACTGCCTCCATCTCTGCTTCTGGCTTTATTGCTTTGCTTGTGCTGCTTCTTGTTTTGTTGCAGGTGAAACCACTGCCTCCATCTCTGCTTTTGGCTTTATTGCTGGTTGTTTTTCTATTGCACTAAGATGGAATAGACCTGCTAATATACCCAAAATACCCGTTGCACTAAGATGGAATAGACTTGCTAATATACCAAAAAACCCGCTGCTATATGATGAGAAGCTATTCCTCCTGGAACAAAAAGATCAAAACCTTCAGCTCCCCGCTATATGATGAGAAGCTATTCCTCCTGGAACAAAATGATCAAAACCTTTAGCTCCCCATGCCGGAGGTGATACATTGTGAATTAAGGTGATATTAGATTACTTTGTTATGAAATGTTTTATTTAAATCATTTACTTATAAAGGTTCCATAATATTAATAAAGAGCATTTTCATAAATCTTTCCCTTTGAACATTACCTTCACTTTGAACATATTCTGGTTGGAATTTCCAATAAAAAAATAAAATTGCATAAAATTTACTTGTTTCTTATATGCTTTTCGGTAAAAAAATAAAATTGCATAAAATTTACTTCTTTCTTATATGCTATTGTTTCTTATGCCATTGCATTTACTTTGCAACATGTGGTGCAAATCGTGCAAATTATAAATCTCTGCTCATTAGGGTAGGGTGGGCCATTCATTGATGGATGCTTAGCCATGTAGTGCATTATTTTATTTAACACATTTATTTTCTTGTTAATTCATTTTATTTTTAAGATAATAATGTCTATAGGCATGTTTATTAATTTTATAGTAGAGATACATATTATTTTATTATTATCTAATTTTAAGGCCATAACTTACCAAGGCATGCATACTCTATCCCCTCTCGTTTTGAACCTCTTATTTTTTAGGAGGAAAGGCATGTTATTAACCATTAGACCCACTCAAAACATAATATTTTACAAAATATCTTAATAACAATCACATATAAAAAATTTAGATTAATTTAAATTTAATTTAAATTGACTAATTAAAAGAAAAAAAATGTCATACTAACATGTAAAATTTGTCATATGTATTATATTAGACATATCATCTTACTTAAACAACATTGTTTTATACCGTGGAGGTCGTATTCCATGGTCTTATTCTTTATTGATCCATAAGCCTAGCTAGCTTTAAATTCCAGCGAAAACCATCTAAAGCTCAAGCGGGGGTGGTATAAAGACATGAAGGCCTGGTTAAACCTTTGGGAGATCAACGAAAATGATGCTTTGCAAAACATTAATAACATTAAAAATATTGTTACTTCTAAGTTCAAAGAAAAAATGTGGTGTGAGAAAGATTTAGCAGCGAAAAGAAAATTAAGTTATTATAAGAAAGTCATCAACCCCACCCTAGAAGACCAAAAGTATCTCTCTGTTTTAACTAGCTCAAAGAAAAAATTTAATATAGCGAAGATTAAAACGAACTCTCATGAGCTCCATAGTGAAACAGGTCGGTGGGCAGTTCCTAAAACACCATGGATGGAAAGGATCTTCCATCTTTGTGAGAATAGGAACATCGAGGATGAAAACCACTTCCTCTTAGAATGCCCCCCGTACAACCACATTAGAACTCAGTGTTATAATTTTTCTCGCAATACTAACTTTCTTAGCCTTTTACAATGTCAAAATTATAGTGAGTTTGGAAGCCTTCTCTCCAAGCCTTTTGAGCATAGGAATAAAATCTTAAATCAAACTAAATAATTTGTTTCTTTAGGTTCGATAGACCAAAGTTTAGTCTTAGTAGACGTTAACCATCATCATCATCAAATTCTTTTATTTTTTTTGTAATTAAAAAAATATTTAATTTTTTTATATTAATTTTATATTATCAAATTTGAAATATATATAAAAATTATAATTTTATTTTATATTATTATTAATTAATACTTTTTATTAATTTTGATAGTGTAAGAATTAATATAAGTTAAGTTCTTTTTAATGTTTATCATAAATGGATAGTAATCAAAATTTAGTTATCATTTCATTTATATAAATACATTAATTTTATATATTCATTTTTATTATTACATATTTTCAGATACATACAAAATCAATGAATTTGGTTTCAAAAGATTAATATGTCCAGTTATTAATCAACGGTGCTTGTGAAGATTAAAAATGAATAGGTTACTTTCCATTAAACTTATTAGTGTAATTAGAAAGGTGAAAGCGAATGCTTAAGCGTCTTCTATTTCTACATGTTCGTCTGCCTATCTTAGACATTTGACCAACTACGAAAAGTTTAGGGTAATAAGTTTGCTCATCTCTCTATACTTGACAAAAAAGTCTCTCCGTCATAGACATCTGTTTGGTCACAAAATGCTTAGTTTAATAAGCTTGTGTCAAGTTGTTAAAAGTTTGTGTTCCAATTTTCAAGATTATTAATCAAGATTTTAATAATCATAAGTTTGTATTAATATTGAATTTTAATTTTGGAAATTGAATTTTAACGAGTAGTTTTCATAAATACGGAATTCACAATTTTTAATAAGTTTGCATTTTAATTTTTAATAAGCTTTTGTTTTAATTTTTAATAATATATATTAATAAGTAATTTTATTTTATTTTATTTTATTTATTTTTTATATTTAATAAATTTATATTTTAGTTTTCATCTCTTTATGTTTAAATTGAAATTTAAATAAATTTTATTTTAAATGTGATATACGATGGTGTATTTTATTATAATTATGATTTTATTAATTTTTAATTATAAATGAGAATTTGTATTCATATAAAATTCATATTTGGGATGAAATTTTACATTCAAATTGGGTAAAGATAAAAATGATAGGCTATTACAATCGATTCTTATGTCCTATAATAAGTAGAAGTAAAACTCTTACTAGAAAACACCTAAAATTTTACAATATTATATGTGCATACTAACACCTAAAATTTTACAATATTATATGTGCATACTAACTCACAAGAGTAAGAGGATTGCAATCATCACAAACAATGTCCCTTTACCAAATAAGATTTACTACATTGAGATTTGGAATTTCAATGAAACAAAGATTAACATAATTATTGCTGGAAAAAGCTTGCTAATTCATCCTTAGTCCTTTAGATGATGGATTTGTGGGCAATGAGCATGCCCATAGTTGTCATAAGACTAGAGGCTAGCTGATTATGTCTTAGTTGAAGATCAAAAATCTCAATTTGTTTTTGATGTAGCTATTGTTTAATATGTCATTGAATTGCCTCAGCTTGACTAGCCATTCTAAAGATAATTTGTTGCTCATACTTTCGAATGTTAGTTGGCTCCCACACACTCTGAATATGTACGAGAGAGACATTATTTTCAAACCTAGGCCCCCAATTTTACCACATAAACTCAATTCACCCCAAAGGGTGGAGAGAACGTGGAGAAGATAGAAAATTGGACCCATCAATTCTTCATAAAACAATTTCCGAATTACAAATATAACTAGTGGTTGATGCAAGAAACACTTATTGCTAGCACATGTTTGCTTGTGATACAAGACCAATAAATTCTACAGTGTCATTATGCTTGCTACGAAATCATAGTGGAACTATCCACTATGACCATTGCTACCAAATGCTACTTTGAACCTCTTCTTACCTTCCTAATTAATTTTCTTGATGCATGTCATTTCTTGAAGCATGAACTATGAATAATTCTCATATTGTATTAACAGATCTCATAACACAAGGGTGATAGTCAAAATGATCTCGATTTATGAAGGAACGAAATGAGATACAAATTTAAACAAAACACAAAGATACAAAAGAAGAACAAAACTTCAATTAATTAATTAGAAGTACTGAAAATTGTTTACATGTAGAATGGAACAAACTAGCTCGGGTGATAGTAGCATATTTATGAGAAGAGATGTGACATCTACATGCCTTCTAAATTGTGTTACACTGAGGTTCTAAGGCCTTTTTATCATAAAGAAGTGTGAAACACTAACCCGAGGAGATGAAGCACCAACGGTTTTGGGCCTTGTTGGGGTAAGTTGGACTGCCAACTTATCGGGGTCGTAACTTTGGCATACAAATTTTGTTTGACTATCATAATACCTCGTATTGAAGATCTCCATGAGGAGGCAAAAAAAGAAACTATGAATTAGTTTTTAGCACTTTTGGGTTCTATTTGTTTTCCCAAAAAAAAAGAAAGAAAGTATTTTAGGACCTTAAAACAACTTCAGAAATTTAGGACTCGAAAAACTACCAAAAATAGAAAGTTGTGCTAGATTTTTTTTTTTTCTCTGCAACACTAACTAATTTATATTATTATATACAGGTGAACTTTACATCCAAAAAGACTGTCTGCTCAGGGCCAACTGTGGCTCCTTGGGTGACTCTATCATTCTCAAACTTCTGCCTCGCAGGGCGATATATCCAGACTAGATCATTATTCATGACTCGGTGATATTTCAATGTTGCAACAAAACAGCCCACGCAGGGGCTTCCCACAAAAGACACACAACCCAAAAAGACTGTAGACGCTGAGAACATAACACAGAACAGACAAGAAACAAGCATAGACATAAGACGCCAAACCCAGCAAGACTGTAGTAGCCGTTACCATGACTCAGAACAGGAAGGAAACAAACCAAAACATAAGACGAAAACCTGAAATCAACCAAGACCCCGTACCCGGCCTGAGCGAAGGAAGCCAATGCGAGGGAGTGCCACTGTGCGTTAGTCCTCTGGCTTTTCTTCCAGAATTCTACTCCATCCTTGTCCCTCTGGGATGTCATCCCACACAGCCATGGGATCCTGCATGGGGGCTGGCCTCTCTTGTTCTCGAGCTCGGAAGGGGGCTTGCTGAGGCTCCCTCTCTGAATTATCCTCTGCATTCGATGGCTCCCCCATTGGGCGCTTCCCCTTGATGCTCTCGGAACGATCCTCAGCAGGTACCCGTGGCGGTCCGTCCTCATTCTCCTCAGGAATTTTGGTGAAAAGCACTGAGATGTGTGCATTGATTCCTGCATTGTCCCTGGAGCTACCCAGTGTAAAAATGACTGAGCCAAACGCTGGGAGCATGGGTGCTCCATCATTAGAGCTACCAGCTTCCAGAAACTGACTAGTTGGAATTGGGGTGGCTCCTGCCCTTCTGTAACAGTAGCAGCAGCAGCAGTGATGGTGGACATCCGCTGCAGGGGGACGAGAGGATTCTCCACGCCCCGAGCCTCTTCTGCAAGGCATCCTTTCTCGCAGCCGCACCATGGAATCCTCAAATTCCTTATCCTGTTCCAGAGCAGAGGAGGGCGTGCTGTTGTTGCGTTCCCTTCCTGAAGCTTGTTGTCCCCAAATTGAGTCGAAGCTGAGCTCAATTGAGCATAGACAAAGACCAGTAAAAACAAGCATGGAGCGGACCGCGTCCGAGCTCTCATCAACCAAATCACAGCATCTACGCTCAGAGTTCTGAGTATCCTTCTCGTCATACTGAACTCCGCTCCCCAACATTCCATCATACTTAAACCCATTATCATTCCCTCGGAACTTGCCCGCATTGAATGCGCTCTGCAGGTTTGCCATCGCCACCAGCTCCCTCATTAAGACTGCCCTTATGCTTCACCCGGCCTGCAGTCTCGGCGGCGAGAGGCATTGAAGGCCCCTGATCCTCACGTGGCAGCCCGTGCTGGGCATGTGGCTCACCAATAACTAACTTAATGACACCCGCATCCGGGGCGACAACCTCTTCTTGGATCAGGCTTTGACATTCCTGGAACTGTTGCCTGTTAGGAATGATATCTGTGCCTCCAAATAGAAGGGGATGTTCAGTCTCTGCTCCAATGTTGGCTAGGAGGTCCGCAATTTTGTTGCCTTCCCTTTTAGTGTGTATGAAGGAGATGGCTCTAAAATTGCTGAGCTTTTGTGCTATGTCACTTAACCTTGCTTCTAGCCTCCAACTGGGAGCCACTTTCCTAGCATGCGATCCATTCTGAATGCGGGTGGCCATGTTGATGAGAATCTGGGAGTCACCTTCTACTATCAGGGGTTGAAGGTTGAGATTCCAAGCTTGCAAAAGGCCCTGCCACAGCCCTTCCAACTCTGCTGAGTTGTTGGTATCCCACCCTATGTTCCCAAAATAAATCCGTATAGGAGTGCCTTCATAGTCCCTCAGAATGCCTCCGTATCCGGCAGCTCCTGGATTGCCTTTGGAAGCCCCATCGAAATTCAGCTTGTATGAATTTTTGGGAGGGGCTTTCCAATAGCAGATGTTCTTGCAGTTGTTATTAGAAGTACTGATCTTGAGAGAATCTTGAGGTAACTGCAGCTGCCAATTAACTAGAATGTTATGCTCATTATCAGTAGATGGGAGATCTTCCTTGGTCCATACCTGAAGCGCCATCGTCTCTTGAATATTCCTATGAATCCTGCTCCAGGTTTCTTCTAAAGGAGATCGCTTGTTTTTGAAAATGCGCTGATTTCGTTCCTTCCAGACATTCCAGAGGACGATCCCCGGAATGATACTCCATAAATGGTTGAGGACCTTGCTTTTGTAGGGATGCTTTGGCCATTGTCTTAAGGAATTGATGATATCGCCCTCCCCTCTACATCTTTTTTGGCATCTGAAACTGACCTTATCCCAGAGTTGATTGGCCAGAGGACAGGTATCCAGAAGATGATGTAGAGTTTCTTCATTTTGAGAGCAATTAAGACAAATCGAGGGACCATGAAAGTTCCGCTTTCTAAGCTTATCCCAAGTGAGGATTTTTTTGTGACCGACCAACCAGAGGAAATAGGAGATTTTTGGCCAGGGTCCAAGCTCCCATATCTTGCTCCAAACAGGGTCTGGAGGAGAAGGGAAGTTGCATATCAACTTGTAAGCTTCTGAGGTAGTGTAGGATCCCTTGGGTAGGTATCCCCATCTGAGAATGTCCCCACCATTGTCCTGCCTAATACTTCTTTTCCTTAGCTCGATCCCTAGCTCTTCTTCCTTCCGAGCATCTGTACTATTGAGTATTTGGTTGCTCTGTTTCCATTTCCTGAAGCCATACTCCGTCTCCGGCATCCAGAATTGGTGAACTTTTTCCTGCTGCTGGTCCTGCCTATCTGGAATTAGGGAAGGGTGAAGAATATTTTTGAGTTTAGGCATTTGATTCCAGGCATCAGTCCAAAATCTTGCAGTGCATCCATTCCTTATTTCCCAGAAGCTATGCTTTTGAATTATCTGATAGTGTTGCTTGGCTGCGTTCCATATTGTGGATCCTTTTTCAGTAGGAATGAATCTGATGAGTTCTTCTTGAGGTCGATTTCCCGCATACTTGGCTGTCCAGATTTTTCCCCATGGCTTATCCGGGTTAGTGATCCATTGCCACCAGATCTTGGCGTTCATGATGGAATTGCTGTATTCAGGATCCCTTAACCCAATGCCTCCCTTGTCTTTGGGCATGCATACATTGGTCCACTTCACCAGGGCCCATTTGCGATTGGTGGCAGAGCTGCTCCACAGAAAATTGCGCTGAAGGTTTCTTATACTCTTTAAGACCCACTTTGGCGCAGCTAGAATAGAAAATAAGTACAAAGGCATTGCCTGCAAAACCGATTTGATGAGGACGATTCGACTGGCTAAGTTAAGAGATCTGTAGGTCCAGAGATTGAGACGGTTTTCAAGTTTCTCAAGAAGGGAGCGCCACGCGGGTTGCTTGATGCCTGAGGCTGTGAGGGGAGCGCCCAGGTATTTGGAAGGTAGGGAAGCCGCGGGGAAGCCCAAGATACGAGAGACAACGGATTTAACTGAGGGCGGAGTATGGAAAAAGAAGACCTGAGATTTAGAGCAATTGATGTGCATGCCTGAGGCTTCCGAAAAGTCCTGGAGGAGGGATTTCAGACAGCGGGCTTCTTGAGCTGAGGGATAACCAAAAAGCATAGTATCATCTACGAACTGCTGGTGGGAGGTGGCAGGGGAGTTGTGAACGGAGATGCCTTTGATCTGATGCGAATGGAGGGCTTGTTTGATGAGCCGCCCCAACCCTTCAGCCATAAGGACGAAGAGAAAGGGGGAGAGGGGATCCCCTTGCCGGATACCCCTGGAGGGATTGAAGGGACGGGAGGGAATGCCATTAACAAGAATTGAGAAATGAGTGGAAGTAATCAGGCTCATGATCCAACGGATCCAAGAAGAGCAGAAACCAAAAGCTGTTAGCATATGATGAATGTAATTCCAGCTTAGTTTGTCAAATGCCTTGGAAAGGTCTAATTTGAGAAGCATACCTGCCTGCTTTGAGTGCTTGAGGGAGTGAATGATTTCGTGAGAGAGTAGGATGCCATCCATTATATGTCGACCTTCCACGTACCCTGACTGTTCCGGAGAGATGAGCCCAGGCAGGAGAGGTTTGAGACGATTAGCTATGACTTTTGATATAACTTTATAGATGACATTGCATAATGCAATAGGCCTGAACTTGTCAGGGGTGATGGAGTCCTCCTCTTTGGGGATGAGAGTAATAAAGGTGGCGTTGAGAGAGGGAAGAAGCCAGTGCATTGCCCTGGATTCTTCAACTATCTGCCAGACTTCCTCCTTTAGCATGTCCCAGAAAGAGTGAAAGAAAGTGGTGGTAAATCCATCTGGCCCCGGGGCTTTACCTTCTTTGAGCTGCGTCATTGCTTCATCCACTTCCTGGGGACGAATAGGGCGCATTAAGAGATCATTTTGTTCCTCCGTTATGATTTTTGGAATATTGCTGGTGATTTTGCGGATGGCCTGTCGTCGATCTTCTCTCTGCTCTTGATGAATCTGTTGGAAATGGTTGAGGAGTTCCTCTTCAATTTCCTCATGAGTCTCCACCTTTGCCCCTGTTTGGTTTTGGATGAAGGGTATATTGTTGTGCATTCTTCGCTGAACTGTAGTTCTGTGGAAGAATTTTGTATTACGCTCACCCTCCTTCAGCCATCTGACCCTAGACTTTTGCCTCCAGTAGATTTCCTCCTGCTTCCTCCTATTCTCCAGCTGACTGTGGATGAGACGCTCCTGCTCCAGGGTGGCTTCCGTGTGCCCCTCCGAGATGATCTTTTGGTGAAGAATCTCCAGGTCCTGAGTTAGCTTTTGCTGCTCCTTGAAGATATTTCCAAAAGTTTCCCTGTTCCACCTTTTTAGGTGACTTTTGAGAAATCTTAGCTTTTGCTGGAATTGATACATTTTTGCTCCTTCTGGGGGAATGAACGAGGCCCAGGTAGTCTTGACAAACTCCTTGAAAGTGGGATGCGTGAGCCAAAATCCTTCAAATCTGAAGGGTCTTTTGATTAAGTTACCTGGTCTTTGCCATTGTAGAGCTATTGGCCAATGATCCGAGCCAGTGTGAGCAAGAATGGCTGCTGAGATGTCTCCTCCTAAGTGGATCGCGTTGTCAGAGATGAGGAAGCGATCCAATTTGGAGGCGATTTGGTGTTTGCCAGCTCTGCGATTACTCCATGTAAAGGTGCCATTACAGAACGGCATGTCTATAAGAGATGTTGCTTGGATGAAATCCTTGAAGCGACTGACTTCAGGCTCCATTCTACTTCTGCCTCCTAGCTTCTCTTCAGTTTTAGTTATCATGTTGAAATCCCCAGCAACGATCCAGAGAGGGTACCTTCTGCTGTTGCTAAGAGCTTCAATCGTGTCAAGGAGCGCTACCTTACTTCCAGTGTCTTGTGGAAAGTAAACATTTGAAAGGTTGCCGTAAATATTGGTGCCCAGGATGTGAAAGGTCGCCTGTATAAGGTGGTGCGCTGCATGAAAATCTGAAAGGGATACCGCTTGGGTATTCCATGCTATTGCCAACCCTCCTGAAGCTCCGGAAGCGTCTACTGCAACCGAACTACATCCGGGCCAGGCTTTTGAGAGAATGCTGCCTAGCGTAGTGCTATTACACTTAGTTTCTTGGAGAAAGCACATTTGTGGCTTTTCCTTTTTTATCATGTTTTTTAACATCCTGAGTTTTCCGGGGCTGTTTAGCCCTCTTATATTCCAAGATACCAGCTTCATGATTAACCGTTGACAGAGGGCTTGTAGTACTTTGTCAACTTAGCATATCTGCCTGAATCTACCAGGATTTTCCCAATCTCTATTGTTCTTTGCAGATCTGTCTTTCTTCCTCTTTTTTTTGTGTCTTTTGGGCGCAGACTTCCATCCCATTGGCTACTTGGTTGTATCCCAAGTTGGTTCTGATGATAAGCTCGCGAAATGATCTCTTCGAGCTTATCGAGTTGGAGCTCTGGAATAGTATCATATGCTTTCTTTTTACATGCCAGCTCCAATTCCAAGATGTCTAAGCCAGTCAGATTAATACTCTCTGGCTCTTCTTCCATGATTTGCACTTGATCGCTGTCTTCAGTGCCGGTCTCTGGATTCTGGGGGAGGTCTGATTTACCCTCAACTTCCATGTCTTTGAGGGTCTCTGCAGCATCTTTCTGATCCCTTTTAAGAATGGTGGGGATGATGATGGGGGACGGAGATTTGGGAGGAGGGTTAGATGCAGGGGGAGGAGAAGAGGAAGATGGGTGATCAGGGTTGGCTTCAGCATGGGGTGGGAGATCCTCAGAGGCTTGGCCAAGAATATCAAAGCTGTTCTTGGTTACTGGGCCATGAGACTTGTTGGGCTGGGGTTTAAACCCATTTTGGGGTTTTTTGTGAGAACGCTTCCTGCTAGGAACTTTAGTGAAGCCGTCCTGAGCAGGGGTATCAGAAGGGTCAGGTAAGCTGGTTTGGACATTTTGAGGACAGTCCCTAAAGAGATGACCTAGGGCATGGCACTTTCTGCAACGAAAAGGGACATGTTCATAGTCAAGAGGCTGGATCCATTCCTCATCTCGGTGGGCAAGAGTTACTGACTCTGGAAGAGCTTCATTGAGGCGAATGAATACACATATTCGGGCATAGGAAATATACTTACGGGATTTGGTTTCTTCAGCCGTTCTGATGTATTCTCCCACCCCATTTCCGATCCGTTTAAGAATGTCCTCCTCCCAGTATTCATCCGGGAGAGAGTATAGCCTGATCCAGACTGGCGCCCATGTTAAATCTTCCTTGTCTGGGTTAAATCTGGGGATCCAATCTCGCAGATATAATCCAGCCGAATTAAAAAAGTAAGGCCCTCCTACTAGTATTCTGTATTTGTCCTCCAAGCAATAAAAGATTGCTGTGAAGAAACCTTTCGGCCCTAGCTGCAGCGTGACATCCCCTTTTGGTTTCCATTTCGCCGCTATCCAACCATTTAGGGCTTTTTCAGTAGGCCAGAACCCTATGAACTTCCCAATAAGGGCATGATCTCGCATGAACTCTATCCTTCTGTCAATCTTGTCTCCTGGCAGCTCGATTCGTGGCCTTTCCTTGGCTACTGGTCTGCAGGTGGTTGAAGTTATCTTCGGACCTTCTTCAGGCCTTTCTGTACCCTCTTGGGGACTGCTGTCTCCTTCCTTACGTCCGCCATTTCCTTTGCTGTCGTTCTGGGGTTTTTTCCCCCTGTTTAAGATCTCTCTGTCCACTGAACCAAAAATGACGTTTTGCGCAGGATCTTGCTGCGTCGGGGAGGGCTCTGACGCCCCCCCCCAGAGGTTGCGCCATATTGAGGCCCTGATGCGCTGCGGTTCTGGTACTCTGCAGCAGCCTTCTCACTGCTGAAATGTTCTTGCCTGGTATGCTGTCGGCGTCGTTGATGGGTCGCTCAGAACCCTAGCAGAGCGATCGCCAAAATCCATATGATCATGTCCGACAATCTGATCGAAAGTTGTGCTAGAATTAAGGAAACTAAAAAGAAACAATGTTGGGAGTCCAAGTCAAAGAGGCAGCTGGCCACTAATATCCACCTGGATCAGTCCTCCCCATTTAGGAAGCAATGGTCCCCATTGCATTGAGTGCCTTAATGCGATGGGGAAACTTTTGCTAAACTTAGTCCTTGATGAGCCACTTGTGTTGGTGCAAGAGCTCGTTGGCTTTGAAAACCTGATAAAGTTGGATCTTGTTGTCATTGCTATAACACCCTCCAAAAATTTCACTACATTCAAACTTGGGATCCTACTTTACCATCGTATCTTGTGTCGCCTTAGTCGTCAAATGCTATTTCATGTCATCCTATATGATTCAAGTTTTCTTGAGTTTTTTCAAGTGTTGTCGCATTGATTAGAACATTTTTAGTGCATTTCATGGTCGTACATCTTTGTTGTTGTCAAACGACACTTTTGGTCGCACGCACACACACTTCATCTATTGTACTTGGGGAATGTAAGTGAGGTGGCGTTTTGATGCATACTTATCCTTGTTCAAGCTTGTCTAAGTTTTCTCGATGAGTTGACATGTGTCACAAATAGTTTTATGTCTGACCTCATCTTGTTCGTTCCTTGCTTTATGTTTTGGACATAGACAAATATCGATTGTAAAATGAATCCGTCGAGGTTGGGAGCACAAAAGCACACTCTCAAGCCTCAAGCAAAAATCCTTCCTTTTTTGAAAGTGCGCCATGCGCCCTCCAAGAGCGCAAAGCGCATGTTAAAAATAATAATGAGAAATTGATTCCTTGATTTGTACCTTAATTCAAGGAGTCAAATTCGAGTTCCTTCCTGTGCATGACTCGTGTTAATTTTTGCAACTGCGGTAAAATTCCACCTTGGACAACTGAAATGAATGAGATAATGATTACATTATATTCCTAGACTTTTTAAGAAGACCAAAATCAACCTAAAGATCACCCAATTTGGTCAAGCGGAAGTTAAGTTATGAATTATTTTATTCATACATGTATTATGGAATGGGTCAGCCCTAACCACATGAGTAAATGCTTGGGTCAATCTTAACCCCAAGTGAACCCTCAAGAAATTGTATAGATAGAGGAGACCTCAAGATCATTTGGACACATCTTCTCTTCTCTTTTGCCTTGGTTCGCACACGTTCGATCGAAGGAGTTTGCACAACGGTCCAAAATCACAGGCGAAAGGTTCGATCTGGGCTAGGGTTTTATGGATATCTGACACTGGCATAGAATAGGGCATTCTGGTCCCTGGACACTGGAACATAAGCCTATGAGAGTGACCAGAGACCCTTGGATGCTAGCACAAATGCTTATGGGAGCGACTATCACTTCAGAGGAAGATCTAGAGGTATCGGTCCTCGGTCGCTCGCCCATAGTGGTCCTGAGAGCGACCAGGTTGTCCCAGACACATGCATAGTAACTTCAAGGGAGCGACCAAGGGTTTTAGGTGTGTTTCACCCTAGTCACACGCACAAAGTATTCCAAAGAGTGACCGAGAAGTCACACTCGCCCTCACACAGTATCTGAAAGAGCGACCGGGGAGTTTTGGTCGCACACAGACAATTCTGATGAAAGCAACCAAAGTTCAGATCGAGGGTTTGACATCTTGGCTTCAGTTGACTTCAGGGATCTGGTAGATTTGGTTTTCTCTCTGTTGTTATACAGATTGTATTGGGCTCATTGACAATGACAACAATGCTCAGGAGTGTTCGAAACAGTGACAACAATATACAACAATTGACATCAGTTTGTGACATCACATTACAACCATCAGTATGAGGGTTTTGATTCCTAGCATGATTATATCTGTTTCATAGATATCGTTATTTTTTTGCTGCATAGATAAAGTTATGGATCATTGTACTCTCTTTTGTTGCATCATTTGATGACAAACTAAGAAGAAGAAGATTTGTAAGGGTTTTCCCCATAGTGGGTTTTTCCCTGGTCTCAGACCAATCCTGGTGTCTCCATATGTGTGCATTCCTTCTTCTACTTTTCCTTTTATGTTTTGCTGCATTGATGATGATGGTGATGTTGTTTCTTTCTATGCAATTGCATATGCTAATGTATAATGGAGTAGATTTGAATAATGTAATGATGATATGGGGCGAACTTAATGTATTAATGATGAAATGCAATTATCAAAGCAAAGAACAATGTTTCCCTATGCAAAATTAACATGGTATCATAGCTGGGTTGAAGAGAAGTAATGGAGATCACCCTGATAAGGACACCTTGGATGGAAGTATGAATAGGACAGTGGAGACCTAAAATAATTCTAGGGTTTGAAGAAAACGCTAGGCATCTTGATGATTAGGGTTTGATGGATTATATGAGGTTAGGGTGGAGAGAAAACCATGTTTTATGGCAAAGACTTGAGATTTGATGTATGAAACTCTAGCATGGTCTATGTCAAGCACTTGTGGGAGATTCGATGAACCCCTAGATGGGATAATCCCTAGCAGACCTGGTTGGATACTTGAAAGCAACATTGGTATATGGACCATGGACATTGATGGCTCTTGAAGATTGGTTCAAGAGGGAGAGGATCACCTCTCATTGAAGATAAATATTTCTTGACTTATGATGCTTCCTACTTGTTAAACTTATAGATATGATGATTATGTTTATTGCTTGTAATTCTTGTATATGTATTTGAGTATATGGATGTTTCTAACCTCCTTAATGAGATGTGTTGAGTAGATCCTTCTTGAGGATCATTTTGAGATGTAGATTTGGAAATAGATAAAGAGGTACTTGATGAAAAGATGACAAAGTGCTTCAAGTGGCCTATGTCTAATGAAAAGGTGCACAAGTAATACCACAAGGTATGCATGGTATGTTTCAACTATTGGATCGGTAAGTCCTAAGGTATGATGAGAATGTCTCTTTCTTTAATGTCTCATACACACACATGAAAGTGACTTGGATCTATGTTTCCTGTGATGAAATAATGCACTTGGTGTTGAACATTTTGATCTGAATTCTATGAGGCTATCTAATGTTGATACATTGGTACACTTGATGTTTGGCTAACAACTATGATCTATCTGTTGGATATCTTGATCCTATAAAGAAGGATAGAACCTTGGCTCTAGAAAATGATACTCTTGATGCTTGTCATGATGGATTTCATATAGAAGGATAGTTCATTGACTCATATATATGAGTCTGCTAGTAATGCTTGCAATAAACATGATGAAAGCATGTGGAAAGAGTGATTGACACTCTTGTTGTTTTGATAAAGCTTTATTGAATGAACTAATATGATCTTGTTGGTCATGAAGTGCATGGTAAACTTGATGTGAGAGGTATAAGTGTAAGATTGATATTCCAGATCTCTTATTACCTGTGGTCTTGTCTTGATGACATATGGTTAAACCAAATGTCCTAACTTAATAGAGTGACTTGATAGAAAGTGCTATTGTTTTCATAATCTTTGAGATCTATATGTTGCTTTGATTCTAAACCTTTGATGAAATATTGATATCATGACGTTGATAGGCATATGTTTATGATCTAACATATCTACTTTTGCATGAATCAAGTAGAGACAGGTTGCTTACATGAACGAAGATGAGTGATGCAAATCCCCAGTCAGAGGGAGAATCTTTTCTCAAGATTCTTACCCTTATTACTATTTGTATTCTATGCTACTAAAGTATGATTTATGTGCATCTGACAATATTGATCTGCAACAAAGTCTTAGATCTGAAGCCCATATATAAATTAGGGTTTCTTCTCTGGATGCAGTCATAGGTCTAGGAGATCTCATCCCTGGACGCATGCATGTTAAGGCCTAGACATCATCTAGGTAGCTAAAGTTGCTCTCATGCTAACTTGAAGGGAGCAGGCAGAGGTTTGACTATAGTTGACCATCAGTTGAATCTTTCTAAGACTGTTTGAACTTTGAATCATGATGTCCTTGACATATTCTGCCACTGGTAACTAATTTCTAAAATTGACGAGTTGAATTTCTAATCATATAATGAAGTATTGTGCATGAAATTAGGTGGTCACCTAGAAGATGTTAGTATGATAAATGTATTGCAAATAACAACAAGATCTGATAGCAAAAATAGCTTGAATATTTTCCATAACATGAACATGCAAATTGAAATTGTGTTTGCAATTGATCAGAACATACAAATAGATATGTCACTATGTTTGTTCTATGAGATATTGGAACAATTTGACTGATTGATACAGATGAACAATGTTTTGTCATGATGCTTGACATTAAATTTGATGATTGAGATATGCTTTGAATATAGATCTCACTACGATAGAAAATTTCGACTTGACTTGATGTCTAAGAATTCAATCTGATGATTGTTGATTTACCTTGATGTCAATGATATGTGGACACTATGGCTCATGTGGGTATTCAGAAATTGGCCTCCTTGTTCTTAGCACAATGGTTGAAATAATGATAGTTGTGATTATGAGAATGGATTATGTTATGATTATGAGAATGACTTGATGAAGCCTTAGACTTATATTGCATCGTTGATTACAACTTTTTGACATGATAATAATCGAATTCAGTCTTGATATGAGCTCTACCCGTCTCCTGGTTGAAAGTATTGATACTATGATAATGATGACTTTGATAATGGTCGTGAACTGGATTCTAAACTCTGATGAGATGATTTTGCGGATACGATGATACAAAAATGATTTATGTAAGGATGATTATGATGGCTTAGCAAGGCATTATGCTTAGAGCATTTCAATCTAGATATGTCTATATTTGATAGTTTTCTGATGAAGTCATGATGATGAGTTACAAGATATGGCTTTGATATTGATTATGGTTATGATTTTATATCTTGATGATCTACTTGTGACAGGTGATGAGTCTCTGATGATCTAAATCAGAGGGAGATGGTTTCTAAAGACCAAAATGATGTATCATGGCATGATGAATTGATTTCTGGAGTTTGGGGAAGAAATTTCATATTGAAAAGCTATTGGAAAATGTTTTTGTAAATCCTTGATACTCTGATTTGAAGTTCAAAGATGTTTTGAACTCGGCATGGCACCTGACAATTGATTGAAGTATTATTGATTCTATTTTTGAACAACCATCTGTATATATATGATGTGCATAGAACCTCAATAAATTCATGATTGAGCTACTTCACTCACATAGAGTTGCCACCGGGCATGATTTGAAATATTTGTGTTGGGTGCAGTATTTAGGGGTATTTCAGGCACCTTTTTCCCTACTTTTGGCTATTTTGCTCCACTGAATCCATCAGTCCTTGACACAATGACACTCTCCCTGGTTGAAAATAAATATTTTTCTATGACATATTATTATGCCATTTTTGTTGAGCATCAAAAGAAATAATGTCTTTTTGAAATGACTAACTAGGGAAATTGTAGAAGATGTTTTCTGGATGTTTTTCTTTTAGGTGATGCTGTAATTATCAAGGATTTTGGTCAAACAATTGATGTTGTTACACCTCAAAGATGGCTTCTACACCGTGATGTTGCTGCAAACTGTCAAATACCGAGGCAGTTATTCTCGAGATATTTGTGAAGACTGTGAGCTATAAATTTATGCGCAACGTTGAGAAGATTTGAGAAGTTATAGATATTAAAGGTGGTGTAACTATAATGGATCCTTAATTGGAAACTGGTTGTAACAATTTCTATTTTATTTCATTTCTGTTAAAACGGTAAACATGAGAATCGTGAGATTCTCATGATTGATTCATTCCTTAATTTGGGTTCTATAAGAATTTATAAGGAGATCTAGCCCTCTGAGAAGGGGACAACAATTTTTGAAACAACACTGATATTTTGATCTTGTAACCTTCAGCCATTTTAATACAATAAGTACTTGGTGCTGGTTTTACTATTATTGTGTTGATAAGTAGTCCAATTCCATTCCTACACCCTGCTAAGGGGGAAGGGCCCTCCTCTTTAGCAAGGATCACAATATTAGTAGTGTATATATTTTCTTAGATGTTTATGTGAATTTTATATTGTCGTTGCATATATTGTGGAACAAACGCATTTATGTGTTCGGATTTATGGTATGTTGTTTTATATTATTGCTTTGAGTCAATCAATAAATATATGGTGCGCCTATTTATTTTCTGGAACTTATGAAGTGTGAACTTCTTCCTTGCTAAATGAATTTCAATTACGCGTTGTGTTTTTCGATTTCTGCAAGTGTGAATTTCATTTTTGCAAGAGTGTTTTCAGAATTCTGCATATGTGTTCAACAACATATTTTTGTTACCTGGTTGAACATGTATCCACATAGACAATGTTGACTCCTTTGAAATAAAAGACCTACCCTAGTCGAAAATTAATGTTTGTGATTCAAATGTTTTTTTAGCATGATAAAATAGACCAAACATTTTGGCATCGTTTCCAAGGAAGGTAGTTGACGATACAGTCAACCAGTGTGTTTCTTGTTAGGATAGCGTTTCTAAGTGCACAGGTGCTGGGTGGTAAGACGAGAGGTAAGAACCTACGCATCGCTCTAACTTACCTGAGTGGGCTCACCACTGTGATCATTAGAACACTTAGGGTGTGTAATTTTTTTTGAAATTTCCTTTTAGAAGTGTCCTCAATTTTACAGACACTAGGTAGTAAGACGAGAGGTAAGAACATGCACATCACTCTAACATAACTCAGCGAGCTCACCACTGTAGTAATTGAGACACTTAGAGTGTGAAATAATTACACATAGGGTCCATGTGTAGGGTGTATGAATAAGAAGACATGAAAAATAGAAACTCTAATAAATCTACAGGTAAAATGGGTCATAAAAGGAACAAGAAAAAATATAGATTTAGGGAAGAAAACATTTATTCAGGAATTAATATCAAAAGTAGAGAGAGAGCAGTCAACTTCGTAGAAGGACACAAGAAAAATAGGCCTGTAGAAAGCTGTTACTCCCATATCAAGATCAGAAGAATATGGTTCCTTTGTCTTAGGACCCCACCTTCCTCAAACTAGCCTACATACTCCCAAAATTGTAGATTCAATTCAAGAACAATAGGGAGAGACTAGTGGCCAGGATTTTGGATTAGAAGGCCAAGGGGAAACTAGTGGGAAGCACCAAGAGCCAAAATCAGAAGAACATTCTTTTACTTGTCAATACCCAAATTTAAGCAGTGCAGTAAAATAGCTAGTCCCAGAGCACCATGAACAAACATCATAGGAATCTTCATCCATAGAACATTCACCCAATAATCTTTGGGAAGAGACTCACCAAAACAAGAATCAAGAGAATCCACAATGGGAGACAATAATAACAATGACATGAAAAATGCCACTATTACCACTTTTGAATTTCCAATAAGTGATATAAAGGGCGAAGATCCCATGAAAAACATCCCTCTATCAGCCCTTCCATATTTTCAAGGATACTTTTTTTGTTTGAATTTGATGTTTTGTGAAGGAGCTATCATTATATTCAGATGCTCAGAAGCTGAAGTTGTTCCCTGCTAATCTGAAAGGAGCATCATTAATATGGTTCGTGGGACTAGGTTCTGCTACTATTCGGACATGGGGAGATATGAAAACCACATTTTTGTCAAAATATTAGGGCTATTGTTAGACCAGGGACTTGTGGGAAGAAATATTTAGAATGACGCAGAAGGAAGAAGAAAAATTGGAAGATTATGTGGAACGATTCCACTATAATCTACCGAGATCTAAACATAGTGATCTAGATCCAGAAATATTGAAAATTATATTCATATTGGGAACAAGAGATGATTGCCTCGATATGTTGAACCTATTAGGAAAATGAGATATATCTCAGGAATCATTTGAATAGATAATAAAAATATGCTTAAGATGCTCAAGAGGATCGTCACGAGGGAGAAGTATGTTGGAAATAATGCTGAGAGGGGGGGTGAATCAGTATTATCAGATCAATAAAACTTTTTCATACTCAGAAACATATACGCTACTTCAGTTAAGTGAACCAGCGTGTACACGCTGCTGTGTCTAAAGCAACCAGCGTATAACCAGAAAACTTATGATTCAGTTAGCTTATCTTCAGTAAATACACCAGAACATTATTAACCATATTAATAGTAAACAGATGCAGTATAACATAACAGATCATCACACAAAAGCCACACACATGAACACCATGATATAAGGTGGAAACCCAATGTGGGTGAAAACCACCTGCTGCAAGTCGTCTCTATCTTTCTTTAATATGAAACTTCAGTTTACAATCTTTTGTACTGGTGTAGCCTTATACCAGTACGCAGGCTACAACCTGCAGAAGCTACAACCTTCTCTCGTTTACCAGACTCTCCTGGAAGGGAGCTCCAACCCCCTTTGCTCTAGTACGTAGGTGCTGGCCTACAAGCTTCTTTCCTTCAGGTACCACTTTTCATACATTTTCAGACTGGATATTCCTGAAGCACAACATTACAATCTGAAGACCACAATTCATTCAACTTTCATAACAGATCATTGAAGCACAAAACAACCAATACTAGCATCATCAATCTTTGAATCACTGAACCACTGAAACCCTGTCAATACCAGTCACCAGAACACAGAGCAGACTACAGAACTCTGCAATAACAGTCAGACCCAACTGCAAACCCAAAAATCAAGCTTCAAAAGATATACGCTACTTCAATGAAAGAAACCCGCGTATACACGCGCTTTTACCGAAGACAACCTGCGTACAGATCTAAAAATAATTTCTCATAACTTGCAGCTGTACCAGACATTAGTCATACCCAGAACATAACATTGCGTCAGTATGCAGATCTAGAAATACGCATAATCAACCATATCACAAGAGTGCATTTCAAACCATTTGATCCCGATCTGTCCTTAGATCTAGTCTTCCATCAATCGGTGTGATCTCTCCTTAGCTTAGATCAAGCAACCCAGAACCTGCATACCAGATCTCTTTCTTTTTCAGATATTCAAGACTTTTTCGATACACAATGCCTAATGATCTTCTTCTCCTTATATAGCCTTAGGCCTTGCTCAATACCAAGGGCCAAAACCATAGAAATCCAATACCATCAACTTCAAAACTAGGGATCAACACGTCTGTCGAGATACTTTGGTCTGGCTCAAGTACCAAGGACTAACTACCACGGACCAAAGGGAAGCTTCTCGACATGTACACCCTTTTCTATTCATGACACTGCGTGTATACGCGACTTCGTATATAGCTAAACAGCGTATCTGCGACTTAGTATATAGCGTACTAGCGTGTATACGCAACTTGGGCTTAATGAACCTGCGTATATGAAGTTTCTCTTCATACTTGTAGTCTGGACTGAGGTCTGTCATCAAAGAGAGTTGCCATCAAGGAAAACACCTGTATCATAGCGCCACACCTGTGCCAAAATGCCAACAATCTCCCCCTTTGGACTTGATGGCAACCCCAAGATCCTTAGAATCATTCTCCCCCTTTGTCATCAAGGGCAAAGGGCTGTGCTCCCCCTGAGTACATGCTGATATCTCTGCTTGGCTGTGCTGAATCATGCTCCCCCTGACTGTAGGAAAGATCTTCAAAAGATGTTCTTCAAAAAGAACCAAGACTTATACACCATAAGGGACCTTCCTATCACCAAAAGACTCAATACATACATCCATACTCCCAACCAAGAGGGGACACATCAGAAACAACCAATTATATTACATCATTCATCCCAGGCATAGTGGGGAAACCAACATAGGCCATTACATGACCTTGACACCATAAAAGAGATATCACAAAAGAGATACATGACATAGAGACAACAAATCTAGACCAAGACTTATGAAAGTCACCAGCAGCATCTGATAAACATCTTTTATATCAGCAACCAAGATTTCCTTCTGAGATCCTTCTCCTGAAACCAACAACAGTTGTCAATTAGGACCAAAAGCATCTAAATGCCAACAATGCTTTATGAGACTTTAAGCTGCTCCCCCTGAACCTGTGCCTGTTGCACCCCCTGAAACTGTGCCTGAAGAATTCTGGCATACCCATCTCAGACCTTCTCCAACCAGAGTCTGCCCTTGCTGTTCAGAACTCCATATACGCGACTTCTCCTGCATAAAACAGCGTATGTACGTGGATATACTTTCTACCACACGCGTACACCATACACGCGACTTTCCCTTCATAAATCGGCGTATATACGTGGATATCCTTTACGCAACTCGCGTATACCAACTTTTCTGTAGAACAAACAAGCTTCAACAGTAGGATGAAGCATCAACTACTCCTAGCTTTTGTTTGAGATATTCAAAAGTTTCCCTGGGCAATGGTTTTGTGAGAATATCAGCAACTTGTTCCTTAGAAGGAACATACTCCAACTTGACCTTCTGCTCAAGCACTTGTTCCCAAAGAAAATGGTACTTGATTGGTATGTGCTTGGTCTTTCAGTGCATGACTGGATTCTTTGAAATGCTGATTGCACTTGTATTATCACATAAGATAGAGACTGGTGGAGTGCAAGTGATTTGAAAATCCTGCAAGGTCTGCATCATCCAAAGAAGTTGTGTGCAACAAGATGCCACAGCCACATATTCTGCTTCAGCTGTAGATAAGGCAATCAAGCTCTGTTTCTTGCTGAACCAAGATACTAATCTGGAGCCCATAAAGAATGCACCACCACTTGTGCTTTTCCTGTCGTCCACGCTTCCGGCCCAATCTGCATCTGTATAAGCATGAAGTGTGAGATCTGTATCTCTAGGATACCATAAGCCATAATTTTGTGTCCCTTGAAGATATTTAAAAATTCTCTTCATTGCCTAAAGATGAGTCTCCTTTGGATTTGCCTAAAATCTTCCAACTATTCCGACTGCATGCATGATGTCTGGTCGGGTTCCTGTCAAATAAAGCAAACTCCCAATCATGGATCTATAAGTTGGTTGATGAACTGCTGCTGATTCATCATTTTCACTGAGGCTGCATCCTGTAACCATGGGTGTACATACTGGCTTTGAATCTTCCATGCCATACTTCTTCAAGATCTGCTTGAGGTACTTGGTTTGAGACAAGAAGATACCTCCTTCATTTTGTTGGATTTGCAATCCAAGAAAGTATGTCAATTCTCCAAGTAGTGACATTTCGAATTCTTTCTGCATAACCAAGGCAAAGGTTTGACTCATAGTCTCTTCATTGCTGCCAAAGATAATATCATCTACATAAACAACAAGTATTAGCAATTTGTTATTTTCAACTTTTATATAGAGATTGCTATCTGTTGATCCTTTTGAAAAGCCTTGTTGGTGAAGATATTTGTCCAACCGATAGTACCAAGCCCTTGGAGCTTGTTTGAGACCATAGAGAGCCTTTTTCAGTCGGCATACAAGGTTTGCATCATTCCCAAGAATGAAACCATCTGGCTGCTCAATATATACTTCTTCTTCTAAGTCTCCATTCAGAAAGGCTGATTTCACATCCATTTGAAATACCTTGAAGTTTTGAAAGCTTGAGAGAGCAAGGAACATTCGGATGGCCTCAAGTCTTGCAACAGGAGCAAAGGTCTCTTCAAAATCTATTCCTTCTTGCTGCGCATACCCTTTACAAACAAGTCTGGCCTTGTTTCTAATTACTTCTCCATTTTCATTCAATTTATTTTTGAAGACCCATTTTGTCCCTATGACATTTATCTTTTGGTCTAGGAACCAATTCCCAAGTGTTGTTCTTTTCGATCTATTCAAGTTCTTCATCCATTGCTTTGAGCTAGCATTCATCTTTGCATGCCTCTTTCACATTTTGTGGTTCAGTGGAAGAGAGTAATGCCAAATAGCTTGAAGCTTCTGCAATTCTTCTTCTTGTTTGTACTCCTGCTTCTTTCTGCCCCACAATCTGAGATTCTGGATGATTCTTTTGAACATATCTGGATGGAGTCTTCTCTTCTATTCTTGTCTGCTCCTCTGGTTCTTCTTGAGGTTCTTCTTCTTCTTGAGGTTCTTCTTCTTCATCATTCTGCCTTTGAGGGTAGCCTTCATCTTCTTCAATGTCTTCATGATGAACTTGCCTAGGAATGTATCCCTTCTCATCAACCACTACATCAATGCTGTCAACAATTCTGCCAAGTCTTTTATTGTAGCACTTGTTTGCTTTGCTATGTGGAGAATAACCAAGAAGAATGCCTTCATCTGCTCTTGGTTCAAGTTTTCCAAGTTTCTCATCAGTATTCTTAATATAACGTTTGCTCCCAAAGATTTTGAAGTGCTTCACCGAAGGAGTCTTACCACACCAGAGCTCATGAGGGGTTTGAGTGCTATTTACTCGAACATTTGTTTTGTTGAGAATAATGACCGCAGCATGTGCAGCTTCACCCCAGAAAGTTGCGGGAGTACCAGATTCATCAAGCATAGCACGAGCCATTTGTTGGACTGTTCTGTTCATTCTTTCCACAACTCCATTTTGCTGAGGAGTTCTAGCTGTAGAGAATTCTCTTCTTATCTCATGTTCTTCACAAAAATCGAAAAATTCATTCGAGGTAAACTCCCCACCTCTGTCAGATCTGAGGCACTTAATTTTGTGTCCTGATTCATTTTCAGCCAATGCTTTGAAGGATTTGAATTTTTCGAATGCTTCATCTTTGTGCTTCATAAGTCCTAACCAGACAAACTTGGAGAAATCGTCAATGAATAATATCAAATATTCTTCTCCTCGAGGTGTTCTTTTTCTGAATGGACCACATGTATCTGTATGTACTAGCTCAAGAGGCATGCTAGCTGATCCTTCCTTCTCAGGAAAATTAGTTCTGGTTTGTTTTCCAAACTGACATGATTTGCATATGGTGTTGTCTGGAATTTTGATATCTGGAAGATCACGAACTGCCTGATATTTGCATGCTTTCCTTATTTGTGGAAAGCTTAGATTCCCTAACCTCCAATGCCATAGCCAATGTTCATCATCCTTGCTCAAATAGCATTGTTGTTGTCTTTCTTCAAATATGTATAGATTATTTGGAGTCCTTCTTCCCTTGATCACTGTTTTACCTGTATCAAGATCACGAACACAACATCCATTTGATCTAAATATTACCTCTGTTCCTTGATCGCACATCTGACTGACACTCAGAAGATTATGCTTCAATCCATCAACATACAAAACATTTCCTGCTTTGACCTTCTCTTTCAACGGAGCAACGCCTTTTCCTTTTATGGCTGCAGAGATATCGTTTCCAAAAGAAATTTTCTTTCCCTTTTCTAATGCGGTATATGATTCAAGTTTTTCTTTGTCCCCTGTCATATGCTTCGAACATCCGCTGTCAATGTACCATAGACTTTCTTGACCTTCTGCATAAAAGGCTATCCCACATCTTTCTGGTTGCGGTTCCTTTATTCTCCATGTTCTAACATTTGAGTTTTGTTCCTTCTGAGTTGTCTTCCAGAACCTGCTCCTGCATTCAGAGTCTTCATGGCCAAAGTTATTACAAATAGAGCATTCAACTTCATTTTCAAGAACCGAAAAGTTGTTATAAGTCCTTTTCATGGTTCCAGTCATACTCCTTTGCTTTTAAGCTTCTCTAGTCATGATTGTCTTGTAGGCAACACATTGAGCTGCTTTGTGACCGGAGTTATGGCAAGAAAAACATTGGCCATTAAAGAAACTTCTGCGATAATCAGATCTATCATCCAACCGATTGTAGCTTCTATTCACATTCATTCTTGGGGCAAATTGGGAAGATTTTACCTGTGGCTGATTATAGCTTCTGTTTGTCCTTAAGGCAGTTTGTCCTCGAATTTCTTGATGGTATTTATTTTTTATTGAGGTAAACTGTCCCTGATTCACCTGATGACTTTTATTTGGCCTTTGCTTGCTTCTCCTTGCTGCATCAAGATAACTTTTAGAGGTAGAGGCTTGAGATGTTTCTCCATTATATCCCAGACCTGTCTTGATCAGAGGAGATCGCTGCACATTGATAATCTCATCCAAGATTTCAGATCCTTTAACAAATTTGAGATTAATCACTTTTGTTTTCTCAATCTCCTTTCTAAGACAAACAATCTCACATTCCAATTTTTCAAGATGTTTTTCCTTTTCAGTCAGTTGACATTGTAGAGAATCAATAATAGCACTTTTCTCTTCTAAGCAAACTTTGAGATTATTCATTTCTTCATAAAAGCCATCTACATCTATAGCATCCATGTAGTCATCATCTTCAAAAGCCATTAAAAGTTTATATCTATTACCTTGTTCATCTTCGTCACTATTTGAAAGACCATCACTATCTTCATGAGTGTAATAGCTTTTCTTCTTTTCATTCTGTTTCTTGTTCCATTTAACAGGTTCCTTTCCCTTGTCATTCTTATCTTTGTGAGGACATTTGGTAGCATAATGACCTACTCTTCCACAAGCAAAGCATTTAAAAGGTAACTTACCTCTGAACCTTCCAGAACCCCTTTGAAGATTTCTGACAAAATTTGATTCCTCTTCTTCATCTTCTGGCACGTAACTTGCTTCATAATAATGTTCTTTGCCTGAAGCCTTGAAAGCAACTTCTCTTCTGTCTGATGGACCTCCCTTTCTCATTTCATAAGCAATTAGAATTCCGTGAAGCTGAGACATAGTAAGAATTCGTAGATTTTCCTTTTCTTCTATTGCAGACACTTTAGATTCAAATTTGGGGGACAATGATCTTAGAACCTTTTCAACCACAATAGCCTCTTTTATTTCTTCACCCAGGTTTTTCATGCAATTAACAATCTCATCTACTCTAAGAAAATAGTTAGCCACACTTTCATCATTATACATCCTGAGAGTCTCATACTTAATCCCGAGAGTTTGAAGTTTAGCACGCTTTACCTGTTCGTCTCCTTCATAGCTCGTGACAATTTTGTCCCATATTTCCTTTGCAGATTTATAGTGCATTACCTTCATGAATTCCGATTGGGATATACACCCCAATAGAGTACTAACTGCTTTCGCATTTGTTTCATATTTCTTTTTCTCGTCTGCATCTGTAGGAGTAGTTGAAGGAAAAGTGTAGCCGGTCTCTACGATGTCCCAAACTTCTGTACCAAGGGATTGCAGATAGGCAGTAACTCTTACTTTCCAATAATTGAAATTTGTCCCATCAAAAACCGGTGGCCTGATTGATGCTTCTTTCTCGTAGTTGCTCATGATGAACGATCTACCTTCAAGCGATCAAGCTTCTCTGAAGGACTTGCTCTAATACCAATTGTTGGAAATAATACTGAGAGGGGGGGTGAATCAGTATTATCAGATCAATAAAACTTTTTCATACTCAGAAACATATACGCTACTTCAGTTAAGTGAACCAGCGTGTACACGCTGCTGTGTCTAAAGCAACTAGCGTATAACCAGAAAACTTATGATTCAATTAGCTTATCTTCAGTAAATACACCAGAACATTATTAACCATATTAATAGTAAACAGATGCAGTATAACGGAACAGATCATCACACAAAAGCCACACACATGAACACCATGATATAAGGTGGAAACCCAATGTGGGTGAAAACCACCTGCTGCAAGTCGTCTCTATCTTTCTTTAATATGAAACTTCAGTTTACAATCTTTTGTACTGGTGCAGCCTTATACCAGTACGCAGGCTACAACCTGCAGAAAGCTACAACCTTCTCTCGTTTACCAGACTCTCCTGGAAGGGAGCTCCAACCCCCTTTGCTCTAGTACGTAGGTGCTGGCCTACAAGCTTCTTTCCTTCAGGTACCACTTTTCATACATTTTCAGACTGGATATTCTTGAAGTACAACATTACAATCTGAAGACCACAATTCATTCAAATTTCCTAACAGATCATTGAAGCACAAAACAACCAATACTAGCATCATCAATCTTTGAATCACTGAACCACTGAAACCCTGTCAATACCAGTCACCAGAACACGGAGCAGACTACAGAATTCTGCAATAACAGTCAGACCCAACTGTAAACCCAAAAATCAAGCTTCAAAAGATATACGCTACTTCAATGAAAGAAACCCGCGTATACACGCGCTTTTACCGAAGACAACCTGCGTACAGATCTAAAAATAATTTCTCATAACTTGCAGCTGTACCAGACATTAGTCATACCCAGAACATAACATTGCGTCAGTATGCAGATCTAGAAATACGCATAATCAACCATATCACAAGAGTGCATTTCAAACCATTTGATCCTGATCTGTCCTTAGATCTAGTCTTCCATCAACCGGTGTGATCTCTCCTTAGCTTAGATCAAGCAACCTAGAACCTGCATACCAGATCTCTTTCTTTTTCAGATATTCAAGACTTTTTCGATACACAATGCCTAATGATATTCTTCTCCTTATATAGCCTTAGGCCTTGCTCAATACCAAGGGCCAAAACCATAGAAATCCAATACCATCAACTTCAAAACTAGGGATCAACACGTCTGTCGAGATACTTTGGTCCGGCTCAAGTACCGAGGTCTAACTACCACGGACCAAAGGGAAGCTTCTCGACATGTACGCCCTTTTCTGTTCATGACACTGCGTGTATACGCGACTTCGTATATAGCTAAACAGCGTATCCGCGACTTAGTATATAGCGTACCAGCGTGTATACGCAATTTGGGCTTAATGAACCTGCGTATATGAAGTTTCTCTTCATACTTGTAGTCTGGACTGAGATCTGTAATCAAAGAGAGTTGCCATCAAGGACAACACCTGTATCGTAGTGCCACACCTGTGCCAAAATGCCAACAAAGTATGGCATAGGATGCCTCCCTTAGAATACAAAAATATGAAAATGGAGGTGTGACCAGAGCTAATATCAAAAACCTGTTGGAAAATCTTAAGACTGGTCTCCTCAGTACCTTATATGTCGAACTAACAACAACAAAAGTGAAAAAGGCACAGGATGAAGCCGATAAATCTTTGGCTATGTTCTGCCTGAAATGTAAAGAGAAACATTCATTGAAGGAATGTAGAGTCAACAACATCATCTTGTGTAGTATTTATGATCTGGAGAATTCTATAGGCTACTATCCAGAGCTTCTCAGACTGAAATTAGTGCTCAAGGAATCAAGTGAGGAAGTTCAATCCTCCTACTTTATTGGGTCTAGGAAGCCTTGGCAGCCATGACCATCAGGTATGTCTCAAGATTTTTATTTTAATCCATGGAATATTGTATATAATGCTCAACAATTTCCTTCACTATGGAACCAATGGTCTCCCTCTCCACCTTTGCAATACCCTCCATCTCAGCCATATTCTTGGCCTCAAAATTGGAGAGGAAATTCCTTAGGTCCAACCCCTCCTACACTACCGATGCAACAACAATTGCAACTGCCACCTCTCTCAACACCTACTGCTACTCCTCCCATACGACCCCAATTACCTTTATAGTCTAACCCTAACCCAAATAATAAGTCAACCCAAAACTGTTAGGAAAAATATTATATATGACAGAGAAATGCAAGACATATAATATGCGGAAAAACACAAACACATAAAACTAGAGAGACACAGATATACGTGGTTCACCCAGTTTGGACTACGTCCACCCCGAACAACCAATCCTTCCTTTCTTTTATCCAACAAAATGAAGAGACACAACCTACAACAGATCCGCTGTAATATCCTCTGTTTTCTCTCACAGTCTCACCTCTCCATTTCTCGCTATGAGAATACGCATATATTCCACAACCTCAATACAATACCCTCATACAAAGAGAGGGGTTGCCTTCTAGGGAAAAAAAACCCTAAACTAAACATAAATTCTATTGTCAGATCATCTGCCTAATGAACAGCCCAGATTGACTAGAAATTACTATACTTTTACAAGGCAATTTTACATCTGTTTTTAGCTTCAAGGGCACTGCCCTCGAAACTCTCGTGGGGGGGACAAGTCTCCCCCCCCCCCCTCTCGCATGGAGGGGTGTACAATCTTCTTAGGGTATACATCTAGTTGAAACAAATACCTCTAAATTAGGATGAAAATCAGGCTCCACACCCAACAAAAACATAGAGCCCCCCACTTCTTTCCAGACTTACTACATTACTCCTATTGAATGTAATGAAATTCATCTTCGATGAGGGAAAGTAGTAAATCCAAAAACCTCCCCCGTTATTACTAAAGAGGAATTCCAATCACCCAGAGAAGATACTATGGACCTTGAAGAGGTTGTTACACCTGTAAAAACCAATTAGAATAAAGCTAATACACCTATAACAACCAATCCAGCTGTTGTGGTAACTAAGGATCCCCGTATCCACAAAGACTAGCTGAAACTAGGATGATTCCACAACCTGAATCTGGTTTTCTCAAGGAGTTAAAAAACTTGCACATATGGATTCCTTTAATGCAAGCCATTAAAGATGTCCCTATCTATATGAAGACAGTCAGAGACCTATATGTTAAGAAACCTAGAAGGAATCCCAAAGACCCTGATACCATCCATGTGATGGGAAATTGTCAAAACTGATGATTGGTCAACCTCTTTTGACTAAATATAATGATCGAGGGAATCCTACAGTCACTATTTACATTAATGACAAGCCCATTCTTAATACACTAATTGATTTAGGGGTAGAAATCAATGTAATGACCAAGGAGGTCTTCACTACTTTAGGATTACACAGACTAAGACAAACACCTACAGTGCTAGAATTGGCAAATGTGTCACATGTTAAACTTGAAGAAATGTTAGAAGGCATAGTGATCATGGTGGATTCCTGGAGATATCCAACAAACTTTCTTATTTTACAAACCAAATCAAACCTGGGGGGGCATCCCTTGATTCTAGGAAGGCCTTGGTTGGCTACTGCAGATGAATTTATAGGATGCAGGCCTAGGTATATGACAATTTCAGATGGATAGACCATGAAGAACCTCAGCCTTTACCCCCTAGAAAAACCAAGTGAGGGTTTGGAAAACCCCTTATGGGATGAATTTGAACCTGAATCAGATTATTCCCAGCCACTCCTCACTCTCGGCTTGTTACACATTGGTTGTTGATGTTACAGGAGTTTGATGTAACAATTTTAGATAAACTTGGGAAGGATAATGTAGTGGTTGATTTTCATTCTAGGTTGACTGTTGATGATGATTGCATACCCGTTGAGGATTATTTTCTAGATGAGTATCTTTTTTCTATTTCAACCTACTCACCATGGTATGCAGACATAGCTAATAATGTTGCTACAGGGAGATTTCCACAATATCTGTCCTCAAGGGAAAGGAAGAGGATTGTTCAGCAGAGTGGAAAGTATTTCTGGGTAGAGGGATACCTTTACTACATAGGGCCAGATCAATAGATCAGGCGATGTGTGAGAGAAGATGAGATATTTGATATCCTCAATGCCTGCCATGAGGAACCATGTGGAGGACACTTTGCTGACAAAATGATAGGGTATAAAAGGCTTTCAACTGGATATTATTGACCTACTATATTTCAGGATGCGAAGAAATTTGTAAAAGGATGTGGCAGTTGTCAGCAAAATTCCTACATTCTAGTCTGCATAGACTATGTCACAAACTGGGTTGAAGCAAAGGCATTAACTAGGGCAACCAAGCAGGTTGTTTCAAACTTTTTGTTTGAAGACATTTTTGTTCACTTTGGGGTGCCTCAGGAAATAGTGATAGATAGTGGAGCACAATTCACATCCCACTTGATCCTGAAGTTAGTTGAGAAAAATGAGATCTATCACAGGATTACTTCGCCATATCATCCACATGAAAATGGTCAAGTGGAAAGAAAAAATAAAGTTATTGAAGGAATTCTCACCAAAATTGAAGCCAACCGCCAAAGAAAATGGGCTGACAAACTTCTAAAAGCTCTATGGGCATATAGGACTACATGGAGAAATACTACTATATTTTCACCATATGAATTGGTATATGGTAAAAACCCATTATTTCCCATTGAGTTCAAAGTAAAAACAATCAGAACAACATTGCAAGTGAACTATATTTAATTACAGCTCAGAAACATCAGTTAAATCAGCAAAATGAACTTGATCAGAAGAGTTTGGTTGCCATTTAGCAAACATATATCATCCAACAACAGAGGGCTAAGTGGCATGACAAATTCATAAAAAGAAGGTGTTTCATAAAGGTGGTTGGGCTTTATTGTATGAGTCACGATTCAAATTTTTCAAAGGAAAGCTCTGCACTAGGTGGCTAGGTCTGTACGAGGTAGATACAGTCTTTGACAATGGGACTGTAAAATTAGTTACCATACAGAATGCCAAGGTGCCATTGTTTTCCAATGGGCATCGTATTTGTTGTATCATAAACCTACCTCAAGGGATTCATTTGTTAACATTTTCATAGGATCTGATCTCCAAGTTTTGGAAGCAGGGGAAAATTCTCTTGTGCTATCAAATTTTTAAAATTCAATAAGTGTAGCAACTAAAAACCAACTTCTGTTCACAGCTGATACACCACACAATACATAATATAATAATAATAATAATAACAAAAAAATATGTTTGCGAAAACCTCCTGTGAGGTGCATGTAGATGATTGTAGCAGTTGAAAACCAATTTGTGGTAGCTGGTAGATATTTTTCTTTTTAAATAAGTCTTGGAGCACCACACTGCTACACACATATATTTTTTTGTTACAACATGAGTTCTATTCATTTTATTGTATTATTTTTAACAACCCCTTTGAAAGCATAGTACTCTCCAAGGCATATTTTATTGTAATAAAAAGTTACGCTTGATATTTAGTTATTAAAAGAAGATCTATTTGTTCTTACATATGTTACAACCAATCGAGTCAGAGATAATTGCAATAGGAATCATTTACAACTTGTTGCCTAAACATCCTCGTCATTAGTGGTCATCGTTAGTCCGATCACATTACCCACGAGTAAGTCGTTAAAAAAGAATATTTCTTTTCCTTTACTTAGCAATTATGGTGATTAATATGTCATTATATCTTGGTAGTTGGGGACGAACTTTGCATTTATGTCCCGAGGGTGTGAATCGTTTGATGATATGTAATTTAATTTGAATCATTTGGTGATCCGTAATTTAATCTGATTTGAAGTGAAAAACCTTGAAATTATTATTACCTTTTTTATGATAAATCACTTACATTAAGTGTAAATCATACCTGAGCTAGATCTCCATACCTTTGGGTTAAATAATGAATCAATAACTCACATTGCATGATCTCCTGATTTGAAACCCTTGTTCATGACACCCATGTCTACTTCCCTGATATCAATCCACCCCAATGAGGCTCTGCACCTGCATTGCATGAATTTCTTAAGGATTGCGACAGTGAGAAGACAAGAAGTGCGAACAGGATTAGTTGTAATAGTGCAAGATGGGTGGAGTAGTGGTTAGGCATGAGCTGAACTCCATAGAGGCTATAGAGAATTTCCCTAAGGCTTGTCAATTTTTTAGAGAAGCTAGGTGTTTCTAATTTTTTGAGTGACTAAAAGGGTCAGAGGAAAGCGTTGCACTAGAATTTGCTCAGAATCTGGAAAGAAATCTAACATATGTTAGAGGTTTGAAGCTGGAAGTTATAGAGGAAGTAGTCGCCCGAGTGACAACACTTCAAATTGAAGGCAAGCGATGGTTCAATTGGAAAGTCAATGACCATCCCTCTAGACTAATTTTTTGCAGGGAGAGGATAAATTGGTTAAAAAGGGAATGGGATAATGGCAGAAGTGTCCTTAGACACACAATTTTATTAATCAGAAAAGAAATTACATAATATTTTTGTAAGATTTTACACACACACTCCAACACTCTTGCAATCAGGAGAATGAACTATATATAAGCTTAATTTCCTAACCTATTCTAGTTATGGACCACTTATTAAATTAACAAGTGTCCTTTAAATGCAATTCCAACCAATCTACTAACTCTACTCCTAAATTAGAGCCTAAGATATGACATTATTCTAGATGTCATATCTTTTACAACAATATTTTATTTCTAAGTGTCTCCAATATTTAATTAAATATTCTAAATAAATAAATATTATATCCTAACTTTGTGAACCATGAATTTTGTATTTTGGATCATCTAACATTCCCCCCTATGATCCAAAGATACCTCACAACATATACCAAGTTCATCTCTGAACTTAGTGAATTTGATCCTGGCAAGTGGTTTTGTGAAAATACCATAGACTTGATCTTCTGAAGGACAATAAACTAACTTGATGACGTCCTTGGCAATGAGTGATCTAATGTGATGATACTTGGTGTCCACATGTTTTTTTTTGGAATGAAAAACTAGATTCTTGGCATGCTTTATGGCTGACTGGTTGTCGATGAATAATGATGTAGCTTTTGCTTGAGGAATGCCCATGCTGATATGTATTCTGCTTTGGCTGAGGAAGTGGCCACTGTAGCTTGTTTCTTGCAACTCCAAGATACTGCAGTTGACCCCATGTTCATTAAATAATTGGAGGTTGATACTCGATCATCAATACTGCCAATAAAGTTGGTATCTGAAAATCCACCAGGTACAAAGTTTTTAGTCTTTTTGTAAAGAAGACCAAAATCTTTTGTTCCTTGGATATATCGTAGAAAACTTTTGGCTACATTCCAGTGGTTATCTCGTGGTTCCTACATAAAGCATGAAAGAATACTAACTACATAAGATAGATATGGTCAAGTTATTGTCAAATAAATCAGGTTGCTAATGAACTGTCTATAAGTAGTGTTGTCCACCTTCCCCCCTCTTCAAATTTTGAAAGTTTCAAGTTTTGTTCCATGGGGGTAAGAACGGGCTTGCAATCCTGCATTCTGAAGCGCTAAAGAACTTTTGTTGCATACTTACTCTGAGAAATGAAAATATGATGTGGACGTTGGAATACTTCAACTCCAAGATAGTAGTGAAGTAGTCCCAAGTCTGTCATCTTAAAACTTGCATGTAACTCCTTTTTCACCTGTACAATATGATCATCATTGTTTCCAGTTATGATCAAATCATCTACATACATAACAAGAATCACCAGATTTTGACCATGTTGACATACATATAAAGTATCATCGGATTCACTTCATTGAAAGCCAACTTTCCGAAGGTATTCATCCATTTCGGAATACCAAGCTCGTGGAGCTTATTTTAACCCATATAAAGCCTTAATCAGTTTACAGACTTTATGTTCTTTCCCTTCAATTTCAAAACATAGCGGTTGTGTCATATATACATCTTCTTGTAAATCTTCATTGAGGAAAGCACTCTTTACATCCATCTGATGCACTTTCCATCCTTTTTGTGCTGCTAATACAAGTGTTAAGCGGATGGTGCTCCATTTTGATATAGGAGAAAATGTCTCCTCATAATCAATGCCTACGTGCTGCGCAAGACCCTTAGCCACAACTCTAGCTTTGTACTTGTCGATTTATCCATTTTTTTTGTACTTAATTTTATAAACCCATTTGCATCTGATGAGTTTAACATTTTGAGGACAATCAACAAGTTTCCAATTGTTGTTGTCTTGAACTGCCTTATATTCTTCAATCATAGCTTATTTCCATTCTTTATATTTTACTACCTCTTTGTACGTGGAGGGTTCAGTAACATCATTCATGATCAAGGCAAAATTTTCTTCATTCCTGGTGGACCCCCTTGTTCCTATTGTATTTTTCTCATCGAGCCTTACATCTTTCAAAAGTTGAATGACCTATTTTGGCAATTGATGTTCACTTGTTTGAGATTCTGAAAAGTCACCATCATTATAAAGAGGATTAATGTAAACAGAGGTACGTTGATCAACTACAGATTCCGGGGGTGGAGAATCATTGTCAGAAGAGCTACCGCTACTAGGAGATTCTGATGAACTGCCAGAAGACCCATACTATGTTGGTGAAGTAGATGGACTAGATGAATCATCTTTAGAGGAAGGAAAATCAAGTTCATACCAATTTTTTGAATTTGGTTGACTTTGAATGTTTCCTTTCCTTTTATCTCCTTTGGTTTCAAATTTTTGAAGAATATGTTATATTTCTTTAGCACTCTTACTCTCAGTTTCATCAAAATTTACATCTCTACTGATAATAAATTTCCCATTCGATAGAAGCCTGTACCCTTTCTTCTCATATGAATATCCAACCATTGTGCATTTCAAACTTCGTGAATCAAGCTTTGTTCATTTTTCTTTTGGAACTAAGGCATAACACACGGAACCAAAAACTCTAAGGTGTTTAATTTTAGGCGTGAAACCAAACCATGCTTCATAAGGTGTGATTCCATTCAAAGAAGTAGTGGGAGACATGTTCCTTAAGCAAATAGCTATATGGATTGCTTTTGCCCAATAAATAGGACTTAACTTTTTAAAAGTTAACATAGATCTCAACATTCCTAACAAAGTACGATTCATTCTTTCTACTACTCCATTTTGTTGTGGAGTGTAGACATTTGTAAGATGTTGTTTGATCCCATTGTCTCTACAATAATTTTGAAATTCATTTGAAGTGAATTCTCCTCCATTGTCAATTCTAAGAGTACCAATCTTTTCTTTGAATTCATTTTCAACATGCTGACGAAAAGTTTTAAAATTTTCAAATACCTCTCACTTATGCTTCAAGAGGTAAACCCATGTCATTATATTGAAATCATCAATAAAGAGTAAGAAATATTTGCAACCTCTTAGAGAAGCTTGCAAGGGTCCACAAATGTCACTGTGTACTAATTGCAAACGCCTGTTTTCTTGCCATGAACTTGTCGGGAAAGTTTATCGACTTTGTTTTCCATAAATGCAAGCTTCACATCTTGCATTTTCTTTCTTGAAGGTAGGAATTCCCTTAACCATTCCTTGTTTTTGCAGTTGAGAGAGACTGCCAAAGTTTAGATGTCCATATCTCACATGCCATAATCTGATAG
Source organism: Pinus tabuliformis (assembly GCA_031772625.1). Classification (NCBI taxonomy): domain Eukaryota; kingdom Viridiplantae; phylum Streptophyta; class Pinopsida; order Pinales; family Pinaceae; genus Pinus; species Pinus tabuliformis. Next base: position 43,908,539 of record CM062806.1, on the reverse strand, counting down.
GTGAAATGTTTGTGCTGGCTGCCCTTACAAAGTCAGAATTCCTTGGAATAACTGTTCCTTTCATTCATAACAATTTTCCATCTTCATATCCTGTCATCACTGTTTTCATGTTTTGTTTGATTGAATTAATTTTAACTAGTCTATCCTCCAAAACCACCCAATGTCTAACTTGTCGGATTGAGACTAAAGATAACAAATTATTTTTAAAGGTGGGTACATACCATACATTTGAAATCAATCTTTCTCCAATTTTAGGAAGATAAACTTTAATGACACCTTTTCCATAAGGAGTATGTTTTGTATCATCAGCAAGAAAGATTGAAATAAGGTGGCATGGTTGGAAGTTCCAAAAGAAGTCTTGTCGAAAAGTCATGTGTTAAGTTTCTTCTGTATATAAAATCCATGCATATTCATAATAACTTTGAAAAAAAGTGGAAACTAATGCTGCTGATTCTGAACTTTGACTTGATGTGAAGAGATATTCGAAACCATCATTATCTTGATCAATGGCAGATTGAGAAATGTTTTGATGGAACTTGGAATTTTATCAATTTAAGTTCTACAATATTCTGCAAAATAGCCCACTTTGTTACATCTTCTGTAGACAATTTGATTCAAGTCTCTGCCTATTCCTTGATACTGTCCTCTGCCTTTGCTTTGACCTCTGCTTTGAGTTTTCCCTCTGCCTTGACTTTGACCTCTTCCTTGACAGTTTCCTCTGCCTTGAAAGTTGCCTCTATTTTGAAAGTTTCCTCTGCCTTGACTGTTTCCTCTTCCTTGAAATTTTCCTCTATTTTGGCTTCTTCCACGACCTTGTCCACTATGTGCTGCTGGATGTTGATTGAACTGTCCTCTTCCTCTAGAATTGTCAGTTGATGATTTAGTTGTGCTGGCCTCTATGAAGAAGACATCTTCCACTTGTTTCTTCTTCCCAAAAGTTTTATCGTGTTGAGCCAACATCTCACTTAGCTCATCAAACTTTAATTTATCTAACTTTCCGGTCACTTGTAGAGTTTCCAAAAAATGTGTGTAAGAAGAAGGTAATCCAACAACTAGAATTGTGGTCATGAAAGGGTCATCTACTATTGGAAATCTGGCTTTTACTATTTATTGCTTAATATTTTTAAGCATGGAGATATACTCAAGGACATCTCCTTCTTCAGTTAGTTTTTGTTGAAGCAACTTAATTTGTAGATCAACCTTTTTTTATTTTGGTTGTGTATCAAATAGATCTTTGAAAGTATGCAAAGTGGACCATGCATTTGAGGCATTTTCAATATGAATATACATCTCATCATTAACTGAAGACTTTATAAGAGCCAGTGCATTGACATTTTTAACTTCCCATTTTGCAAGTGAACTTACATCTGTAGGATTATTAGGCTTAATGTCTCCATCACATATGTCTTGCCACAATTAATTATATATTAGAGTGCTTTCAATGAGACGTTTCCATGTCATGTATTCTTTTACTCCTTCAATCTTATCAGAATCAGAGAACAAATTAATTAATTTGGACATTGTAGGTTTGAAGCTTTGCACCAAAAAGAATCAAGCAATGGAAAGATGAGCAACATGTCACATGAAAAACACCACGCAAAAATTATCTATCAGGGCTTGGCCTTGACCCTCGTATAGTCGTTGAAGGAGAAAAATGACTGAGCTTTGCACTTGACTCTAGTCAATTTCTCTTAAGAATTTTACAATGAAATCTTTCAAATTTTGACTGATTTACAATCCCTTGCAAAGTTTTATAAAAAATGTACTCTAACTCCCCCTCAAAGTAATAAATTACTTTGAGTTACAATGTCGCACTTATCTCTCCAAATAAAAAATTACAAATAAAATCTCCTTATTACTCCAAAAATTACAAAATTTAATGCCCCAAACATTTACAAATAACCCCTCACACCTTACTACTCCAAAAAAAATATTATAATTTAGATGTACATCTTATTACTCCACAAATTTACAAACAATAAATTCCCAAAATTTAAAAACTCACCATATCTCTCCAAAATACAATATTCCTTATCTCTCCAATAAAAAATTACAAAAGAAAAAAAAATTCCTTATCTCTCCAGCAAATGCTTCTTCACTCTTTGATTCAACTTTAAACTTACTTGAAAACAAAACTCTTTAAGAAGCTCAAATTTTTCCTTACACTTGCTAACATTGTCCTCCACGCTAGCTGCTAGCTGGCTCTCTCAAGCTATGTTTGTTCTCTCAAGAAAACACTCGCACAGGGCAACGAAGAGGACAACACACTGTATACTGCGCACTAGATACTGGAGTGCTAACTGTTCTCGACGGAAATGGTGGTGAACAAAATAGAGGAGAAAGTGAACTCTGGAGATTTGGAAGGCACCACTACACGAGTGTTCATTTGGGACATACCCATCTTCTCGGTGAGACAGAACCCACCTGAGAATCACAAGCTCGATCCGCCCACCTCATTTTCCTTAATCAAAATGGTGGCTTCTGTTGAGAACGAGACAGATGGTTATTTGAAGTTCTTGATATACGGGTGCACTGGCTGGATCGAGGGAGAGATCGGGAAGCTATGTGAGGTGCAGGGGATTGACTTCTAGTTCCGCAAGGGGCACCTAGAGAATCGATCTTAGCTTCAGGAAGACATCACTAAAGATAGCTGGGTTATGGAAAGGACATGGAAGTTGTTGGCGGAGACAGCTAATTTGTTGTTATTGATGGATTCAGATGATTTCCTGCAGTTGAAGCAACAACTGGCTATGGATAGCTCGACAGGGGCCTATTGCCTCCACTCTAGGATGCTGAGGGACTTGACAAGGGCGTTCAAGAACCTGAGCAACTTGGTGCCAAGAGTTGTCCGGGTGGAAGCCAATCCGAAGGGCAGGCCACGTCTTCAAGAAGTGGTTATGAGTCTATTCCATTCCCATAGATCCTCTTCAGCAGCGTTGGAGACTACTGGTGGTGCCACTGAATTCCCTTGTGTGCCTTCAATGGTCATTCATGTGTTGCAGTCTTTCTAGGCCATTGAGGCCGCAGTGAGAAGATTATTTTTCTCGTATCAGCAAGTAGCGTGTTGAAGCGGAGCAGATAACATAAATTCAAGACACAAATTTTTTTTTGATAATAATAAAAAATTGATTTTCAAATTTAAAAATCTAAAATCAATAAAATAATAAAATTTCTTTTCCTTTTGAAAAAAAATTGGACAATTTTCATACCAATCATTTGCTGATCAATTCAATGGAGTTTTCCAAAAACTTGTAGAGCTAGAATCTCCTCCTCACATCAGCTGCATTATTGAAGCTCTGATGCCACAATAATGGCAGAAGTGTCCTTAGACACACAATTTTATTAATTAGAAAAGAAATTACATAATAATTTTGCAAGAGTTTACACACAGACACCAACACTCTTGCAATAAGGAGAATGAACTATATATAAGCTTGATTTCCTAACCTATTCTAGTTATGGACTATTTATTAAATTAACAAGTGTCCATTTACAATAAATGCAATTCTAACCAATCTACTAACTCTATTCCTAAATTGGAGCCTAAGATATGACATTATTCTAGATGTCATATCTTTTACAACAATATTCTATTTCTAAGTGTCTCCAATATTTAATTAAATATTCTAAATAAATAAATATTCTATCCTAACTTTGTGAACTATGAATTTTGTATTTTGGATCATCTAATAGGGGAACTGATCGCCTTTCCCTTCCATATGGGATGATGTCGCTTTGTTTATTATAAAGTACATTACATGTGAAGGGCATGCAACGATAGTTTTCAATTATCATTTCCCGTTGCTGAATCATCTTCGGCACAAGAAATTTATCAACCTTCATTATTTCTTGATGGGTAATTTGAAGCATATGACAGCTGCGATGAAGGTCGCCTCACACCCCGAAAGTTGTATCACTAATCATGGACTGATCAAGCTGATCATATTGGAGGCCTTGGATAAGTAAGGGTGAAATTGGAAGGATTTCATGAGAAAAAGACTAAGAAATTCACAAAGAAAACAAGTTGGAACCTCCACAAAACCTCCACGAAAAACTGATGCAGCTGAGAAGTGGGAGCAGTCCTCCAGAATTAGAATTGGGAAGGAATCACTAGAAAGACCTCTCAGTGGCAGAACACCAAAGAAAAGGGTCAAGGTTAGCATTCAACCAGAACCCTCATCATCAACTACAAAGAAGCTCAACAAGATTGAAGGCGCGGAGGAACAAAAGAAAGAAGAACAAGCAAAGCCGCAGGATACTCCCTCGCTAAGTAAGAACGAAACCCAAGCCTTGTCGCTCAAAATTAAAGAGTTGGAAGTAGAAAAAAAACAATTAAAGTAGCAATTAGAGGATAGCGAAGGTGAAACAAGGGTTCCGAGTCTTGACAAATTGGCAGAGGCTTCTGGTAAATTGGGAGTGAAAACTACATAGGGGCCTGTCTGTGCAACATGTGCTAAAGAACTGACAACAACAGGGCATAAAATTTATGATGTAGACACCATATTGAAAGAAACTCAAACTGAGCCATGGGGAGTTGCTACACAAGAACCCGTTGATGACGTTTCTGTTACATAAGAACTAACAACCGAAATGGAGAACCCTATGGAATTTTACCTAGAAACTGAAACAAAAGAACATGCCGATGACACTGTTGTTACACAAGAACCAGCAGTCGAGGCAAAAGTCTTGCAGATCTAAGAGGATATTGTCAGTCCAGCATAAGCGAAGTCTTTAGTGGTTCAAAGACAAAGTGATCTTCAAATGATCATGGTCGATGAGGTCTTGAAATTTATCAACTTCGCCAATATTTGTCATCAACATCCAGTGTCTATATCTTCAGGTTCGACAGTGATGTTTATGGTTCAGGTTGTCCTGTGATGTCAATATTTTTCATGGTGTTCAAAGGATATGTACCTGGTTGTCGACATATGGTTGTTGTCAGTGTAGAAATTTCATGAATAGTGTAACACTTATTCACATAGATTATCCTAATTATACACTATTGCAGAATGCATGCATAATACATAACCTACTCTACTATTGATCATCAATTTTGTGGAATAAAAAACAATCGCATGTGCACATAGAAGCATCAATCACACATATCAACACAGTATGTGCTCGGGGAAAGCATAAAGCTGAAAACGCCCAACTATTTGTATATTATATTAATTGAGAACATGTAACAATACATAGTACAATACTCCTCGCAAGTACTCAGTACTATCTCCACCTGTTACACACAAACTAGCTTAGATCTGAATCAATCACTAGCTCAAATCTCCTCTGTTGCTTGCCTGCCTCCACTGCAAAATCTTGCATGAGAATAGATGAGAATGGCTGAACCGAACTCGTATTTACCTTGTGTAGCACTACGCAATCCTCATTGGAAATCTCAATCCATGCATGTGCAAATCTCATGCACAACTAAAGTCACAACTGACAGCTGTCTTGCCCTTTCACTTACCTCTAACACTTGTCTCCACTAAACTGTCCATGCACTGAGTTAACTGATGTATTCCTCAGTTGATTTATGAGTTAATAATTAGTGAATTAATTAATAACTAATTCACACCACTCATCACTAGTGTATTTGTTAGTTAGACTAAATACAACTAGTTCAACTAAGTCAAACTGAACTCCATCAACTCCTCATTCAACTCCACCAAACTCAATCACTTGAGTTCTAACTGAAGTCCTTCGTGCAATAACTCAACTAAACCATAAGAAAAGCGTATTTCCTTCTGGCAGTTGCATGTGCCACATCCGTAGCTCGAATTGAAGTGCTCCAAGAGGATAATATAATGTTTATAGTCCAAATATTATTAAGAGCTAATAATATTCGATTGTTCTATTTTTACACTGGTAGAATAGACTCCGCCCATATGTATAAAAATAGAGGCTCATCTATTTTTACCAACATGACCAATCATCCACAAATAGCATCCTGCAACTCATAGACCATGATCCATATGTCTAAAAATAGACATACTCTAAAAATAGACTTTGCGCCAAAAATAGCTTGCGGGACCACTTAGTGAAGGCGACTTCTTTTCACTAAGCTCCATCATCTTGTTGCATTTTCAACACTCCCTCTCAACAAGATATGGATTATCTACAACCCCTATCCTGTAACTCTAGAATGTTCTGCATGCAACACATCTACCTGGTCCACTTAGTCCAACAACACTTGGAACAAAAACACTCCCAACTGACCACTCTATTGGGCTAGGAACATACTCTGATGCTGAAGCTCTATCTGCTTCTGAAAAGTTCTCCCTCTATGACATCTATGCTACTGTAACATCTCCATGCATCTTGAACCATTGCACACCTCTCTGTGCCACCTAGCACTGTGCAAAACACTTGTGCTTCTTGCATTGCTGCAGCCTGCTAGCTATGCGCTGTCCTGGGATTCCCTGCACTGTAGCTCTCTTTGTCGCTCCATCCGCATCTGTCTCTACCCAATCAGTCAGTTCCTGCTACTCCACATTGGGGCTCCCGTAGAAAGGTCTCATCCAAGAGGTTGGGTACCTCAAGGATCCTGCCTCTCCTCCTTGGGACAATCACTCTACATCACCCCACCTCCTACTTGGAGGTATGATTCGGATTTAAACAGGAACGCAATAAAACGCAGAGATAACCATAAACATAGATATGCAGTGGAAATAATACTTCACTTCATTAATGTAAAATACTGAAATATGCTTACAAACAGTAGTGGAAAATAAACCAGCTAGGGTGATGGTAGCTTATCTCTGAGAAGAGATGTGGTAGCTACATGCCTCTGAACTGTCTTACAATGAGGCTCGAAGGCCTATTTATTGTTGAGAAATAGTGGAAAACCCTTAACATTCCAAAACCTAACCCTAGAAGATGAAACGCCAAACTATGGGCCCCGTTTGGGGTAAATTGGTACATCAACTTCCCGGGGTCGTAACTTTGGCATACGATCTTCGTTTGATGCATACAATAGCTCGTTAGAAAGATCTATCCGAGCACTACCACTTTTGAGACGAGCAACATCGTTCCATTCCATGGCCCCATGTTGCCCCCAGATTCCCCAAAAAACGTCGTTTAGGGCCTCAAAACGGCTCTAGAAGTTCAGGACCCGAAAAACTGCTAAAAATAGTAAGTTGTGCTACAATTAAGGAAACTGCAAATGTTGAGAAAAACAATGGTGGGGGTCCAGGTGGACTTGGTAGGTGGCCACCAAGATCCACCTGGATCATTCCTCCCCCCTTAGGAAGCAATGGTCCCCATTGCGTTGAGTTCCTTCATGAGATGAAGAAACTTTTGCTGAACTTGGTCCCTGGTGAGCCACTTGCCCTGGTGAAGGAATTGGCCTGCTTTGACAACTCGATATAGTTGAATATTCTGTTGGCGAGTGTTCTTGATCTGTGTGTCCATGATTCGATCAGTTGCAGCCTGTTCCATGCAGTCTGGGTTTAATTCTGTGGGTGTGAGCTGTTCTGCAATGTCGGATGTGTCTAGCAATGGTGGAAAGTATGGCCGAAGGCAGTCCACATTGAACACTGGGTGTAGGCCAAGGAATGGGGGAATGCTGACCTCAAATGAATTGTCCCCCACAGCCTTAGTAATGGTGTAAGGACCATATGGGAGTGGTCTCAGTTTCCGATAGGCTCTAGTAAGGCGTTCCTTTTGCAGATGCAACCAGACTTTGTCGCCCACCTGAAACTTGTGTGGCACCCGATGTTGATCATGTCGCTGCTTGTACTTGGCATTTGATTTCTCTAGAATTTCATGGACCTACTGGCGAATATGTTGGATGTGCTCAATGAAGCTGGTTGCCTTATCTGTTTCGGACTGGACATGAGCTGAAGTTGTGTGAGTTGCGGCAAGTGGCAGGGCCACATCAATGGGGCGTAGTGGCTGGAATCCCAAGCCCACCAGAAAAGGGCTGTGGCCAGTCGAGCTGTGAAGAGCTCGGTTGTAGCTCTGCTGAACATAGGGGAGGTTCTCATCCCATGTGCGTGGATGCTTTGAGTTGTACATGCGCAGAATGTGTACAATCATCCGATTGACAACCTCGGTCTGGCCATCAGTTTGAGGATGGAAGGCTGTGGACTTAGTGAGTTTGGTGTCCAGCATTGACCAGAGACTGGACCAAAATGTACTGAGGAACCGACTGTCTCGATCTGAGATGATAGACTGTGGGATCCCAAAGTGCACCCACACTCGTTCAAAGAAGAGTTTAGCAGTGGCTCCTGCTGTGATATTCTTCTTGTAGAACGCCATAATGGCCATCTTCGAGAACCTATCGACGACCACAAAAACACAATCATTTCCATGCTTAGTGGAAGGAAGCCCTGACATGTAATCCATGGAGATGGATTCCCAAGGTCGACTAGGGGTAGGCAACGGGGTATAGAGGCCTTGCTTCTTGATGGTTGGTTTGGCAATGACACAGGCAGTACATGATCTGATGTACTTCCCGATGTCCTGTCGAAGATTTGGCCAATAGAAATAATTTTGTAGTACTGCCACTGTTTTCTCAACCCTGAAATGCCCAGCAGCCCGACTGTAGTGTGCTTCCCAAATCATCTTGGCACGCTCGCTTGAAGGAACACAAAGGTGACCTAGGTGGCATAATAGTACACCTTGGAGGTGAAAATCTGGAACATGCTGGCCCCCCAAGAGTGTCTGGTATGTGTGGCCAAATTCTAGGTCACTTTTGTAGAGAAGTGGCCAATTAGAAGTCTCGTGCCCACAAGAGTTGAGTACAGTGGTTAATGCCATGATTTGTGGTCGACTGAGGCAATCTGCAACATTAGTGGTGCTACCCTTCTTATACTTGATATTCAGATGGAGCTGTTGCAGATATGTAGACCACTTCTGATGGCGATCATTCTGCAATTTCGCTTGGGTCTGTATGAACTGCAGGGGTCGGTGGTCTATGTGGATGACTGTTTCCTTCCCCAAAATGTAATGCTTCCATTGTCGGTAGGCCTGCACAATGGAATACATCTCTTTATCATAAGTGGGATACTTCCGGACTGTGTCTGAAAGTGTTTCACTGTGATATGCCACTGGATTCTCGTGTTGAGTAAGGACTGCCCCAATAGCATAGTCAGAGGCATCTGTCTCGACCTCAAATGGTTGTTGTAAATCTGGTAACGCGAGCACTGGTGCCATGCAGAGGCGATATTTCAACTCTATGAATGCCTTCTGTTGAGATTCAGACCAAAAGAATTTCGCTTTCGCTCCTCCCTTGGTGACTTGACTCAAGGGCCAAGTGATATGAGAAAACCCCAACACGAACCTGCGATAGAAGTTGGCAAGGCCTAGAAAGCTGCGGAGCTCTGTCAGAGTGGTCGGAGATGGCCAATCCCGAATGACTTGGATCTTGGCCAGATCCACATGCACCCCTTGTTCATCAATAATGTATCCCAGATACTGAACCTGGGTCATGCCAAAAGTGCATTTCTCCAAATTGGCACACAGCTTGTGTTGCCGCAGTGTTCGAAGAACCTGTCGGATGTGGTGGAGGTGCTCTTCCCAACTCTGGCTGAAGATCAGAATGTCATCCAAGTATACCACTACAAATGAGTTGGTGAATGGCCACAAGATGTCATCCATTAGCCTCATGAATGTTGCAGGAGCATTCATCAATCCGAAAGGCATGACCAACCATTCAAAGAGGCCCTCCTTGGCTTTGAAGGTAGTCTTCCACACATCAGAGGGTTCGATTGGTACCTGGTGATATCCTGATTTCAGATCGATCTTGCTGAAATAATTTTCCCCCTTTAGTTGGTCCAAGAGGTCATCAATCCATGGGATTGGGTACCTATTACGGACAGTGATCTTGTTCAGCGCCCGATAGTCAATACAGAGTCTCCAAGTCCCATCCTTCTTCTGTACCAACACGATCGAGCTTCCACAAGGCGATGAACTCGGACGAATGTGACCTTTCTGCAGCAGCTCCTGAATCTGCCTCTTGATTTCATCGTTCTCTAGAACATAAAGCCGATAAATTGGTCCATTGGGTAGTGGCGCGCCTGGGGTTAGATCGATGGAGTGCTTGACCTGACAGTGCAAAGGAACCCCTGCAGGGGAGGTGAAGATGTCCTCGTACTCCTTCACGACCTTATCCATCTGTAGTTGTCGTGCGGAGGGGTCCTGTCTGGAGGTCGTGGCCACCATTTTCTTCTTTCCTTGAGGGCGTATCATTAGGAAAACAAATTCCCCAGTCTTGGAAATGAGCTTACTACATTGAAATGCAGTAATCAAAGAGATGGCAGTAGGCGGTGCTACCTCTGGTATCCTTTACAACTTATTCCCCAATGTAACAATAACAGCTCGGGGCCTTGATTCATACACAGCATGTCGCTTCCACAAGTATGGTTGTCCTAATAATACATCACAAACTTCAAGGGGAGAAATGTCACACAATACCTCATCCGTGAAGGGCTTGATGTTGTACGGAAGGCAACATTGCTGGCTCACGCGAAGATCCCGTCCTTGGTGAAGCCACCTGATGGTGTATGGTTGTGGATGTGCTGTGGTCGGTAAGCCCAACTGCTTCACGACCTCTGTCGAGATGAGGTTCTTTTGGCTCCCGCTATCGACAATGAACTGTAGCGGGGAGCCCTTTACCCACATCTAGGAGTGGAAGAGACGCTCCTCCTCCTCTGGATCTTCGGGTTCATTTTTCTGGATCCGCATCAATGATCTGCTTCCCTTTTTCATTCCCCTTGTTGGGTTTTGACTCAGAGTCAGAACACGCATCTGATTCTAGAACCTTTAGCTCGGCCACCAGTGACTGCTTGGCCCGACACTCACTGGTGTTGTGAGTGGAGCTCTTATGGAACTCACACCATTTTCCCGTGTCCTTTTTCATCTTCGCGGCGCTGTTCTTTGCCTGCAGCTTTGGCGGGTTGTCTTGGGCTGCCCCGCCTTGGCTTTGTCCTTTGTTCTGTGTTTTAGGGGCACCTTTCCCTTGCTTCAGATTCGCAGATCCAAAGTCTCGCTTCTTTTGTTTAAACTTCTGCTCGACCTTGATGGCATATTGGTATGCTGTGCTGAGCGAGGAGATGTTCAGGAATTGTATTTCTTCCTGGATGTACTTGTGCAGGTAGCCGCGGTATTTGAGTATCAAATGCTGCTCCGTATCCTTGATACCCAACTTTGTGCGAAGGGTATGGAAAAGATTGGTGAACTCCGGCACGTCTTGGTCCCTTCCCTGCCGCAGCGTGGTCCATTTTATGTATTCATCCTCATAGCTTCCGACAGGGTAGTACTGCTCCTTGATGGCATCACGGAATGAATTCCAGGTGGGTGCGGCTGAAAATAGTGAGCCGATATTTTCATCCTTCTGCTCGCAGTAGGTTTCCCACCAGTCCTTGACGTGGGGGGCTGCTTTGAGAAGAGCAAAAAAAATCTTTTCCCGACTTGACAATTCATGAACAGAAAAATAACCCTCCAGTAGATTTAACCATTTATCTACGGCATCTGCGTCTATTTGACCCTCAAATATGGGGATATCAAAATTAAATTGTACCTTAAAGGGCGTGGTGTTTCCAGAGTAACTGCTGGAAGCCGATGCGTCGCTTCTGGGTAGTCGCTGAAGGATTTGGGCAAAACTGTCCATCATCGCGTTCCGTTGTCGCTCGAGGGCTTCTTCGAGCAAGATTTTGATAGGATCTCCTACCCCCTCGTCTTTCTTCTCATCCGCCATAGGAGGCCGTCGGGATTTGCGAGGCTGGTCTTGCAAAGGTTCAACCAGTTCAAGCCCTAACTCCTTATATCCCGACCTCGTTGGGGACATGCAAAGAAAAACAGAGAAAAAGCAGACCGCTCTGATACCACTGATCCGGATTTAAATAGGAACGCAATAAAACGCAGAGATAACCATAAACATAGATATGCAGTGGAAATAATACTTCACTTCATTAATGTAAAATACTGAAATATGCTTACAAACAGTAGTGGAAAATAAACTAGCTAGGGCGATGGTAGCTTATCTCTGAGAAGAGATGTGGTGGCTACATGCCTCTGAACTGTCTTAAAATGAGGCTCGAAGGCCTATTTATTGTTGAGAAATAGTGGAAAACCCTTAACGCTCCAAAACCTAACCCTAGAAGATGAAACGCCAAACTATGGGCCCCGTTTGGGGTAAATTGGTACATCAACTTCCCGGGGTCGTAACTTTGGCATACGATCTCCGTTTGACGCATACAATAGCTCGTTAGAAAGATCTATCCGAGCACTACCACTTTGGAATGGACCCATGTTGCCCCTAGATTCCCCAAAAAACGTCATTTAGGGCCTCAAAACGGCTCCAGAAGTTCAGGACCCGAAAAACTGCTAAAAATAGTAAGTTGTGCTACAATTAAGGAAACTGCAAATGCTGAGAAAAACAATGGTGGGGGTCCAGGTGGACTTGGCAGGTGGCCACCAAGATCCACCTAGATCAAGGTATTGCTGCATGTGATCCCTCAGCCCACCTGGATCGAAGTTTCCCCCTATTAGAGGTCTCTGCATGAGTGGATGTCTCTACTCAATCCCCACTCAGCTCCCCCTGTTGTGGCTGCTCCACAACCTCCTGATGCTGCTGCACCAATCGTGGCTCCTCCACAATTATCTGAGACTTCTTCTGGCTCTGTATGTTGAGAGGTAATATACCCTCCCTATCAACCACCAAGTCTCCATCAGTTGCCTTGCTACTCAAGGCTTTGCATGCATCTTGAACCTCAAGAGCATACAGGTTCTTGACCCGTGAACCAATTTGCTTCACCTGTCTAGTGATCATGTGTCTAAGGAAAACCTTTCCCTTACTGAAGACTACATCATAGCCTCTGTCTTCCATCATCGCGATCGACACCAAGTTTCTCTTAAGTCCTGGTACATACTTGACATCGGTCAAGGTAAGGCGAGATCCATGCTCCCTCTGAAAAATAATTGTGCCTACACTTGAGACACTATACTTCTCATCATTACCCAACACTATGAGTATCTGGAGATCTTTCTCCTCCAAACTACTAAACAAACTCTTGTAGCCGACATGTGGAAAGAAGCTCCACTATCAAAAAACCAACCACTCCCCACCATGGATGAAACCATGCATGTGAAGAGTGTGAAATCCAACTCAAACTGTGAAGCAAGTGCCTCACCTTTAGATCCTTCCCCGGATCCCTTCTTGGATTTCCTCTGTGGGCAATTTGAGGCATAATGGCCCACCTCATGACAATGAAAGCATCGCATTTTCGATTTGTCAACCTTCTTCTCATCATTGGAAGAAATGGATTCAGAAAGAGAAACCTTTCCCTTCTTTGCTTTGGCATCCAAAGCGCAATCTTCTTCATCAGATACCTTTGATGAAGATCCGTCCCTAGTATTCCGCCTGATCTCCTCTTGCACAAGATCTGACCAAAGTCTCTCCCATCCTGGCAATTTCTCCTAACCATTGACAGAGTCCTGATAGGAATGGCAACTCTTCGGAAGACCAAGGAGAGCCAAGCTCACCAAGTCCTCATCATCGACAGTCACCCCCACACTTCCCATATCGTCTCGACATTGGGTGAACTTCCTAAGATACTTGGGCATACTATCTCCATTCTCACACTTGATGTTTCTAAGTTTATGCTTGAGCGCCAACTTCCTCTGGCCACTCTTGCTTTGGAATAGATCTATCAACGCTTTCCACATCAAGTATGGAGAAGCCTTTCCATGGAGGCTGGAAACAATGTGATCCTTCACACCCTCCAACAGAATCCTTCGACACTTTGCTGTCTTCTTTTGCCAAGCCGCAACTTCAGCAACATCAGTAGGTTTTGGGACATCAATATCTATGAACTCCTTCAACCCATTGTCATCTAACACCGCCTCCATCCTGTCTTTCCATGCAATATAATTCGAGATGCCCTCAAGGGCATACTCCAATCGCAATCCGTTGAAAGACATTTCAACTTCGACACCAAGAAAACACTGTTGCAAATTCGAATTCCACCAGCTCAAAACTCAACCGCTTCTGATCTAAAATTCGTGAGAACAAAGTATTTCTTGTACAGAGATCGATTGTATGGGAATTCACCGGATATCTCGCCTTCCAAAAGAAGGGTGAATCCAGAGGCTACCTGGCCTGATTACAGACTTTGCCTGAAGAAATAAAATGTAAACACTTTCTGAATAATAGATCCGATGATCAACTTCGCACTGATATCATGTAGAAATCTCTTCTACAAATCAGCTTGCTTCGATAGCGTGAAGAAATTTCATGAATAATATAACACTTATTCACAGATATTATCCTGATTATACACTATTGTGGAATGCATGCATAATAAATAACCTCCTCTACTATTAATCATCAATTTTGCGGAATCAGAAACAATCGCATGCGCACATAGAAGCATCAATCACACATATCAACACAATATGTACCTGGGGAAAGCATAAAGCTAAAACCCCCAACTATTTGAATATTATATTGATTGAGAACATGTAACAATACATAGTACAATACTCCTCGCAAGTACTCAATACTATCTCCACCTGTTACACAGAAACTAGCTCAGATTTGAATCAATCACTGGCTCAAATCTCCTCCGCTCCTTGCCTGCCTCCACTGCTCAATCCTGCATGAGAATAGATGAGAATGGCTGAACCAAACTCGTATTTACCTTGCGTAGCACTACGAAATCCTCATTGGCAATCTCAATCCATGCATGTGCAAATCTCATGCACAACTATTGTCACAACTGAAAACTGTCTTGCCCTTTCACTTACCTCTAACACTTGTCTCCACAGAACTGTCCATGCACTGAATTAATTGATGTATTCCTTAGTTGATTTATGAGTTAATAATTAGTGAATTAATTAATAACTAATTCACACCACTCATCACTAGTGTATTTCTTAGTTAGACTAAATACAACTAGTTCAACTAAGTCAAACTGAACATAACTCCATCAACTTCTCATTCAACTCCACCAAACTCAATCACTTGAGTTCTAACTGAAGTCCTTCATGCAATAGCTCAACTAACCCATAAGAAAAGCGTATTTCCTTCTGGCAGTTGCATGTGCCACATCCGTAGCTCGAATTGAAGTGCTCCAAGAGGATAATATAATGTTTATAGTCCAAATATTATTAAGAGCTAATAATATTCGATTGTTCTATTTTTAGACTGGCAGTCTAAAAATAGACTCCGCCCATATGTCTAAAAATAGAGGCCCATCTATTTTTACCAACATGACCAATCATCCACAAATAGCATCCTGCAACTCATAGACCATGATGCATATGTCTAAAAATAGACTTTGCGCCAAAAATAGCCTGTGGGACCACTTAGTGAAGGTGACTTCTTTTCACTAAGCTCCATCATCTTGTTGCATTTTCAACAATCAGTTCCGCCGGGGTTTGGTTGTCAGGGATGGAACAGGTCGTCTTGCAGGGTTTTTATGTCACATTGTGACAATTGTTGTAAAAGGAGTTCTTTTGTTCATTTGACAAAATCCAAAAGGCTAAACTCTAAAGAAATCATATTAAAACCCTAATTCATAACCTAATTCCTAGCCCTAACACCTAAAAACCTAACCTATAAACTACGCCATGTATCTAAATACATTAAAACTATGCTACAAACCCTCTCGATCCATGAAAATACATAGCATTACACATAACACATATAAAAGAAACATTACAATGTATTTCATAGTCCCAAATCGTAGCGTCTTAACCACGTTGGAACTGTAGCTATGTTCACATGAGCGGAAGGGTAACCGTAGCGGGTCATATGAGTGGACAGGGATAAACCGTTAGGGAAACTGTGTTCATGTGAGCAGGAGGGGTAGCAATGACATGGGTATCAGAACTGCCGAGATAAATGCAATGCTGAAATAGTCATTGGAACCTTGGCATGTGAATGCAGTACAACTGACCACGCAGTCAGCAGAACCGACGGAGCCATAACCGCAGGTTATTAACTGATTCACATTCATTGTCAGCTCCTCTGCCTGGTTAGCTAACTGCTAATAGTCCTCAGGCTATAATAATGTTACAAAGTGGGTTTTGTATATTATTTTGGTTCGAATGTTATTAATTAGTTACACCTAAGACCTAATGGCAGTAATTCATTAACTAAAACCCTAAATTAACCCTAAAAGTTAGCTTGTGCATTCCTAAACTCAAAATAAGGAGTTCGAATGCATATGGGGGGTTATAAAGATAGCTTTGCTCGTTGAAGAGAAAAGAGAGTGGTTTTATAGTTTTGTATGCAGATTCTGGAGGACATAGACATATTTGTTTTCAGTGCTACAGGAGCATCCAGAGTCAGAATTGGGAACTATGATAGGCATTGGAAAGCTGGTTCAGAGAGATTTCTTGTGATAGTGACCAAAAGTGTCTGGGTGCATGATCAATTTGGTCAATTTTTTTTGTAATCAACCTCCTAAGATTCAATCCTAATAAAGTGGATGCCCATCTTGAAAGCAGACCTAGAGATGTAGTCCATCAGGGACGAACTCCGTAATCAATCTTGTTGTCTAGTATCGTTGTGTTTTTTCTTCTTTTCACTTCTATTTTCATATTTCTTATGTTTCAATTCCATTTTAAATTCATTCCTTCGTTAAGTTCTCACGGTTAAAGCACCTTAATTTAACATTCAGTTCACTGGTGGCATTAATCAATTCTACTTCAGTTTAATATATGATCATTTCAGATCATATAATTTGGTATCAGAGATGATTACATTTGTATAATTTTTTCAATGAATGTTAACCAGGTTGAAGTCGCAATGTGGAGAAGGAATCCTTGAGGAGATTGATCCAGAGATTGGAAAGCGAAGAGTTGCTCATAAGTCGACCATGACAGGATCTGATACAGGTGAAACCCCTGACACTAAGATGAGCGAGGAACAATTTCAGCAGGCATTCTTGAGTATGCAGCAAATGTTGTGAGAACTCTACGAAGGTAAGAAGGCAGGAGATGCAGATTATTCTTCAAAGACATCGAAGAAGGACAATGTTAAAGGCAAGGATGATAAACCTTGTACACCTCCATCATCTCTATCATCATCTTATTCCTCTTCTTTTTCTAGTTCAAATCCTGAAACATAAAATAAACCTAAGAAAACATCTCTCTTGAAACTTGATGTAAAATTTGAGCTGCTTATTTATGATGGCGAAATGAATCCTGAAAAGTTAGATAACTCGATTAAGCAATTAGAAGTGTATTTTCGTATTCAGAACATTTATGATGATAAAGCGAAAATTCAGTTAGCTACACTTAGAATCGAGGGAACAAATTTAATCTGGTGGGAAAGTAAAACTCAAATAGATGTAAAGCAAAAAGGTAAAGCCGTCTCTTCATGGTCTAAGTTTTTAAAAGCTCTTAGGAAACAATTCTATCCTTTAGGGTACATGCAACAAGATGTTATTGATTAGCAACACTTGAGGCAAGGTAAAGGGCAGAGTGTGTAAGAGTTTACTCAGGAGTTCAGAAAGAAAGCATTGGCGTTTGGTATTTCATTGGATACGCGTGAAACTTTATTAAAATACATCGGCAATTTACATTCATATTTGCAACATACATTATTGATGTTTAATCTTGATGACTTTGATGAAGTGTGTTTTCAAGCCATACATATTGAATCAGGTTGCAGACCATTCAAGTTTTCACCACAATCATCCAAAGAGTTGGAAATCAAGGTTTCCAATGATGGCAAGAGGAAGAACAATTCGAAGGGAAATAAATCAGCGACAACTCAGAAGGAAAGACCTACTTGTTCTCATTGCCAGAGAATCGATCATATGATGAATATAGGTGTTGGAAACTTCATCTTGAAATTAAGCCAAAGAAGTTCTTGAAGGAGAAGGATGAAAAGAAAGCAAATGTAGCAATCCAACAAGAACTAGGCTCTGATTCAGGTGATGAAAGGAGGACAACTTCCATAGTTTTTACAGGTAAAACTTACGACGTTGGTTCAAGTTCTAATACTACTGCATCTTCATCAAACATAAATCCTTCAAATGAGGATAAAAGATTTGAACTATTTCACATAAGGATAACTTCTAAAAACACAAAGATAGATACAATGTTTGACAGTGGATCACAAGCAAATTTATTATCTGAATATTTAGTTTAAAAATTGGGTTTGGAGACATGGAATCATCCAAGACCACACCCATTAGGTTGGTTGAATAAGTCAACCCAGATAAATGTCACAAAGCAGTGTCGATTAAAATTTTCCATTACAACTAATTACATTGATGAAGTGGAATTAGATGTGGTTCCAGTAGACATATGTGGAGTTGTCTTATGAAGTCCTTATCTTTATGATCGTGATGCAGTGTTTTATAGGAGAGAGCATAAATATCACCTTAAGAAATATGGGGTTGAATTTATTGTCAAGGCACATAAAAGTAAAACTCACTTGAATTTAGTTGTTGCTAATCAGATGAAGCGATTAATAAATTCAAGTAAGAGATTTTTACTCATGTGTGTAAAAGAACAACATAAGGATCTAAAGGATACTTGTTCAGGTTGTGAGTCTCAGTTTAAAGATAGTTTGGTCAAGAAGGTAGAAAATTTTCCAGTTCTATTTAAAGAACCCAAAAATCTTACTCATAAACAGGGAATACAACATGAGTGACAATTGATGTCCAAAGCTCCTCTTCCTAATGTTAGAATGTATCATTTTAGTCCAAGTTTGGAAGTTATAAGTTACAAGAATGCAGGTCAGTATTGGGGAAATTTAGTATTACATTTCTCTTGTATTGTATCACCATTTCATGTTTCAAACAATTTTGAAGCCTCTTTTCAAGTGGACAGGAAGCCCATTTGTTTTCATGTAAAATCCTTTTCTAAAGCAGCATCAAAGTATCCAATACATAAAATGGAAACTTATGCATTAATGGAAAGTGATAATCAATGTAGATATAATTTAATGGGTGAGGAAATAGTGATTCAAACAAATCAACAACCATTTCAATACTTTCAAAATCAAACTAAGTTGTAGTAGTCTTCACGTTTCAGTTTGATGGGTTTATTGCAGCAAGTTCACTTAGTAATTAGGAATCGAGAAAGTACATCAGGTCAAGTAGCTGATATGATGTCAAGAATGCCTTTGAATGTTTCTGTTATTCCGCAAAATAGATTGTTAGTAAATGTCAATAGTATTGAACAATATTATGTAGAGACTGTTTTCAAATATGTTTATGAATCACTAGTTCATGGTACTTCGTGGAAATAATTCAATTGCCATGTTCATAACATGTTGTTTAACCATATTCGAAAGTTTTACATACTGCAGATGGATGGAACAGTTCACAAATTCAAAATGCACCATTATTAGCATCATCAGGGTCATCACTTTCATATTGTTGATCGAATGTATTGGTACATCATCAAGGTAAGGTGGAGAGTGAGGGAGCTCTACCCTCATCTACTATCTGTCTAGTCAAACTTTTGTGGTCCAAAAGCTTTCAAGTGGAGAGGATTGATCTAGGAGGATCTTGTCAGTCTAGCATAAGTGGAGTCTTTAGTGGTTCAAAGATGAAGTGATCTTCAAATGATCATTGTTGATGAGGTCTTGAACTTTATCAACTTCGCCAGTATTCATCATCAACATCCAGTGTCTAGTATCTTCAGATTTGGCAATGATGCTTATGGTTCAGGTTGTCCAGTGAAGTCAATGGTTTTCATGGTGTTCGAAGGATATATACCTGGTTATAGACATATGGTTGTGACAATTCCACTGGGGTTTGGTTGTCAGGGATGGAACATGACGTCTTGTGGGGTTTTTATGTCACATTGTGACAATTGTTGTAAAAGGTGTTCTTTTGTTCATTTGACAAAATCCAAAAGGTTAAACTCTAAATACATCATATTAAAACCCTAATGCATAACCTAAGTCCTAGCCCTAATACCTAAAAATCTAACCTATAAACTACACCATGTATCTAAATACATTAAAACCATGCTACAAACCCTCTCGGGCCATGAAAATACATAAAATTACACATAACACATATAAAAAAAACATTACAATGTATTTCATAGTCCCTAACTGCAACATCCTAACCATGTCAAAACTGTAGTTATGTTCACATGAGCGGAAGGGTAACTGCAGCAGGCCATGCGAGCAGATAGGCATAAACCATCAGGGAAACCTTGTTCATGTAAGCAGGCGGGGCAGCAGTGACGTGGACATCGGAACCGCTGGGATAAATGCATCGTCGAAACAGTCATCAGAACCTTGGCATGTGAACACAGTACAACTGACCATGCAGTTAGCGGGGCAATCAGTAGAACCGTTGGAGTCATAAGAACGAGTTATCAACCTATTCACATGTGCTTTCAGTGCCTCCCCCCAGTTAGCTAACCACTAACAATCCTCAGGCTATAATAAGGTTTCAAAGTGGGTTTTGTATGTTATTTTGGTTCAAATGTTGTTAATTAATTACACCTAAGACCTAATGGCATTAATTCATTAACTAAAACCCTAAATTAACCCTAAAAGTTAGCTTGTGCATTCCTAAACTCATAATAAGGAGTTCAAATGCATCTGAAGGGTTATAAAGAAATTTTTTCTCATTGAAGAGAAAATAGAGTGGTTTCAGAGTTTTGTATACAGATTCTAGAGGACATAGGCAGTTTTGTTTTCAGTGCTACGGGAGCATCCATAATCAGAATTGGGAACCATGATAGGCGTTGGAAAGATGGTTAAGAGAGATTTCCCATGACAGTGACCAGAAGTACCTGCATGCATGATCAGTCAGTCAATTTTCTGTGTAATCGACCTCCTTGGATTCAACCCTAATAAAGTAGATGTCCATCTTGAAAGCAGACCTAGAGACGTAGTCCATTAGGGACAAACTCTGTAAAGAATCTTTCTATCTGGAATCGCTGTGTTTTTGCTGCTTTTCACTTCTATTTGCATATTTCTTATGTTTCGATTCCGTCTTAAATTCATTCCTTCATTCAATTCTAATAGTTAAAGCACCATAATTTAACATTCAGTTCACTGATGGCATTAATAAATTCTACTTCAATTTCATATATGATCATTTCACATCACTTTCAGGAAGAAAAAAGGAGCATCAACTCACAAGAACCTGCTGAAGACACTGTTGTTACACAAGAACCAACAGTCGAGGCAGAGAAACTCCAATTTCAACATGTTTTTACCTTCCCCATTGCAATAGACCCTAAGGCAGATTGGAACTTAGAAAATTTTTTATTGGTTTCTGAATTACAGAATTGGAAATAGTTGGCACTATCCCTGAAGAGGGAGTAATTTATTTAGAAGAACATCGAAAGGTTATCCACTCCCTTAAGGATCAACGGGTTGAGGAGTTGCTGACATATGAACTCATATGATGGGAGACAAATGAAACTGAGAAGAAAAGGGAAGAACAAAGTCAATGGCTGCAATAAGAAATTATGAACCCAAGTGAAGATAAAAGAGAGATATGTGATTTAGCCCTGAATCTCTTAAGCTGTAGAACACCATCTCCATCGTATGTGGTTTTTCTGTGGGAAAAGTTTTATCTTTCCAATTGAAGGTCATTTGCGATAATAGACCCTATAAGGGTGTTTCTACTAGAACTCTTTTAGATGCATTCCGTTCTTGTGATTTTGATGACCATAGTTGTTGTGCGAATTCTTTTTGCACAATATTTTGATGAACATGCTAGTTTACAAATGTTTGTTAACTTTTTCTCTTATGTTGGAGACTTACAACCGTGGTCTTTCATATACTTTATGAGGAACCAAATTGATTGGAATCTTTCCAAGATGTTATTCGACAGGAATGAAGAAATAACAATGTTGAAAATAAGGTCAGAGCCATGTACGACTCTGATCCTGAGGCGAGAATTCAGAAGATTCCTTAGTGCTCCTAACAGGGTAGAGCAATTAGCCTAGTATAAGAGAAGGATCATTAGGCTTTTTCTTAAGTTGAAGAGCTGAGCATTAGTGAGGAGCTTAACATGATCGAAGGCCAATAGTGAAACCTTACAAATGAGGGATCCCTTTGGCTTTCACAACTTTGTGATAGCTATTTCACGAGTTACCGAGTATGCATAGATTGTTAAATCAATGGGGGATTTTTTGGATATGGCTTAAGTTCAAATTTCCTTTGATTTGGCTTCCACTTGATAACTACCATCCTTGTTATTAGTTAAACAGGTATGATGAAGGAGCTTGGACCACTCAGTGTATGGCTACTGAAGGGTACAAGCGAGAGAATGAAGAAACTACTAACATTTATGATCTCACAAATTTGCATCAACGCTATGCTAGTGCGGAAATAAAGGGGACTAGTAACTCAACCCATAGCTGTTGTCGGGGTTCTAGAGCGTTTGTCCAACCAAGGATTCTAGGACTAGTAACTCAACCCACCAAGGGCTTCTAGAGTGTTTTTCCAACCAAGGCTTCTATGACTAGTAACTCAACCCAAGTTGTTACAGGGCTTCCAGAGCATTTTTCCAACCAAGGCTTCCAGGAACTAATAACTCAACCCAAGCTAAGGAAATGTGAGAACCAAACAATAACAGAAAATGAAAGTAAACCCACAATCACCATGGCTATCTAGGAAATGGAAAGGCTAGGCAATCCGCTGTTGATCCAGGCAATCCTCCATGCCAATGACAAATCACAACCAAGAAACCAAATGCATATGCCATGCATGCAAAAACTAGTGAAGAAATCATACATGCAACTCTGTACCTGCAAGAAAATTTGTTGTAGCTGCTGATCTCGATGCCCTATTGCACTTTCCTACTCTTCCTTCTCAAATAATCTAAGTATTCCACACCCTCCAAGAGTTCTCCAAGAAAAATCTAAGAATCCAAGAGTATTAGAGAGAGAGAGAGAATAATGAGAAAGAGGTCCAACACTGAATTAACAAAAGGTTACTAACTAATCATCATAAGCCTTTTTATGAATGAGGCCTATATTTTCTTCATTTTCCATTATTTTTCTTCATTTTCCTCCTCACATGCAACCTGTGACCTTTCACCTCCTTTTTCTCCTAATTTCCATTATTTTCATAACTAAATGTGCAAAAAATGCCATTTTGTCTTTCCAAAGCCTTAGCCATTTCCTTTGCCAATTTCCTTAGTCATAAACAACCAAATGAACACCCCCCAGGATGTCTTCCCCAACAATCATTGTCGAATAAGTGTCCCATTGATTGTGGTGATTGTTTTTAACTTTTATTACATGGAATTTTCTCGATGGTTGTTACAAAATGTTTAAGGAATTATATATCTTCTTAAATTATGATTTCCAAATCATTTTAAAGATTAATTATGTTAGGAATGAAGAATCAATCCTTCTATTTTTTCATAATTACTTATGATTTACATATGTTTTAAAATTTAAAGCATTGGTCATCCATTTAAAATCAAAATCTTACTTTAGATGCTTTGGCATTTTTCCTCAGCCTAGAACTGTCTTCAAGGAACAACACAATTAAAAAAATAAAAAATAAAAAAATTAGTAATTATTATTAATTAAAATATTTTGGCTCGATCAAATTACATAAAAATAAAAATAAAATAAAATTTATAATTATTTATTATTAATAATTAAACCAACTTAATTCCACCTTAACATTGTATCTATCAAGCATCGAGAGGGATCAAATCTTTTGGGGAGCAAACCTCTTTCACTTTCAAAGGGAAAAGATATTTGATCACTCTTGGCACTTGGTAGATCCACAGTGAAGAAAGATTTAATTTGATTAAATATTAAAAAATTATATATTTATTTTAAAAATATGTAACCACTTTAAATCAAGGTAATGAATTGAAAGGTGAAGAGTGAGTCTATTTGATCGTAATAAATAAAGAACATTGAAAATTGGTTGGGAATCAATGATCATCTCTAACAATGAAGTTGCCATACTAAACTAATTTTAAGAAATCAATTTATTGCTAAATTATCATATTTATAAAATCTTCAAATGAAATATTTTATTATTATTATTTATATTTTTAATAATTTTTTCTTTTTTGTTAAGCTTGGTAGATCCTCCTTTTCCATTAATATAAAGAAAATTAACACCACATCGAACTAGCTAGGTGGTCTCAAATTTCCCAGTAGGAAACCAAGTCTGTTGGCCACCTATCCACATTATAGCCATCCAGTAGCGAAAAATCTTAAGTCTCTCTATCCAAGAAATATAAGTTTCAGTTTCCTGTCCACTTCCATACTCTAGAGTTATACATACATATGTAAATGTAAAGAAAAATTTAAAATATAGCTGCATATATAAACAAAATTATCAATAAGTAGGCATGCTAATCATGTTGTTCCGCTAACATTGATTCAACCAGTGTTCGATCTTTGGAATTCGATCTGGGCAGCTCTATCTGAACCAAAATGCGTGGTAGGTGCTACTCAATTTGACCAAGGTGTATGACTCGTTTTTGCAGTTGAAATTGCACCTTCTGAAATTCCTTCTTGTAGTTTGGCATTCCCTTAACCATAATTGCCATGCCCACTGAGATCTTCTCCATCGCCTTTCCCAATAGGGTTTTCAACAACCAATAGAAGTAGAGGGTCTGTTTGAACTGGGTGATTCTCCCTCTTGTGTTCCCAGGATCCAAGATGAGGACTCTCCAGTCCTCCAACTCCATATCCATCTTACTCTCTTGCTTCACTTCTGCCTCCCATTCTTCTAACATGTAATGCAACCAACTCACAAAATAGAAGAAAATATAGATCAACAAATTCAAAATCAGCCTCTTCGAGGAGGAAACCTCCTTTACATTACACAAATGAACAATTATTGGATGATACATATGACAAGACCTCCTTTATATATATAGGAGTCTAAGGGGTCCTAATACAATCTGAGCCTACATAACAATAATATTATAAGGGAACAACAATAACAATGGTGGGCTTCTATGGGGCATAATAATAACAACATGGAGACTATATGGGCACAATAATACAATAAGTGGGTTGCACTAATAACAACATGGGGTTACACTAGTAGTATAGGGACCTAACATGCCCCTCTCCTTCAAAAAGTGTTGTCCTCAATGCTTGAGTAGTTTTGGATGCTTCTATATAAAATTCTCATCTTCCCATGTGGAATCTTCAATGGGTAAGTTCTTCCACTTGATGAGATACTCTAAAATTGATCGATTTCTTGTTTTTTTGACTGCTATCAGTTCCAATATGATTTTTCCTTCCTCTTTAAGCATGCAACATGCAAAAATGGGTGTAATCGGGAAGATGCAGGAAGCTCCAATTTGTATGCCATAGTACCATTCTTTTGTAACACCTTGTACAAACCATAATACTTTGGTGATAATTTATTACCCTTCTTAGCTTGCTTGAGGGACATTTTTTTGTATGGTTGTAGTTGTAGAAATACCCAGTCACCTTGTTGGGCACGGGATCCCCCAAGGGAAGTTTTGGTGCTTAAACCTTAGATTTTGACTAAATACGATGTAAAGACTTCGCATTTTGTGGGCACGAAGAGCGAACTTGTAAATGAGTCATAGGGTTGTCCACCCTCATTTTTGTAAATGTAATGTCAGCTTTAGAGATCTAACCATGGTCCACGGATGATAGGATTGTATAAATAGAGCGAGGCTCTAAGTTGTAAAGGAAGGAATCAATTGATGAATGAAGGATGAAGAATTGAGTCTTATTTAAGTGTAGATTTGAGTCTTGAGTCATAAAGTAGGAGAAGGCTTTGCAGCCGAGTGCACAAAAGCCTAGTAGTCCACAGCTGAGTGTGCGGACCCCTGTAACTGAGTGCGCAGGGCAGGTTGAGTCTGTAACCGATTGAAACATTAATAAAGAAAAGTTTTATACCATTCCTATGTATTTATTTACTGTTTTATGCATTGAATCTATTGGGTATAAATTACATTTCTGTTATTTACTTATATGATTACGTTGATTAAGAGAATATAAGATAATGTATCTGTTTACGCGAAGTTGGCTAACAATTATAAGGAGACAAGTCAAATCCATGGGGTAACTTGGGGAAATAGCACAGATCGCTACCTTAGCAGCGCGAAAGCACCTCAGCCCCTGGTTAGGGCTACGTGAAGGCGATTATAATATATCGTGAAGGCCTCACAGGTTAGGGCAGTCCACGAAGTAACCTGCACGAAGGTATTCACAGTGGGACTAAATTGACCCCTCAAACATCTAGAGGGTTCAGAAACTTGGTTCCAACATCCCCCCATACTGCTTCCGGTGAACCTCAATCCACACTCCGCGGGTTATTTCCGAAAGGGCCAATAGTGTAGGGATTTATTTGGCTAATTAACTCTGAACCTGGGTCATGCCCCCATCAAGGCAACAAATGGTTCCATTGCCGAGACAGGAATCTATGTAGAGATGTCTAATGTCATATCATTGGAATCCAACTAAGAAGGAAATTGAAGGTTGGTTGGACATGAGAATTCACGAGTTCGCGGGAGAACAGGGATCTGAAACTGGCAAAAGAAGACTGGTTAGACTGCTACCTGTACACAGAGATCCATGAAATCTTCTTCACATCTTTCCCTACTAAGCTGTACGAGTGGATCGCGAAGCTAGCAGATAGCCAAGGAAGGTGGAAACTCGACAATCCTATTGTGTGGACCCTAGAGTTGGTGCATAGATTGGAAGCATCAGAGGATAATATCACATTCACTGTTGATCACTGGCTCGATTGGATTATAGGAGGATTCATCATTGAATTCGCGATAGACACTTCAGTCAGCTATAGCGAGGCAGAGCGATGCTTTCTCAAAGGACCACGAGGTAAGTACGTAAAGTCTCTAAATACTTGGATTAAAATGTTATTGTGTGAAAAGAGGGTTATGCAATTATCTTGATGTTCGGAGCTACATGAAGTGGAAAAACCTACAAAAACGAAGGAAGTAAGGGACCAAAGAATATCCCTTTGATTTCACCTCCACGAGGGGGCAAGGAAGAGCTTGCGAAGGTATCTCTGCAAAGTGTGATCCATATGATAAGGCAAAGGGTTCCGCGCATACCACCCCCACCCAGACCGCCACCAGCTCCACCGCCTTCACCTCCATCTTCATCCGTACCACCTCCGCCACCACCACGAGTCAATATGGCAAGCACAATAAAGTTGCCTGTGTTCAAGGGAGTAAGAAATAAGGATCCAAACCAGTTTTGGTTCGTGATAAGAGCAGTATGGGAAGCGCAGGGAGTTACCGATGATAATATCACAAAAACAACACTGGTTAGCACCCTACAGGATCGCGCACTGACCTGGTACATTAAGGACTCAAGTGATAATCCGAATGCGGGAATCGCGGATATCCAAGCTGCGCTAAATAAGAAATTTTGCAAACCAAAGTCAGAAGCACAGTCGATCATTGGGTTCAAAGAGATCACAATGCTACCAGGCAGGACTTCATGGGAGCTCGATCAGAGGATGAAGTGTACAATTCGTGAAGCTAATATGACTTTGACAGATAGACAACACTGTTGAGGCAAATTAATTGCCTATCATTTAATTTTTAACCTGGGGGTTTCGTAAAACTTGTGAAGCATGCGTGCACTCTATATGCTAGAAATTAACTTCCAATTTAGATCAATCTAACTATTAAACCAAGTAAAGATAAACCAAATTCACCTATTCTAATTCAACAATAAATTCAAAGGAAATTATAGTATAGTGTTTGGAATTGAAACCTTAATCTATCACACTTGTAGAAATTGAAATCCTAATCTACCACACTTGTAGGAATTGAAGTCTTAATCTACCACACTTGAGGGAATTGAAAAGCACACCACTCTTTCAAAAATGAAATTGCATGAAATGAAATCTACTCTAAGGGATCATGTGTGCATTATCAAATCAAGATCCTATGAAATGAATAATCAAAACCACATGATATGAAATTAAAGCAAAAAAAATAATTCTTAACCTCTAGATATGAAAGCGAATAAAAACAATCACTTTTAACCTCTCATACAAGAAAAGATATGAAGTAAATAAATCTTAATCTATGAAAATAATAAACCTTAATCTATGAAAAACAATAAATCTCACACATTATAGATGGCCAATCCAAAAGCATGAGGGATGGAAAGTTGAGAGGCTCCAAATATAACCATAACCAAATCAAAATGAACATCACTCATGAGCATGGTGCCAAATCCAAATTCTATATTCAAAACAAGAGCATTTCCCCAACTTTTCACACCTAAAATGATAGGAGAAAACTTCCACTATTTATACAAAAAGATGAGAAGCTATATCATTAATGAGAGTCCATGAATCTCTCCCTCTATTTATAGAGTTACAATCAAAATAGGAAAT
Source organism: Pinus tabuliformis (assembly GCA_031772625.1). NCBI lineage: Eukaryota > Viridiplantae > Streptophyta > Pinopsida > Pinales > Pinaceae > Pinus > Pinus tabuliformis. Next base: position 43,880,257 of record CM062806.1, on the reverse strand, counting down.
GGTAAGACACGTGTATTCTTAGAGTTTCAATACAAATAGGAAATGATAAGACACATATCCTCATGATCCCATGATCTTCTCCATTCAAATTCGAATTTGGTTTTGGGAAGCCACATAAGGGTCAGTTAAAAGCTTCCTTTTGACCTACACATGTCAACAATCTCATCCCACTTGTTAGGTATAAGCATATGCACATTATTTTCTAATTTTAACCATAAATTCACTAAAAAAATGATAAGAATTAATAAAGTTTGGAAAAACATAAATGCGACCCAATAATGATAATGGTAAGGTAAATGTAATGAAATGGAGGCAAATGTAATGAAATAGAGGTGGAGTGAAGGTGACAATATGGAAATATAAGTGAAAATCTAATGGAAGTGAATGAAAATTTCAAGGCCCAACATACCCCCCAACTGAAGCTATTGCATGTCCTAGTGCAATCTATTACATTGATTCTTTTTTATCCTTGAGCTTTGGCTTAACTTTGCATGATATCATTTGATAACTTCATACTTCTGCGAAATCTTTTAGTTGAATTGCAACATGGTTGGTTCTTGTGTTACAACCATATTTTGTTGTTGCATTCATTTTTGATCTATGAACTTTGCATAATGATAATTTTGATTATTGTTGCAAAGTATATCTTTATTGGATTGCATCATAGTTGGTTCTTGTGTGACAACCATGATTGTGTTTGTATCCAGTTATCTTTTCAGTACTTTTGATAAGCCTTTCTATGCTAATAACAATAATGTAATAGTTAATATATTTTGAAAGTGTGTGGGATTTCGAATGTGATATGAATATGGAAAAATATGAATATGAATGTATTCCCCCCCAACTAATGATATTGGAAATTTTATGAGATGAGGAAGATAAATGTTTTTTTTCCAAAAATTATCATTCTACCTTTTTAAGGAATTTTATGGTAAAAATTTAGAAAATGACATACCTTAACTTACCCTTTAGAAATGGATGAGCTGCATGTGTGGTGGTTGCAAAATTCTATTATAATCTTCTTCAAGTGGCTGGACAAATCATGGAGAAAAGAGTGAAGATTACTTTTTATTTGCTTTTATGAAAACTTGTTGAGTCTGTTGTTGTCATTTGATTCTATAGCTGTCATCTGATTCTGCAGCTACCATCTAGTCCTATAGCTGCATATCTTCTACATTTTCTCCAAAATACTGAAAATGATAGTCTTCATGTCTTCAAAACTCATTGGCACAATTCCTGCTATGTGAATAAATGTTCTGATTTCAAACATGGAAGGAAATTGTTGCCTTAGTGGCCATTAATGGATGCCACTAGTGAACACAAGAACTATCGTCATTGATGAAAATGAGAGTCAAGATGCCCAAACACATTTTGCTAAGTATGAATAATTTTGTTGTTGTCAAGTACCTAAAAGGTCCGATGAACAAGGGACATTGATGTATTCCCATTGTTCATTGGCATGAGGACTTGCCATTAAGGCATGCAAGCCTCAAGGTGTTTTTGCAAGGATTTTAGACTCAAAGGGCTATGGACTCATTAATTTGCATTGAAGCATGGTTTATTTGTGAAATGAAAAAGGATACGAAAGGAAAATTGAAAATGGAAGATGACAATGGAAAATAATAATGACAATGGGCAATAAGCATGTAAATGAGCTTCTTACTTTTGTTTGTGGGTCAAGCGGAAAGTGTACGTGAATAAAGGAAAATGAACAGCTGACTCTTGCTGGGAAAAATGACTATGGCTTGCTTTGAATTACTTGGTTGGATTTATAATTCAAAAGGGAGGAAAGGTAATGGTTTTGATGGATATGGACATGGAATTGTTCTTATGTTTCTCATGGAATCGGTCCTTTGAAGAGCAATTGTGCGCACAATTAGTTTTCTTCAATGATCATTCGATCATCCCAAACTTGCAAAAAAACTTGACATAAAGAACATAAGTGTGTTAAAAAATAAATGATCAATTTCTTTCTGATTCTTACACAAAATGTCAAATGAACAGACTAAGGAAAATCAAAAGTGTTATATTCAATACAATTCATGATATCCATAACAATCCATTTTTAAGAAATAACCATGAAAAAATAAATTAACTCCCTGTTGTCGGATGACTTCATGCACCATGCTCAGTAAAACAATTGGCATCACAAAGATTCTCTATGTCCTGCAAGTTAAAACTTCATATAAAAATATACAGGAACAATATAATAAATTTTTTTAATGCCAAATGTTCAGAAATCATCTAAATAATCTTCCAATTATTTTACAAGCCATTATTCAATCTGTCAAATTGAATTGTTTTGAATGATTCCTCTAAATGTAAAATCTTCCTTTGAATTATTCCTCTTCCGCTCATATCATCGCCAGCCATATATTGATTTCTATTGACCGAGTCGTGAACTGGCAAGACCATAAAGAGCCTTCCTGCGGAAGTCAAAAAACTGGATAGGAGGATTTTTATTTTTAAATCATTCCTCAATCATTCGTTTGGCCCATTCCTTGATTTGCTACGCAGAACCTGTTCAAACATCAAAACGGTTGCAACGTTATGCATTTGAAGCATTGATAGTTGTTCCATTTGTACCGATAGTGTAGAGATCTCCTTCATGGCTAGTAAATCTTGTTTTTGTCTTTGCAATCCATTTTTCCTTCACGCAGTCACCAAACAGGGTCCTATAGAACCATGATTTTCTCCCGAATGGTTAGGAATCCAAGGAAACGATTTCTGGGTTATTAAGTTCATGCCATTCTGGAAAAACATCCATGTCCCAATTTTTTCTGATTCATCCTAGTTTGCTCAGAAAATTCGTTTTAAAAACGTGTGTCTAAATTGGTGTGATTTTTGGCAATGGTGATCTCAGTGCAATAATAAGAACATTAACCACACTATTTGAGTGTGCTTGTGTTCCTGTGCTCTTGAGAGGCGACATAAAACACATCAATCGAGTTCTGCAATGCTAACAAGTGGAGACAATATGTGTAACATCATGTATAACACGGTAGCACTGAAGATTGCATTAAGGGAGCTTAGAATTAGATTGGGTAGCATTGAATCATACATCTTGCCACATATATGGATAGGCGAGCACATTAGCACACCGATAGTAGTAATTTGGTGCACAGAAAAATGCCTCTCTGCCAGAACTTTGCCTTCAAGATTCAATCCATGATTTCCGCCTAATAAATCGCATGACCCAACCATTGAAACACATACGTTACATTTTATAAGGCACACAAAGTCTTTTATTTAAATTCAACCTCATCCTATTTGCCCGAAACCTGCAACGGTTTGCCGAATTACAATGTCGCACGATGAAAACAAAATTGCCATCGATGTGTTGAATGTGATATGAAACAAAAATAATTTAGGTACGAATAAATAACAACTGCCCACCGAGCCTTTCATTATATAATCCAGCATTTTATCATTGAACAAACGCTAACAGTTTTGTGTAGGATATATGGTTTTTATTTTTCATTTTTTTTTGCAGGATAAACCTGAGGAGCTAAGAACACATCAAATTCGACACCGCAATGTGCTACATAAACCAAGGGTTTTATTAACTAGCGAATAATCATACGACAAATGGTTTATAAATTTTGACCTTCGTTTTTACGCAGTTCAATAATAACATTGGATTTTATTGTGTAATGCACACCCTTTTTTCCTTTTATTGTATGTGTTGTTTTATCTTATATGTTTTTGTTGGTATTGTTTTGTTTTTAGATTTTGTATTTTTTTTATATGTTTTGTCTTTTTGTATTTTGTTTTTAATTATTTTATGTGTTTTATTTTTTTTTTAAATTATATATGTTTTTTTTAAATTAAAAATATATACATATATATTTCATTTAAACAAATAATTTATTAATTAAGAAAATGCATTTGGAATTATTATTATTATTATTTTAAGTTTATTGAAAAATCAAATTAATTTAAATCAAATCATGAAAACAGAAATTAGCTGTAGAATTGCATTCTGTAGCTAAATAAACTTTATGATATACTAACAAAACAATTTCTTTTTTCTGATCCTCCAGGTCACACGAAGTGCAGAAGGAGAAGATACTTGAGATTTTTTTTTTTTGTTAGCATAGTCAAGATTTTATCAATCATTTCCTTTTTATTTTTCCTATCTATCTAAAAACTATTTTTTTAAGGTATATTCATGCTTCCAATGAAGCCATTTACGGATTAGAATTTTTGAAATGCTCATATCCAAACTTGAAAAATGTACCTAATTTTTTGTAAGGATATGCAAAATCGACTTGACCTTTTGATTTGCCACACGGATCTCTTGAAGAATTAATGAATATTGTGGCATAACCACTTTTTGATACCATTCCTCAATGTAGGCTTTGGGCTGCATTCTAGACCCTTTGTCCATAAATGGTTAGTAAAAACAAAAACAAATAAAATACACTCTAAACTGAAATCAAGTTCCTATGCACACTTCCTCGACAACGACGCTAAAATGTTGAGGCAAATTAATTATCTATCATTTAATTGTCAACCCAGGGGTTTTGTAAAACTTGCGAAGCATGCATGCACCATATATGCTAGAAATTAACTTTCAATTTAGATCAATCTAACTACTAAACCAAATAATGATAAACCAAATTCACCTATTCTAATTCAACAATCAATTCAAAGGAAATTATAGTACAGTGTTTGGAATTGAAACCTTAATTTATCACACTTGTAGGAATTGAAATCTTAATCTACCACACTTGCAGGAATTGAAGTCTTAATCTACCACATTTGCGGGAATTGAAAAGCACACCACTCTTTCAAAAATGAAATTGCAAGAAATGAAATCTACTCTAAGGGATCATGTGTGCATTATCAAATCAGGATCCTATGAAATGAATAATCAGAACCGCATGATATGAAATGAAAGCAAAAACAATAATTCTTAACCTCTAGATATGAAAGCAAATAAAAACAATCACTCTTAACCTCTCACAGAGGAAAAGATATGAAATAAATAAATCTTAATCTATGAAAGCAAATAAAAAAAATCACTCTTAACCTCTCACACATGAAAAGATATGAAAGAAATAAATCTTAATCTATGAAAGCAGTAAATATTAATCTATGAAAAACAATAAATCTCACACATTATAGATTGCCAATCCAAAAGCATGAGGGATGGAAATTTGAGAGGGTCCAAATACAAGCATAACCAAATCAAAGTGAACATCACTCATGAGAATGGTGCCAAATCCAAATTCTATATTCAAAACAAGAGCATTTCCTCAACTTTTCACACCTAAAATGATAGGAGAAAACTTCCCCTATTTATACAAAAAGATGATAAGCTATTTCATTAATGAGAGTCCATGAATCTCTCCCTCTATCTATAGAGTTCAAATAAAAATAAGAAATGATAAGACACATGTCTTCTTAGAGTTTCAATAGAAATAGGGAATGATAAGATACATATCCTCATGATCCCATGATCTTCTCCACTCAAATTCGAATTTGGTTTTGGGAGGCCACATGAGGGCCTTTTAGAAGCTTCCTTTTGACCTACACATGTCAAAAATCTTATACCGCTTGTTAGGTATAAGCATATGCAAATTATTTTCTAATTTATAACCTTAAATTCACTTAAAAATGTAATGGAAGTGAATGACAATTCCAAGACCCAACAAGCACCACAAATGGTTTGTGGTGTCGCTAATGCCACATTTGAGGAACGCGCTATCGCAGGAGAGGTTAAACACTCAGGAAGAAGCCTTGGAGATCATGATGAGACTGCATGAGACCCCAATGCAGGATCCTAACTTGGGAGTTCAATAGATCCATGCACAGTTGAAAAACTTATGCCTTGAGGCGTAGAGTCTAAAACAAGATAGGACAGCTCGACCAGAAGTGCATGAAGAGGTGTGGTGCGTAAAATGCAAGGGTCAAGGTCATGATAAGGACCATTGCCTGGTGTTCGCAAATTACCTCGCGGGAGGAGGACCGATGCTGTTAAGACTGGAGGCACAAGGATGACCTAGCATGGAACCTGCTTTGTGGTGCACAATTTTTCAAATAGGAGTGAAACACGCTACAGACAACTGCCATTTGTTACAGAAGTATAATCAAAATTCACAGCAATTGTTCTATAAATTTTGTAGATCAGTGGGACACGATGAGCACACTTGTAGAAGCTATGAGTTAATGATCGATAGAACTCCCACCTATAGAGTTTAGGCGGAATTGTAGCCCCTACACTTAAATGTAGGAGTGGCGCAAACTAGATTTCAGGGGTGCAGACGAGGCCGAGGTGGAGGAGGACCTGGAAGAGGTCACGGACAGTTGATATGCTACAATTGCAGAGGGCCAGGACATTATGCCTGTGATTGTACAAATCCAACACGTCCATCATGTCTATATTGTACCTTGTTTGATCATGAGACGGAGGATTGTCCTACGTTGATAGCTAGGATACACGACAAGGGAGCGCTACTGCCTTCCCCACCTTAGAACCTATAGATGATGAGGCCTAAGCCGCACGAGGAAGATCAAAGTGTGAACATTGTGCTCCGAAGTGGAATCACGATGGGAGACGATAAAGGCAAACAACTCGAAGATAGTACTTGGGTTTGCAAGGCTCTGACGAAAGAAGTAGAGTTTGATTTGGAGCACGCTAAGGAAACCTTCATGGAAGCTAAGAAAAGCTTCATTGGTGCCTCCACTTCAGGAAGCAAAGATAGACCAGAGCTGGAAATGGACCCATCTATGCTTATGACATTCCTGGAAACATGCATGAAGCTATTGCATGACATTAAGGTTGTAAATGGATTGTAGGAACTCATTAATAGTTGTGCTGGGACCATGCTAGGAGAACCGTGCGTAGTCCGGAAGATTGGAAAACACAAGACTATGGCAGGGAGAGAAATGAGGCTAATTGTACAGATTGGAGAATATGAGATGGACCAAGTAATTCTGGACTCAGGATCAGATGCGAACGTTCTCCCAAAGCAGACAAGGGAGCACATGAGGAGGCCTACGTTATAATGGTCTCCTATGCAGCTGAGAATGGTGAACCAACAGAAGATAATACACTTTGAGTGATTACAGGGAATCATAGTGGATATTGAGGGAGCAAGCATGCTAGCGGACTTTGAGGTGATAGATATTGTTGATGACAGCAATCCCTACCCCGTGCTCTTAGGAATTGATTGGTCGACTAACACGAACGGGGTGATTAATTTGAAGAAGTGAAAGATGATTTTTGAGAAGAAGTCTCTGTGTGTAGTTATACCCTTAGACCCTACTAAGGGATTACACTACATAGAGTTGATGTGTGACTATGAAAGTGACGACGATTTGGACTGCATCTACAAAATAAACATGCAAGAGAAAGATTGGGTAAATCCCAATGCAGACGGATAGATCTCATGGGAGCTCGAAATCTCCTGTTCATCGGATTCTGATGAGGAGATAGAGTGATGGTAGAACTGGTTACATGAGGTAACCATGCTTAATTGCAATATGATGACAAGGTCACTTTGATCCGTATCGACAAAAGTGAGATATTTTCCTACTTATGATTGATTAGGCGAGGTAGATGCTTTCTTGGACAAATTTGAAAAGGAGGTGCCGGAAAAGCAACGTTTCCAGGCCTTGAATTGGGTATTGCGTGCTACGCCTGCAAGGTGGTGGGGTACGTACATAGGAAGTGTTGGATTGGTGGGGCCTGACCCAGGTTCGGAGTTAATTAGCCAAACAAATCCATGTACTACTGGCCCTTTCGGCAACTGTTTGCGGAGTGCGGACTGAGGTCTCACCCGAAGTAGTATGGGGGGTGTTGGATCTAGGTTTCGCACCCTTGAGATGTCTAAAGTGTTGATTTGGTCTAGATGTGAATCCCTTCTTGTAGGTTACTTCGCACACTTCCTTGCCCTTCGTGCCTTGATATATTTTCCTTTGCACAGCCCTAACCAGGGGCTGTGGGGCTTTCATGTTGTTGGAGCAGCAGTTTGTACTATTTCCCTAAGTCACACCCGAGATCTTATTTATCTTCTTATAACAGTTAGTTATCTTCGCATAACAGATTCCTTATATTATATTTACTCATTTAGCCCATTCATATGAGTTCACGTAGTAAATAAACAATAAAATTGCAATTCATACCCAATAATACATAAAACAGGAAAAGGTACACAGAAATATGGTAAAACTTATCTTTTATTAATTCTCCCAGTGGTTACAGAATCAACCTACCTTGTGCACTCAGTTGCGGACTTTAGGCCTCTACGCACTCAGCTGCAGAGCCTTCTCCTACTCTACGACCCAAAGACACGACTTAGACTTCGACTCAATGCTTCTATTCCTTCTTCATCAATCCATCATATTAATATATTCTATCTTTTTACTTAGAGCCTCACTGTATTTATACAATCCCATGGTCCACGAACCATGGGAAAATCTTTCAAGCTGACATTACATTACCAAAACAAGGGCAGACAACCCTAAGACTCTATTATGACTTCGCGCTCCGTGCCACAATTCGCGAACTCTTTACAATGGAATTAGTCAAAACTTGGGCTTTAAGCCCCAAAACATGCCTTGGGGCGATTCCACACCCAACAGGAAGCTTTGAAGACTGGAGCACATGTAGGAGGATTATGCACACATGGTTTGGAAAGCCTACGGTGTGATTGGCCTATAAATACAATGGACGGGATGGTCCGCACTCGCATCTATCCAGGTGGGTACAGGAAGGTGAAAAAAAACCTGCATGGATGCACATGAAATTTGCGTTGGGAAATACGGACAATAAGCATGTGTTTGGGGGGGGGGGGGGGAATACGTAAACATATCCTCGAGTTGCAACGATAAAGTGTGGAGAGAACAATCGCATGAAAGGTTATCCAAATGGAAGCATTTAACGAAGTGTGTGAAGCACTGATCAAGGTTTGTAGTGCGCAACGAAATGATTGGGACCTGCACGTACCAACGGTTTTATGGGCTTATAGGACAACATACAAGAAACTAACAGAACAAATGCCTTCTAGGCTGAGCTATGGAGAAAATGCTGTAATGCCGATGGAGTATATCATGCATAGTCCGCACATAGTAGCACCCATGGATATAACAGATCGTGAAGCCTTGGAAGAAGGGATCACGTAGTTGTAAGAACTCGAAGAATGCTTGGGACCTGATGAAGAGATCTAACAGGGTAATATTAGGCTCCAAGAACTCATGAATGAAAGAGTTCGGTTGAGGGAGAAAAGCACCATGGCAGAAGCATAAGTCAAGAAGCATGAGGAAGGAATATAGAAGGAATTTATTGAAAAAACCGTGGTGGTAAAATAGGATGCGCACGATTACGTTGATGAATTTGGGGACTACCGTCGTGAGTTGATTAATTTGATGCCTTGGATTGGACCATATCTTACTAAGGGGATCGCAGATGGTGGCGCAATGTAGTTGGTAAAATGTGTGATGTGGGTGGTGAAGTCAAATGGCGAACTCTTCCGAGGAAAAGAAACCAGTAGCAAAGTTAAATGACAAACTCTTCCCATATGACTAGCCGCAGGGAGCACAGTCTCAGTGCACCAGGCGGTTGAAAGGAGGCGTGGGACTATAAAATACTATGCGACGGGACTGCGAGTAGGAGTGAAGTGTCACAAGATCCGTGACAATGCAAGGGTAGCTACTTTGCTGCACAAGTTGACTGGAAAGTGACCGTTATAGTCACTATTCACGATGTGATGCTTGGTTTGAGACCAAATGGAGTGGGAGACAGGCTTTATGGGCTAGATTTGGGAAAATCTACCACTAGGAGAGCATTAATGGAACGGATTTGGGGGGAATGATCGAAATTGAATTCAAAAGGCACTATAAATTACAAAGGACTACCCAACAAACAACACTTGGCCATTTGAGAATTGAGCTATTGTGCGTCCTGAGATGCATTAACTTTGATCTATTCGATTCTTTGAACTCAAAGGAATTATTTGAGCACCTACCTGAACCATTGAGAGATTTGTGGAACAGTACCATGACCATGCCAGAGGAAGCAATGGATATTGGTGAGATGAACGCTGAAGAGGCCGCGCAGGCCATGACGATAGGAGATGCCCTAGAAAGCATCGACATAGTTGCAGAAATCCCTAAATCACCATGGACACCAAGACCCAAGAAAGATAAGCAGCCCATGGTTCTGGTGGTGTGTCCCCTACAAACCTGCTACGAACTAAACTGACCATGGAAGAAAAGGGGAAAGCAGTTAATCTGGAAACTGATGAGGAGGAGGAAGACCTTGTGGACATCCTGATATAAGAGGAGGAAGATAAAGACATGGAGGTGGAAACCGATGGCATGGACCCTCTAACCAAGATGCCTGCGTATGTTCCTCCACGGAAGGGGAAGGCAAAGGTGCCTAAGGACCTAGATGAGAGCAAGAGCTCTCTACAAACTCCGCTGCTACTCGATGATATCGTTTTTGAAGGAGTGCACTTGGGACGGGTTCCGGATCTCAAGTTCGAAAATTGAGATCTTGCAGACCACAAGAAATTCCCACACTTTGCAACCGTGCAGCTCATGAGGTCGAAGCAAAACACTCTGGTGGTAGTCATAGAGTTGGAGTTGCACAAGTGGTTGCAGGGAGTAGAGAAAGTAGGGTTGTTAAACATGCTCTAGGTGCCACATTACCATCACACCCCATTAACTATCTTTGTCATCAGGAAACTGCTCTGCCTAGTGCATGATGGGTGCTTGTGGTTGGAGGAGCCCATCCCCGTCATGGATCACCTATTTCATATAACTACCCAACTCCCTTGTCAGGGGGAGGACCCACTAGATATTTCGGAGGGTAAGAGCAATGACCTAGCCATCACGAAGGCCATGAAGGAAAAATTCAAGATGGAGAAGAAGAAGAGAGGGTACACGATCTCTAGTATCAACAGTAAGGTAGTCAGAGTTGCCACCCAAATACTGGCTAGCAAGGTTATGCGGAAGTGTCACGCGAATGAGGTGCCCGCACCGGTCATACCACTTGCGGTGCAGTGCGCGGAGGGGGTCTAGTTTAATTGGTGAGAGTACTTGTGCAAGGAGTTCCTGGAGAATTTCTGCGAGGCATAGGAATAGGGGAAGACTTTCCACTATGCATGGCTTCTGCTGTCCATAGTGTTGGTGGCTTGGGAATTTCCTGAGGACAACCAGTTCCTCATAATTGTGTAGGATTTTTTGGAGGCAGCGAAGTATGCTTCGTTGTGGGCCACTAAAGATGTGCAGAGGATTCGAGACAGTAAGATATTCTAGGTGTTCATGGAGATGAACATCAGAATGGGGATTAACCACAAGCCGCAGTTATCACCCACTATCTATAATAGTCTACAAAGCTTTGCAGAGTTCAAGGTGAACTTCCATCACGTGTATATCAAGGCGTGCAAGGACCCTGCGAAGAAGTGGAATGAGCTCCTGTACCTGGCCATGGACGATGTCATATTCACCGTACTTGAGTCATGGACGCTGGAGTGGTGCGCTCGATCCATCTCCGCACTAGAAACGGAGAAGTTAGCTGCACAAAGAAACAAGGATGAGGCAAAACTGCGGATGGTGCAATTAGTAGAAAATATAAGAAAAGAGGCAGCAACAGAAAAGGCATAGGAGGCATGGGATTCTATGAAGGCAGTAGCAAAACAACAGAAGGCAGCCACAGAACAGCAACAGGAAGTAGAGAAAGAGCGCGAGCGCCATAAGTTGTCGTCGCCTGAGCAAGAGCCCTAGATAGAGGAAGGTGGCATGGACCCATAGACAACGTCTACATATTTGAAGCACCAACATTCGAGAGAGAAGGTGGGGCCGTGGAAGAAGTTAAAAACCTCCAATACTTCTTTCGATCCAATCAACCTCACTGAGGGGGATCTGTATGACATAGGGGAGACGGTGCGTGACGTCACCAAGGAGGCCCTCCAGTAGTTCACGGAGGAAGATTAGATGGCATTGGGGGCCCTTCGGGCACAAATACAGGAGTTGCAGGTGCACACTCCTCAGGTTGGTTCTTTATCGACCAGCCTCGCAGTAGGAACGACCGTAACTGAGGAAATGCTGTGCACTCGCATGAACAATACTAGAGTGTTGTCGAAGGGGGCACTAGTTATAGAAAATGAGGCTGACAGGCCTATGGTCAGTGCACTAAAAGGAGTGGGGATCAACATGGCTACGCTCCCTTAGGAGACACTCTATGTTCTGCAAGACGGAGTAACTGCGAAACTATGGGCTAGGGATGGCTGCATGCTACATGTGTTGAGTGAAAAAAGAATTAAAATGGAACAACTAAGCCTGTAGCGCAACGAGGTCATAACACAGAATAGGAAGCTAGTGCAAGTGGTTGAAGAGGCCTGCCAGATGGTCCCTAAGTTGGCCATCCCAACAGAGGCACGCATCTGAAGGTTAGCAGTAGGGATGCACGAGGCGCGAGAAGAAATGGCTAAGGTTCAGGTGGAGCCGAACCTTTAGAGAGTTGAGCTGCTATTGAAGGCGCAACCTTCAAATCCACTAGAGGTGAGGGAGAAGCATGCCAGTGCCATCACAACGGTAACAGAGGAGATCAGTAGTGTAGTGAAGGACTGCACCAAACTTTTGTAAGAGTCGTTCAAGGTCTTGACCAATCTTTAGGAGGACCTAAACATACAGCGCTTAGAAACATAGGTGTGTGAGTTGCAACAAAGATATAATGATATAAAAGGGACCGCGTAGATGGTGGCCCTTACACAGGGGCTCACGTGGATGCAAAAGGAAAAAGTGCTCAAAGAGCAGGTAGATGCGATGTGACATAAGAAAGTGGTGTTGAAGGCGCATGTTCAACCATGGATCGATGAGGCCTTCATCATTACAGCCTTGATCAAAGCCAAGCTTGCGCAAATGCAAGGAACGTAGGAGAAGATACAAGGAACCAATTTAGATACTGCGGTCTCTGAACAACGCATGCAGGAGGTACAATAGGTAGCTATTTAGTGCCCTGCCGATCTTGCAGCAATTTGGGCAAAGTTGGGAGGTCTCCACGTGAAGATCTCCACACTGATAGAGTGACTTGAGGGTGAGTCACGATGTTTGTGATGGGGGCATGTTGGGTGCAAGATCCCCCAAGGGAAGTTTTGGGGCTTAAAGCCTAGATTATGACTAAATTCGATGTACAGACTCTGCGTTCTGTGCGTGTGGAACACGAACTTGTAAATGAGTCATAAGGTTGTTTGCCCTCATTTTTGTAAATGTAATGTTGGCTTTAGATATCTACCCATGGTTCGTGGACCACGAGATTTTATAAATAGAGTGAGGCTCTAAGTTGTAAAGGAAGGAATCAATTGATGAATGAAGGATGAAGAATTGAGTCTTATCTAAGTGTAGAGTCGAGTCTTGCGTCGTAGAGTAGGAGGAGGCTCTGCAGCTAAGTGTGCAAAGACCTAGTAGTTCGTAGCTGAGTGCACAGACCTGTTAGGTAAACTTGACTTGGGATAGAGTCAAATTTGACCAGGTTAAACAGTGATGGTTTTAAGGCACATGGTATTGTGCACCCATAGTATTCTGCCCGTGGTATTATATGTAATAAAAGGCTAGAAAGACTTCATTGTAATGTAAGACTTGGAGGTGAGAGGTGAAGGCTCACTTGGTTGGATTGGCCATAGTTTTGGCCAATGCTAATAAGATCTTATTAGGTTGGGTTTTTCCCGGATAAACATTTGTGTTTATGTGTTTATGGTTGTTGCTGGTTATTTTTTTATATTTATTCCTCTCAGTAATTATTTATGTTATGCAGTAAATTTCTTAACAACTGGTATCAGAGCCAAAGATTGGCCTCAAAGAGATTTTTTGATGCTAGGGCTTTATAGTGCCTGATGAGATCAATGTAGCCTTTTTACAGATTTGGGTCTGGAAAATAATGGTGGAACAATCGTACGCGGAAAAATCTCGAAGAGAATGTGCAGAAGATAGTGCCGTAACTGCCAGGGATCACAGTGCATTTGCGATATTTACCGGTTTGGAACATGCTGACGAATTGTTCGGGATTCATGCAGCTATTTAAAGAAGGTGAGTAGAAGAAAATTGTTCATGCGTCTTCAAAAATTGTTCGTTTTCTGCTACGTGAGGCCATCGGTGCTGGAATCTACAAGGTTTTCTTCAGGCTCGTAGTTGGAGTGGTTTGATAGAAGCTTTTGAACAAATCAAATTCAGAGAGGATGGATCAGAATCGTAGTGACAATAAACAAAAAAAAAAATTAATGAAGTCAAAATTATTGCATGTAAATGGGCATACTACTGTAAGACCTGGTAAGGCATGTGTATGTCTCGGTGATTACCGATAAAGTCTGGGTTAGACCTAGGTGATAGGGGGGATGTTGGGTTAACAATACCCCGGGTAAAAACTTTGAGGGGGGTAAGAACTAGAGTGAGCGGGAATGTCTCAGTTAGAAAGTTTGGCTAGAGTTAGTCAAGGAACCCCAAGTCAAGTTTAAGGGGGGAATTGTTAGGTAAACTTGACTCGGGATAGAGTCAAGGTTGACCAGGTTAAACAGTGATGGTTTTGGGGCACATGGTATTGTGCACCCATAGTATTCTGCCCGTGGTATTATATGTAATAAAAGGCTAGAAAGACTTCATTGTAATGTAAGACTTGGAGGTGAGCGGTGAAGGCTCACTTGGTTGGATTGGCCATAGTTTTGGCCAATGCTAATAAGATCTTATTAGGTTGGGTTTTTCCTAAATAAACATTTGTGTTTATGTGTTTATGGTTGTTGCTGGTTATTTTTTTATATTTATTCCTCTCAGTAATTATTTATGTTATGCAGTAAATTTCTTAACAACACTTGTAAGGACTCCAGACACCACATATCTCCACAATGGTATGATATTGTCCACTTTGGGCCAAAGCCCTCATGGATTTGTTTCTGGGCTTTACCCCAAAAGGCCTCATACCAATGGATATATTTGTCCATCCTTATATACCCATCATCCTCCCCACTTATAGTCAATGTGGGACTTTGGTCGTATACCCAACAAGACCCCTACAGCTGAGTGCACAGGGAAGGTTGAGTCTATAATCGATTGAAGCATTAATAAAGAGAAGTTTTATACCATTCCTGTATATTTATTTACTATTTTGCGCATTGAATGTATTGTGTATAAATTACATTTCTGTTGTTTATATGATGCATGAACTTATATCATTATGTTGATTAAGAGAATATAAGATAATATATCAGTTTATGAAAAGTTAACTAACAGTTATAAGGAGATAGGTCAGATCTGTGGGGTAACTTAGGGAAATAGCGCAGATCACTGCCTTAGTAGCGCAAAAGAACCTTAGCCCTTGGTTAGGGCTGCGCGAAGGCGATTCTAACAGATCGTGAAGGCCTCACGGGCCAGGGTAGTGCGCCAAGTAACCTGCGCAAAGGTATTCATAGTGGGACTAAATTAACCCCTCAGACATCTCGAGGGTGCGGAAACTTGGTTCCAACATCCCCCCATACTGCTTCGGGTGAAACCTCAGTCCGCACTCTGCAGGCTGTTGTTGAAAGGGCCAGTAGTGTAGGGATTTGTTTGGCTAATTAACTATGAACCTAAGTTAGGCCCCCATCAAGCCAACACACCTACATCAAAACTTCTTTCATTGTAATGTTTATCCACATGTTGTTTCATTCTATTCTGCGCCAAAGTGAGGTTATCCTTTAAGAGTTTGAGAACTTTTTATTGATGTTTGATGTGATATTCCACTTCTTGAAACTTCTAATTTTCTTTTAAATATGATGTGATGGGCGGTGGATGATATCCATAAAGTTCCATAAATGGGTTCATTTTTGTTGCAATATGGAAGGAAGTGTTATACCACCATTCAACCAAAGGCGATCTCTTGACCCATTGTGTATGTTTATCATATACAAAGCAATGAAGATATACTTCCAAACATTTTTTCACTATCTTAGTTTTCCCATCAGATTGAGGATGATAAGATGAGCTATGAGCTAACTGAGTACCCAAATATTCCACCTCTTGTACTCCAAAGAAACATTTGGAGCTTTTTTCATATAATTGTTTCTCCTCCAATAGTTTGAGCACCCTGTCAACATGTTCAACATGATCCTTCCAAGACTTACTATAGATTAGTATATCATCAAAAAATACTAACACAAATTTTCTAAGGAAGGGTTTGAAAATGGAATTCATTAAACCTTGAAATGTAGAAGGTGCATTGGTAAGGCCAAAAGGCATGACCAAAAATTCATAATGACCCTCATGAGTTCTAAATGTTGCTTTTGGAATGTCTTTAGTCTTCATTCTTCTTTGATGATATCCTAATGAAGATCCAACTTGGTGAAGTAAATTGCTCCATGTAATTCATCCAATAATTCATCAACGATAGGAATGGGAAATTTATCTTTAATAGTAAGCTTGTTGGGCTCTCTATAATCCAGACACGTGCCATAATCCATCCTTCTTGTGTACCAATACCACTAGAGGAGAGAAATAACTTTGACTAGGTTGAATTAGACCAACCTCTAGCATTTCTACAACCATGTGTTAAATTTCACTCTTTTGAGCATATGGATATCTATAAGGCCTAATGTTTGGGGCAACACTTCCTGGAATCAAATGAATAGCATGATCATCATCACGTATAGGTGGGAAGCCTTTAGGAGTCTCAAATACCTTAGAATAATTGTCCAAAATGTTTTGTAGATCTAGAGAAATAGATGATTTCGATGTGGGAACCTCTAGTGAACATAATTGTGTAATTACGCCCTGTTGTTCTTTCTTTAGAAGCTTTGTCATGTTTTTAGAGTTGATTATCTTTCTCGGTTTCCCTGTGACACCCCTTAATTCAACTTCATTTCCTTCCCAAAAAATTTCAAGAAAAGTTCTTGAAAATCAAAAGCTATCGTATGCAAATATTGTAGCCATTGGACTCCTAGTACAACATCTGCACCACCCATTGGAATGGAAAGCATTGGACTATTCAAGACATATTCTTCCATGGATAGCTTGATATTATGGAACTTTCTAGAGAATTTTATGGTTCCTCCATTTGCAACCATCACTTGACACTCTGGTGTTGGATATAAGAAGAAATTCAATTCCTTGCCTATCTTACAATGAATAAAATTATGGGTACTACCCGAATCAATCAACACTATTACCTTTTTCTTCTTGATATGCCCTTCTAACTTGAGAGTTTGAGGAGTGGTAATTCTTGTCAATGCATTACAAGATATGGTTAGATTCATTTCTTCTTTCTCTAAGATTGGTTCCTGGTGTATATCCTCTTCTTTTGACGTTTCTTGTTCCTTTTCTTGCTCCTCTTCCCTATCTATGTAAATTAATTTATTCTCAGCACACTTATGAACTTTTAGGGTATTTTCTATCACAATTGTAACAAATCCCTTTTGCTCTATTTTCTTCCAATTTTTGTTGTGTGAACCTTGTAGGTGGTGAAAGGCTAGGAACAACAACACTTCCATCTTTATCGTTGTGAGTGGTAGGCTTCCTTGTTGCCATAATTTTGCTTTTTGTTTTTATTGCCAACTTGAAGAACCTCATGTTGAATGTTATCCTTTAAAGTCCCTATGAAGACATCAATCCTTTGCTTCTCTAGAATATCATTTACCCTTATATTCAATTTTTGGAATTCCTCAATGTGCTCTGCCAGTGAACCCTTTTGTTTGAGATTTATTAATTGGCTAAAGAAGGTGTTGCTCTTTGTATCTGTTGGACACCTAATCCTAAATGGGTTAGTGTGGAAGTTGAATGGACAAAAGCAGTCCAAGAGACCTTAGGATCTGAAACCCAAGAGTCACGTATTGTACTATAAATGTATATCTCATGTTAATAAAAAAAGGTATTGCATGTTTTATCCTTTATATCTGTCTTGCTGTCCATGTGAGTTTAACATGGTATCAGAGCTGGTATGTTCATAACCTTCTCAATATTGTGTAAGCCACTTGTTTTTTGTGGCCTGTGTAAACCAACGCTTCTATGTCTTAATGAGTTTTTTATGGTCCATCTCTGCAAATTAGTTGGAAGTCGTTGAACTCGTATATGTTTGGAAGTTTTTATGGTATATAAAAATAATTAAGTCACGTATTGTGTTGAGAGTGGAACCGTATACAGTGCATGTTTCCTGTGCATTAAAAACTGAAACTTGAAGGGGTTGTATTGCTTTATTTGGGCCGGCATGCATTATGTCATAAATAATTAGTTCTGAAATTTCTGATCTGTGTCAGAAGCGTTTCAACGCTACTGCACTACTATGTTATAATGCCTCTGTTGATTTCTTCGCCTCCCAACGCTCCTTGTAACTGCTCTCTGCCTTGACCGAAAACATGTCTTTGATTCCTTGCAATGTGCACCTACTCTAATGCTTTGAATTCTATCTGAAAACCTTGGCACCCCTCAGAACTTTATTTTTAGTATGCTATCCCTATGCATGCGCTGCTCTGTCCTATCAGATAACAATTCACACCTTTGAAACAGTCTATCAGCCAACCCATGATTGACATATACAAATTCCCGCAACAACTCCTTAGTTCATATGCGTTGGTTGAATGATACTAATATGCTGGTCAAAGCATTCAGGTGGACTGGTTAAGCATTTCTTCTTGCGTCCGGTCGGCTCCCTTTACGGGACTGGTTAAGAAGTTGTTACATGACAGTTACATCCTCCCTGGGCATATTCAAGTTGCTGTAAACTTACTCTAGACAATGTGCCATTTCAAGACCAAGTATGGGTGATATTGCTGGTGTATAAAGGCTGCATTTATAAAAGGAAGCATTGAAGAACTGGGCTAATAGATCAGTGGAGTTTCATGTTGACTGAGGGGACGAGATTCTGGTTACACTTGCTGTGTGTTACATCAAAGATCCATATCTGGGCGCTCCGGGCTAACGGCAAGGTCACAACGTTTGAATGCGCAGTCGTATTAACACTTGAATGTTGAATGCGCAGTGATATTATCATTTTGAACTTTGAATGTGTTTTGAACGTGCATGTTCCACCTACCAAGAAGCTTTCCATTGATTCATCGTCTACCGAGTAGATTATTACTGTACTTTAGGGTCATCAGTAGCAGTTAATCCAAGCTCTGAAGCACTTGCAGAATCAATTGGAATTCTTGTGTGCTAGCATATCGATGGTTACTTTATTACGTCTGTCATTGTTCGAGTTATTTTGGTTCCCAACAATAATGGCTTGACCCAAAAGAGATGTGTTGTATGCAACTGGCGAAGTCCTTTTTAGGGGTGAACATGGTATCAGTTGCTTCAAATTATGTTGAAGTTGTGAGTCACTTGCGGCTTCTCAAGAATCATTGAATTCGAATCAGGATTTCCACACGTAGTGCGGGAAATGAGATCCATCCATGGACTGTGTTGGGTGTTGAGTGCCTCGCCAGGTTCCCTTATGTGTTCGAAGTAGCCCATTTGCAGTGGAATTGCAGATCTTCACAAGGATACCTGCTCGTAGCTTGGAATCGTTCTTGTATTTTCATTTCTCGAATAGTTTCTGAAGGCCGATGTAATTGGAAATTTGAAATGAATCCATGGTTGGTGCACCATTGAAGGAAGCAGCACCCTGTTCGTTGTCTTGGACCAATTACATAAACCTACTTTTCATACGGCACATCTAAAGCACTTAAACTGAACGATGCTAAGTTGAATTGGTCGCTCTTGCAAATTGTATGTGACGCATATGGTCCTAGTCATTGGATTGACTATACAGTGAACCGTGTGGCATAACAACATATGTGAGCAAGGACACTGGTATGGGCATACTCATTAAAAAGCTTTGTTGTGTCCTATGTTGTGTTTGAAGGCTGATATGTTTTGAATGTTTGTTAAACATTGCTCTGTTTCTTTCAATGGTGCGTACGAGAACCTTCATGTGCCTATGAGAATATTGAACAACAGCGTGTTGACCTGGCGGCTTCAGGTTCAAGTAAAGCCCACACAGCTTCTGACGACCTCGAGCAAGCATGCATATATCAACGAAATTTTGTGGCATTGGGAATGTATATATATGATGTTTGATTGGTAATGGTGCATTGGTTGTAATGCATTGATTCCTTGCTAGTTCGACTACTGCATAAGACTTTGGTGGGTTGTATGAAGGCAGTGATTGTTTTGGCAATTAAAAGTAGCCTTTTGTGGAGGAAAGTTTAGTCGTTTGTATTGTCATAACATGTTGCATTCTATATGCTGGTCATGAGTTCGATGCTGGTCATGAGTGAACTGTTATGTATATGAAATGGATTTTGAATGCATTACAATCATTCTGGCTTGTTGATTTCAAAAAAAAAAAAAAAAACAATTTCTACCATACCAGAATGAGTTTGTCACAATTTGGATGCCATTTAGAGACTATTTGTGTGGCTGTATATTCTTCTTATTAGCTGATACTGAAGTGTTGATATACGTTAAAGAGTGAAGGAGTATTTGAAGGATCCAAGCAAGTTTGCAGTTGCTGCTGCTCCAGTTGTGGAATTGTATTTAAAACTCATTATAGTGCATTGGTTCCTTGATTCCACTGCTGCATAAAGATTTTGGTGAGCTGATTGTAATCTTTTATATTGAACACTGATCATTTGCTGACATTTATAAAGGATATTGCTGTGTACTGTGAGTAGATATTACTTTTCTGCATTGAGTAGTAGTTGTGATCAATTTTTTAAGGTGTAAATCAGACATTGAAGAAAAAATGGCCAGAACCAGTGAAGTATTACAGTTCCTTAAAACTCTGATATTATCTACTGTTGATGACACATTACAAATCAGCAAAGGATCTCTCTCAGAAATTCAGAAATGTATACAAAATGCACAAGAAAAGATAGAGTTTTTGCAGCTTGAGACAAAACTACAGCAAGAAGAATTACACAAGTGGAGTCATCATTCTGAACCTGTTTCTGTTCAGAAGATTGAAACAGACTCCCATAAACAGCAAGACAATAATGTTACAGTTCATTCAAATAAAGCAGCAGTTGTACATGCAGATGCAGAAACTAATTCTGCACTTCCCAAGCCCATCATCAGACCTTGGGAACAACTTGTCCACAACAAGCACAGAACTGGTCTTGGATATGACAAGGACTTGTCCTTTCATATTCCAGACTATGCCAAGCCCATACAGTTTCAGAGTGCTAGATTCATTCATGATAGTTCAGCTACTCCTCATGACAGTTCACCTCCAGCTATTCCAGATTCCGTCCCTCTTCTACAGCAACAACAACAACAACAACAAAAACAAAAACAACAGATCGTGAAATGCCAACACTGTGATCGAGTTGGCCATTTGAAAGATCACTGTTTTGATCTTCATCCATGTAAGCACTATCACAAAACCAGTCATTCTTCACAAAGATGCTTCAGAAACAAACGTCCTGCAAGAACAAAGATTCATCTTGGATGGATCGCTTCTTGGCAATGGGCATCAATAGCCAAGAAGATATTCCAAACACATGTCAGAACTTGTTCCAGAATATTGAACAGTCTTGCAGTTGAGTTTTCTCCATCTTCTCACCTTGTATCTGACAGGGGGGGAAATGATGGTCATCTACAAGCTTCAAAGTCACATCAAGCGAGCCTGAGCCACAACCTGTCACACCAATTTCAGAATTGTAGCCAGAGACAAAGATGCCTGAACATGCCTTTAGTTCGCAATCTGGGACACTTCCTCTAGCAGAAGACTTCAGCTTCTTGCCAGTTTTGGAAGAGTTCCAGGAACACAATTGAGAACACTTCCTCTAGCAGAAGACTCCAGCTTCTTGCCAGTTTTGGAAGAGTTCCAGGAATTGCATTAAGCATTCCAGAGTTGTTGGTTATCCTTAAACCATCACAGGTTGAGACTTCCCTTTTCAGGTTGAAGTTTTACCTTTTATGCGGCGTGAGACCTCCCTTTTATGGTTGAAGGTTTCCCTCTTTAAAACAATAGGATCACTTCCTCTAGCAGAAAACTTTAGTTTCTTGCCAGTATTGGAAGAGTTCCGGGAACTGCACTAAGCGTTCCAGTGTTGGTGGTCATCCTTAAACCACCGCCCTTTTTACCAACATTTCATAGAGCACATTCAGCCTAGTGCTGCCATGCGTTTTTTGCACATTTTGTATTACAGCTCTCTTCTTGGACTCATACATAACCCTTCGGATTAAGGGGGGGAATGTTGGACACCTAAATGGGTTAGTGTGGAAGTTGAATGGACAAAAGCAGTCCAAGAGACCTTGGGATCTGAAACCCAAGAGTCACGTATTGTACTATAAATGTATATCTCATGTTAATAAAAAAAGGTATTTCATGTTTTATCCTTTATATCTGTCTTGCTGTCCATGTGAGTTTAACAGTATCCTCATAATGTGATATCATTTCCTCCATGAAAATTGACCAGGTGACAAGTGGTTTACGAAAATAAAGCCCTTTATACCATAAAAATTGATTCAGTTATAAACATAAAGATGTAATACATACCTTTTGTAACAGTTTCACATCATGTAGATCAAAACATTTCTCCATTTGTAGTATCCATGTTATGGGATCCTTACCATCAAACTTCCTCATATCGATATTTGGAATATGGTGGGTCTTCAATCCAATTTTATATTCTATGAAATCATGATTAACATTTATTTTTTTCTCATCATGAGTTTCCTCTACTACCATTTCTTCATTAGGAGGCCTTTCTTGTAGCAACGTTGTCCCACCTTTCTTCAAACCTTCCATGTATTTCTTCAAACCTTCCTTGAATATCTTCAAATATGCTTCCATACCATCAATATTATCTTCCATGGCACATATAAAACTATTTATCTTAGCTTTGATCACATTCTTCAAATCATCCATCCAGTTATGCTTACTAGGTGTTTCTATTTTCTTGATTCGAGTCATTATTTTTCTTGCTTTTAGGAGCTTGATATTTAAACAACTATAACTATGTAATTTCATATCTTCAAGTTCTACAATTTCTGCCTATGGTATCTTTCTAAGTCCTCTTTCTAATCCCACCAGTTTGATCAATATTGGATTCTTCAATAAAGAGTTATGCCAAATCTCCTACGATGACCTGATTATAGACTAGGTCAGTAGAGCAAACTTGTATGACCTTCCACGTGTAACTAATTCAACCTTTGGACTTGAAATCGATGCCAAAAACACTACAGTCCATCATCTTTATGCAAATTCTTACTAAATTTCGATCTGATGTTCAGAGAGAAATATATGATGATTTTACCAAGGTCACCTGTTTGGGATGTAATTCAGGAGCCTGCACAAATCCTAACTTCCTTGTATCATATCTTGGAAAATATAGAAAAACAAGATCTAAAATTCAGGATCGAGCTTCATCAAGAATTCGACTCAAATTGGTTTTAATTTTAGAGTCTGAACCTTCATAAATGAATTATTATAGAGAAAATTCCATGATGACCTGTTTGCGATGGAATTCTAGAGCTTGCAAAACCCCTAAATTCCTCAGATCATATCTCCAAAAATATAGCGAGACAAGATCTGAAATTCGGACCCAAGGTTTAGAATGATTTCAAATCAAATGGGGTTTTGTTTTAGCTTCTTAAATGCCATAGAGAAAAATTTATAGTGAGAATTCCGCGACGGCCTGTTTGGAGAAGCGAAACCCTAGAATCCAAAGCTTTGATACCAAATGTTATGCAACTAGCTCACAAAATAGAAGAAAATATAGATCAACGACTTCAAAATCAACCTCTTTGAGGGGTAAACTCCTTTACATTACACAAATTAACAATTATTGGACAATACAAATGATAAGACATCCTTTTTATACATAGGAGTCTAAGGGGTCCCCATACAATTCGAGCCTACATAACAATAATACTGTAAGGGCACAACAATAACAATAATGGGCTTCTATGCAGCATAATAATAAAAACATGGGGACTATATGGGAACAATAATACAATAAGGGGTTACACTAGTAGTATAGGGACCTAACATAACAATTTTCTAATTTCTTCATTGGTTCCCTCCTGGTAGGTGGTTGTCGCTTCACTGATTAAACACTCAAAATACTTCTAAACTCGTCAACCACCTGAAGAGCCATGTTCTGTGTCGTGCTTTGCCTCCCGTGGCCTCTTACCTCGGCCTCGGGTATTTGCTGGTCGAGCCATGTTCTCAGCGACTCAGCCCTTTGTAATGTGAGGCGGATAAGCCAATTTATGAATTGTAACCTGGTTGGTTCTGGAAGTTCCTTGTGTTGGGGTGGGTTTACCACACAACGAACCTTATTTGCATACAAAACCTTCAATTAACTAATTAATCTTCATTCTTTTAATGTAAAATTCATGTATACGGGTAGTAAGATTGTGTCGCTCGATACCCCCAACTTCACACCCCCCCTGACACTTGCAGTTGCATGCCCTCATGGTTGTAGGTGAGATACAGAGAGAGGCCCTGCCCATGCCTTACACATGTGGGTCCAAGGCCGAATTGAAGCCTACCATGAGAATCACTCATGCATGCATTATCCCTCGAGTCCCAGTTACAGAGGCCCAACTATCTTCCAGCCATCGACCCAACCCGTTTAAATTTCCATTTGCTGCTAGCCTAACAAGAAAAATGGGAGCCTAACATGGGTGGCCAACCATCCCCGAGCCCTATAACACAACTATCATCTACCCTCCTTCCCATTCTACCACAGTCAATCTCAATTCCCTGCTAGGTTTCATGTCCGTGACGTTTCTCCTCCTTCTCCCCAATTCACAGGTCTGTGCAATCCCCACTCTGATTGTGCATGGCAAAAAGATAGAGGTTTCCTCCCATAATTCAGGTGTACAAGCATATAATATCCCCATAGCTCAAACCCCCAGATTTTCCATCGTCACGACTGCATGCTCCTACATTATGTTCCCTACCCAAAACCAACATAATTCCCATACGTGATAGGAGAATCTTGAAACTGAGAGAGATGGTTAGGATTCCCGAAGGATTACAGAGGCAGAAGTAGACTATCACTACCAGCCTACGCCCCCAACCCCTATCATCCTTACACTCCTTCCCCAATTTTCTTTCAATCTCCCGTAAACGAAACCAAAATTAGGGTTGTATAATGAGATGAGAGAGGTTACCAATAACATACTTGATTTCCTTCGCTTGCAGACAATGGGTTCTCTATTGCTCAGGGAGCCACTACACTAGCCCCGTCGCTCTAGTCCCCTTGCACTCAGTGGTTTTGGTGCTCACTACGCTTCTTTCCAGGGTGATTACAGACTAAAACTCTTCCCCTCTTCTTGCTATCATCTTTCCTTAATGCATTGTCCATCATCATGCAAAGGGCCACTGCACCCATTGCCTTGAACATGTGGGGGGCAGTGGTTTTGTACCTTGCAATACATTCCATTAACATTTCCTTAATGAGGTGATTCGCCGACTCGCACCCAGATCGAGGGAAACTATGAATTTTTTTGAAAAACACACACACACACACACACATATATATATATATTAAAAAAAAATTAATAAAAAGGAAAATAGAGATATCTTCAAAGGAGGTGTGCTTGTTTCAAATGATAGAAGAGGAACTAAAACATCCCCTCTCATTGTTATGATCATGGTTCAATCAAATAATAATAATAATAACTTGTTTTACAAAGAAAAATAACTAGTAAAGATAATATGTTTTTAAAATAAAAATAAATTTACGTTGGTAGATGTGGTTATGGTGGAGTCAATAATTATTAGGTGGATTGTAGGGATTTAACCTCCATAAAATATTGTAGAATATTTTTAATACTATACAAAAATCAAGAGCTAATATTTATTTTCAAAGCAGTTATGTCTTTTATTCCTTTTAATTAAATTCATTAATTAAAAAAATGCCATATGAACATGTGTCATATGAAATGAGTTATGATTTTTTGGGCATGCGATATTGATAGGTGATGGTATTTGGCCATGGTATTGTAACAAAGCCTATTTATGGATTAAGAATCTCTATGATAAAGTGGGGTGAATCTCTATTTTAAAAATCTTGTTGCATGTTTTTTTAAAACGTATATATGTTTAACTT
The DNA here is from genome assembly GCA_031772625.1 of Pinus tabuliformis. Classification (NCBI taxonomy): domain Eukaryota; kingdom Viridiplantae; phylum Streptophyta; class Pinopsida; order Pinales; family Pinaceae; genus Pinus; species Pinus tabuliformis. The sequence continues at coordinate 43,854,239 of CM062806.1, read as the reverse complement.
ATATATCAATTTTTTTTATCATTAATAACAATGATAATTATTTTAAATAAAATTATAACTTAGTTAATCTTTATGATTTTTTTAAATCTAACAACTTGAGATGTATGATGAAGTAAGTGTTTTTATGCTTACTATGGACTGCTGTCTATAGAAATTTACTGGCCATTTTATATGGTTGGGATAGTTATAATGTGGATGGTAGGGATTTAACCTTCATAGAATATTTTAGAATATTATTGGTAATATACAAAAATCAAAAGATGAGATTTATCTTCAAAGTATTTATTCCCTTATTGTCCTTTTGATTAAATTCTTTAATTACGCCATAAGGCATTTCCCTCTGGGAAGAACTCCCCTAGATTGCCACTCTACATTATTGAACATCACTGGATTGAATATTAGACGATTAAAATATCTTTGAACGTAATATCTTTCCACCAGCGCCTACTTAACTGTCAACCAACTACGTCTGATGCGCTCAATCCCAAAGTACTCCTGCATAACTGTCAACCGAATCCGTAGGTTTCTATTATGAGAAATGTTATCAAAATTGTTCACACACAATTTTTCAATGACCACTCTCTGCTTATACAACTTGTAGTTGTATTTAATATAATGCATTTATTACTTATGGTATCAGTAGTGTGCTTTTATTTTTGTTGCATGAACTCGAGGTTTTTTATGTGAAAAGTTCTCTCAAATAAGAGACCAGTGGAAAATAGGTTGGAGGTCCCCGAGGTGCTTTGAATTAAACACATACTCCAAAAAGGGTGGAAGTTCCAACGTGGGTGTTGTAGCTAAATCTTTCACCTACAGCACAAGTGCAGCAGGAGGCAAGGAAAGCTCCCTAGTGACAACTTATGGGTTGATTGTAGACCAGTGCATAGGACATCTTAAATAGAGGAGTGCTTGTAAGGTTATATGTGAGGGGGTTGCAACACTCCAATTGTCACGTAAAAAGGCATGAGGGGGCTTGGTTCATTTCTCCAGAGGTATGAGTTATGTACTTCAGGTATTCCCTCACACACACAGTTTCCAGAAGTATCACATAGAACAACGGAGGCCGATTACTTCAAAGGAGATTATAGCTTAATAGGATTTGTCGGGTAAATGATAAAGGATTATGAGGAAGAATAACTCATTGTAGGGAGCTTACATCATCAAGAGCCCTATGCATAACACAAAGTTTGCAACTCTAAGAATTCCAATACTTATCTAAGCCAGAAGAAGATATAATGGGAAGAAGAGAGGTTGGGTGTTATGATTCATGAAGAACAGATTTTACAGATATGATTTCAACAATCTAGATAGGCACTAGCATTAACATTGTCGATACAAATGGATCTGTGAGGAACTACATGCACATGCATAACATATTGATACCAGCGAGTCTGTGAAGAGGTCTTGAGATATTTCTAATAGCATTAATCACATGAATTCAGAAAATAATATAAACATAATGGAGTTAACATGAGGACAAAGATATTGTAATGCTAAGAAGGAGGAATCTCCACCATTTCTATGATAGTCTGATGGATCTGCATTAGTAAAGTTGTACAATCTCAGGTAATAGTCATTCACTTACAAAGTTATGAGCCAAAAATGGTATCACATAGTTCAGCCCTTGTGGGCGAGAAATTCTAGAACCCTTGTTATAGATTTCATCCCCATATTTATAAGAAGAGGGGGAGAACTTTGAGTTACTATCAAAATATCTGAGCCAAGTCCCCAACTGTCATGCTAGACTAGCAGTCTAGACTCTGTAAGGCTCTGCTACCACCTACTTAAAGGGATTGAATCCCTTTCTTGGAAAAATACAAAAATAAATGCACAGAGAAAGAAGATTGAGAGAGGAAGGAGGAGGTGTCCCCTTGTTGTTTCAATGTTGGTCTTGGATTGAGCCACGTCCTTACTGTCATCATGCTTCTCTCTATTGCTGAGGCGGTTCATTACTACTCAGTCGACTTCTGTCAATTCTCCTTTGACTGCTTTCAGTGCTGACTTATGGAGGCATGTTGCAGGCCGAGCCTTTCCATAAATGTGCCCATACCTTCATTGAACACTCGAGCTGTTGACCCATCTACCCATTAAAATCTCCGTAACAACGCTCTTGGCAGACCACAACCACGGGTCTTTTAATAATTTAAAATAGATAAAACATGAAGAACTTTTGATTTCCCCCCTTAGCCCCCTTATTACGGCCCCTTTTATGGTTCTCCGCATATGATCGAGGGATGGGACCAAGGGCTTATCCCTGGGGCGCTAAGGCCTTCAGATTCCTATTTGAGGGATTCTTTCCCTTTGTTACACCAAATATTGCATATCAACGCTCTACTGTGTTTCGCTTGTGGCGCTTCCCTCTGTCCTCATGATCGTTGATTCGCCTGGTCGGGCCCACCCAAAGAAATCGCAATCACAACCACAGAGAGGGGGGAATCTTTACCTTTTTCTTTGGAGTGGGTAGACACTCCGGACACGAGATATTTATAGACCATGCTATAATAATTTATCGCATCTGGGGGGAGTCCTGCATATTGCATTCATATTGCACCAATTTCTTTAGCTTTTTCCCCTTTACAGTTGCGATTGCCGGTCCGCAGGGTGATGTCATCACTGCCACGTGTCACAATAATGAGTGGTGACACATGGCACCCGGAAATGGCTCCATGTCACCCCTAAAATCGCTGAAACTAGGTGACACATGTTGTCTTGCCACATCATCAACCATGCTTCCACGTCACTACTGACATCAGCTAACCTGTCAGCTCTGAAGACCAATCACATGCCTCCATGTGGCCTTTGGGAGAAGAGAGAAAGTGGCTTGCCGGGCCTTGATTTTTTCATGAATGTGTTTGTTAATGAATTTTTGGTGTCCCCGACGATTTTGCATCAAATCAAAGAATCATCGGTTTCCATTGTTTCGGAGTTACGACCCCCGTTGATCACCGATCACCAATGCCACGTGGAGGAGAGAGAAAGGGGAGGCCCGACCCTTTTTTTGTCGGCCATTTTCTTTGTATTTGGTTTTCTCGGCCCCCCGAGATGTTAACACCGGCGTTACAAATTAGCCCCCTGCAAGCCTTTGGAGTGTCAGCCCATGAATCCCTCTGTATGCCAATCACTCTGAACCTGGGGCTCCCGATGGCCGATATGTTATACCCAAACCCGCCGACTGCCGATATGCGATATTGGCGATCAGTGAATCATTTTTCTTCACTCCATCAATGCGCCTTACTCGCCTGAATGCCGATATGCGATATGTGATGAGCCTCCCGGATCCCAATTGCGAATTTTCCCTCATACTTAAGCATTTTTGGATTTTCTGAGCTTTCCAAGGTAATCTTAAAAATGCTTTAACTTCTGCTGCAGGAGTCCATTTTTGGACTTCCATATACTTTTGGAAAGCTCTTTCTAAGGACTAGGCAATGGAGACAGACCAATTAAGCTTTGATAGCTTCTGTCGCCAAAAAATTAGCAGCAAACATCACTGCTATTTGACATTTTAAGCAATTTAAGATTGATGACGCAGTGAGTGACAATAGTGGGGATGCAACAAAGGACGAAGGTAAGGGTCTCACTGGTTTATTCAGTCAAAATTCTAGTGTGAAAAGCCTCTTTACAAATTAAATGACCACATAGTATCAGATCATATCATGATTTATTACACATTTAATCATTTTAAAATTCCTATTCAGTTCAGTTTGTTTTAAATTGGCTGATAAAGGACGAATGGCATGTTCTCTCTTGTCCTATCTCAATAAGTTACACTCTTTGCAATTTGAATCAATTCACTTCACCAACTCCTCAGTGATGTCATCCCTTTCATCTATTTATTTCAAATATTTAATATTTTGAAGGACACAGTCATTAAACTGACTTACAATGCGATTAGTGTATATATACATATATATTCTTTCAGAGTATATATATATATATATATATAATATGTCATGGTTTCTTTGTCACAAGCTTGGCTTATGCCAAAACCTTAGAGATTACTTGCATGACGTATAGGAAAAATAATGTTTTTATATTTCTTTAAAAAAAATGCCTCTGTTTTCAATGAGTTTTTGTGTTTCTACTTGCAATGAGACAAATTGTCCAGCTTTTGTGCAGTTCAATGTAAACCCTTTTTTTTCCTTTCCAAATTAATTATTGTAATTCACCGATACTTCTCATATATCACAACTTCCATACAATATTGATGATGGACATATTATCTTAACTTCTAATAAATATTTTTCAATAATATTTCTTTACTTATTTTTTCTTCTTATTTTGTTTTTTTTGAATAATTAATTATTTTCTTATTTTAACTATTATCTTAACAACATCATTTCAAAGTTTTCATGTTTTTCTCTTTTTATGTTTTTTTTATAATGAGCGAAGTGTCGCTCAAAACCTCAAACAAATTAAATTAGCAAACATAATTATTTCTTAAAATTGTTTATATTGTGAACGCCTTTTATCTACATTTTGGCTGTTGGTATTTATTTTGGTTTTGTAATCCACCAGCACTGTTCATCTTCCTCAACTTTTGTCCAATATTGATAATGAACAAATTCATGTCAACTGCTTATGCTTTCTTCTCATTTTTCTTTTCAAGAAATTTAATTTATTTTTAATAATAAAAAATTAATTAATTATTTTTTCTATTTTATTTATTCTTTTAACATAAACTTTGACCTACAAACTATTTTTATAAACAGAATTATAACGGAAATTCATAAACACAATTATAACGGAAATAACTGGGGTGCAATAATTTTAGAAAACGATTTAGAATGCGAACGCCTTTTATCCGATTTAATTTTGGGCAGCGCACATTTCTTTTGGTTCTGCAATCGATTAAACTTTAAAACAAACACATTCTTCTAAACTTCTGCAATCATAGCAAAGCATTAATCAAACAGAAAAAAACTTTGACCGGTCTCAACTCTCAATGGCTGCTTACAAATAGCTGATAAATTATAAGTCTTATAAGTCTCAACTTGGGTATGTTAATTAACATACAGTACACTATTGTCCTCTGAAATCTCATTAAGCATTAATGAATGCTCAATCACGACCTTTACAAAAATTGTAAATCATTTTCAAATTTCCTCCTCCTACCAATCAATTTACCCAAGAGGACATTTCTTTCAGTTCAGTCCATCTTCGTAAGCTTGCCTGGCCTGGCCTTTGACATTAAAATAATGTTGCAACTTACTACATATCATGTGCCCACATGCACATTCCATATTTTTAGCCTCAATCATAATTGTTATAATTAAGAGGACAACGACGGTTTCTTTACTTTCATCATATGGGCTATCATTGTATATAAATTAAACGAGGCTTGCGTTTTGGGTAGAATCTCGATATTATTGTTCACCTTTTCTATTCTCAATGTGGGGATTGTAGAATGTTGTCATTAATGTTTATTTCGGGAGGTAATTTAGATATAACATATTATACAAAGGTGTGTAATGTTTAATATCTTTTGCACATGAAATTCTAAATAAAATATTTTTATATTATTTATATAAAAAGTAATTGAAAATATTTTTTAATTTATATATATATTTTTTATATTTTTTTAGGATGTGTATTTTCTTAATATTTAATAACTTAATATGTCACATTTATAAAAAATAGTTTCAATGTCAATAGATAATTAGGAAGTAATGTGTTTTTTTGGGAAGAACTCCCTTAGGCTGCTACTCTACACTCTTGGGCATCGTTCAATTGAATGTTGGTCAATTGAAAGATCTGTGACCATAAGATCTCTCCACTACTCACTAATACATCATCAATTACTATCTATCACTTGACATTGCATTCACCCAAAATAACAAATGAATTTAATTGATAGCATTAATACATGTTATTTTTTCAATTTTGTAATTTATAGACACACAAGCTTATTAATCCAAGCTTATATCATTCTCTCCCCAAAAAAATGGTCTTGGAAAAAACAACATAATTCTCATGCTTGGTACATAATAACATTTTATGTATCCTTCAATGACAATCCAACATGTAAATTTGCAACACTAAAAATTTGAGCTCCGCATTGGAGCAACTCAACTCCTTCACAGCAGCAACACTGCAAGTGATGATGGAAAATATTCATTTCCACCCATCGCATGCATCGTGACAGATTCGTTCATGTCATGCATGGAGCAAGTTGTCATCAATATGATATGAAAGTGTTGAGGGTTATCGTTTAGCCCTTTTGTGTTGCCACCTCCATTTGTCAGTTCCACACTAACTTCCTTAGGTCTCAGGGACATATTCCTGTAAAAAGTAAGCACAACACTCCATCTCCCCCTAAGTTGGTTATTACCACACTGTTTTCATTTTTTCTGCCTATTGATTATTTTAATTTTTGGCACAACACTCCATCCCCCCCTAACTTAGTTATTACCACATTATTTTCATTTTTTCTTCCTTTTGACTATTTTAATTTTGGTTTTGGCTGTGGCTTTGGTTTCGTGATCTACAATAACTAATATCATTGGTCATAGTTGGGATTTTTTGTAAGTGCAATATGCGAAGAAAACAATGTAGGGAAAGTGATCACTTGTCTTCTAGGTAATCTCCCACCTTGAGGAAAATTGATTTGTTGTTTTCTTATCACACTCAATATTCGACAAACCTTCTTTCAAATTCTTTCCTACATGAGTCAAAGATTGGGTTTAAATGAGACTATGTACTGGTGCACACATTTGAAGAGCTCGAAGGGAGCAACGTTGTAACAACCCTCTCTTTGAATGGATGTCACACCCTTGCAATAGGACCTCTATTTATTCCTAATCTTTTACAAGAATGTGATTCCACTAGAAATATTTTGGAGGAGGATGATAGGTGCCTCACATGGTTGGATATGCAACAACCATCATCGATTGTATATTTTTCGTTTGCCAGCATGTCTGTCAAATCTCGAGACAATTTGCAACAGTTAGCGCTAGGGCTCGAGGGTAGCGGGAAACCTTTCTTGTGGGTTCTCTGGTTGGATATTGAAGATGGGAAGTTTGCAGTTCTACCGGATGGATTTGAAGAACGAACCAAAGATTGTGCACTGCTTGTAAGGTGGGCACTTCAAGTTAAATTCCTCGCCCACACATCCGTTGGATTATTCCTCACTCACGCCGGATGGAATTCAACTTTGGAAAGCATAAGAATGGGAGTTCCTATGGTGGGTTTTCCTTATTTTGGCGATCAGTATCTCAACTGTAGATTTTCTCAGGATCTGTGGGAGGTTTGCTTGAATTTTGACACGGGTATGCTCTGAATCCTAAGTTATTCTAGTGTATCGATGATCCAAACCCCCAAATTGCAAGAATAAATGAATGGGTCACACACCTTGTACAACTTACCTAACAATTCCTCCACATCCTCGAGATCTTGAGTCATGATGGAGAGTATTATAGCAACAAGAAGAAAATTATGTCTCAACTGCTAGACATACCATGTTATTGCAGTTCTGTAAATCATCATATGATGATCTCTGAACTTGTTAATTTGAAAATTGTACATTAATTTAGGTTACCATCAACATGGGAAAACCCATGTGAATTTGTGTGCATGTTACAATTACTCCACTAAATAAAACTACCAATGCTAAGTAGTAAATTACTCCATTAAATAAAACTACCAATACTAAGAAGTAACTGTAAGTAAATAAAGAATTCAAACAACCACATCTAATTGGTAAGAAATACAAATAAAACAGCATAGAAAAATTAAGCAAACCTTACATCACACTTGGTTCTTTTTCTTGGAATGAAGAATTTTCTCACCAACATCACAGACAACCCCATAGTGCAAGTCCCTAGAAAAGTCACAAATTTTTCATATGGTTGTTTATTTGTTTTAACGTACCTCAATTTAAATTATAAAGTATAGATGATTATTTGATCTACTAGGCATGCAATCACATAAGGTCAGTTATAAGCCTAAAATCACGCAGATTATTGCACATAAGAGGCATCACACAAAGCTATTTCTAAGTGGTGGTTCGGGCAATATATGGCTAGGAAAGTATTCTCTATAAGTTTTATCATTTCGATAAGTACAACTCTATTAGAATCAACCATCATATGAGTATCCAAACCATTAGTGTGAATCAATATTTATTGCCCATAGTTCGAAATCTACAATGTTACATGTGAATACTTGGTCCTCTCCTTTATGCTCCCAATATTTATTGAAGTAAAAACACTTACTACAACAAATCATAGTCTTCAAGTAAGTGGTCAATAAAAAGGTATGCTGGAAGGCCAAGTCAATATGACTTGTCTATCATTGATGATCTAAATAAACCGGGAAACATCTCCAATATTGTATTTATGTGCAAACCTAGGAACATGGTATTGTTGAAATGTTTCATTATTTGTTTCAAAAAGTGAATTTAAGAATTGCAAAACAATGATTGCAAACATTGAGTAGAGTACTCTCTCACCATAGTGTGCCCCATTTACAAAGGGATATTATTTTGAAAAGTGCATATAGAAAATAAGTTTGTTACAATGCGAAGAAATAACTGCAAACATGTATTGAATTACAATTAAATTTTAGCCTTGCCCCAAAGTGTGCCCCAGATAGTCATTATAGAAACATTTAATATTCGACAATGTAGGTTAAAGAGAAACATTTACTAATTGACAATGTAGGTTAAGTATTTGTCTAGTGTGCGCACAATCATTGTATAGAGGGTTGTTGTTGGAGTGTTTCATGAATTATTTTGAAACGTTCATATATAATATAGTTATTCTATTATAATGCAAAACAAGAACTACAAACTACATGCCCGATAGAAATTAAAACACGTTGAATGACTACAGCTACGCAATAGAACTTTGGTTTGAGCCTTCATGCATATTCCACACTCTTTTTCACGTTCCAAATCATGTTCAGAAAGATGTCTCTTTTCTTCATCAACACGTTTCTTGTATCTTTCTTTGCAAATCACTTTCTGATTATATCTTCCATCTCTTTTATACCTCCTTGAAGTTGTAGCAAGGAAGGATATATAACTCCTTCCCAAGACAAAATAATGGAAACATATTGTTATGGATTTAGCTTCATTGTATAGAGGGCTATTGTTGGAATGTTTCATGAATTATTTTGAAAAGTTCATATATAATATAGTTTTTCTATTATAATGCAAAACAAGAACTACAAACTACATTCCCGATAGCAATCAAACACGGTGCATTAATGTAGCTAGGGAATACAAATTTTGTTTGAGACTCCATACATATTCCACACTCTTTTTCACGTTCCAAATCAAGCTCAGAAAGATGTCTCCTTTCTTCATCAACACATTTCTTGTATATTTCTTTGCAAATCACTTTCTGATTATATCTTCCATCTCTTTTATACCTCCTTGAAGTTGTAGCAAGGAAGGATATATAACTCCTTCCCAAGACAAAATAATGGAAACATATTGTTATGGATTTAGCTTCATTGTATAGAGGGCTATTGTTGGAATGTTTCATGAATTATTTTGAAAAGTTCATATATAATATAGTTTTTCTATTATAATGCAAAACAAGAACTACAAACTACATTCCCGATAGCAATTCAAACACGGTGCATTACTGCAGCTAGGGAATACAACTTTTGTTTGAGACTCCATACATATTCCACACTCTTTTTCACGTTCCAAATCAAGCTCAGAAAGATGTCTTCTTTCTTCATCAACACATTTCTTGTATATTTCTTTGCAAATCACTTTCTGATTATATCTTCCATCTCTTTTATACCTCCTTGAAGTTGCAACAAGGAAGGATATATAATAGCTTCCAAAGACAAAATAATGGAAACATATTGTTATGGATTTAGATTCATTTTAGGGTCTTTGTGTAGCATTAGAACTCATGACCTTAGACATGTAGGAGTTACGTATTGTACTGTTATTGCCTGCATATTGCTTTGAATTAGTGCTATCCTTACTTGATAGACTATTTATTGTATTAACTCTTGCAGGTTTTAAGTTAGGATTTGGAGGTGGCTTTGTAGCTGAACCATTAGTATCTCTGTGAAGATATAATGCAACAACTATTTCCCTTCTTGCTTCTGCAATATTTAAAATACATTCCTATGATGAGGCTAGTTGTTTACCAGTCTCCTAATGTATGCTCCAGAAATTTTTGGTTCCTAGAGGCCACAACATAAGCCACTTTTGGTACCAACTCAATAGACTTATGAATTTTTACAAGTAGTGAAGTAGTTGTTGACATGGAAATATTTGGTAGAGAGAACTTAAAAATATTATTTAATTTCATTGACAAATTGCCACTTATAGTGCAGATAGCCTATTTTATGTTTATGATTCTCATTATGATTTGTATATGAAGTGAATGAATTTCAAGTATCACTATACAATCAACAAAAACATGCATATCTTATCGATGATTATTATTCTTAGAATGGGTAGGATTGGTCATGTCCAATAAAGAAGCTTCTCATATGCTTTTAGATATTTATGTCTTCCCATTGTTAGGATAAAGAAAGCAAAATGTGGAAGAGGAATTCATGTTAGCTAACATGGAAATCATCTTACGTTGTATCTAATACTATGTTGAAGTCCACTTGTACAACATAGAACACCTTATCCATAGAATTATATTTTGGATTATTTAGATGGTGTTGCTAATATTATACTGAGCTCGACTTGTAAAGATGAGGCAAGCTTGTGATTTTCTCCTTGCAAACACTATATCAATTTCATTATTCAATCATTAAAACTTTCCACAAAATCTATTGAGATTATCCATACAAATTTAAAATAAATCATGTATATTGAAATGATGAAACATTCAATAAAATAGTCTATTAATTAGTAATGAACCCATCTTGCAATTATAATCCATGATATAACTCAATTCTGTAAAATTTAAATTTCAAAGCTTTTCTCACATAAACGCTGATAAATAAATAAAATTGCATAAAATTTTGACTTCCATCTCCTATGCTACTCCTTCCTATGCTCCTGCCTTACGTCGTTCCCATTGCAACATGTGGTGCAATTGCTAGTTAAAATAATGTTATATGAACAAATATCATATGAAATGAAATGCTTTTTTGGGCATGTGGTATTGATAAATCATAACATCGTCCCTTGGTATTGTAACCAAGCCTATTTACAAATTAAGAATCTCCATGATAAAGTGGTGATGAATAATGTGCTGATGAATCTCCATGATTAAGAATCTTGTCTCTCTCTCTCTCTCTCTCACACACACACACACACACACACACACACACACACACACACATATATATTTTATCATTAATAATAATTGAAAAATAAGAAATTATAATTTAGTTTTTTTTTAAGCAACATGAGATATATGATGAAGTATGTATTTTGATGCTTATTATGGATTGATGTCTATCAACTGATTATTTAAAGTAAATTAAAAATAAAATAGAGAAACATTGAAAGGTGCATTTGTTTCCAATGATGGTAGGGAAACTAAAATACCCCATGCCCTTGTTATCATCATTGTTGCATCAAGTCTTTTACCTAAAAAAAGTTATTTTTTATGTTTTGCTAATAAAATTAATTGGGAAAGATACTAAGAGTGGGGAAATTGGTAATACATAGAAATGAAAATTTAAAAACAAAAACAACAAAGCAATGAAGCTAGCCTTTCCCCCATTGAAACCATGACTATGATTAGTATCTCATGTATAAGAAGAAACTATACAACATGGAAGCCAAGACGTATTCTAAAATTGCTTCTTATTGGAGCCAAAACTCCCACCTTCGGCTCAAACGAGGTTGGCATAAGGAAGTCCACTTTTAGCTTGACCATTGAGGGGTAAATGATGATATCATCTTGAAGAATAAAGATAATATCAAAAATATTATTACTTCCAAATTTATGGATAAGTTGTGAGACGATAAGGAGTTAGAGGGGAAAATGAAGTTAAGGTATTATAAACAGGGAATCAACTCTAGTAAACCAAAATTATATTTTTGTCTTAACTACTACTAAAAATAAAATAAACATTATCAAGATTAGGACTCATTTTCATGAGCTTCAAAGTGAAACTAGGGGTTGGCGTATTCCCAAAGCACCATAGTACGAAAGAGTTTATCACCTTTGCAATAATAAAAGCGTTGATGATGAAAATCACTTTTTCTAGATTGCCAAAATCTTTGCCGCACTAACGACCTTCTTGACTTGTTAAGTCAACAAAACTATGGTGATTTAGGTACACTTCTTTCCCTTCTTTTCAATGATAGAAAGGAAATGTTAAATAATATCAATTAATCTCTTACTTTCTTAAAGTCCGATAAACTATATTAGTCTTAGTAAATCATGATCATGATTATCATCATGATTAAAAACAAAATAAAAAAATAAATCATAACGTGACTACAAACTTTATTCCTTAATTTAAAAGCATTCAAAAATTAATAATATTTTCATGGTAATAAGAAGTCTATTTTTCAAGATAATGTAACATCAATGATCTTGTTACTATACAGCAATTTTGGCGCATAAGTTTGGTGTACACGTATGTTTGTATTCAAATCTTGGCTACCCAACCATCTCCTTTCTAGCGACCTTTGAAGCATGTTGCCTATTTCAACGCTCAATTCCTATTGACCGACCCCGCCCTTGGTCATATGGGAAAAACAATGGCTCGTCTTTTGTTTCATTAATTAAATGATATTCCAGTGCACTTGCGAAAGTCAAAAGTGAAAGGTGGGAATATTTTATATTTTGTTATTATTGACCAGTTCTATGATGTATGTGTGCACCTCCTCTTAGGTCAATGCGATGGTGTGATAATGTGGTTGTACTCTAAGCGCGCGTTTTTTATATTAAAAACAAAAACAACTTAAAAACAAAAAATCAACTTAAACCTATGTGAGGGATGGTGTGATAATATGGTTGTACTTTAAGCGCGCGTTTTTTATATTAAATATTTAACTTAAAAACAGTAAAACAACTTAAACTTATGTGATAATGTGGCTGTACTCTAATCGCGCGTTTTTTATATTAAATATTTAAATTAAAAACAAAAAACAACTTAAATTCATATGAGGTTAATTTATTTAATTGGATTGATAAATATAAATATAATTTTTTTATTAGTCATAGATTTGAAAAACCAATTACACATTAAAACTTGTATTACATTAAATTAATAACATTATAAATATATTAATTATTGGTTGAAGATAGAAAATTTAATCTTAATCACATAATCAATTAGTTGAGAAAATATCTCAACCACACATCTAAATAAGATTTAAGATCTCTTCAATGTAACAAATTTCTAAACAAAGCAAATAACTCCATCACAGGATAAGTAGGAATTATATTTTCGAAGCCCTCTTCAATAACTACTTATGCCAATTTCAATCGGCAAAGTCTATATGTGGTCCTAGTGTTTACAAATATGATTAAAAAGAATATGTTGATGTCCATATAAAGAAATAACCATCTACCATAATGCATGAACACTAACCCACTACAATGTTCTTCATGTATATGGTTCAATAGACTTGCATACATGTACATGTACTTGTAAGTTCCCTCCATCATTATCATTTTGAAATCTTCTAGGTTACTAATTTCATCAAGTTGCCTCATAATAGTAGTAAGGGTGTAGTCTCTCTCAAACTCCTGAATCACAGATTTTCCGAAGTCAAAAGTCAATTACTAAACATCGTCCTAAATTGTCCAAGTGAAAAATGGTAAAAATAATGAACTCCATCACAAGACAAATAAGAATTATATTTTCCAAGTAAACAATGGTAGAAATAATGAATTTGAATTTTATATTTAGTTCTTTAATTAATATTTTTTAAAATAATAATATATTGTGATCCATAAAAAAAAGTACTCTTATTACAATAAAAAGATTATTGATGTTACATTATCTTTAAAAATAGACTTTTTATTTATTAACTTTTGAATGCTTCCAAACTAAGCAATAAAGTCCGTAGTGACACCCTGATCATTTTTCTCATTTTGATTTTGATGATCATATGGTCTATGTGACCTTAAGAAAGTAAGAGATTAATTGAGATTCTTTAACATCTCATTTTGTTTTTTATGATCATGATTCACTATGACCAATATGGTTTATCTGGCCTTAAGTAAGTAAAAGATTAATTGAGATTCTTTAACATTTTATTTCTATGATCGAAAAGAAGGGAATGAAGTGTACATAGATCACCATTGTTTTATTGACTTAACAAGTCAAGAAAGTTCTTAGTGTGGTAAAGATTTAGAAAATTAGAAAATATGTGAGTAAAAGTCGTACATATTTTATATTTTGTTATTATTAACAAATTTTACCATGTAAATGCACCTTCTCTTAAATCATTGCAATAATATGATAATGTGGTTGTCCATATGTATTTTATATTAAATATTTAACTAAAAAACTTATTTGAGGTTCATACATTTAATTACAATAATGAATATAAATAATTTTTTTTATTAACCACAAAGCTGATAAACCATGGTATAAATAATGAATTTGAATTTTATATTTGAAGTTCGCCATGGGTGACAAGTAGTGTTTTTTTTAAACAATATTATGATGTTTCGTCAGTATCACTGTACCTCATTTTTTAACTTTGTTTGACTTAGTAACAGAGGCTTAGTAATAGTGGAAGAATGAAATGATATTTTTCTAAATCTCCACTTCTCAGCATGAGAAGTAAAGTACTCTCAACTTATCATTTTTGTCTTTGTTTAGTTAAGGGTGGTCTATGGTTATCCCTAGTAGACAAGATCTCCCGGATTTCTCTTTTAATTGTTTTGTTAAACAACTTTCACATTAAAATATTTTAATATTAATAAAAATAGTACCATTGAAATAGGCAACTCTCTTCAAAAAGGGAGGGAGACATATCTGTGCAAAGCAAATCCGATGCACAAAAATGCTTTTATAGTTCCCTGCTCCTACAATATCCTTAAAATACACTTCTTATTAAAATGAAAAAATTTAGAATCTTGAAAGTTTCCAAACTACGCATTAAAGTCGCGGTATATTGGGGACATCTCTTTCTTCTTCTGGCTTCAGTCTCTAGGAAAATGAAATCAATTGCTGCAAACTTTTTGTGGGGTGGCCGTTCATTCCAATCGAAATTTCACCTTGCTAACATGGACTCTATTTCTAGGCCAAAAAAGGCGGGAGGTTGGGGCCTTCTTAATATGAAATTTTTTGGTCTCACGCTCATCTGCAAATCTCTGCACAGAGCCATCTTTGGATCCAGCCCATGGAGTACTCTTGTCAACCAGAAGTATCTAAAAGGCAAATCCATTGAGTTCTGGTTCAGAAAGGCAACTCTCTGTATCCGAACGGGCTCCCCCATTTGGACTTGCTTCAGAAAACTTCATCTTTTTTTTATGCTGCATCTTAAATGGACTATCTATTCTGGTTCTAATGTCTATATTGGTATAGATCCCACCCTCCACAACCTGGAATCCATGATCCCTCCGTCCCTTCTCTCCTTCTTCCATGCAAGGGGTCATATCACCTGGGATAAGCTTATTCATGCATGGTCCTCCCAGGAGCCTATCTGGAAAACTGACCTCCAATTGGCCTTGCCTCCCCGCCTTCGTTCCCACTGGCTCTCTTTCACCAATCGTTTCACTCACTGTGCTTTTTCTCAAATTGGGACGAGGGATGCACTGACTTGGTCCATTGGAAATTCGATTCGCCCCATCTCCGTCAAAAGCCTCTACACTGCCCTATCTCCTCCCACCCCGCTCCCCTCCCCTACCTTCCCCGCCAAGCTCTGGAAAGCCCACTGCCCCCTCAAATCCATCCTTTTCTCATGGCTCCTCTTCTCAAATAAGAACCTCACCTGGGAGGTCTTACAAAAAAAAGGTTGGCAGGGCCCCAGCGCCTGCCAGTTTTGCTCAGCTGCGACAGAATCAAATTGCCATATGTTCTTTGACTGCCCCGCCTCCTCTGTAATATGGTATGATCTCTCACTCTCTTATGGTTTCCATCACCGATCCTTTGCTTCTGTGCAGGACGCATTTGTTTGGTGGAGCTCTCAATGTCCTTCCTGGCATGCTCTCCTCATCCTTACATGTTGGCACCTTTGGAAATGACGCAATGACAGAATTTTTCAAGGCTGCTCTCTGCCTCTATCTTCTATCCTGACTACTATATCGGCGCACATGCCCTCACAGGACTAGGCGGGCTCACATAACAAGCTCCATTCTCATTTTTTTCTCCATTATGTAAAATCTACGAGCTCTATATACGAGTCTCCATACAACATTTCATTTTTGCTCCTATCTGAACAGTCTTTTTTATTACAGATCCAAACCTGCTGGGATTCAAAAACAATGATGCTGATCCTTAATGGATGTCATACCGAAAATTCATGTATCTGATATTTATATTTCCTTAATATAATACATATCGTTTTTCTCTCTGAAAAAAAATATATATATAATTTTCACATCAATTTTAATCATATTCAATTGTAAAATAAAATTTTTTCAGATTGGAATGTGTCTTTAACGAATTTGTATAAAAAATTTAATCCATTTATATTTATTAAACATAAAAAAATTGTTTAAATTTCAGATTTAATCACAACTCTCAATTCTAAAGGTTTTACTAGCGTGTATGATTTTTGTTCGTAATTTTTTTAATTAAGTTTTATTTTCTTTTAATTTAATCACTTTAATTTATTTTTTTTTAAATATATTTTTATTTTTTTTTTTAATTATTTTAATTATTTTTATATTTTAAATTTTAGTAAAAAAATAGAAAAATGGTTAAGATGATAAATATCCATGGTTAAGATTACATAATTTAAATGTAAAATGTTTTTTCAATACATTAAATTTATTCATATATTCAAATACAACTTAAGTTATGAAAAATTACAATTTCACCAATAATTATTTAATTTAATTTTGAAGATAATTACCTTATAAAATTTTATTTTTTAGACCAATAGCCTATTTCCCTTCATCCACTATAAAAATATATTTGTACCTACTAAAATTGAATCAAAATTTCTCGAAACATACTTCTATAGTAGGTTAATACGGAAATTCATATTTTTACTAAAAATAAAAAACCTATCCTTTTTTTTTTAATTACAGAGGAATCAACAACTGGCGTTACACGGGGTCGATTTTGACCGCTACCACTATAACCTCTGGGACACTGCGCCCGCCACTCTCCATAGCTTCTGGGCTAGTCCAGGGGATTTGAACTCGTTGTTATAGACATTTTTGTGCCTTACAACATTGAGCATGAAATGTCCATAATCCAAGGGATCCAAAGTCCCTAAATGAGTTGTTCCTACCCCTAAAGGAACAAGGTCAACCAATGACAGCTTCTCCCAGAAGTTCTCCACCAAAAACAACTCAGAAACAGTCAATTCAGGATCAATTCAGGATCTCCACTAGCTGCCTGCGCTGAAATGCAGAGGCTACACTGGCTAGGTGCATTGCAACGCAAGTGGAAGCACTACCAGGGTGCGCTGAGCAGGAAATGACAAATGGCAAGCTCATTCAACAAGGTGTACAAGCACTGGAAGCTTCCAGAATCTTCCTCAATGACACTTGCCTCAATGAATTCGACCAAGTGATTCTCAACCTCCAAATGGAAGCAAGAACTGACAGAGAGAAGCCACAAGTCAAAACATAAGCTGACTCATCCTCTCTGCTTACATCTATATATGGATCTCTCACCGAGAGGTTCAGGAGGCTGGAATTTTGTACTTTGCAGAGAATTGTTGTTGGTTTGAGATTGAGATTAGTACATTGGGTGATTTATGCTTTGTTGGAGGAGAGGAAGGGATTCCTTTGCCGGGAGGTAGATGCTGGATCGGGACTCACTTGGTTGTATCTCCTCTTGAACTTTATTATCATATCAATAAAGCTATTTGAGTTTCTCCTATATGCTGGTGTATCAATGATGTTTTGTTATATTTGCATATTTAGTTTATATCTGATCCTAAACTAGTTATGAATGTGAATCTATGTCTTTTGTGTAGTTTTCCTCTCTTGTGATCTTGCAGGAACTTGGTGAAGCTGGACCAGTGAAGGAGCAAGCAGCGGGAAACAAGAAGAAGAGGAGAGATTGGATCGACAAACTAGCGGAAGACACCGGTTAGTTACATCCTTCTTCTCCATTTACATTTCATAAAGAAGAATACTCAGATAGTTTTCCTTGTTTGTTGCTAAGGCACTATCACACCTTAGAGTGGGATAGGGGCATTCTGAATTGGATACTTTTCCCAACAACAAATTGGCGACTCCACTGGGGAAGTATCTTGTTAGTTTATTTGTGTTTCTATTGCTATTCATTTCATAAACTCAAGAGTGCCGAATCGAACTGCATTTGCCATTTTCAAATGCAAAGTAGAGATCTGCTACTCTAGTCCATTCGCTCGGCCTGTTTATGATCTGAACAACTGATCCACAAGTGCTCTAACAGCCCTTTGTGATAGATCTTAGTCCTCCTTTAAATCATCCCTCTAATTGTACCTAATTGATAGCTTTTATCTGGCCAAAAACTGTAGATTAAACTGCAAACCGTGACCAAGAACCCAGAAACAACTCTTGTTTCTGCTTCAGCGCAGACTCTGTGAAGAGGTTCTGCATTTCAACGCAGGTCCCGTGAAGGTTACCTGCGCTGAAGTTCAGTTTCTCTGTGCTGGGGGTGCGCTGATCAGCCTTTGCCTTGTGCAGCTGTGGTTCCTTGCTTCCTTTTGCTCAGTTTTATCTATGTTTTTTGCAACCTGTTATCAGTCAGTGTACCTATCTGAAACCCCTTTTCTTTGACTCAATTCCGCCTCAGTTGTATAAAGAAACTGTATTTGTTCTTTGTGTATTTGTTACATCATTTGCAGTTTCCCATTACAAAAGTAAACTAGTCATACTGTCATCCTTAGATCTAGACCTGTCGTAAGTGTCGTTTTAATCTTAGGAGTGAGTTTGTTTGCTGTTCACAGTTGATTTAGCTTCTACTTTTGTCTTTTGGTTTGAATTTATGCATTTCAAGTGTCGAAACAAGTAAATCATAAAGTGTCGTAATCATCTTTTTGATTTCGAAAAAGGAACTTGTTTGTGTTTTTCACTTGAAATCGAATTCAAATTTGTACAACAACTTTCTTTTTAGGCATCAATATTAAGAAAGTGAAAACAAATACATGCATTTGTGCATTTGCATTTTGACAGTTTGTATGTTGATTTAGGAAAAGTGCATTTACAGTGTGCTCTATGCTCTTTGAGAAAAGATGGTGTCTTTCTTTTCCCCTTGTAGCTAGGATTTTCATTGTTGAAAAGATATAAAAGCTTGCTTATCATCTTTAGACTGCATTTAGGAATTGTATAATACATCTTGTGGTGATCCAAAAAGGCAAACTTCTAAGAAAGATCAACCTAAAATAAATTGAATGAACTTAACAACGCTTTGTAACTTAACGCACAACATAGAGGTCTAGGCTAGAGACGTGTTCCGGCGTCGTAAAACCTGGTCACTGGTCGCCTCACTGATGGTTGGGTGATTCCTCCTGAGAGACGATAAGTGCCAGTACGGATTGTGCTCCCACGTACCGTCGCGTATATATTGGGAGACCCCTATAGGAATAAAACCTTTATCCATAGGAAGCCGTGTCGACCGCCCTACTGATCGCAATGCACTGAACACAACATTCAGGAAGATTGACCGCCCGTACCTTAAAAAGTATTCTGTGGTTTTGCGAAAAGTTTGGTACACCCTCTACCTAGAACTCCAGAGCAGTTCCTTTTGGCCTTTTTCAGACTCTATAACGGAAAAAGTCCATCCGAGCATTTGTCACTTCGGGCTCGTTAAAACATCGAAGGAGACTAGAGTCATCTTTAGCTTTTTCTCGACTCTTTAAAATTGAAAAAGCAAGTTGTGTCTAAGCGTCGTTAAAATTTATTTTAAACGGAACAATCACCCCTTTTTCCTGCATTGATCTTTAGGTTGAGGAAATGGAGCCTACCAACCAAGGAATTCCCCTTGGTGGAAATCCTAGTCCCTTCTCCTCTTGGGGAGATGTTGGTGCGCCCCATATGGCCACATTGTCGCTTCCAGGACTGACAATTGGCCTACCTGTCTGGCTTTTCTCAACCAATGTCGTTCAGAACACCACTATTCCTGAAGAGTCGAATCAGCAATTAAACGAGTCTAGAATTTCCCACCAACCTTCTACTTCCTCTAATTCTTCTTCTCTTCCTTCCTCTTCGCATGACGGGACTGGTAAAACTAAAAACCAAGTTCCTAAGGAGAAAAAGGAAAAGAAGAAGAAAGAGAAAAAGAAGAAGGAGCCAAAGGCAAATAAGGGAAAACAAGCGTCGTCTAATGAAAATCCACACACAGCACTGTCTAGGCCTAAATCGCCATGTGTCATCTGCAAGGGAGACCACTTTCACAGAGATTGTCCTTGCATCCCTCGGATACTCAGGGACTGGTCTCCCCGTTTGCACAATCCGGTGTCGTCAACCTCTGATAGCCATGTTGAAAGTACACCGTCAACTAGCGAAAGTGAAGTTCCAGGACAAAAAGGGAGGGCTAGACCTCCCTGTAGACTGTGTGAAGGCAACCATGCCCTCCACCGTTGTCCCTTCTTAGACGAGGCTAAAAGAGTCTTGGAAGATCGTCCGGTTTCACCGTTACGACTTCCTCCTGGATATAAAAAACTCTTGCCAAGTCCTTCGTTAGTTGAGAATCCAGCTGGCCCGCTCAAGTGGTCAGCTGAAGCGCCGGTCATTGAAGATGAACCTACTGAATCCATACCCGACGAAAGTCAAAAGGTCGAGGCGGCAGTTGACCCGGTCTTGCCTTCAGAGGATTTATCTTCGAATGATACAATCACTGAAGAGGATAAGGATGACACCATCCAGATTCTTTTCATCAGCACAGACTCCGATGAACACGGGGGAAACCCACCCATTCCTTTATCGCAGGAAGGAAGTTCGTCAGAGCGATACCCGGCCATCTACTCGGTCCCACCACCAAGCAACCTAGTTGTATCCTTCGACTGGAACCAACTAGGCAGACCCCGTTTGCCAGCAAACATACCATTCTGAATTATCGTTCAAATATACAGAATGGTCATGGCTGGCACCATCATTGATGAGGGGGCATCTGTGAGTATCCTTTCCTCTATTGCTTGGAAAGCGCTTGGTTCGCCAACGCTTTTTCCTGAAATGAGAAATCTGACAGGCTTCGATAAAGGAACCAGTCGACCTTTAGGGATCCTCCCCAATGTGCCTATCACATTGAAAGGGAAGACCGTTCAAATGAACGTGATGGTCGTTCAAGGACCCTTGGAGTATAACCTACTCCTTGGACGAGACTATATATATTGCATGGGAGCCATCGTCTCCTCACTCTTTAGAGTAATGTGTTTTCCGCACGAAGGAAGAGTGGTCAAGCTCGTGGACCAGCTTTCATTTCCGGGATCACGCATCGCAAATAGTCATATACCATCCCTAAATGGTCTCTTCACGCAAGAAATGTCTCAACCCACAGTTCGTCCTCCCGATGAGCGCGAGCGATTCAGAAGGATATGACTGGAACCCAGGGGGCATGCGTCCTGGTCTGCTTCGGCAGGAAAACTTTGGGTATAGGGTAGGTTTCCCCGGGAGAATATGACTAGTCTGTACCCTGCCCATGCTGGAAGAGGGTTATTCTAGACTAAGATTCTTTTGTCAAAGTTATGTAAGCTGGGTCAGCACCGCTTACCTTTGTTTATCTCGGTAGACATCGCCGAAGAAGTGTTTTGTTTGCTGCGCAAATGAGACAATCTTTGGATAACCTGAAAGAGGTAGGCCTTTCCTGGTAGAACAAATGTTTTATCTGCAAATTGAGGGGTAACCTTGAAATCGTACTTTATGCCTGGGGGCATGCAAACCTTTTGGAGTGCAAGCAAGGAGCGACTATTTATTTTTTAAATTTTTAGGTCCTCCCTTTCAACCCGTAGGTCTAACCCTTTAAACTCGTAGGATTAGTCATTTCCGAGCTTGCATAAAGAAAGGATTCCAGGAGCAAAGCTTTGTAAGGCGCAAGCTCCATAAAAAATGGGATCTTACATGAGACATTCTCATCATATGACTGGATTAATCGAGCAGTTTTAGCACATAGTTCATGCTCGTTAAAAAATATAAGATCGAGCAAGTGTTTTAATTCGTGTTTAAGCTCGTTAAAAAATGAACCATCCTCCGGTAAATAACCACTGCGAATGTAGATTTATCAGCCATTAAAGCCTTGGTCGTGTTTGCACCATCACCTCCACTTTTCCATTGGCCGATCATTCACCTCCATTTGATTGTTTACCCATTTTGAGGAACAGCTGCGAAGAGTGATTTCACTAGCCATCCTTGTGACACTGCCGTGATTGGGAAATTCCAACCCTTACCTGGAATCAGCTGCTACCCGTTTTATCACTCGTTCCTCAAAAGACAAGTCTTCTTTAAGCTCTTTTCATCTGACTCGTAAAATATGAAAAGATTGCCGAGTTTTGGCCTTCCAGCTCGTTAAAGCGGCCGGAAGTGCTATCCCTCTTCTAGACTTTAATCTTTTTGGAATTGAGGGATTATTGCACAAAAAGATCGAGCGCTTGTTTTGTTCGGCTCGTTAAAACTATCGAAACTCATCCCTTCTGTATTGTTTTATACTTTTTCGGACTTAAGGGATTAGATGACGAAAAAGGACTTCCGGAGTTATCTTTACGTTCCTTTTTAGACTCTCTAAAAATGAAAAGGACCGAGTTATCTTTGTCGTTAGACTCGTTAAAAAACATTAATAGCGACAAACTTGTCTTTAGACGAGAACGAGTTTCACTATCGCTAGGCTTGTTAAAACATAGCGATGGGTTTGCCCGAAGGGAAAATTATAGAACAAGCATATGTTATCCTCCTCAAGCTTGACACAAATAAAGAGGTACTGGTCAGAAATGACTGGGGAAAAATTGGGAAGAAACTCAAAGAACTTTTATTGGTAGCAAGTCGCTCTTGAATATGACACTTCCACTCTGTGCCTGAGTCGGGTTGGGTTGTTTCATTCACCGGTCACATCACCATGGTCTCGCCATACCATCCACCTTTGGGGTAAATGCTACCAATCCATCACATAAGTGTCGCCGATATGTTCAAGAGAAGTCATCCAGAGAAGTCAACCGTGTCCCATCCACTACCATACATTATCCTTCATCCTTTCATGACCGCCACCCTGAACCATATATCATCAGATCGTTTTCACCTCCATCAAAATCATTTGCTCCGTTCCGTGTCACTGATGTGGGATACATTAAGGCCCTCCTTTGACGGATCGCTTCTTGTCGACATCAGCTCATTATCCAAGAATTTGATCTAGGAACACCCCCTTCAATTCTTTGAAGCTTGCATGCCTCAATGGCAAGTTTCTCACTTCTGGTGACAGGTATACATCAATGACCTTCGACCAAAAGATTTTGCGTGGTGTTCGACGCCAAGTCCTTTATTCACACCATGTGAATTGTACTGCAGTACCTTGAGGGTCATTATCATTATCGGTGATTCCTCTCGCGCTTGTTAACAGTTTACATCATTGACTGGTAATCAAGAGATGTCTTTCCATGTTCGACTTCAGAACATTTCTCACATGGATCGACTTGTACTTAGAGTGAAGATCAGACGAGATTGAAGACCCCGGATCTAGTTTCATCCATCCGGGCTGCGATATATATTCAGGAAAAATAAAGACATTGACATGTACAACATTACAACAGATAATCATCCTACCAAAAGGATGATGATTTCATCAAAATCATCAGTCTACCATCAGATAATTGTCTGTTCTATGTACAGAAAAATGAATTTATAAAGCTGAGCATGGGAATGCCCGCCTCAGCTAGATCATGAAAGCAGTATGAAAAATAATGTATTGTATTGTATCTTATTACAGGTCTCCTCCCAGCATTGGAAGAACTTCGGATCCTCCTAATAAAGCATTTCACCCGATAAACGGCCTCATACTTTAGGGGGCAACTGTTATAGACATTTTTGTGCCTTACAACATTGAGCATGAAATGTCCATAATCCAAGGGATCTAAAGTCCCTAAATGAGTTGTTCCTACCCCTAAAGGAACAAGGTCAACCAATGACAACTTCTCCCAAAAGTTCTCCACCAAAAACAACTCAGAAACAGTCAATTCAGGAGCTCCACTAGCTGCCTGCGCTGAAATGCAGAGGCTACACTGGCTAGGTGCATTGCAACGCAGGTGGAAGCACTACTAGGGTGCGCTGAGCGGGAAATGACAAATGGCAAGCTCATTCAACAAGGTGTACAAGCACTGGAAGCTTCCAGAATATTCCTCAATGACACTTGCCTCAATGAATTCGACCAAGTGATTCTCAACCTCCAAATGGAAGCAAGAACTGACAGAGAGAAGCCACAAGTCAAAACATAAGCTGACTCATCCTCTCTGCTTACATCTATATATGGATCTCTCACCCAGAGGTTCAAGAGGCTGGAATTTTGTACTTTGCAGAGAATTGTTGTTGGTTTGAGATTGAGATTAGTACATTGGGTGATTTATGCTTTGTTGGAGGAGAGGAAGGGATTCCTTTGCTGGGAGGTAGATGCTGGATCGGGACTCACTTGGTTGTATCTCCTCTTGAACTTTATTATCATATCAATAAAGCTATTTGAGTTTCTCCTATATGCTGGTATATCAATGATGTTTTGTTATATTTGCATATTTAGTTTATATCTGATCCTAAACTAGTTATGAATGTGAATCTATGTCTTTTGTGTAGTTTTCCTCTCTTGTGATCTTGCAGGAACTTGGTGAAGCTGGACCAGTGAAGGAGCAAGCAGCGGGAAAAAAGCAGAAGAGGAGAGATTGGATCGACAAACTAGCGGAAGACACCGGTTAGTTACATCCTTCTTCTCCATTTACATTTCATAAAGAAGAATACTTAGATAGTTTTCCTTGTTTGTTGCTAAGGCACTATCACACCTTAGAGTGGGATAGGGGCATTCCGAATTGGATACTTTTCCCAACAACACTCGTGACGTTCAGTACGGAGCCCGCCTTTCTAAGTAACTTCACCGCATTGTGATTACCAACTCTCCTACCCCCGTGGGGCTAAATAAAAAACCTATCTTATTATATAGAAATTTTCACTTATTTATCTCTAAATTATAGTTTAGAAAACATTTTCTCAATCATTTTGATGTTTCACCTATTTTTTTCATAAATATCCATTTTAAATTCTCTTTTACAAATTTCTAAATTAGTATTCCTTTTAAAAAATAAGTAATAAAAAGTGAAATGTTGTGTGTGATGTTAGGTATCTTGTGTTACTTCAAATGATAATTATATAGACCAATTTTTTTATATTAATAGTCTTCATGAAGGGGAAGCCATACCAGTAACATAAGTTCAAGCCTTAAGGTTCCTAATACCTTATCTAACTAGAGCATCTTATAAATATAAACTTATTGGTTGTGTCGGGCCTTGACATATATTGACACGAGAAGACAAAAAAGAGTATTAGTGTTGCAAGCAAAAAGACAATGAGTCATAACAACTATTAAGCATAATCTCTAATGCAAACCTCTTTTAGAGTGAAAATAGATTTGATATTAGATCTAGGTTGGTTATGATCATTGTTCAGTCAAGTGTTTTATCATTTGTTTCCTTCTTCTTCTTTTTGTATTACAAAGAAAATTTATTGGTAAAAGATAATTTTTTAATTGAGCAAAGAGGCTCATTCTGATGATGATGATGATGATGATGGTTAACGTCCACTGAGACCAAATTGGTTTATCGACCTATAATTTTTTTTAGTTTTTAATTATCTGGCTCCTCGTCTTTCTTGGCGAGATTGGTGTTGTAGTTTTCTTTTTTTTCCCTACAGTCTTCCAACTTCCTTTATCTTGCATCTCCTTCATCTCTTCTCGTTCTTGGGACATTGGTATCTTAGCTTCACGATCTATTGTGTTCGTCCTTTTGAAGATAGTCGGAGAAGAAGTTTGGTCTAGGAGATCTGCTTTGTTGTTAAATGAAGATTTATTTTTTGCGGTATTCGAATCCTCATAACTGTTGATTCCTCATAACCCACTATGAAAGCGATGTGTATGTATGTCCATCCCTCTTAAAATAAAAATAAAATATTCTCAAAATAGAAAAGTAATGTTGGCTATGTTATGCATATTTAATTAGTTATCCATATGACTTAATATAATTTAATGTAAAGTAAATAGAAGTAAAAAAAATTATAAGATGTTTGAACCTTATATTTCTCATTGTTTTTTGCACTCTAAAATAAGGTTGCACGTAAAGAAATTTGATCGCTCTCGCCCCATGCTAGATTTGTGGTTAAGATAGATCTATGTTGTTAAATAAAAATAAAATTTAATTTAATGATGTGTCTACTTTCATAATGTTAGTTTAATTATTATGTGGATGGTAAGTATTTAACCTCCATAGAATATTCTAAAACATTCTTAATAGCATATACAAAGAAAAGGCTAAGATTTATTTCCAAAGTAGTTATGCATTTTCTCCCTTTTAATTAAATTGATTAATTAAAATAAATGTCATATGAACAAGTGTCAAATGAAATGAGTTATCATTTTTTGGGCATGTGGTGTTGATAAGCCATGGTATTGTAACAAAACTCATTTATAGATTAAGAATTTTTATGATAAAGTGGGGGTGAATCTCCATGTTAAAAATTTTGTTTGCATGTTTCTTTAACACGCACCCATTATTATTATTATTATTTTAAATAAAAGTATAATTTAGTTAATCTTTATGATTTTTTTACTTTTATTTTACCAACTTGAGATGTATGATGAAGTAAGTGTTTTAGAGGCCTATTATGGATTGATTCCTATTGGCATTTACGGACCATTTAATTCATATGGCTCGGCTAGATATTATGTGGATGTTAGGTATTTAACCTTCATAGAATATTTTAGAAAAAAATTAGTAATATACACAAATCAAAAGTTGAGATCTTCAAAATAATTATGATTTTTTTGTATTTTTAATTAAATTCATTAATTAAAAAAAAGGTCATATGAACCAGTGTCATAGGAAATGAATTATAGTTTTTTTATCATATGGTATTGATAACTCATAATATTGGTCCATATTGTAACAAAAACTATTTACAAATTAAGAATCTCTATGATAAAGTTATGTTGAATCTCCATAATTAAAAAACTTGTTTATATATATATATATATATATATATATATATATATATATATATATATATATATATATATATATATATATATATACCTTATCATTAATAATAGAAATAATAATAATAATGTTTTAAAATATATATAATTAAGTTAATTTTTATGGTTTTTTTAATTAAGTTGATAGGTTTGTTTATTTTGGAATAGGGATTCCATAATTCTAATTTAATTATCAATAATTATTACGTGGATAGTAGGTATTTAACCTCCATTCAATATTCTAAAATATTCTTAGTAGTATACACACATCAATGGTTGAGATTTATCTACAAAGTACGTTTGCCCTTTGTGTCATAGGAAATGAGTTATAGTTTTTTTTATCATGTGGTATTGATAACTCATAATATTGGTCCATATTGTAACAAAACCTATTTACACATTAAGAATCTCTATGATAAAGTGATGATGAATCTCCATAATTAAAAAAAACAATGAATATATCTATATATATATATATATATATATATATATATATATATATATATATATATTGTTGGACACCTAATCCTCAATGGGTTAGCGTGGAAGCCGAATAGACAAAAGGAGTCCAAAAGACCTTGGGATGTGAAACCCCACGGTCAAACCATGTACTATAAATGTATATCTCTTATTAATAAAAATGTACTCTCATATTGTATCCTTCAGATTTTTTTGTTGCCCATATGTGTTTAACATGGTATTAGAGCCATGATGTGTGGCCTTCTCCCACCATTAGTTGGGTGGTCTTCTTCAAACTAGGTGCTCTGCCATTGTGCACTATTTTAGTTGTCCTCTCTGCCTTTTGCACTGTCCTTCCTGCAGAAATGTTACATTTACCTCACAGTGAATCCTGTCAGCTATATTGTAGTCGCAATTTTCTGCCCATATTCTGCATTTCTGCAGCCTGACATATCTGACCTCTGCGTCTGTCCCTTTAGGAGTAACTGAAATATTTCTCTACAAAAATCTGTATACGTTATTTTTCTGGTGTCAGTACAATCACTCAGGCCAAAACGCCTCCACAATTCCTGCGTTATCGATGCTCCCATATATGTTTTATGCTGCTCCAATAGAGGTATATACCAGCGTTGTCCATATTCATTTAAACATTTAATCCCCTTGTTGGTTCTATCCCTTTCTGAGCATTTGTAAGAGCAGGGACCGATCATCTGTCAACCTTGTTGGAACCTATATTCCATTAGAATTTTAAGCCCTATTAGTAACGGCTCTGCCATTTTCTGTCTACAGTAATGGCTCTGTCATTCTCTACCTATCTCTTTGCGCCTTGCTTCCTGCTTGCAATAATAACATTGGAAATTTCGTTGTCATTACTCTCTTCTGCCTGAAATATCCCTCGTTAGTTTTGAGCTAAATTCGAGCAGGTTTTTTCTGACTAAACCACCTGTCCCTTTCTCTGCATACATGAACCAGGCTTTCCATGGTCTAGCTCAGCAATAGCCTATCCTCTTACATTCCAAACTATACAAATTCTTTTGCTCGACTCTGTGGCGACTCTATTAGGAGACGATCCCAAAACTATCTAATGGCATAATTAAACTCATAGCGCATATGAGTCATGAAGCCATTGTAGTTAATGGATGTTGGTCCTCTGCGTTTTTTCTGAAAACCGTGGCTCCAAGAAATGGTGGAAAGACCATGTAATGGTGGCATAAGGACGACTGTAAATCTGGCATGGTGAAATATTTGCGTTTGAAAATGGGCCGTATGGATATTGTTTATGATGTAGTGAGTATGCATTGATTAAATTATGTGAGTGCGTTGAATTTCCAGAGCCATGAACGTTGGTCGAAACGCTGTTGTGGTGAATGTTGGTCCAAACTGGACTCCTCTCTCAACACCATCGAAGAGCTAATTCCATGAACTGTTGTACCCTGTAGAGCCTGTGGTACATTGATTCGAGCCGCTTTGAAAATTATGGTGTGTTGGTCAACATGACCATGCGTTGAAATACTCTGGTATATATATATATATATAGATATATATATATATATATATATATATATATATATATATATATATATATATATATATATATAATTTTGTTTGTTGTGGATAAACAAGATTCCGCCTGTTGGATTTCATCACCATGCAGAGTTGAGTACAGATACATTCAGTTGACTTCGTTGGGTTTGGTTTAGTGCGAGAGACGTTTGAAATGTGAAAGAGTTTCCAACTTCATGGAGAAATTGCTCTCAATCTCTTCATTCGGTTGTCGTGGTCACTTCTTGGAGGTGGCTTAATTCGCTTAAGTCAAGTGGTTTACTTGGTTTGGTTTTGTTGAACGTTGAAGGAATTGGAAGTCTTTCCAACTTCCTGCAGCTGTAGTAAGTGACAAGTGCACAATCTCGTAAACAATTTCTATGAATTTGTTGGACAGTTGTCCAACTTTGTTTCGAAAAAAAAAAATGTTGTCCATTGAATGTTTGCGTTGTTGGTATACTATTTCCATTTTCAAAGATAAAGTGGATTTCTTAATTTCATAAATCCAATTCATGTGAGCAACATGGTGTGCGTTGCATGAAGATTGCTGAAGACGTATGCTGCATATTGAATAAAACTATGAATGTGTGTTGTGCTGCTTATGAATGTGTTCTGCTGGGTGAATGTACTGCTGCCTTGGAATTTGTGCTATGTTGAGTAATTAAATAAAAGACCATAGAGTTGTAGAATAAATTTAAAGGTGGAATTGCATCATAGTCACAAATTTGTTAAGGGATGGTATGGTAAAAAAAAACCAGCGGCACGAAGAGAAGAATTGATGCTGGACGACTCTATGGACAAGTGATTTTCATTTGCAAGTTGCAGCATCCACACACACAAAAAAAAACTATCTTGGGTGAAAACGAGAACTAAACTGACTTGGCGCATCCGTAGGTGAGTTGCTAGATTTGTTCTCACAAATAGAAGACTGAGATTATTTAAGGGCACGTACTAAATTTCTTGTATGACCGAATGCTATAATTTTAAACAACTATTTCAGAAGAGGAGGTGTTGGTTATACTGAGGTGTTGCTATATGTTAAAGAGGTAGCCAAAAATCCGCCAATAACTTACTCAAATCTGGTATCTCCAATGCTGAAGCGAACCGTGAGTTAATGCCATCATAGACAGTTCATGTATATACCAGATTTTGTTTGTGTACTAGCTCTCCCCTTTATCTATTAAAATAGTTAAATGGCTGCTAGCATCTACAACATCATTGTGTAAATTCTGAACATGTATTTCAGTGAAGAGTGAAGAAGTTTGCAGTTGCTGTTGCCCCAATTGTGGCATTGTATTTAAAACTCACTATAGTTTTTTTCTACATATATATGCATCGATTCCTTGATTCGACTGCTGCATAAGAGTTTGGTGGGATGTATAAAGGCAATGATTGTTTTGACAAATAAAAGTAATCTTTTGTGGAGAAAATTTTAGTCGGTTGTATTGTTAGAACATAGTGCTGATCATGAGTAAACTCTTATTTTGGTGCTTGCTGGTTGCACACTGATCATTTGCTGCACATTTACAAAGGATATTGCTAGTGGATATTACTTTTCTGCATTGAGTAGTAGTTGTGTTCAGTTTTTAAGGTGTAATTCTAACATTGAAGAAAAAATGGCTAGAATCAACGAAGTATTAGAGTTCCTCAAAACTCTCATATTGTCTACTACTCATGATACATTAAAAGTCAGCAAAGTTTCTCTCACAGACATTCAGGTCTGTCTACAAAATGCATAAGAGAAAATTGATTTTTTGCAGCTTGAATCTTAGCTACAGTAAGAAGAATTAAAACAGAGGAGTCATTTTGAACATGTTTCTATTCAAAACATTGAGACTGCAACCCATCAGAAGCAAGTCAATAATGTTACAGTTAGTTCAGATTTAGTACCCGATAAAGCAACAGTTGTACATGCAGATGTAGAAACTCAGTCTGCACTTCCCAAGCCCATCATTAGACCTTGGGAACAACTTGCCCACAACAAGCACATAACTTGTCTTGGATATGAGAATGACTTGTCCTTTCATATTCCAGACTACTCAAAGCCCATTCAGTTTTAGAGTGCTAGATTCCTTCATGACAGTGCACCTCCAGGTGTTCCAGATTCTGCCCCTCTTCCACAGCAACAACAACAGATTGTGAAATGCCAACACTATGACCAAGTTGGCCATTTGAAAGATCACTGTTTTGCTCTTCATCCATGTAAGCACTGTCATAAAACCACCCATTCTTCACATCGATGCTTCAGAAACAAATGTCCTGCAAGAAAAAAGATTCATATTGGATGGATGGCTTCCTGGCAATGGGCATCAACAACCAAGAAGATATTCCAATCACATGTCAGAATTTGTTCCAGAATATTGAACGGTCTTGCAGTTGAGTTTTCTCCATCATCTCACCTTATATCTGACAGGGGGGAAATGATGGTCATCTACAAGCTTCAAAGCCACATCAAGCGAGCCTGAGCCACAACCTGCCATACCAGATTCAGAGTTGTATCCAGAGACAAAGATGCCCCTGAACATGCCTCCAGTTGGTAATCTGGGACACTTCCTCTAGCAGAAGACTTCAACTTTTTTCCAGTTTCGGAAGTATTCCAGGAATGAAATTGAGGACACTTCCTCTAGCAGAAGACTTCATCTTCTTGCCAGACTTGGAAGAGTTCCAGGAATTGCATTAAGCATTCCAAAGTTGTTGGTCATCCTTAAACCATCACAGGTTGTGACTTCCCTTTTCAGGTTGAAGTTCTCCCTTTTATGCAGGGTGAGACCTCCCTTTCATGGTTGAAGGTTTCCCTCTTTAAAACCATAGGAACACTTGCTCTAGCAGAAGACTTCAGCTCCTTTCCAGTTTTGGAAGAGTTCCGGGAACTGCACTAAGCGTTCCAGTGTTGGTGGTCATCCTTAAATCACCGCCCTTTATACCAACATTTCAGAGAGCACATTCAGCCTAGTGCCGCCATGCATTTTTGCACATTTTGTATTACAACTCTCTTCTTGGACTCATACATAACCCTTCGGATTAAGGGGGGAATTTTGGACACCTAATCCTCAATGGGTTAGTGTGGAAGCCAAATAGACAAAAGGAGTCCAAGAGACCTTGGGATGTGAAACCCAACGGTCAAACCATGTACTATAAATGTATATCTCTTGTTAATAAAAATGTACTCTCATGTTTTATCCTTCAGATTATGTTGCTACCCATGTGTGTTTAACATATATATATATATATATATATATATATATATATATATATATAGATATAATAAAAAAAATTATAATCCTTTAAAATATATATAATTAAGTTAATTTTTAAGGTTTTTTTTAATTAAGTTGATAGGTTTGTCTATTTTGGAATAGGGATTCCATAATTCTAATTTAATTATCAATAATTATTACCCGAATAGTAGGTATTTAGCCTCCATTTAATATTCTAAAATATTCTTAGTAGTATACACAAATCAAAGGTTGAGATTTATCTACAAAGTACGTTTGCCCTTTTTTCCTTTTTAATTAAATTGATTAATTAGAAAAATGTCATATGAACAAGTGTCATATGAAATGAGTTATGGTTTTTCCATAATATTAGCCCATTTTATTGTAACAATGCCTATTTAAGATTAAGAATCTCCACTGTAAAATGAGGGTGAATCTTCATGATTAAGAATCTTATTACACATTTTTTATTCTTAAATATATAATTGCTTAATTTATATAAATTATTTTTATAATTAATAATAATAATAATTTAAGTAAGGTTATAGTTTAATTAATTTTTTTGGATTTTTTAAATTTTAGCAATATGAGACCGTATCATAAGAGGTGTTTTGATGCTTATCATGAAGTGATGCCTATCAAAATTTAATAGCAATTTAATTTCTATAGCTGCCTTAGTTTTAGCAATATGAGATATTTGATGAAATAACTCTTTTGATGTTTCATTTTTTTCCAAAGAAAAAAAGCGAACTTTTTATTAAAATAAAAAGTTACAAAGCATATGCATTAAGCATTCAATTTGGCTGTGTGAAAGAAGATCATACAGCCCGCAATGTATAGTACTGCCTAAAAGCAGAAAAGGAAAGAGCTGCTCCAATTTTCCGGAGAGCAGCCTAAAGGAAAAACAGTTGGCCTAAGTCTTCCTGACCTTCTTCTTCTCCACTTTTCGCCAACCATCCATGTTGGGGGGGGAGTCAATAATGGCTAACTGGTTTTCCGTCGTAATCATTGGTTGCTCCTTATCTGAATCCGATCCTTCAGGGCTGTGACTTTGTTTATTACCACTTATTTCTAGCTCGAGCTCTTGTTCCTTTTCCTCATTAATCTCCTTGTCCTTATTGTCCTGATTTTTATCCTTTTCTGTATTTTGTTCTTCTTTTTTTGCTGTAGTTGCCTTCTTAAGTGCGGCGTCTATATTCTGCCATCCTTTCGGCTTCCTTTGTTGTTGCTTGCTCTTGTTGAGGCTTGGACATGCATTGTACAGATGACCTATTTGTTGACATCCCCGGCATCTGAAAGCTGTATTCTCATAGTCCAAAGATTGTTTCCACTGTGTATTATTGAAATTCAGGATGATGCTCTCAGGTAGTCCTCGGCTGAGATCTACCTCGACACATATTCTGGCAAAAGTAAATATTCCTTTTATGTGTCTCTCTCCATCTATCTTTAATATTCTCCCCAGGGTATTTCCAATTGCTATTAGGACCTTTGAATGCCAAAAATGTAATGGAAGATTATGCATCCTAACCCATACTGGCATCCTTGATACCACCATGGTGTTAGCATCAAATTCAGGGGTAATAAACAGTCCAGCACTGTCCCAGAACCATGGCCCTTGGTTGAGAACTATTTCCTTTTCTTCCTCTGTATCAAAACATACTATAAAAAACCCTTTAGGGTATAGGTAGATTTGGCACTTTTTTGTCCAAACCAAGTAGATCCATTGATACAATGCATCAGCTCTAGGCCAAAAGCCATTAAATCTACAAATAACTTCATTTTTTTGTAGATCTGAATATATGTTTTTTACCTCTGGTATTTCGATGGAGATGGATGGGCTCTCCGGCATTTGATCTACAATGTACTGCCCTGGAGGTTCAGTGGTAGTTGTGGTGGTTTTTCCTTTGCCCTTCACTGCTTCCTTAAAAAATCCTTTGCTTTGCGAGCTAGTTCCAGCGTTTTCGGCTCCTCCTCGTAATCTCATATTGAGAAAGATTGTGGAGCCTGGCTTGATGTTGTATTCTTGCATGGTTCTGCATTCCTGCAATGATCTGCCCTCATTTAATAGGTGTTGTTCCCCAGCTGGGTAGCCAGTTTGATCAGCGATATTGTTCTTCAGATCTGAAACCCTGTCACTGTCATATGTCCAGATCACGATTGTGGTTCCTTTTGGCATCTTAACAAAGATTTGAAACCCCGACCTAGCACTCTGGGGTGGCTCGATTCTTGTCGGATCTGAGCCATTCAACTCCGTATCCGAGAGAGGTTCCAGATAAAACCCTGGGTCGAAAGAACATTCGCCCGTGCTCTCCATTTTTTCCTTTTCACTTGGGCAGAGGGATGACTTGGCACGTGCATGCCTCCAGATCTAGGCTTGGGATGGGCCTTCCAGTCTGCTGTATGCCTGATCTGTCAGATTGAAGGCGGATCTGAAGAGAAAACTCCCTTCCATAGTAGAAAGGATCAGCCCGGGTCCATACAAAAGCCATGCAGAGGCAACGTTTTCAAACTCGGGTTTTGTATCGGCAATCAGCCACTCGCAGGGGAGGGTGATTGTCTCAGGCGTGATAGATCTGAGTTCGTACCTTGTCAAGTAGTTCAGTTTGCCGGCTTGAAGATCCCCGCAGCCTCTCTTCACCTCACAGTATTCTGCTTCGCGCTCTTCCTTCCCTTTGCTGCGCTTCCTTCTCAGTGACTCAGAGACGTCAACAGATCGCTGAATGGCTCGAGTGATAGATCCCTCTACAATGAACTTGGATGCAGCTCCGCCGATTGAGTTGCTGTTGCTCATTGACTCCCGTCCCACGTAACTGGGTTGCAGAATGAGTGCAGACGCGTGAGGGTTCATGGCTCGGACCTTGAATCGAAACCTCTGGAGCTCAAAAAATCCAAGAAATTTAGAGAGTTCTCTCTTTTGATGTTTCAACTAATGTATATAAAAAAAAAATCCAATAACGATAGGGAGATTAAAATATTCCTCCCTTGCTATCATTGTTGTTCCATAAGTCATATATATATATATATATCTATATATATATATATATATATATATATATATATATATATATATATATATATATATATATATATATATATATATATATAATTTAATTGGTAAAGATGATAATAATGAAGAAGTTGACTATTACAAAGATTGAATAGACTTACACTTTGAAAGTAAATCCCCCATTTACAGATTTTGTTGAGTTTCATCTATGTTTCGATTTAGACATGAAAGTTTAAAAACAAAAGAAACAAATATTTTTAATAATTTCATAAAAATATATTAAAAACAAAACAAACAAATATCTTTAATAATTTTATAAAATATATATCAAATACAAAATGGGAAGAAGGATCTTGGTGTGACTCGAAACTGTTGGAATAATTTTGAAATGACGAGTCTAGATAGAGTCGATGAGTTTTGTTCTTGTAGTTAGTGTTTGAGTTTATCTGTCATGAGTTGTGTCTTCGTAGCTGGTGTTGTGAGTTGGTGATCCAAATTATTTGGATCTAGATTGTCCTAGAGGTTGTCTATGGGTGCCTATATAATGTACTAGTTGTCTAAGCTATTTGATCTATAAGAAATTTTTTCATTCTTGTGCATCTCTTTGGTTCTCTAATATGGTATCAGTTACATGTCAAATTTTCTTTCTTGAATGGTGAATTAAAAGAAGAAGTATATTTTGTTAAGCCTGAAGGGTTTGTAAATTAGGGACAGGAGAATCTTGTTTGCAGGTTAAAGAAATCTTTGTATGGTTTGAAACAAGCACGAAGATCTTGGTATGTGAAAATTGATTCATTCTTTTATGAAAAAGGTTTTGTGAGAAGCAAAAGTGATCCTAACTTGTACATCAAGAAAGATGAAGATGGGAATATTTCCTTATGTT
The DNA here is from genome assembly GCA_031772625.1 of Pinus tabuliformis. Lineage (NCBI taxonomy): Eukaryota > Viridiplantae > Streptophyta > Pinopsida > Pinales > Pinaceae > Pinus > Pinus tabuliformis. Next base: position 43,817,917 of record CM062806.1, on the reverse strand, counting down.
GAAGGCTTGAAAATCTCTGCCTACAACAATATAAGGGAGAGCACCCAGTCAGGAACTTAGATCAGCCCCTTTTTCATTGAAATGGTGGTTTCCACTAGTCAATCTAGTCCAATCTATCTCCATTGGCTTAAAGTATGACTTTCCTCTAGTAATAGAGAAGAGACATCAGATTAGTCCTCTTGCTGATCGGGTGAATCCATCTCTATTTGATGCTTTAATGAGTCTAGCGAAGGTGAAACTTGGCCTTGTCTTGATTGACAAGTTTGTCACTATTTGATGTTTTTAACGAGTTTAACGACAAAGACAACTCGGTCCTTTTCATGTTTAGAGAGTTTGAAAAGGGACGAAAAGGAAACTCCACAAGTCATTTTTTGTAAAATAATCTCTCAAGTCCTAAAAAGCGTAAAATAATACAAGAGAGATATCGTTTCCAATCTGTTAACGAGCTGGAAAGGACAAGCACTTAGTAATCTTTTCATGTTTAGAGAGTTTGAAAAGAGCTTAAAGAGGAATCCGCTTTGAGGAACGAGTGGTGTCTAGGGTAGAAATTAGTTCTGGTGATGTTGGAACTTCTCAAAACATGTTGATTTATGTGAAGAGGCTGGCTAATAAGACCACTCATTTCAACTGTTCCTCAAAAAAGGCAAAACAACCAAGTGAAAGCGTATGATTGGTCAAAGAGATGGTGGTGATGGAATGAAACAACCAAGGCTCATCTGATAGAAAAGGCCAATAGAATGGAAATCACAAGGAAATGGGTTCATTTTTACACAAGCTTGAACCATAGGGAACTATTCTTGGATTCAGTTTCATGTTTACACAAGCTTGAAACGAAAAACTATGCTTGTATTCAGTTTCACTTATGCTTGAATTCAGTTTCATTTTTAGACAAGCTCGAAACGAAAAACTATGCTTAGATTCAATTTTACTTTTACACAATCTTAAAATGAAAAACTATGATTGAGATTATTTTACATGCCCCCAGCATGATGAAAGGGAGAGTCTCCTGTAACCAGATGGAAGTTGCAGCGTGAAGCAGGACGATTATCCAACACCTTTTTGGCTTCGTCCAGATAGGTACAAAAGTGAATGGGGTGATTCCATTCACATAACCTACAGGGAAACTTAACTTTACCACTAGGTGCATGCCCCCCAAGCTTCATTACATTCCCTTAAGTAGACTACTCGTGGCTATCAGGTGGATGGAATAAAGGTTCATTTACGAGATCAAGTGAAAGACTCGACTGGGATTTTACGAGATCTACTCAAAGACTCGACTTGGAACTTGGCTCAAGGGGACCTTGTTTCATTTTTTAATGAGTTTGACACAAGACAAGGAACTTTGCTCAAATTCCTTGGTTTCATTTTTTAATGAGGTTGACACAAGACCAAGAACAATCCCCATGAACCTGTTTCATTTTTTAAAGAGGTTGACACAAGACAAGGAACTATCCTTGAACCCTTGTTTCATTTTTTAATGAGGTTGACACAAGATAATGAACCATCCTCAAAGACCCTTGTTTCATTTTTTAATGAGGTTGACACAAGACAACGAACTATCCTCGAAGACCCTTGTTTCATTTTTTAAACGAGGTTGACACAAGACAATGAACTATCCTCGGACCTGTCAATCACAACTCATAAGAGGTCATGAAGGAGAGATCTGCTTCGAATTCCCCCAGTACATAATGTACAACATCAATGAATTGATCGTCAGTTGATGTAGGTATGGAACGGGTTGCCACATAATTAACCCATGGCGAGGATGATACCATTGGTACAAAAGGACCATTTAGGGAAGATGGTTGAATGGAAGCCATATTTGGACCGGGAAATGAAAACTGGTCAAAGGTGACAATTCTGGCTTCATGCGGGAAACAAATCACTCAAAAGAGTGTTGAAACAATAACTCCCATGCCATAAACATAGTCGTGCCCAAGAAGTAAATTGTAATCTAAAGGGCCTGGGACTACCATCACGTTCAGATAAACAATTTTTCCTCCCAAACTAATAGGTAACTGAGGGAGGATCCTTAATGGTTGACTGGTTCCTCTGTTAAAACCTAACAGATTCTAGGTAACAGGCACAAGCGGTGGCAAACCAAGCGCTTGCCAAGCAGTTGAGGAAAGGATACTCACAGATGCACCTTCATCTATAATAGTTCCAAATACAATCATATTACAAACTTTTACTATGATCTGGAAAGGCACATAAGAAGGAAGACAGAATCCTACTAGTCGGTTCCAATCAAGGGAAGTGACTAGACTACTTGGAGGGGGTACCGTAGAAACGGGAGAATTAACCCCTTGAGTTATGAGAACAGGAGGATTTTCCTCCTGTCTTAATGGAATAGGAGGACTGCCCCCAAGCTCTTTAGAATTTGAAGAAACAAAAAGAACTTGAGTGGTATCATGTTTACTCTCTTCGGGAAAGGTACGATTTACTGAAGGTGAAATCGGGTCAACTGTTACCTCGACCTGTTGATTTAGGTCAGGTATAGACTCATAGGATTCACTTTCAGAGAGAGTGGGTTTGGCTGATGGTTGATTTGAGTCAGTCAACTCATCAATTGGTGAAGGATTTAGGGATAGTTCCCTGTAACCAGATGGAAATCGCTGCGGTGAAGCAAGACGGTTATCCAACACTATTTTGGCTTCATCCAGATAGGGACAAAGGTGAATGGGGTGATTCCCTTCACATAACCTACAGGGAAACTTAACTTTACCCTTATTACCATGAAATTTACTACCATTAGTTAATGGTGTGTCACCAGCATGATCTCCAGAAGTTGATGACATAGGATGATGTGAATGGGAAGATCATTCTTCTAAGATTTGAGGAATATCAAGACAATTTCGAAGAATATGGTCTCCCACACAAAGTTTTTATGGATATCGAACTTTGTGAGGCTTGACGGGCAGTTTCTCATTAGATGTTGCATTCAGAGCAATGGTTGCTTGGTTTCCCCTCTGCTAAATTTTCTTCTTCTTCTTCTTCTTCCCTTTCTTCTTCTTCTTAGCCACTTGGTTACTAGTACCAATACTTTCACCAGGCAAAGAGGAAGAAGGGGAGGAAGAAACAATCGAGGAAGAAGGTAAAGTGTCAACTTTAGGATCAACTGGAGTTTGATTTTGTCTAGTTGGAAGTGTACTCGATTGTGGAGAAATCATGACATTTCGAACCAAGGAGGTTGAAGACAACCATACTGGCAAACCAATGGTAAATCCCGAAAGGGATAATGTAGCCATATAAGGAGCACCAATATTTCCGAAAAGAGGAAAAGTACTAGGATTCCCATCAAAAGGAATTCCTTGATCGATGGACTCAGACCAACTTCAGTTGATGATCTTTCTGTTGATGATATTTTTGTGTGACAGTTATTAGCTTGAACCATTCTACTTCTTCATCTTGCTCCAACATGTCCAAAATTATGACATATAAAACATTCAACATTATTCACTAGAGGAAATAATCGATTAGCACTTCCATGGTTAGGAGTAATGTTTTTTTTTGAAGAATTTCTTTCCTTGGTTGTTGATGCGGTTGATCTCTTATCTCATTGTTGAGCATTTCTGATTTTGCACTAGAGTTCCTTGATTCAATTTGTGAGAAAGATTCACGTTTAACAGTTACATGAAAACCAAGACCAGATTTGATGGTAGGAGACCTTTAACTACTAACAATATCATCCAAAATCTTAGTACTATATTGAAATCAGAAAAGTTTATATTTTCTTCTAATTTACCTTTTAGGATATTTACCTCAACCTAATATTGCGCTTCCTTTTCAAGATATTGCTTCTTCATGATTTCTTCAACTTTTCTTCCTTCTTCCACTTGTTGCCTTAATTCGAGAACTTCATTTTCTTGTTCTCCAAATGCCAGGAGTAGCTCTTCATTCCTCTTATTTGAATTTTTGAGATCTTCTTTTCGAGAAACAATCATACCTTCAAGACCTTCAAGACCTTCACAGTAGCTGGTTCATTCTAAAAGTTCCTTGGTTGTTGTTTCCTTTTCATTCACTTCAATTCTCAATGATGTCACTTCATCCTGCAACCGTTGACATTGGTATTCATTTTCCTTGTACTGTTTCCTTACTTTGTTTCCTTCCTCCAACTAGGCTTTTAATCTGGTAACTTCTTCTTTGTAGGAACATTCCCTTTTATCAATTTGATCCTTTTGATCTCTAATTGTGTCTCTGAGATTTTTAAATTCTACCTCTATTTTATTTCTTTCTCTTTCACCCATAAGAGAAAATTTAGTTGTTTCACTGTCACATTCATTATCTTCAAATGAACAGAGAAATGCATCACCAGAGGACAACAAATTCATACCTTATAATTCTTTTGCTTGTTCATCTTCATTTTGAGGTGATTCTGAATATGAGGTGTTGCTTCCGCATAATGGCCAATCGTCTCTCCCACTATCGCAATTCCTTTGAGATGTCTTCTTATTTTGAGGTGCTTTCTTCTTTTTCTTCTTTACATTGTCACTATGGATCTCCTTCAAGCGATCAAGCTGTGCCAAAGGACCTCCTCTGATACCAATTTTTGGAAATAATACTGAGAGGTGGGGGGGGTGAATCAGTATTTACAAATCATTAACTTTTTTGTTTCCATAATCATATTTATATACACTACTTCAGGGAAGGGAACTCGCGTGTGTACGAAACTGTTCTTAAGGCAACTAGCATATATCCAATGGACTTATGATTCAGTTAATTCATCATATGTTGATCTTTAATCAGTGCATCAGTGCTTTATTAAACATTAAACAGTAACCATGTGCAGTAATAATAGAATAAATCATCACACGTAAGCAACACACATGAACACCAAGATTTAAGGTGGAAACCCAATGTGGGTGAAAACCACCTACTGTTGTCATTTCTGTCTTCTTTTAATCATAATAAAATATCTTTACAATCATGTATTGGTGCAAACTAAAACCAGTACACAGGCACCCACCTACAGAAGGCTACAACCTTCTATTGTTCTCCAGCTTCTACTGGATGGAAGCTACATCCCCCTAGTTCTTGTACTATCCGATATGCTTACTAGTACGTAGGCTCCGACCTACAGAAGGCTACAACCTTCACTCATTCTCCAGCTACTATTGGAAGGGAGCTCCAACTCCCTGACCAAATCACCAACCACTACTGGCAGGAAGCTTCGACTTCCTCACTGAAGGCTCCAACCCTCCATATCCTCTAGGGACCACGTTTCATAAATTTTCACACTAGATACTCTTGGTACACAATACTTATAATATGAAGGCCACATTCCATCAAATTTTCACACTAGACCCATTAGTAACATTGAAGCTCAAAATCAATCACCACTGCAATACAACCATAAAATACATTTGCATCAACCAATCACTGAAACCTTTGAACCTCTGTCACAATTGAATCAAACAATCACTGAACCTCTGACACAACTGAATAAACCATTCATTCAAACTTAATCAAATTCAACCAATCAACTAGAACAGATAGATCACTGTAACCAGTACATAAAACTAAACCCATATCATTGCATCAACAACCAGAACTAACTGTAACCTCAAAAGGCATGTGTCAGAATGTATATGCTCCTTCAATGAAGCAAACTTACGTGTATACACTACTTCCTTTTGCCCAACCTATGTATACCACTAAAGATACTTAATCATAAAACCTCTGAACCACAAACTGTACCAATCAGTGACATTATGAAGATCTAATGTCATATTACAGTGTTCTAAACAGATAGCAACAAGGATCACCCTTCTTTCTCAATCAATTAATCAATGAGACACAAACTCTTTATGAATTCAGTTTTGCTTTCAGATCTAAGAAGACTTCATTGACAGACAACAGTAAAACAGTAGCACTGATCTGATAGATTAGCCATCCTTGAACATCAAGCTTTTCTTTTTCATATGCTACTTGGAAGAGACAAACCAGCGTGTACATGCACCTTCACCAAAGCAAACCAACATATAGATATGCAAATAGTTACTTATAACTTTGATGCAATTCCCGACTTCATACATACCCAGATCATCACATATAAAGGATAAAACATGTGTTATCAATCAGATCTAGCCCATCCATTATCAGATGACATAATGATAAGTCATTATGATCCTTATCCATCATTATATCTCATCCATCATCAAACGCTCAGGTGCATATTTAGTCTATATCAAGCAAAGCATCAGAAACCCATAACATGCATATTTTCCTTTGATCTAAAACTTCATCAGATATTCATTACTTGTGCACTTATCCCTTTGATCTTATCCTCCTTATATAGTTTTAGGCCTTTCTCAATACCTTGGACCAAAACCACTTAGGACCAATACCTTGGACCAAATACCTCGGACCAATACCTTAGACCAATACCTTGGACCAAATACCTCGGACCAAATACCTCGGACCAATACCTTGGACCAAAACCTAGGACCAAAACCTCGGACCAAAACCTTGATTTTCCATCCCATACACATTTTTCCTTCTGTGAAATTGCGTGCATACATATACGCTCTTTTTGTATAGTGAACCCGCATGTACACGCTCTTTTTGTACAGTGAACTTGCGTATACCACTTAACATACCTAAAAATGTCCTTCTTCTTCAACTTCTTGATTTTGTTCTGTAGTTATTTGTTCCTTCATCCTATTATTTTTTACCATTACTTTGTTCCCTCTTAATAGACCTCTTATAATGTGATTTTCCATTATACATTACTTTTGAACTGATTCCTTTGAACTGCCCTTCATTTTTTCACATTTGTAAACACAATTGCCATGCATTCTGTCACATCTTATATCTCTCCTATAGTTCATCTAGTTACGTAAATTCATCTAGTTACCAAATACAAGTGAGTTATTTTGCTAGAAGTGGGTTGCCATCAAGTACAACACATGTATGATAATTCCAACAACAACCTATGAACTTTCACCTTCCCTTTCTCCTAACCATTATTTCATAAATAAATTACCAAAGGATGCCATTTTTCCTTTCCAAAGCCTTTGGCATTGCCTTTGCCAATTTCCTTAGCCATAATAACATGGAAAATTTTAGGGTTTAATATTCGCAAGTGGGCTAATTTTCCATGGTTTTTCCAAAAAGAAGATTCACCAATTTCCATTTTCTCTAAAAATGATTTGCCCAAATTTTATGGTATAAAATTATTTACCTTAAAAATTAACAAAATTGTATAAAGACTATAAAACTATTAGAAATTTGCATGTTTTTACAAATATATCAATAAACATTTTATAATTTGAGGACTAGTAAGATTCGCCAAGGTTTCTAAATTTTAAGACAAATTCTCATCCTTAAAATTTCCCTGCATAATAAACCAAATGAACACCCACACTAGGATGTTTTCGCCCAACATTCAACTCGGAATAGTGTCCCATAACCATGGTTATTATTATTCCTTTATTAACTTTTATTACATGAAATTTTCACCAGGATTATTACAAACTTCTCTCCCATAGCCAATAGAAACGTTCTGAGTGATAACAATTGTTATAAGTGTTACTCTTTAGTCATGTGTTTCTACAAGAGTTAAAGTCCATGAGCCTTTTTCATTAGGTCTCCATGTCCTAGATTAGGTCCTTATGTTGATGATATGATACATAGAGTTTGGAGAGGATCTATAAGTGTTGGAGGATGCTTGAGCTAGTTTTACAGGTGCTGGAAGATGTATGACATGTTTTGGAGCTACGTACTGTTGGAAATGTTGTTGTGCAGTAGGTTGATGGCCCAAGTGTTACTATATTTATTGGTTGGCATCAAATTCAACCAATTTTGACATGTGATGATGATGGTGATGTGGAATTTACTTGGTCAAATTTTGCAGAGGTGTCAATGGCTTCCAGAGGTCCTACAGAGGCTTTTCAAGCTCTGGAAGAAGTTTGGGCAAGATCTGAGTTGATTGCATTGGTTTTCTCCCATCCTATGCCCTAACCATGTGGAGCTAAGAATGTGAATGCAGTTGAAGGGATCCAACGACATGGAATAAGGCTTATCCATGCAATTGCAGCTGAGATCCATCAATTTTGTGCATGTGGTTGAGAATTTAGCTAGAAATTCTTCGGATTCCTCACGCATCTTAGCTAATTTTGTTATTGTGGTGATTTTCTTGATCGAAATATTTAAGTATATTCTTGAAAAAGGTCACGGAGCTTCTAGAGGTTGGTTAAACTTGAAAATATCTATTACCTAGTGGAGAAGAGTGGCTTGATCATGTGAAGTTGTTGGATCTGAGCAAATTGAGAAATGTGAAAATAATTTTCCAGTGCTCCATAACATGTAAGATTTACTGAGTTAACCATCTGATAAAATGATAAATAGAGGAAGGTTTTGATTCTATTTAGTTGGTCTTCTTGAGAGTCTAACAGCATTCCATTTAGATGGCACTGAGTGTGAGTAGAGATGTTGGCTTGTTGGGGCATGACCCAGGTTCATAGTTAATTAATCAAACAAATCCTGGTACTACTGGCCCTTTCGGCAACAGTTTGTGGAGCGTGGACTGAGGTCTCACACGAAGTAGTATGGGAGGGTGCTAGAACCAGGTTTCCGCACCCTGGAGATGTCTGATGAGGTCAACTAGTCTACGCGGTTTGACCCTACACGCAACTCACCTCATACATTTTCCCGTACCTCACGGCTTGATATTCGGCCTTTGCACTGCCCTTACTCAGGGCTGAGCACCGTGCTCTATGTTATTACCCAAGATCTCACTTGTATGTTCTTATGTTAGTTCGTTAAGTGCCTTAAGTTATATTTAAAAGCATAAACCATTCATACAGATGCGTGCAGTAAATAAACCATATACATGTAAATATTAAACCAAGAACAGATACACAAAGTTATAACCAAACTTCTCTTTATTATCTCTTTCCTCAGTTACATATTTGACTCCACCTTACGCACTCAGCTGTAGGGGTCCGCGCACTCAGCTGCAGACTAATAGGCCTCTATGCACTCAGCTGCAGAGCCTTTTCCTACTCTACGACCCAAAAACTTGTTTACACACTTAGACTTTCTCTTCCTTATTCATCCGCATATGTCTATTACAACCTAGAGCCTCACTCTATTTATACACTCCCATGGTCTGTGGATCATGGGTAGACTGACACTACATTACAAAACTAAGGCGGACAACGTTATGACTCTATCATACTTTCGCACCCTGCGCCTGTGGAGTACTGAAGAAGGTATGTTTTTATTGATTATTTTGTCATGTTTTCTTTAAAACTCATAACCCCTCTGCATCATGAACTAGGTAGATAATAAGAAATTATGGAAAAATATATGGGATTTGTAGGTAACGCAAAACAACTAATAATTGCCATTTTCTAATGCAGAAAAAGGAAAAACGAAAGATTGTCGTCCCAAAGAAAAACACAGGTCAAAGTTAACTGTTGTCCCTTTGGCAGGGAACCACATGCAGAGAAGGCGATCCAAATTGAAGCGTATCAGCCAAGGAAAGGAAAAGGAGATATCGAATCGGCGCAAGAGAACAAATGGATAACTAGGAATTAACAATTTGGCGAATCCCTCAGGATCCTTTGATCCTGAGGGATCGCTATCTTAACTATTTTTGCATCATTGATATCTCCGCTCGGCTGTTATAAAAAGGGGCAGCAATGCTAGCTCGAGGAGGACGACCTATTGTTATTCTTATGTAATTTCTCTTTGTATTTAAAACTTTGATCATTGACTCTCGTTGAGAAGTGATCCACTATAACTCTGCTTTGATGCTTTAATATAAATCTGGTTGTTGTTCCATCTTTGATCCTGGAATAATCTCAAGCGGTGTGTCCCTGGAGGCTAAGGGCCCAGCCCTGGTGGAACACCTGCTCCTGTACCATTATCTTTAATTCATGTGTGGTTTTCATTATCAGCTTTGTTCGGTAATCTGATGTGTTTTGTTATTTTACATCACGGCTCTGTTATATTTACAATATCGTTCTCTGTGATAGGAATGTCGTATTGTTCATTCTGACTTTGTAACGCATTGCTGTTCCTTACAGAATTCTATTGTTGTTCAATTACAGAGTAATTGGGACGTAACGTTCATAAGTTGGTATTACTGTATTCATCTATGGTTCACACTTAATCGCGATTGTTGTTCAACTGACATTATTGTTCCATTACGAATTGCAATCGTTATTCTTTGTAACTGAGATTAACATTTGTGGTATCGAAGTCAGATTACTGTTTCCCTCAATATCAAGGTGTGCTATGTGTTTTATCTATTTTGGTTTACTGTAAATTCACATTTGGCTCTAAGTGTTGTTCTATATTTCATTACTAATCAGTTGCCGTTCTATTTCCATTTGTTGTCCGATTTATTCTTAGAGTAAGGATTGTTATCTAATTTCTGTAGGATACGATTGCTGCCTTTATTTCCATAGAATAAGGTTTCACTGTTTATAAGAACTAGTTGCTGTTCCATTTCCTAGTTGTTGTTCCATTTATAGTTGTTGTTCCATTTCCTGTTATTTGCGTTGTCATTGCTTTGAACAATCTGAGACTGTAGTGAGCATTGACATTTGTTGTCTAGTTCCCAGGTTGATGATCTGTTCCTTGATTATCTTTAGTTACATCAGTTTACAGAGGGATGAGTTACTGTTACTGTACCCTTGACTGATAATTCGCTTAGTTTTCTGAATGCATGATTTAAGTCTTAAAGTGCTTTGCTGTAAGTAGATCTTGTTTTAAGCATCCGTTTACTCTTGTATTTTGAGCACTATACTACTAGTATTACTCTGAAAAATGACCGCCTCAAACTGAGTACACTCTTTGAGATAAAATATCGTTCCTGGATTGATAAGTTAATTTGGGGTAAATAGAGGTGAAAAAGACCCTTTTTACGGCTTGACATTTTGGCGCCGTTGCCGGGGAAGAGTGTAGCCATTTGTTTCTTTTTCAGAGTAGTGTAAGAACCTATTAGGAAAGAACTGGGTTTTAAAAACGGAAGGTAAGAACCTGCGTGTGGAGTATGTAATAGCCCTGCTCCCTGGCCCGCTTTCCTACAGATTTGTTGCTATTTTGTTTGGGTAGAACTTAGCAGTTGATTTGTGTGCATAACTAAGCAGAAAAAGCCTGAAAAGAATCCCAAACATCTACCCAAGCCTGATAAAGCCAAGGGGCCAGTGACCCTTGGCCTATCGACCTTTATAGACGAAATCCTTAAGAAAGCAGAATCTCAGCCTTCAGTAGGACTTAGAAAAGTTACTTCTAGACAACCTACTAGTTCCCTTCATGCCACATGATCACCATCTATAGCCTTTGCTGAGGTGCATAGTCAAACCGAAGAGCAAGATTTTCAAGAAATTGAAAATTCTAGCCCAAAATCATTGCAAGAAGGGAACTTTAGCAACCTTTGTGAAGGAAGAGGAGAAACAAGAGAGACTGAAGAACCAAGATCTCCTCTTGGGGTAATTCAGCCATTAAGCAGCCTAGATAAGAGAAGTGCTACAAAAATAATTTATAATGAAGTTGAAGAAACTCGAGAACCTGAACCCTCCCAGACATTAGGCACTCTCATCATTCCAGATAAAGGAAGTGCTGTTAAGGCCATTCCCGTTGGAGCCATTCCCCCTCAACAACCTAGGAATACCATCCTGGATATCCTAGAAGGCTATTGGCACATATTTGACCAAATGGCCCAGAACCAGCCAAACACCCAAACCTATACATTACAATACCTCATTGTGGATACTGCAGCCAATGCACCTATGAAAGCAATTCCTCTCCAACATATCCCTACATTCCATGGCCTTACATCAGAAGATCCGGATGCATTCTTATTTGAATTTGATGTGCTATGTATAGGATATGATTATACCACCGATCCCCAGAAATTGAAATTATTTCCCTCTACATTAAAAGGGGCTGCTTTAAGATGGTTTATGGGATTGGGTGGTGGTGTTATAAATAACTGGGACCAAATGAAAGAGTTTTTTTAAAAAAAATATCAGGACTATTGGAGATCTAGAGAGTTAAAAGATGAAATATTCAGATGGTAGCTAGACCAAATGAGACATTAGAAGAGTATGTTGAACGTTTCCAGTATAATCTTCAAAGATCTCCTTATGCATCATTACCCTTACCTGATAATGTATTAAAAACAACATTAATTAGGGGAATGAAGGAACAATGGATTGAAACATTAAATATTATGGGAAAAGGAGATATTTATCAGGAAAATTTTGCTGACATTATCAATCTATGTATCAGGAGCTCGAGAGGCAGCACAAGACTAAAACCAACAAAACATGATCGGTTTTCAAGAGATAATAGAATTTCGGCAGAAGGAGTAACTCATGCAGAAATTGGAAATTTATTAGAAAATTTTAAAACTGACATATTGGGGACACTGACAACACAACTTGATATTATGCAGGCCAAACAAAAGCAAGCAGAGGCAGAACAGAATTTGGCAATCTTCTGTCCCAGATGCAGAAATAAACACAGCCATAAGGAGTGTCCATTAGATGCAGTCCAAGTTTGCGCCATTTGTACAAAAGACCACTCCACAGAGAGTTGTCCCTCACTTCCTGGATTGAAAGCAGTATACAAGGAAGCAGAAGAAGAGCCAGAATCGATGTATCTACTCAATCAGCGTTGTCAATGGCAGCCACGACAATCAGGTATGTTTTCAGACCCAACTTCTTCTTTTTAGCCTCCACAATATCATGCTCAACAATATAATACAATGTGGAAAAATCAACCTCCTTTCTTGAATTGGTCACAACAATCATTTCCTTCATCATCTCCATGGCCGAATCAAGCAAGCCAACCCAATTGGCCAAATTTTCCCTATACCCCACCATATTGGCAAAACAATGTATATCCAACACAATGGACCCCTCCTACTTCACAGAGTCAAGCCTGGCAGACAAACTGGCAAAGACCGATGAATCATCCAATAGGAACCATCCTGCTCCCTCAACCTACACTGCCAGCATTACAACAAAACCCCCAGTCTAACTTAAGACCGCAACTCCCAGCCCAACCCAACCCCAATCCGAATAACAGACTGGTCCAATCCATTCAAATAATTGAAACACCAAAGATAGGAACCGATCTAAGGGAGTGTAATGACCTTCAATTAAGATCTGGGTGTATCATTGAAACAGAGGGAGATAAAATAGCTCAAGTTGAAAATCAGTTACCTATAGAACAACCGCTACAAGAAGAGGATGTGACCAGACAACAAATTCATGATCCAGCAACCACATCCTCTCCCCCATTCCTAGAATGATTAATTATACCTTGACCTATACAATATCCTGATTTTGACATTCTGGGAGAACTACAAAATCTGTACATAAAAATCTCACTCCTCCAAGCCATTCAAGATATTCTGATATATGCAAAGACTATCAAAGAGCTATGTATAAAGAAACCAAGGAAGAAAATAAAAAATAACCCAAAAGTCCAAGTAGTTGGCACTCTATCCGACTTATTATCAGGGAAAGAAATACCCGTTAAATAGGAAGACCCAGGAAATCCAATAGTAACCATACAAATCAATGGACAAACCTTCTCAAATGCCTTAGTTGATCTAGGAGCTGCAATTAATATCTTAACAACCACCACTTTCCAAAAACTGGGCATTACATCAGTAGAACTGACCTCCACTTTACTAGAACTGGCTGACCGATCTGTGGTTAGGCCAGAAGGCACACTACATGATGTCATGGTATCCGTTGACTCCTGGGAGTATCCGGCTGATTTTCTGATAATAAACCCCAAAAACCGACTTGATGGACATCCATTGATTTTAGGCAAACCTTGGCTTGCAACTACCGATGCTTATATTGGCTGCCAACAAGGCAGTATGACCATAACTAGGGGGCAAATATCAAGAATCTAGCTTTATACCCCCCAGCGCAGCCAAGTGTCACAATAATAAAAACTAACAAGCATACTGTATCATACCTCACCGAAAATATTAGATCTCCATTAACCATAGAAGAGGCCCTCAATTTCAAAGACCAAACAGAAGACGATGCAATTAACAATTTTATTAGCCAAGCTGAACCTAGATACCGCATACAATGTCACATGATAGAAGAAACATTTGATAATGAAGAAGATCCTCTTAAAGATACACACGATCAAACAATACCTAATACCTCTGTCTCAAATAGCAAAATTGTAGAAAATGAGCCAGGAAAGACTTTAAACATTAATGCCAATCTGACTTTCGAACAAGAAAAGAAGCTCATCCAACTACTGAGGAAATACAAAGAAGCATTTGCATGGGACTATCCTGATATGAAAGGAATTGATCCCCAGTTATGTACACACCACATTTACATAGAAAAAGATGTGAGACCTATTCACCAGCCACAAAGGAGACTTAATCCTCATCTAAAAGACATTGTAAAAGCTGAACTTCAAAAACTTTTAGATGTGAACTTCATCTACCCTATCTCCGATAGTAAATGGGTCTCTCCACTTGTTGTGGTACCAAAGAAGAATGGAAAGTGGAGGATTTGTGTAGATTATAGAGAACTAAATAAAGAAACACAAAAATACCACTTTCCCCTTCCATTCATTGACCAAGTATTAGAAACTTTGGCAGAAAATAAATTATTTTCTTTCTTAGATGGCTTCAACGGATACAATCAGATTCATATTGCCCCTAAAGACCAAGACAAAACCACTTTTACTTGTCCTTGGGGAACATTTGCCTACAGAGTTCTACCTTTTGGATTATGCAATGCTCTTGCCACATTTCAAAGGGCTATCCTCGGCATCTTTTCAGATTTAATAAATGAAGGACTCGAAGTATAAATGGATGATTTTACACCATACGGAGACGATTTTGACCGAGCATTGGACACTCTGGAAAAGGTCCTCCAGTGCTGCATTGCCACTAGGATTTGTTTGAGCCATGAAAAATGCCATATGATGATGACTAAAGGACTTATTCTAGGCAATTATATCTCAGCAACTGGCATACAGGTAGACCCAGCCAAAATTCAAATAATTTTGCTAATTCCCACTCCTACCACTCAAACAAAGGTACGCAGTTTTCGTGGATTTTATGGTTACTATAGAAGATTTATAGAACATTTTTCGCATATCGCTGCACCTATATATGCATTGACAGGTAATGTTGACTTTCTTTGGACAGAAAAATGTGATTGTGCTTTCCAGGATCTGAAGAGGCTTGTGTCAACAGCCCCAGTCCTTAGAGGTCCAAATTGGGACCTTCCATTTCAAATTTCATCAGATGCCTCAGATATAGCTATTGGAGTAGTCCTTGGGCAGGAAGAAGATAAAAAACCATATGAAATTTATTATATTAGAAAGAATTTATCTCCTGCTGAATTGAATTATATTATTACTGAAAAGGAATTTCTAGCTGTAATACATGCTGTCAATAAGTTCAGACGTTACATTACTAGATATCCTATTATCTTGTATACAGATCACTCTGCCATAAAATATTTAGCAAGTAAACCAATCACAAATGGTAGAATAACTAGATGGCTGATTTTATTGCAGGAATTTGATATCACAATCAAGGGCCGACCTGAAAAGAAAATCCTGTAGCTAACTTTCTCTCGTGAATGCCAAAATCAGTGGATGCAGCAGCAATTGAAGATCAATTTCCAGACGAGCATCTGTTTGATGTCACTGTTAAAACACCCTGGTATGCTAATGTTGCGAATTACTTAGCAGTAGGAAAATTACCGAAACATCTGACCCCCAATGAACGAAAATATATTGTCCAACGAAGTGCTCGATTTTCCTAGATTGGGGGTTACCTGTTCCATACAGGGGCAGATATGCACATCAAGGGATGCATCCACAAGGATGAAATTTTTGACATTTTGAAAGCTTGTCACGACGGACCATGTGGGGGAGATTTTGTCGATCGGAGAACTGGACATAAGGTGTTGCAAACAGGGTATTATTGGCCCACGATCTTCAAAGATGCAAAGAAGTTCGTTCAAGCTTGTGACAGTTGCTAAAGAACAAGATGCCCTGGTCAATTCGACGAAATGCCCCTGATTCCACAGCTAGTTATTGCACCATTCAAGCGATGGGCCCTTGATTTCATTGGTCCAATTAACCCATCCTCGAACCAGAAAACATATATTTTGGTAGCAACAGAATATGTCACCAAATGGGTTAAAGCAGAGGCATTGCTGAGAGCTACAAAGGATTCCGTTATACAGTTCCTATTCCATATATTTGTGAGATATGGGCTTCCAAGAGATATAATTATAGATGGTGGACCACAGTTTGCTAGTAACAAGATTGCTACAACACTAGAAAACTATCATATCCAGCATAAAATTACCACTCCGTACCACCCATAGGAAAATGGTCAACAATAAAATAATAGAAGCAAGCTTAACAAAAACCATTGCGTCACATAGACGCGATTGGGCTGCAAGATTACCAAAAGCCTTGTGGGCTTATAGAACAACATGGAGAAGCACTACTGGCTATTCACCATACCAACTAGTGTTTGGAATGGAACCCATTTTTCCCATAGAATTCAAAATCCAAACACTGCGAACAACACAAGAAGTTGGTCTAGATCTAAACGAGGCACATATTAATAGATTACATCAGATCAATGAGCTAGATGAAATCAGGCTCTATGTCCTTCAACACACTGCATTGATCCAACAGCGGCGAGCTAAATGGCATGATGCTCTCATTAAAAATAAAGTCTTCCGTGAAGGAGATTGGGCACTCTTATACGATTCCAGGTTTCAGGATTTTCCCAGGAAGCTTCAAACTCGTTGGCTGGGGCCATATGAAATCCAAAACATACATGATAATGGCACCCTTACTCTAATCACCATTGACGGATCTGGACATACCTTCAAGGCAAACGGCCACCGAATTCGACTATACCGCAAACCATTTACTCAAGGATCCTTCTACTAGCAACTCTGCGAAGACTCCAACATGCAAATTTTGGAGGAGGAAGAGAAATCTTCCTCACCTATGGTTCATTAAAGTGATTCAACTGTTCTTACATTTTGTACATAATTCCTTTGTTTTGTTAGCATAAATTATTCTCTGTACATATTTTTTTGTATTTTGCATTCTGCCATTCCTTTTCGAAGATTCAACTATTCCATCGTTTTGTTGTTCCTTTTAGAACAAACAGAACCTTCACCATTTTGCTGTTCCTTTTTTTTTTCAAAAGAACAACACTTGTATTTTTCTACTGTTCCTTTTTCAGAAGGAACAACATTGCCGTTTTTTCTGTTCCTTTTCCAAAGGAACAACATTTGTTTGCATTTTTGTTTTTTCGTGTTCCTTTTCCAAAGGAACGACACTTGCATTTTCTGTTGTTCCTTTTCCAAAGGAACAACACTTTTGGTTTTTGCTGTTCCTTTTCCAAAGGAACGACACTTGCATTTTCTGTTGTTCCTTTTCCAAAGGAACAACACTTTTGGTTTTTGCTGTTCCTTTTCCAAAGGAATGGAACTTGTGTTTTTTCTATTCATTTTCCAAAGGAACAACACTTTTGGTTTTTGATTTTCCTTTTCCAAAGGAACGACACTTGCGTTTTCTGCTGTTCCTTTTCCAAAGGAACAACACTTTTGGTTTTTGTTGTTCCTTTTCCAAAGGAATGGCACTTTCATTTTCTGCTGTTCCTTTTCCAAAGGAACAACACTTTTGGTTTTTATTGTTCCTTTTCCAAAGGAATGGCACTAGCGTTTTCTGTTGTTCCTTTTCCAAAGGAACAACACTTGTATTTTTTTGTTCTTCCTTTTTGAAATGCCAACATTTTCGTATTCCTTTTACTTATTCTTGTTCTCCTTCCCTTCCAATTAAAGGACAACTGCTGTTCTTCTCAATATATAATAATTTTGAGTCTTTTGGAGCACAACTATACACTTATGCAATGGATACAAAACTAGAGCATACTGAAATCAGTAAATTATATAAAATCATTAATTTTCCAAGAAATTGCTTTGAATTGACAGGAAGAAAAAGGAAAGGACATAATTATTCATCACTTTTGTTGTCATTATCCTACTAATACTGATATGATTGGTTATCTTTATCATGGTGGTTCTTTTCTTAAATTCCCATAATCTTCTTTCATCATTATTAAGGAATAAGAACAAATGGTATATTTTTCTATTGAGATGTTAAGACTTCTTCCACCATTCCTACTCTTAAGGAGTGTTGAACCACCCTTTGTGTATAAATAGGAAAGTAATTTATAAGAAAATAAAAGAGAGAAAAATGTTTATATGACTTATGGGTTGTCAAATGCAGGATATGGGGTCTCATTAAGAGCCATCCTACCATGATCATAAGGAAGAAAGTGAAGTGGCATTCCCACTATTGCCACCACACCAAGGATATGATCCAAGAGGCACATCAGAGAAAATAAAGAGTCCTTAGAACAGGAAGTCTCATCACAAGCCGGCCTACCCACCTTTCACTCCTTCCTGGTGAATGGCATTATGGTTTAACTAGTTACCAAGCTAGCATAATGACCTCCATTTTGACATTGCACAACACTTCCTAAGCATACACAAAGGTTCATGGTTCCATGGGTGAAACAAACAACTCTGTCAAGGTTATGGAAACCTGTTGGCAGTAGAACTTTGTTAATGGTATTGAAGTCACATTCCTTATACACCAATAGCAATCATCAACACCCTTATTTGTCTTATACCTTTGTAATATGTCAACTAAGATTATGTATATCATTTCCGAACCATTAAACACATGAAAATCTATTATAACCAATCATGACGGAAAAGTAGATAACGACCGCATTAGAATTTTTTTGCAAGTCAGCTGTCCTATCCTCCCAGCCTCGCATCATATCACAACATTATCTTACTTGTTAAGTGATCCTACTATACACCTCGATTTCGGCAATCTGCTCCTTTTGTAAAACACAACATTTCGGCATACGTTGTTCCTTTATGACTTTGTACCGTGGCAGTTTGGCACGCCGCTCCCTCATTTGACGGCTGAGGACGGCCTATCACATTACAGGCGGGAGGCAGGTGACCTCATAATTTGCTGGTATACGTGTCAGACTATTATTCGGAAAATTTTTACTTGGGAATAGTAAGGCTTAACGGTATATTGTTTTTCAATTTTCATGGCTTGCTATTCCTAAGCTCTCTCCGTATTATGCTCTGCGGCAATTAGTAAGTGACTCAGGATTTGAACGAGCCTTGTTGTTTCGTTATTTTCTCTGTATTTCTAACAGTTTGAACAGCCTGCTATTCCATTGCCGTCTCTACATTTTTACAGTGAGCTAAAGCATGGGAGGAAGGTCAATTTGGAGAGAACCACATGTATTGAGAGTTTCTGATGCTGCACGAGAAATCCTGGCAAGGGCAGGATGGTTAGTTTATCTTAATCGTTTACATGAATCCAAAGAGACCATAGCAATAGAATTCTTGTAGAACTTGCAATAATATCACTCCACAGTAAGGGGGAGACACATAGCAGTCACCAATGACATAATTGCAGAGGTCTCGGGACTGCCAGCCACTGGACCTGTGTGGACTCTAAAGAAGGAGAGACTGTGAAAGATCATAAAAATCTTCCAAGATGAAGGCCAGAACCTGACAGTCAGAGGAAAGGGAGTCCTACCAACAACATTGGGGGAGTCGTGGGTAGAATTGGCGAAGATCATCCAGAGATACATCACCTGTGAAGGCAGGAAAGACGTGGTAGGACCACGGCACCTTAAACTCTTAGCCGTATTAAAACAAAAATGCTCTGTGAACTTACCTGCATTTTTAAATTCATTACTTCATGATGTTGCCCGAAGTATGAAAAAATCACAACATGTAGAATCGGTAGTAAGTCACCATGGGCTGATACGACTGATAGTTAGTCACAGTCTTGCTCAGCAACAGAGCAGCTGGGAAGAGCTAATTGCCACGATAGATGGGGGACTGACTCTGCCAGCCCCAAAACATAAGCATGCTACCAGTACATCGAATAGACCATTGAAACGGAGGAAATCAGTCAGATTGGCATGGATTAGAGGGAGGCTGGAAAATTCCCAAGGGAATACTAGCCAACCAGTGGAGATAGACGATTCAGGGGATGAGCAACCCCCACAATTGGAAGGAGAAGAGAATGAGAAAGGATTGGAAGGAAATGAGGAAGGAGAAACGGAGGAAGAGACTGAGCAGCCTGGGCAGGCGAAGGAAGAGATAGAGCAATGCAAAGAAATCCCATTGCAAAATCCATTGCAAGAGGACGAATTGGCCCAAATTCTGGCCAATATGGGTGAATATGCCCAACCCCTCAGCCTACTAGGTCTCCATATTGAAGAAGAACCAAAAGAGCGTCCTGCTCAAGACAAAAATGCACCCGAAGAATTATGTGACGAGAAGAAAAAGAAGAGAATCATTCTGTTCATTATGAAAGTATAACTGGAGAGGAAAGTGATGAAGATATAGAAGTGGAACAATCTGTTCCCAGCCAAACTACACTGGAAGAATTTCATGGAGAAGAAGGGGTGGAAAAAGAAGTCACCCAGGAAATAACAGAACCAACTAGGGTTTTTACTCTGAGCAACCCGAACAGAACAACGAAGGAGCACCCCAAGAAGAAAACCAGGGAATTGGCCAAGGTAACAGTCCAGGCCCTAGTAAACAAAAACTGTTCTTTTTCTGAAGAAAACAGAAGAAATTAAAAGACTACGAAAAGAACAACAAAGATTGTTGAATGTGATAGCATGACTTTGACAACAAATCGGGGTTTTGAAAAAGAGAAAGAGAGCAAAAAGGACTTCAGGGGTAAGACATGCAACCACTCCGGCGAGACCCCTCAAGAAAAAGGTTTGGAGGACTCAAGTCCAGCTTGCTGTTCAAAACCCTGTTGAAGAGAAGTCTGCTGTTCAAAACCCTGTTGAAGAGCAGTCTACCGTTCAAAACCCTGTTGAAGTGCAGTCTGTTGTTCAAAACCAAAAGGAACAACATTTAGCTATTGCCCATGTTGAAGTACAAATAGATGTTATATTGGCCTGTGACAAAGAAGTTCAGATAGAGGCACATCCCTCTGAAGGAATGCAAACCACAAACACGAGACGATGCAATAAGAAGATTCAAGTGAACCTTCTGCTTACCACTACCATGTGGGACAGTGATCCGAGGATAGTAAACCTACAAGAGGGTTTGATGCAAGCTCAACAAGCAATAGAAAAACTAACAGAACAAACGGTTTCTCGCGAAAAATATGAATAATTACAACAACAGCTAAGGAATGTCAATTATTCTAAAGCCAAGCTTTTGAAGGATGGCGAAAGGAAGAAGAAAGAGTCACAAAGGTAACTCATAGGTTAGATGTAGTTATCAGACAGATGGATACCTTATGCTCTTTATACACTGATGTCCTAGCATGTAGAGCCCCTGCTAAGAATTATGCCTTGTTTTTAATGGAACGATACTTGCAATTGAATATTAAGGTTGTCAAAGCAGGAGCCCCTATACAAATTAATACTATTGATGATTTTATAAATTGTTGTAAGCACTATGGAGTAAAGGTTCAAAGATTATTGTGTGAATTCTATCTACATAACCTTGTGTTAGATCAAGAGACAGAGCAGAACCCTAGCCCTTTCATTGGGGATATCCAACTGCAGGCATTTATTTCATTTGGAGTTAATCAAATCAAATGGCTTAAAGCCTATAATGCCTTCAAAAGACAAGAAAATGAATTATACTTATGGGTAAGAGTTGAGCCTAGAGATCCATTACAGTTGTGGAATAAACATAGGAATCTCATGAGGACTCCGGGTGTGATTGAAGCATTAGGACCCATTCATACAGCAATCAATCGGCAAGGGATAGAATACTTCTTTACCATCAAGGACCTTGCCATTGCAGCTGCTAAATTTTGATATCAGACCTCTAATCCGAATATCTAACTCAGGGAACCATTTAATTATGAGAACTTTAAGTTAGCCGCTGATCGCTTGAGCCTCTATGGTGAACTTATCTTGAGGGCAGGGCCATCTTGGTTAGGATATAGGTTTAGGAGTCTGATTACTTGGCACCCTGCACCTGGGTACCAAGCCTGTATGAGATGCCTGAGTGTCAAACAGGCCATCTTTTTGAACACCTAGTTAGGCATCATGGTGTAGACCACCACATGAGATCCCGTCACCAGCCTACTCTCTCACTGCCTTACATGTCAACTACAATGTTTTCATGAGGGCATGAAAAAGTGTAAGCAAGGGGGTGTGTGGAGTACTGAAGAAGGTATGTTTTTATTGATTATTTTGTCATGTTTTCTTTAAAACTCATAACCCTTTTGCATCATGAACTAGGTAGATAATAAGAAATTATGGCAAAATCTATGGGATTTGTAGGTAACGCAAAACAACTAATAATTTCCATTTTCTTATGTAGAAAAAGGGAAAAATGAAAGATTTCCATCCCAAACAAAAAGACATGGCAAATTTAACTGTTGTTCCTTTGGCAGGGAACCACATGCAGACAAGGCGATCCAAATTGAAGCATATCAGCTGTTACACCAAAAAATGTCACCATGACTATTTGCAGTTAGTATGGCTCCATCCACTGTCATACTATCCTCCTTGGCAAGTCTCATGCCTCTGCTTCTTCATGTCAAACTCCAAGAAAGAGAGAAAAGTCATTTAAAGTCAATTATCTCTGGGTACGCAGTTTCTCTCA